>NC_069405.1:86460968-86479160 GCF_026875155.1 Cherax quadricarinatus
AGGTAAGGGGGGCAGAGGAAAGGTAGAACAAGGGCAGGTAGAGAAGATTTTTAGGTAGAGAGTTTGTAGGTAGAGCAGTTGGTAGGTAGAGCATGGAGGTAGAGCAGTGATAGGTAGAGCAGTGAAGGTAGAGCGATGGCAGGTGGGAAAAATGTTAGGTTAAAAAAATGGTGGTAGAGCAGATGGAAGGTAGAGCAGATGGAAGTAAGCAGTTTGTGGGTAGGCAATTTGGGTAGGTAGAGCAGATGGTAGGTAAGCAATGAAGGTAAAGAAATGGAGTAGAGCAGATTGTAGGTAGAGCAGATGGCGGGAAGAGCAGATGGTAGGTAGAGCATATGGTAGGTAGAGCAGATGGTAGGTAGAGCAGATGGTAGGTAGAGCAGATGGAAGGTAGAGCAGATGGAAGGTAGAGCAGATGGAAGGTAGAGCAGATGGTAGGTAGAGCAGATTGTAGGTAGAGCAAATGGTAGGTAGAGCAGATGGTAGGTTGAGCAGGAGATGGTAAGTAGAGCAGATGGTAGAAACAGCAGATGGCAGGTAGAGCAGATGGAAGGTAGAACAAATGGTAGATAGACCATATGGTAGGTAGACAGATGGTAGATAGAGCAGATGGTAAGTAGACCAGATGGTAGGTAGAGCAGATGGAAGGTAGAGCAGATGGAAAGTAAAACCAGATGGTAGGTAGACCCTATGTTAGGTAGAACAGATGGTAGATAGAGGAGATGGTAGATAGAGCAGAATGGTGGGTTTAGAGCAGATGGAAGCTAGAGCAGATGGTAGGTTGAGCAGATGGAAGGTAGAGCAGTTTAAAAGGTAGAGCAGATGGTAGATAAAGCAGATGGTAGGTAGAGCAGATGGTAGGCAGAGCGATGGTAGGTAGAGTAAAAGGGTAATTAGGGCAGATGGAAGTTAGTGCAGATGGTAGGTTGAGCAGGTGGAAGGTGAGAGATGAAAGTAGAGCAGATGGTAGGTAGAGCAGATGGTAGTTTAGAGCAGAGGGTTTAGGTATAGCAGATGGTAGGTAGAGCAATGTTTTAGGTAGAGCAGATGGTAGGTATAAGCAGATGGTAGGTAGAGCAGATGGTAGGTAGAGGGGGCAGATGGAAAAGTGTAGCAGTTTGGTTTAGGTGGGAGCAGATGGAACCACCTTATTGCAAACATTTGCACTTTCTCTAATTTCTTGACGTGCTTGACCAGGTGTGGGTTCCAAACTGGTGGTTTGTACTCGGTATTATACTCACCCCTAGATCTTTCTCCTTGAGTGAGGTTTGCAGTCTTTGGCCACCTAGCCTATACTCTGTCTGCGGTTTTCTTTGCCTTCCCGATCTTCATGACTTTGCATTTTGGCGGCGTTAAATTCTAGGGCCATTTTGCTGGACAAACATCCAGCCTGTCCAGGTCTCTTTGTAGACCTGTCTGATCTGCATCTGATTTATTTCTCCTCATTAACTTAACATCATCTGCAAAAAGGGACACTTCTAAGTCATGTCATTCAATTTTCCCAAGAATAGCATCGTCCCAGGGCTGACCCCTGTGGGACCCCGCTCGTCACAGGCACACACTGTGATACCTCATCATTTTACCATGACTCGCTGTTCCCCTCCTGTTGGGGTATTCTCTGATCCATTGTAGTCCCTTTTGTTATACGTGCCACACCCTCTAGCTTCAGTACTAATCTCCTGTGAGGAACTGTGTCAAAGGGCCCTTCTTGCAGCCCAAGAAAAGCAATCAACCCACCCCCTCTTCTCATGTCTTATTTTCAGTTACCTTGTCATAAAACTCCAGTAGGTTTGGGGACACAGGATTTGCCTTCCATAATCTGTGTGGCTTTCGTTTTAACCTTGTTCCGTTCCAGTTGCTCCACCACTCTCTTGATAAACTTCTCCATGACTTTGCATACTATACACGCCAATGACATTTGGTCTATAGTTAGTGCTTCGTTTCTGTCTTCTTTATTAAGATGGGGACTACATTTGCCGTCTTCCATACCTCAGGTAGTTGCCCAGTTTCGAGGGATGTGTTGAAGATTGTGGTAAAGTGGGCACACAGAGTGTCTCTTGCCCCCTCTCAAAGAACCCATGGAGAGATGTTGCCCGGGGCCCCACCTCTTTGAGGTATCAAAATCACTTAGGAGCTTCTTCCCCTCCTCTCGGTTGTGTGTATTTTTATCCAACACTTGTTGGTATATCTCTTGTTGATGTACCCCTCTGTTTTGTCTTCCCAGTGCCCCTTCTGCATCCACTGGAAATACTTCCTAAAAATCTCGTTTTGAGCCCCTCCTAATTCTTGGTTGTTTCTTGTGAGCTCCCCACCTTCTTTCCTAAACCCTGATTACCTGGCCCTTTGTTATTACGTAGTCCATCATTTCGTTTACTGATTTTCCCCACCAACTCTCTTTCCCACTGAACCTCCTGCAGGAAGGTTCTCATACTGTGTAGTTTTCCCCTTTTATAGTTTGGCTTTTCCCTTTCTACTCCTGTTACCCTCTCCACTTATAGCTTTTACGATGTATTAAAAGCTCATAACCACTTTGGTCACTAGCCCCAAAGGGGCCCTTTTTCATATGTGATGTCCTTGATGTCTGAGTTATTCAGGGTGAACCAACGTTCAGCCTTGCTGGTTCATCTCCCCTCTCTCTCTGGTAGTGTCCCCTAACATGTTGGAGCATGAGGTTTTCCAGTACCACATCCATCATCTTGGCTCTCCATTTTTTCGGGCCCCATGTGGCTCCGGGTTTTTTCCCAATCCAATTTTCCCTGTGGTAGAAGTCGCCCATAACAGTAACTTTGCATATCGAGTGAGCTCTTTTGCCACCTCAGCAGTGTGTCCAAAATTGCTCTGTTGCACTCATCATTTCTTCTCTTGGCCTCCTGCATTTCTGTGGTGGGATATACATCACTGCAATGACTACCATATGTTTCCATGACTGAACTGTATTACTACATAATCCTTTCTTCAATCTCGTCCATTCCTTCAATTTCCTGATATCTCCATCGATTTTAATGAGCAGTGCAACCTCTTCTCCCCCTCCTTCCTCAGGATTGATTCGAGTGGAAAGATTGCATCTGTTATTGTTCCAGTGAGTTTTGTTCCTGTGACTGTTTATGATGTCTGGGACATCTCCTTGATTCTTTCATGCCATTCCTCAACATTCATTGGGTTATTCCATCTGCTTTCATGTACCAAACCTTCGGGCTTCTTTTCTATAACTGTGGTCCGAGGAGAATTAGTGGGTTTGGGGAGCGGGTTTGCTGGCGGGGGGTATAGGGGTTGTTGTGGAGATGGGGTCTGTTGGTGTGGGGGATGGGGAAGAGGGCCTATGGGAGGATACAGTGGGGGTGGGGGTTGTGGTGAAGGGGTGGAGATAGAGGATACAGTGTGTGGGGTTACTGTGGGTTACTGTGGGGTGGGGTTTTGTGGTGGGGGGGATGGAGACAGAGGGTACAGTGTGTGGGTTTATTGTGGGGGTGGGGTTTGGGGGTGAGAGGGATTGGGCAGAGGGACAGTGTATGGGTTTTGGGATTGGGTTGTTTGTTGCATTGGGATTGCCATGGTTGGTTCCTTCTGTGGGTGGTACTGGAGGAGGTTGTGTTTGTTCTTCCACCTGGGTCTGGTTCCTCCTGCTCCCCTCCTTCCTTGCCTCCCATTCCTCCTTGCGACATTGCCACCCTCTCTTTTAGTTTTCATCCTTTCTTTTTGTGTTTCTGTCTGGGTTCGAGGTACAGCCCTGGTACTCCGGTTTGTCCCTTAAATGCACTTTCTCCTGCAGGATCCAGTTTTAAGCTGACTCTGCCTTGAAAATCGCTTTGAAGTGGACGCTTTTTTCCTCTGCAAAACCACCCAGTTTCTCCGAAAATTTGTCAACTGGGTCATGTCGTCCTCTCCTATTGCTTTCATGATGCTTTCAATTTTTTTTTTCCCTCACCCTGTTTCCTTGCTTTGTAATTTTTCCCTTCTACTTCTTGGAGCCCATAGTCAAAAACTGCCCTCTCCCTTTCGTCCTGAGCATCCTCTGATTTGAATTAGTTCCTGCCATTGATGTTTTTACTTCCTACTGTCTGTTCCCTATCCCGTGTCCCTGTGCTTAGTGTTCCTGGGCATGGCAGTTGTCTGTTAGAGGCTCTGCATATAGCTTTGCTCCTCATTGTTTTTCGTTTCCCCCCATTTGTTCCTGCTGTTCTTCCTGTCTTTTCCTGGGCCCTGCTTTGGTCTGATAGTCTTCGCCATACAGTATAGCTTCTTTGTCCCTACAGTCCCTCATCTGTGACTAAATGTAGCCGTTTCTTGGTGTTTTCCGGTGGCTGTAACTGTCCTTTTGGTTCTTTAGGCTGTTTCAAACTTTTTAGTTCTTTCTACTAAGCTCTGTATCTTAGCTTCTGCTGCTGTGTTCTGTAACTCCCATTCCCTGCTCTCCTCAGCTATTTTCTCCTCATTTTCTTGCCGAGCTCTTCCAGCCTCCCTTCCCACTCCTTCTTAATCATGAGCAACTTCATCCACCAGTCTCTGGTTCTCTATCCTGATTTTTGGTAACCCATGTTTCTTCCCCAGAAGAAAGAGCTTGTGTTTTCAAGAGTGAGTGTGTGGAGGGGGGGGGGGTGTTTGTTGTAGGGAGGGAGAGGGAGAGCACGCAGGGAAGGGGAGAGGGATAGTGAGCGGGAAGGGGGACCAGCGGCAAGGGGGGAGAGATGGGGGAGGCTACGGGTACAAGGGGAAAGGGGGGGAAGGGAAGTGTGGGAAAAGCCAAGGGGGGGGGGGAGTAGGAGAAAGAAAGGAGGAGGAAAGGAAGATGAAGATTTAGGGAAAGTGGAATAGGAGAGAGAGAAAGAGAGAGAAAGAGAGAGATAGAGAGGGTGTGAGAGTGTGAGTGTGAGAGTGTGAGAGAGGGTATGAGAGAGTGCGAGGGAGAGCGTGAGAGAGATAGTGTGAGAGTGTGTTTGTGTTGTGTATACTCACCTATTAATGGTTGCAGTGTCGAGATTAGCTCCTGGTCCCGCCTCTTCACTGACCTCTACTGGGTCCTCCCTCTCCCTGCTCCATGAGCTTTATCATACATGTGTGTGTGTACTCACCTATTTGTGATTGCAGGGGTCGAGTCACAGCTCCTGGCCCCGCCTCTTCGCTGATTGCTACTAGGTCCTCTCTCTCCTGCCCATGAGCTCTATCATACCTCGTCTTAAAATATGTATGGTTCCCGCCTCCACTACGTCACTTTCTAGGCTATTCCACGGCCTGACAACTCTATGACTGACGAAATACTTCCTAACATCCCCTTTGATTCATCTGAGTCTTCAACTTCCAATTGTTGACCTCTTGTGTCTGTGCCCCCCCTCTGGAACATCCCGTCTTTGTCCAACTTGTCTTTTTCCGCGCAGTATTTTTTTATGTCGTTATCATGTCTCCCCTGACCCTCCTGTCCTCCAGTGTCGTCAGGCCGATTTCCCTCAACCTTTTTTTCGTAGGACAATCCCCGTAGCTCTGGGACTAGTCTTGTTGCACCTTTGCACTTTCTCTAATTTCTTGACGTGCTTAATAGGTGTGGATTCCAAACTGGTGCTGCTACTCCAGTTTTGGGCCTGACGTAAATGGAATACGAGTCTTGAACGAATCCTTACTGAGGTATCGGAACGGGTATCCGTAGGTTTGGCGGCGCCAGTTATGCTGCAGCAGCTATCTGATTGATGTGCGCCTCAGGAGATACACTCGGTGTTATACTCACCCCCGATCTTTTTCCTTGAGTGAGGTTTGCAGTCTTTGGGCCATCTTAAAATATATTGTGTTTGCGGTCTTCCTTGCCCTTCCCCAATCTTCATGACTTGGCAATTTTGGCAGGGTTAAATTCAGGGGCCAGTTGCTGGACCAGGCTTTTAACCTGTCCAGGTCTCTTTGTTGTCCTGCCTGATCCTCATCCAATTTGATTTTTTTCATTAACTTCACATCATCTGCAAACAAGGACACTTCTGAGTCTAAACCCTTCCGTTATGTCGTTCACATATACCAAGAACAACACAGGTCCTAGGACTGACCCCTGAGGAACCCCGGTTGTCACAAGCTCCCACTCTGACACCTCGTCACGTACCATGACTCGTTTGTTGCCTCCCTGTCAGGTATTCTCTGATCCTTGCAGTGCCTTTCCTGTTATGTGTGCCTGATCTCTAGCTTTTGCAGTAACCTTTTGTGAGGAACTGTGTCGAAGGCCCTTTTTGCAGTCCAAAAAAATGCAGTCGATCCACTCCTCGTGTGTGTGTGTGTGTGTACTCACCTAGTTGAGGTTGCAGGGGTCGAGTCTTGTTGTGTGTTATGTGTGTGTGTTTGTGTGTGTGTGTGTGTTATGTGTTTTGTGTGTGTTATGTATATATATATATATATATATATATATATTATATATTTATATATATATATGTGTGTGTGTGTTGGGGTGTGGTGTGTGTGTGTGTGTGTGGGGTTTTGTGTGGTGTTGTGTGTGTGTGTTGTTGTGTGTGTGTGTGTTGTGTGTGTGCGTGCGTTTTGCGTGCGGGCACTCCGTTGAGTGTTGTGGCACTGGTCAGGTTTACATCCCATCTGCCGCTGGGTATTTCCCCAAGTATATTCACCGCTCATTGGCACCTGCTGTGGGTTGGCACCCCACAGGTGGCCCCTATGCACGTGGCACAGTGCTCATGACACTTCACACGTGTTACCCTAATAGTGGCAGTCTCCCTGTAAGTCACTAGTAACATGCTTCATGTTACAGGTCCTAGTAACATGCTTCATGTTACAGGTCACTAGTATCAGCTTCTTGTTACAGGTCACCAGTAACAAGCTTTCATATTACAGTTGTCACCTAGTTAACATGCTTCTATTGTTAAAGGTCACCAGTAACTTTGCTTCAATCAATATTGAAGAGGTCACCGTAAATATAATTTCGTTATTACAGTGTCTCCCTCAGTAACGGACTTATGTTGCAGATCACAGTATAACATGCTTCATGTTACAGGTCACTAGTTGACAGGCTTTCACGTTACTGAGCCCAATAGTAAGTAACTTAGTTTCATGTTTACGCGTCACCAGTATACTAGGCTTTTACATTACAGTGTCAGTAGTAAAGGCTTCCCCGTTACAGCGCCGCAATAACAGACTAACTCATTACGTTATCAGTCAACAGTAAATCAAGATTTAACTTTACAGTCCGTCAAAAAGTACAAGCGTTTAAATTACAGGTCATATAGTAACTAAGTCAGGTACAGGTTACCAAAATTACGTGCACCACTGAAGTGGAATTCCTCTTGACATGTCGCGGCCACCGTAAAAACCTGCGGTGCCGCAAGGTTGGCTATGAACACAGATGTAAACATCATTCCTGAGCCTTCATGTTAAGGACTCGATGCTTATGTCTTCAGGTGGATCGGTATGTTATGTCTTACCAGATTGGACTCATGTGTTATGTCTTCAGTTGGCTCGGTGTTATGTCTTCAGTTGGATCGGTGTTATGTACTTCATGTTGGCTCGGTGTTATGTCTTCAGTTGGCTCTGGTGTTCATTGTCTTCAGAATGGTCTTCGGTGTTTATGGTCTTAGTGGCTACGGTGTTATGTCTTCTCAGTTGAATATGGTGTTTTAGTCCGTTCTACGCTGGTCTCGGTGTTATGTCTCAGGGACTCCTTGGTGTTATGTCTTCAACTGACTCTGGTCGTTTTGTTTCAGCTGGCTCGGTGTTATGTCTTCGGCTGGCTCGTTGTTATCATTCAACTGGCTCTGCGCCATGTCTTCAGCTGGCTCGGGTGTTACGTCTTCAAGCTGGCTTGGTGGTCTTTCTTAGCTGGCTCTGTGCCTGTTTCAGTGGCTCTGGTGTTATGTCTAAGAGATGGCTCGTGTATAATGTTCGCCTTCAGCTGCTCGGTGTTTAATGTTTCAGTTAGCTCCGGTGTTATGTCTTCATGTTAGCTCGGTGTTTATGTTTCAGTGGCCTCGGTGTTATGTCTTCAGCTGGCTCAGGGGTTATGTCTTTATGCTGGTTCGGTGTTATGTCTTCAGCTGGACTCTGAGTGTTATGTCTTCTCTGCTGGCTCAGGTGTTATGTCTTCAGCTGGCTCTCGGTGTTCCCTTTGTTATGATTCTTCAGCTGGCTCGTGTTATGTCTTAAGCTGGATCTTCTCAGGTGTTTGTCTTCTCAGCTTGGCCTCGTGGTGTTATGTCTTTCAGCTGGCTCGCGGTGTTATGTCATTCATGATGCTCGGTGTTATTCGTCTTCTAGCTGGACTACGGTAGTTATGTCTTCAGATTCGGCAATCGTGTGTTATGTCTTCAGTGGCTCGGTGTTATGTCGTAGCTTGGCTCTCGGTGTTTATGTCTTCAGCTGGCTCGGTGTTTGTCTTCGGTGCTGGCTCGGTGTTTGTCTTCAGTTGGCTCGGTTGTTATCGTCATTCGATCGCTCTCATGATGTTATGGTCTTCAGGTTGGCCTCGGTGTTTAAACGTAAGCTAGTCTTCAGTGTTTAGTCTTCCTGTTAGATCTAAGTGTTATGTCTACAGTTGACCGGTGTTATGTCTTCAAGTTGGCTCGGTGTTATGTTTCAGTTAGCTCAGTGTTATAGTCTTCAGTTGGCTTCGGTGTTATGCTCCTTCAGTGTGGCCTCGGTGTTAACTTCAGTTGCTCAGTGTTCTGTCGTCAGTTTCTTGGGCGGTGTTATGTCTTCAGTTAGAACTCAGTGTGTATGTCTGCCCGTTAGGATACGGTGTTATGTCTTCAAGTTGGCTCGTGTTATGTCATTCCAGTTGGCTCTCTCGCAGGTATGTTAATGTCTTCAGTCGGCCTCGGTGCTTATGTCTTCAGTTGGTCGGTGTTATGTTTTCAGTTGGCTCTGGTTGTTATGTCTTCAGCTGGCTTCGGATGTTATTTCTTCAACCTGGCTCGGATTGTTATGTCTTCACCCTGGCTCACCGGTGTTATGTCTTCAGCTGGCTCGGTAGACTCAATGTCCTTCAGCCTGGCATCGGTGTTATGTCTCTCAACTGGCTCGGTGCTTATGTCTTCCAGCTGTATCGGATGTTATGTACTTCAACTGGCTCGCGGTGTTATGTCTTCAACAGGCCTGCGCCTGCTCTTTCAGCTGGGCTCGGTGTTACGTCTTCAGCTGGCTCGGTGGTCCTGTTTCCAGCTGGCTCTGTGCCCTGTCTTATTGGCTCGGTTTTATTCGTCTTTAGCCGCGCTCGGTGTTATGTCTTCAGCTGCTCGGTGTTTATGTATTCAAACTGGCTCGGTGTTAGATTGTTTCAGCTGGCTCGGTGTATGTCTTCAGTGGCTCGGTGGTATGTTTTGAGCTTGGCCTCTGCTGTTTATGTCTTAACTGGCTCGGTGTTTATGTCTTCAATGGCTCGAGGGTTTATGTTATTCAGCGGCTCTGTGCCCCTGTCTTCAGCAGGCTCTCGGTGTTATGTCTTCAGCTGGCTTCGGTGTTATGTCTTCAGCTGGCTCGGTGTCATAGTTTAGCCTGGCTCACTCCATGGAAGTTATGTCTTCAGCTGCTCTGGTTGCTATGTCTTAAGCTGGCTCAGGAAATTATGTCTCTTCAGGGGGCTCTGTGGCCCTGTATTCAGTATGGATAATTGCTTATGATCTTCAGTCTTGGCTCGGTGTTATGGTCTTCTGCTGGCTCTCAGTGTTATGTCTTCAGGCTGGCTCGGTGTTATTGTCTTCAACTGGCTCGGTAGTTATGTCTTCTGCTGGCTCGGTTTTAGTTTAGTCCTGCTCCTGGCACTTGTCTTCTAGCTGGCTCGGTGTCTATGTCTTCAGTGGTCAGGTATTATGTCTTCAGCTGGCTCTTTGTTATGTCTTAGCTGGCTCGCGAGGTTTGTTATGTTCTTCAAAAACTGGCATCGGTGTTTATGATCTTCCAGTGGTCGGTGTTGTTTTCAGCTGGCTCGGTGTTATGTCTTCAACTGGCCTCGTCATAAGGTGTTAGTTCTTCAGACTTGGTTCTCTGTGGCTCCTGTCTTCAGCTGGTCCGGTGTTTATGTCTTCAGCTGGTCGGTGTTATGTCTTCAGACTGGCCTCATTGCTTATAGTCTTCGCAGCTGGATCGGTGTTAATCGTGTCTTCAACTGGCTCGGCTGTTATGATCTTCACACTGGCATCGGTGTTATGTCTTTCAGCTTGGCTCGGTGTTATGGTCTTCAGCTGGCTCGGTAGTATGGCTTCAACTGGCTCGGTGTTATGTACCTTCAGATGCTCGGTGTTGTTTTCAAGCTGGCCCGTTGTTATGTCTTCAACTGACGACAATCGGTGTTATGTTCTTCAGCTGGCTCTCGGTGTTTATAGTCTTCAAGATGGCTCTCAGTTGTAATGTCCTTCAAGCTGGTCGGTGTTATGTCTTCTAACTGGGCTCTGGTGCTATGATCTTCTGTCTGGCTCGGTGTTTGTCTTCAGCTGCTCAGTGTTTATAGGTCTTCATGCTGGGCCTCTCGGTGTTATGTTTCCAACTGCTCAGGTGTTTATGTTCTTCAGCTTATACGTGACTCGATGTTTATTATTGTCTTCTAGTGCTCTGTGACCTTTGTCTTCAGCATGGCCACTCGCGGCCTGTCATGTTCCTTCAAGCTGTGCGGTTATTGATTGTCTTTCAGACTGTCACTCTTGATATGTTATTGTATTCAGCGTGGTTATCGGTGTCATGGTCTTCAGATGTTGCGCTCGGTATTATGTCTTTCAGCTGGTCTCATATGTTGATTGTCTTCAGCTGCTCGTTATTGTTACTACGGTGTTATGTCTTAAATGGCTACTGTTGTGGATTAATGTATTTCAGACTGCGTCTCGGTGTTTATGTCGTGTCAACTTGGATCGGCTCACGATTCAGTGTTTATCACTTGTCTTCAGCTGGCTCGGTAGTAGTGTCTTCAGTGTCTTGTATGTCTTCAGCTGCTCTGGTGCTTATGTCTTCAAATGGCTCGGTGTTATGTCTTATGCTGGGAGATCGGTGTTCGTCTTCAGCTGGAATCGGGTGTTATGTCTATTCATAACTGTGCTCGGTGTTTGTCCTTACAGGCTAGGCTCGGTGTTTTATTGGTCTTCAGATGGGACTCGAGTGTTATGTCTTCAGATGAGCTCGGCTGTTATGTCTTCAAACTGGCTCGGTGTTACTGTCTTCAGCTGGCTCGGTGTTTGTATTCAGATGGCCCGGTCGCTTTTGTCTTAAATCTGTGCTCGGTGTTGATGTCTTCAGCTGGCTCGGTTGTTATGTCTTCAGCTGCTCAGTGTTATGTCTTCAGTGGCTCGGTGTTAATGTCTTACAAATGGCTCATTGTTTATGTTCTCAAGCTGGCTCATGGTGTTATGTCTTCGCTGGCTCAGTGTTATGTCTTCAGCTTGTGCTCGTGTTTTATGTCGTCAAATGGCTCGTGTATGGTCTCAGCTGGTTAGGAATTATGTTCCTTTCAGCTGACTCTGTGCCTGTCTTCAGACTGCGCTCGGTGATTCATTGTCTTCAGCTGGACTCGGTTTATGTCTTCAGCTGGGCTCTTGTTATGTCTTCAGGCTGGTCGGATGTTTTGTCACGTCAACTGGTCGGTAGTTATGGTCTTCAGCTGTGCTACAGTGTTGATGTCTTCAGCTGGCTCGGTGTTCTATGTCATTCAACTGGCTCTGGTGTTTGTCCCTTTTCAGGACTGGCTCGGTATGATGTCTTCAGCTGGCTCGGTGGCCTGTCTTCAGCTGGATCGGTCGTCCATGTCTTCAGCTGGCGCTACTGTGTACTTATGTTCTTCAGCTAGGCTCATTTTTATTGTCATTCAGCTTGGGCTCTCGGTGTTATGTTCTTCAATGGCTCTGGTGTTATGTCTTCATCTGGCTCGGTGTTGTCTTTCAAAGCTGGCCTTTCGGTGTTTATGTCTTCAACTGGCTCGGTGTTAATGTCTTCAGCGGCGCCTCGGGTTATGTCTTCAGCTGGCTCGGTGTTATGTTCTTCAGCTGGCTCGGTGTTTATAGTTTCTCAGCTGCGCTCTCGGTGTTATGTCTTCAGTTGGCTCGGTGTTATGTCTTCAGCTGCAGCTCTTGTGGTCTGTCTTCAGCTGTCTCTGTGCCCTCTGTCTTCAGCTGCGCTCTGGTCCTTGTATTCAGCTGGCAGCTCGGTGTTATCGTCTTCGGGTCTTCCCCCCCCCCCCCCCCCCCGGTGCTTTCAGGTGTAGAGGAGGTGTCACTAACATTGTATGAGGGGCCTATTTATGTTGTAACGAGGCTGCGTTGAGGGTGTTAAACAGTCTCGTTAATCTACTGATGGGTCAATTATCAATCCTTGTTCTTGCGGCAGGCTCTTCCTTGGAATGCATCATCTCATCCTAGTCTGCTAACTGTGTCTTCTGCAGGGAGTGAGTTGTCTCCTATAAAGTAAGTTAAGTGGGGTCTTGATTAATTTAGAGATCACATGTGCACATGTGGAGTTTCTTTAAGGGGAAACGTTTTGCGCCGCACACACAGTGTGCATTCATCAGTCTCATTAATCGAGATAACCTCATAGAGTTGCACATGGTCTATATTTATCAACTTGTCGGTTCTCCGACACCATTCAATCTACACATGTAGTTGGTCTTGCATACCAAACAGCTGGGGCTTCTTGAGGTTCTTAGGTCTGACGCTGATTGTGTCAGTTTGTGTGGCACGAGGTTCTCCCATTTGGACTCGGCGCGAGTGTCAGAGCCACATCGGAGGGTCCTGTTCTTGGTTTCTATGGAGTTCCAGCTTTATGATAGATTTGGACGTCAGGGATCAGGAAAGAGCATAATATTCGAGTATCGAGGCGGACAATATAATATTATTGTAGAGCATGGTTTCATGTATATCTGATTAGGTGACCTGGCGCAATCTGAGCAGAGCAGATAAAGATGAAGTTTTTGGATCGGCGATAGGAATGTCATGTGATTTGTTATCTTCACTCACAATAGAGGTGGCTAGATCACATCAACATACTCTGGAAGAGGGTTTCGGGGGTCGATCGCCCGCTCGCGGTCCCGGTCTGTGGACCAGGGTTATGGTGATGATTTTTATTCTTTGTCCTGGTTTACACGTAATTATCTATTTCTTCTAATAATAAAACACATGTGCAACACTCCTGGATCATCTTTATTCCGCTGATGTGAGATAACCAACAGTGGTTTGATCAGTCAACACAGAGGTAAGTGAGGGGTTTGAGAATGAAGACATTGGGAAAAGAAGGTAATATAGATCCTCAGCCTCAAGATATCGGTAGTAGCGACCTTGATCGCCATGATGAGGACAGGACTCTACCTTTTTCCCACTTCTCCAGTCTTAACAACCTTCAATACCTCTTGATTAAATTGTAAAGCCATGAGTTGCGAAACATCATCAAGATAAAGGTACCACGGACGTGTACACATGTATTAGGCATCAACATTTTCATGTTATGGTATATACCATTACTGCTTCCATTTTCCTCCATTTAGCCGTTCTTCTCAATCCCTCGTTCCATCTTCTCCCTTTCTCTGTTCTCTCGCTATTTTACACAACTGGATGCGGAAGACTCACTCGGACTGTACTTTCTTCCTCAGCAGTTTACGTATTGATGGGGTCCTTTTACTACGGAACCTCTGACATTAGGTCATTTAACGTTGTGATATAGTAAACAGTAACAGACTCAGACAGGAACCTATACTGTGGTTTGTAAAGATGTAGAAGGAAAGAGGAAGAAAGAAGGTAAGAAAGATTTTGTTGGGATTTCTCAAGCAAGGATAATCCGAAATAATTTCTATTGTGGACCTTTTAATCCTCTTCCTCAGGGCGCGACTAAGGCAGTATTACTCACCCACACAGGTCCTACATCATGTTGGGGGCGAATATAGACGAAGCAGTTTAGAGAAAATCATGTCCAGGGTAGGAACTCAGGACGCCTTTGGTTCTTGTCTGGTATTGTATCATTAACAAGTGTCTTAGTAAACAGTTACAGACTCAGACGGGAAACATGGCTGGGCTCCTGAGTTATATCCTGGACATGTTTCTCTTAAATTGCTTCCCTTTGTTCGTCTCCATCGTGAGAGTATAGGGCCTGCCGCGTTTGCGTGGATTAGTAATCTGGACTGAGTTCTGCGTTCCAATGGGAGGTGGATTAAAGGCTTCCGCAATAATAAATTATTCGTAGATGAATTGGTTCAGAGAACCGGACATGGTGATATAAATTAGACACATGTGAACAACTCCTTGGGTATCTTTATTGAGGAACAGTATTCGCCTAATCACAGTGGATTCATCAGTCAATACGTAGGAGAAACTTATGAAGGATACATGGAAGGAAAGAATGAGGTTATCATGTCCCATCAACCTTGAAGTCTGATGTGTGCGTCCACTCAATATTGAGATTAGAATAATGCATATGATCGGAGAAGCAGCGTTATAAACCGTTGGCAGGAGAGGGCAGTCAGTTCATAGTTCGTGTCAATTTGTTCAATGTGGAAAGTAGGCTCGTGCCATAAACGGGAATTAGGCAAGCGAAGATTCTAAGTATTAAGAGAATTCTTCGCTTGCCTATTCTTGGGAACGACCTACTTCCACATTGAACAAATGTGACACAGACCTTCATGACTGCTTGCACCTATCTGCCAATACGGTATTTATATTGATGCTTCTCCGTTCCCTCATAGCAGTATGTTCTACTCAGATTTGATTGGAAGCTTTCTCCTGAACACATCTGACTCAAGGGCTGGAGGGACTGATTACCTCATTTCCTCCTTTGTTCTTCAAGTTTATCCTACGTATGGACTGATGCTAAGCCACTGTGTGGCGAAACGTTTCATCAATAAAGATACCACAAAGAGATTGCAATGTGATCTAACATAAAGTATTCGGTTATCTTGCTTGATAATCCCACAAATATCTTTATTCTTCTTCTGTCTATTTTCCTTCTACATCTCGTTACAACACCTACTGCCTCTTTCTCTGAGCCTGTATTACTGAAACTTCTGTAACGTTATACTTTCTTCAGTGGGAAATATTTTCACATTGCCTCACTCCCGCTCGAGGACACGTGAATTTTTTCCCGACTAGGGAGGTAGGGAAGACCTTGGGAAGAAAGATGCATGCTAAGTGACTTGTTGAAGGGACGTGGAATCGTTATTGGTACCCGCAGAGAAGAGAGGCAATAGGGAGGGAGGGGCACTGCAGAAATGGGCCAGGAAGGTAGGGAGGGAGTGAAGTGGCTCCCGGGGAGGGAGGAGGTGCAAGTGGCTGAGGTGTTTGCATCCAATGTCATATGGACATGTCAAACAGTGCATGGGTTTATCTGCAGTTAAAACCAGGTGTTTCACCCTCGTTTCCCAGTAATTCTCTCCCACAGTGTAATGTGAAATGTTTTAAGGCAGTCCCGGATAAGCTGTGCACGAAGTAGTCTGAGAGATGCTGAGAAGATTCTTACTTTGAAAGTGTCTTAGACCCCAACGTCTTCTGATGAAGTGTCTATCAAACACGTACCCCTCGGGAGTGTCTGTTAAACCACGTACTCTGGTGAGGGTCTGTTGGACTCGTAACTCCTGGGAGTGTCTGTTGGACACGATCCTGAGTGAGTGTCTGTTAGACACTGTATCATTGGGTGTGGTTCTGTTAGGACACGTACTCTGGGCAGTGTCTGTTAGACAACGTTTATTATGGGAGTGCGTCTGTTAGACACTGTACCCTCTGATGGAAGTGTCTGATTAGATAACATGATACTCTGGGGGTTGTCTGTTTAGGTATACGCTACTTGTGGAGCGTTGTTTAGACATGTTACCACTGGGTAGTGTCTGTTAGACACGTCACTCTGGAGTGTCTGGTAGCACGTACCTGGGATCAACAACACCCATATTGTGTATGTTAGACAAAGTACCCTGGGAGTGCTCTAGTGTAGACATAGTACCCTTAAAAGGGAGCGTCTGTTGACACTGTACCTGGGAGTGTCTGGTAGGACGCAAAGTACCCTGGGAACAGTGTCTGTTTTAGAAACGTAATCTGGAAGTGTCGGGCAGACACGTTCTCTGGTGAGCTGATCTAGTCAGGTCACGTAATCTGGAGTGTACTGTCTGACACGTACTCTGGGCATGATGTCTGTCAGTCCACGTAATCCTTGGGATGCTTTCTGTCAGACACGTAACTTTCATGGGGGGGCAGTGTCTGTCAGTACACGTACTCTGGGAGTGTCTGTTAGGACACGGACCCTGGGTAGTGTCTGTTAGACACGATACCCTGGAGTGTACTGTTAGACACGTACCCTGGGGTGTATGTTAGTCACAGACTCAACGGGGTATACAGTGGGGTGTGTCTTTGTTAGACACGTAACTCTAGGATGTCTTGCAGAGCAGTACTCTGGGTGTGTCTGTTAGACTCATCGCTACCCTAGGGTAAGAAGTGTTCTGTTACGTCACGTTACTCTAGGTGTGTATAGTTAGACACGTACCCTGGGGAGCGTTATGTTTTAGTCATGCGTACCCTGGGATTGTCTCTATGGTACGGACCACGACCTGGGAGATGTCTGGTAGACATCGATACCATGGGAGTGTCTGTTAGACACGTTACTCTGGAAGGGTCTGTCAGTCCACGTACGACTGGCGAGCAGTGTCTGTCAGACACGTATACTAGGAGACTGTGCTCTGTCAGTCACGTACTCCTAGAGAAGTGTCTGTCGGGATCACATATTCTAGGGAGTGTCTGTTAGATACCGCTCCATGGGAATGGGTCTGTTTGGTACACAGTCACCTGGGAGTGTCTGTTAGACACGTAAACCTGTGGTAGTGTCTGTTAGACACGTACTCCTGTGGCCAAGGGTTTGTTTAGACACGTTCCCTGGGAGTGTTCTGGTTAGAATCGTACCCTGAGGAGTGTCTGTTTGGAAACGTGACCATTGGATTGTTGCTCTGTTACGAACCGTAGACCTGGGAGTGTCTGTTCTGACACTTCGTCTTGGAGTTGTCCCTTTCATGACAAGTACTCTGGAGGGTATGTCAGACTCGTACTCTGGAAGTGTCTGTCAGACACATACCGCTGGATGTCTTTGTAAGAGAATATAGTGAGCCAGTCTCTGTGAAAAATAACAAGGAGAGTTTATTTTCATCTCTCTCTCTCGTCTCTCTCGACTCTATAGAGCTATCTATATGCTCTCACTCTCTCTCACTCTCTCTCTCTTGTCTCTTCTCTTCTCTCCTCTATCTCTCTCTCTCTCTCTTCGGGCAAATAAAGTAAATATAAAAATGAAATACAAGTTAATTACTATCAATTACTTGAAAAAATCACTATTAAAATAAGAATAAACAGCAATTATATTGCAGTTTGTACAGTAAGTTTTTCTCTCATTTCCAATCGAAGGAAACACAAAATTTTTTTCCAATGTGTTTGTTTTCTGCTACTATAAATCATCGTTTATCTATTTATACACAGTGTGAGGTGTTGTGGGGGTATGGGACGGGGCGGGAGGAGGTGTTTTAGTGAGTGCCAATACCTCCTACGCTCTGGCCAATCCGTGCCCGGGAGAGCTCAAGTGCCCCCCCCACTATCTCTTTGCTACCCTACACAATCGTGCGTACGCCAGGGGATTACCCCGCGGCCGTCCTCCACGCATTTCACTCCAGTGCGCACTACCCCTCTATTAGCGGACTGTATGCTCCGGGAGGTTGCTAGTGCCCGGGGTTGCTAGTGCCGGGGTTGCTAGTGCCCGGGTTAGCTAGTCGCCCGGGGTTATTAGTGCCCGGGTTATTAGATGCCCGGGGGTTGCTAGTACCCGAAGTTGCTAGTGCCCGGGTTAGCTAGTAGTGCCTGGAGGGTTTGCTAGTGCCCAGGGTTAGCTTAGTGCCCGGCGTTAGCTAGTGCCCGGAGTTTGTTAGCTAGTTGGCCTTAGAGGTGTTGTTAGTGCCCGGGTTCACTATACACATAGCTGATCAATAATATATCAATTACTATTATATTTAAAGAGGCTGAGGGTGAGCCAGGGAAGCCACGGTCAGAGCGTCAAAAGCTCCTTACCCGTGTCAGGAAATACTTGTCCTGTTTCAGACGAGTCTACCTAAACCTAACCTAGCTGATATCACCTGGTCCCTTAAACTGCACACCTTTCCTTGCCTTTCTCATTTAACTGGTAATCTCGTACAACAGTTGGCAAACTTAATCATCGTCACTACTGTATGTCAGAGGTGTAAATGTGTCTTATTATTAATCTGGACGGTAGTGTCGTACCACTAGTATGGTATTGCTTTAT
>NC_069405.1:86479660-86599965 GCF_026875155.1 Cherax quadricarinatus
GTAAAAAATTTGGGGACTGATAATGGAACTTGGCAATTCTCACAGAGAGGAGCAGGGCGCCTCTCCATGAGATATCCATGAGTAAGACAGTATGGCCAATGCGAAGATGGGAGAGAGTAGTCTCCCAGCCTAGACACTGGTGATAAGAAGACGGCCAGTAACCTATACTCGGTTTAATAGATTGAAGTTTGTTGCCGAGCATAGTAGACCAACGTTGTTGCCAACGGGTGTGAAGTTGGGAAGATATTGCAGCAAAATAGTCCGTAAATGGAATACCTCTACATGAAACTGGTAGGTCATGTACTGCTGACCGTGCAGCAGTGTCTGCCTGTTCATTGTCCTGTACGTCAACATGACCAGGGACCCAACAAAAAACAATATCTTTATGCTTGGTAAAGATGCGGTGTAGCCAAAGTTGGATACGGAGGACTAAGGGGTGAGGTGTATCAAATTTCTGTATAGCCTGTAAAGCACTAAGGGAGTCTGAGACAACCACAAATGATGACACAGGCATAGATGCAATACGGATAAGTGCTGTAAGGATGGCATACAATTCAGCAGTAAAAATACTAGCCGAAGATAGTAAATGCCCTTGTACGATGCTGTCCGGAAACATTGCTGCGAATCCTATGCCGTCAGAAGACTTAGAGCCATCTGTATACACAGCAATGGCATGAGAATGAGAGTGAAAGTGGTCAAGAAAAAGAGAGCGGGAAGCGGCCATAGACAGTTGGGCTTTCGAGCAAGGGAGAGAGAAAGAACAGACTCGAACAGCTGGAACTTCCCAGGGGGGTAGGGAAAAGTGAGATGCTACATGTATATAGAAAGGTGGTAATTGAAGAGAAGACAAGAGCGAATGAAGGCGAAGAGAGAAGGGACGGAGTGAACATGGGCAGCGAACAAATAAAGAATGTCTACTAATATCAGTGACCATTCTATAAATGGAAGGATTGCGGAGATCATGAGAGCGTACATAGTAGCGAAGGCAATGGGCATCACGGCGATCGGATAAGGATGGAAACGTTCGCTTCTGCATAGAGGCTCTCGACAGGGGAAGAGCGAAAAGCACCAAGGCATAAACGTAATCCTTGTGATGAATGGGGTTAAGGCTAGAGAAAGTAGCAGGAGATGCCGCTGAATAGATCTGGTCACCATAATCAAGTTTCGATAAGATAAGGGTGGAATGTAGGCGAAGGAGGGTTCGACGATTTAGCTCCCCATGAAAGATGAGCAAGGGTTTTAAGAAGGTTCAGCCGGCTGTGACAAGTTGCCTTCAGAGAGGTAATGTGAGGTTTCCAGGATAACCTACGATCAAAGAGGAGGGCCCCGAAACTTGACTGTATTACGTTCAGGGATACGGGAGCCATAGAGGTTTCAAAGGATGATCAGAGATGACAGAGCGTTTTAGTGAAAGTAATTTGGTGGGTTTTAGTGCTAGAAAATTTAAACCCACGTGTGGTGGCCCAATGGAAACACGGTCGACTGCATGCTGGAGAGAAACTGTAATAAGGTGACAGTCAGCGCCTCACAGGCAATAGCAAAGTCATCAACATAGAGTGATGACCAAATATTTGATGGAAGACTAGAGGCCAAATCATTAATAGCAAGGAGAAAAAGTGTTGTGCTCAGAACACATCCTGGGGGACACCTTCAGCTTGGATAAAGTCTGGGGAGAGCACATTATTAACCCGAACACGGAAATGCCTGTCAGTTAAAAAGTTCTTAAGGAAGGATGGTAGATTGCCTCGAAGGCCTAAGGAGTGGGCTTGGGCTAAAATATTATACCTCCAAGTTGTGTCATATGCCTTCTCAAGGTCAAAAAATATGGCAATAACTGAGTGGTTATTCGGAAAGGCATTACGAACATACGTATCCAAGCGTAGTATGGGGTCTATGGTAGAATGTCCCTTATGAAAGCCATATTGATGAGTGGAGAGACTGTTGTGTGTCTCTAAATACCACACTAAACGTCTATTTACTAGGCGTTCCATCACTTTGCAAACTGCACTGGTAAGAGCAATGGGACGATAGTGGGAGGTTTCACGTCCCGTAGTGCCTGGTTTGCGGAAAGGGAGAACAATGGCGGATTTCCACAGCTGTGGAAGAACTCCTTGTGACCAAATAAGATTGTAAAGGCGTAATAGGACTGCAAGGGCTCACTGATGTAAATGTTGTAGCATACGAATATGAATGTCGTCGGGCCCAGCTGCCGATGATCGGCAAGCTGAGAGTGTTGCCTCCAGTTCTTGAAGTGTAAAAGGCACTTTATACTGTTCTTCTCTGAGAGAAGAAAAGTCCAAGGGTGCTAACTCTGGCAGACTTTAAGGAAAGAAATGAGGGGCATAGATGGAGTCCCTGAGAAATATGGACCAGATGATTGCCAATTTCATTGGCAACATCTAGTGGGTTTGCTATATCAACACCGGCAACCCACAAAACAGGAGCCGGGTCAGGAGAATATTTACCACTCACTTTTCGCACTTTTTTCCAGACTGCACTCATAGAGGAAGCAGAGGTGATGGTGGAGACATAATCTCGCCAGCAAGTGTGTTTAGCATTACGGATGACACGGCGAGCGATCGCACGCTTCTGCTTAAAATCAAGAAGTCTCTCTGTGGTTCTATTGCACCGGTACCTGCCCCATGCAGCGCGTTTCAAACGTACTGCACGAGCACAAGCAGGAGACCACCAAGGAATGCATTTCTGAGAATGCCTGCCCGAAGTTTGGGGTATAGAATGAGAAGCTGCGGTTAAAACGGAGGACGAGAAGATGTGTAAAAGCTCATCGATGGAGGACGAAGAAGGAACCTCTCTAAAAACAGTTAGGTGTAAGTAAAGGTTCCAATTTGCCTGATCAAATTGCCAGCGTGGGATGCGAAGAGGTGGTGAATATGAAGGGGAAGTAAGAATGATTGGGAAATGATCGCTGTCATGGAAGTCCGGAAGAGCAGACCAAGTGAAGTCTAATGAGCGGAGGAAGAGCAGACTGAGAGATCGATGCAAGAGAGAGTGTGAGTCCGAGGATCAAAATGGGTATGAGTACCTGTATTTAAAACATGGAGGGGGTGGGTGGCAAGAAAAGCCTCTAACTGAATGCCACGGGAATCACAGTGAGACCCTCCCCCAGAGGAAATGGTGGGCATTAAAATCACCAAGTAACAGAATCGGTGGTGGTAATGATGAAACAAGAAAGGCAATATCTGGAATAGATAATGCCTGAGAAGGAGAGAGATATAAAGAACAGAGCGTATACCATCTATGCAAGTGGATACGGGCTGCTGTGTAATGCAGCGAAGTACGAACAAATAGCTGATGGTACGGAATATCAGTGCATAGAAGAAGGGCACTTTCATTAAAGGTCCCATCAGGAAAAGAATCTGAAGAATACAATAAATTATAGCCTGAGATGGGAGAGATAACAGCAGAGTGTAATTTTGGTTCCTGTAAACAAACACCAACAGGGGAAAACTGGGAGAGTAACATCTGAAGCTCACCCCGATTACCCCTGAGGCCGCGTATATTCCACTGTAAATAGGCCATGATTGGCAATGATAAAGATACCTGAAATCCGCAGGTAAGGGTTCCTATAGACTAGAGGGGGTAGAAAAGTCCACATGCGGAGGCAGTGGAAAACGTTCAAGCAGCGAAGGAACGGTGCGCTGTGAAGAAAGGAGTTGCGCAGATGGAGTAGAGGAGAGAGAAGGAGCGGAGGGTGGATCAGTGTCCATTGATGGTTTGGTCTCTGCAATATAATCAGAGATTGCTTCAAGTGTTTCAGAATTCAGAGACGTCGTATGGGAGACAATATTGGAAATGGTAGGGGGAGGATGAGTAAAGATTGGAACTGTAATGGACTGTACCAAGGTAGGGGGGGCAAAAGGGTGGAGGGAACTGGAGAAGCGTGGAAGGGGACAGAAGAGGCAGAAACCTGGGAGGTGGCAGAAGAGGAAGAAACTTGGGAGGGAACAGGGGAGGAAGGTACAGTACGAGGAGGAGGGTGAACCTCTACACTTGTAACAGAGCCAGTGAGAGGGAAAGAACCAGGTACAGAGACAGGGAAGGGAAAATGAGGAGGTGGAAGATGGGTAGGAGGTGTTAACGGACCTTTTTTTGACTTTTGAGAAGTAGAGGGACGATTGAGAGGAGGTGTCATACGAGATCTCGTCGCTACTGAAGCTTGTGAGAGAGAACACGAAGAAGCAAGATCAGACTGAGACGTTGAAGTAGGGATGTCTGAGCCGAGGACAGCAAAAGAATTAGCTACAGGAGTGACTATGGGAGAGGTAACTACAGAGGTGGGTGCAGAAGATGGGATACCAGAAGTGGGGGGACGTTTTGAAACACGGGAATAAGAAACACGAGGCAGTCTCCCTTGGAGGCGGAGATGAGAAACTGCCATGGCATAAGGGAGACCTTCTGCCTCTTTGAGGTAATGGATTTCCCGCTCGTTTAAGTAGACTTGACAACGGCGAGAGTACGAAGGGTGAGCCTCATGACAATTAAGGCAAGAGGGAGGTCGATTGCAAGACGTATTAGAATGGTCATCGGCACCACAGACTGGGCATTCGGCAATAGATCTGCAATATTTCGCTGGATGGCCAAATCGCAGCAATTTCTACACTGTTGCGGTGTAGGGATCACCTTTCGAACTTGTAACCGATGTCCTGCAACATAAACTGAGGATGGGAGTTCACGGCTGTCAAAAGTTAAACGAGCCACAATTGCTAGGGTATCGTCTCCGCCCCGGGCAGGAAGAACGTAAGTGTCTACCTTGAGGATTGGGAGATCTTGGAGTTCCAGCTGTTCAAGAATGTCAGTGCCACATGTCTGGAAATTTTGTTGAACTATGGTATGGGGCAGAATGACGGTACCACTACAAGAATTGAGGGAATGATGCTTTTCAATAGTTACAGGAACAGTATTGATATGGGAAAGACGAGAAAGCTCATGAGCCTGGGTAGCATTCTGTACAGTGACGATGCACGTACCGCTCTTAAGAGCATGAAAAGAAATATCTTTACCAACATGGCATAGGAGTGCCTTGCCAATACTGTGGTCAGAAAGATAGGCAGTAGAGGAAGTCGGTTGTAAAGTGAAGAATTTAGTCCATTGTGCAGTCTGAAACTGAGCGTGGAAAGGTAGTGAAGGACGTGTCGATCTTTTCTGAGAAGAACGAGAAGGTGGAGAAGTATCATCAGCAGGTAATTGTCGTTGTCATTTAGGCGTGGGACCAGAGTTGGTCCAACGTGGAATGGGCCGGCGATTCGAAAATTGCCGCACCGTAGAGGGAGAGGCCGGAAGCATAGTCGGAGGAGAGCGAAGGTCAGATAAATAGAAGGAGTCAGTCAAGGCCTCAGTATTTGAAGCGGGTGAGGAAACAGCACCGGCAAGAGGTACAGAGGCATGAGGAGTGTCCGAAGAGTGGTCCAAAGACGAGGCGGGGTCAGAACAGGGTGCGGTATCAAGAAGGGGCCCGGGGGTAGCAGGTTCATGGACTAGGGCTGCCATGGTTAGGTTACTACTTTCTTTTTGTTTTTAAGAAAAAAAAGAAAGAAGAAAATAAAAAAAATAAAAAAGAATAAAAAAAGGGGGGACCAGGGAGGGATAGTTCCTAGGAGGAATGAAAGGGCCAGAAATCTCCTCCGCGCCCAGAGGACCTCAGCACCGCAAGTAGCGCAGATGCAGCATGGAACCCGTGCCATACCCTACCCATCATGCCAGTAAACCAGCAATCTGGGATAGCAACCTCACATCTGCCGAGCTACCTCGGTGGACAAAAGAGAGGGCGGCCGGAAATCCGCCACAAAGCATACTTCCTTCGGCCACCACCCCCGGAATCCGAAAGGTGGCTTCCAGAGATACACCCATCGCCTGAGAGACACCCAAAGCCACCCTCAGGGATACCGGAGAGGGATCAGGACATCCCCAGGCAATCCAGATTCCACGGCAAACTACGCCACCGCCAAGAACCTCAACGGAATGGGATGGACCCCGGTACCCTTTCCTCTACCTAGGAACTAGCGTGCCTGTGGGAAAAAAAAAAAAAAAAAAGGCCAAAAAGGAAGGGCAAAAGGGAGGGATGGGGAGGAGGAGGAGGAAAGGAAAAAGGGGAGGATGGGTGGGGAGGATGGGATAGGGAACGGGGGATTGGGGGGTAATAAGGTTCGGTCTGAGGAAGTAGACCGACAGGTCTAATTCCTCAGACCAAGAGCCTCTTCACCACGCCAAGGAGCCCCCCTTGAAGAGGTTCCGTTTTGTTAATGATGAAAGTAATGATTGTTAAGCATTCTGCCCCTGGAAAGCAATCGAGCACCAGTGATGTCTGGGTCAGGGTGACCAACAACCCAGAAATATAGGCGACTTAGTGTCACCATATTCAGATTATTCAAAGGAAAAATAAGGACGATAAATTAAGTCACGTTAACATAATTATACATACAAATGCATGCATCCAGTAATGAAAAATAAAATAAAAAGAATCATTTGTTTTGCTGAAAGGACTAAAAAAAAAAAATTCTATGTTCCGTGCTAATCTCTAACATTAAATTCTCTTCAGTTTAGCTACAGAGATACTGTACATGTAGTGCTTCCAGGACACCAAGTGCTTCCAGGACACCAAGTGCTTCCAGGGCACCAAGTGCTTCCAGGACACCAAGTGCTTCCAGGACACCAAGTGCTTCCAGGACACCAAGTGTTTGTTTACTTCCAGCAACTTGATTATAATACTTGATACATACGGACCGCTTGTTGCCGGCTCACCCACCAACTTAGGAAAACCTATGTAGGTTACCATCCACATTTCGCGTTTTTTTTTTTTCTAGATTTATAGCGCCTATTTGCAAGTCTATCGCGCTCTATTATTTTTTAAATGTATATTTTATATCGCATTTATAGAAATTATACTATATAGTGTCACTATGATAGAGGATTTACTTCTGTTTGTTTCAGTTGACAGCCAGACTCTGCCTGCTGAGTCAGGGGTCAGTCACTTGTGAGGTGACATCTCTCATATATTCTGCTCTACTGTTATTTTTGGAATAAACCTTGGTAATAAATACCGACAAGTTGGTTTAGAAAGACACGTAAGCAAACACTATAACATATTTATTAGAAAACGTTTCGGTCCTGGGACCTTGATCACTTCTAACATACAGAGGTAGAAAGACCGCCTATATATAATGTCTTCCTACCTCTGTATGTTAGAAGTGATCAAGGTCCCAGGACCGAAACGTTTTCTAATAAATATGTTATAGTGTTTGCTTACGTGTCTTTCTAAACCAACTGTTATTTTTACACATTCTTGATAATCTTAGGAATCAAGAAAACCCTTATAAATTCACTGTTTTTTTTTTTTTCCAAAAGTGGTTATTTTTCATATTGTGATTTCACCTGTTTACTCTGATTACATATATATATATATATATATATATATATATATATATATATATATATATATATATATATATATATATATATATATATATATATATATATATATATATATATATATATATATATATATATGTCGTGCCGAATAGGCAGAACTTGCGATCTTGGCTTAAATAGCAACGGTGATCTTGCCATATAGGACAAGTGAAAATTTGTGTATGCAATAATTTCGCCAAAATCATTCTGAACCTAACGAAAAAAAAATATTTCACTGTGTTTGTTTAGTATTAAATTATTGTAAACAAATCTAAAATATATTTAGTTTGGTTAGGCTAAAATAAATTGTTCTTGTTGTAATAAGGTTAGGTAAGTTTTCTAAGTTCCTTTTGGTGCAAAATTATAAATTTTTACATCAACATTAATGAAAAAAATGTATCTTTAAACGTGCAAGAGAAAATTTTAGAAAGGACTTAATTTTAAATGAGTTCTTGCTAATTGACCAGTTTTACATATTCGGCACGACATATATATATATATATATATATATATATATATATATATATATATATATATATATATATATATATATATATATATGTCGTGCCGAATAGGCAGAACTTGCAATCTTGGCTTAAATAGCAACGCTCATCTTGCCATATAGGACAAGTGAAAATTTATGTATGTAATAATTTCGCCAAAATCATTCTGAACCTAACGAAAAAAATATATTTCACTGTGTTTATTTAGTATTAAATTATTGTAAACAAATCTAAAATATATATAGTTAGGTTAGGCTAAAATAAATAGTTCTTGTTATAATAAGGTTAGGTAAGTTTTCTAAGATTATTTTGGTGCAAAATTAAAAAAATTTACATTAACGTTAATGAAAAAAATATATCTTTAAACGTATGAGAAAATTTTAGAAAGGACTTAATTTTAAATGAGTTCTTGCTAATTGACCAGTTTTACATATTCGGCACGACATATCTATATATATATATATATATTATATATATATATATAATATATAATATATATATATATATATATATATATATATATATATATTGATATATATATATATTATAATCAAAACGTTAAAATTTCACCTTCAGAAAATATAATTTTACCTATAATTACATAAAATGAAATAAATAATTTAGGTACTGAAGCCAAACTCAAAATACTTCCTTCAGTCTTCATAGGAAACAAACACAGCCTCCACCTTCAAATTTTAGTGAAAGACTAGTATTTAATGTAGGAAAACATTATTATTATTATAATCAAGGGGGAAGCGCTAAACCCGGAGGATTATACAGCGCCTGGGGGGGGGATGTGGAAGGCATTCAGGCTTAATTCGTGGAACTGGAGCACAGATCCAATTCCCTAAATCAAGAGCCCCTCACCAACATCAAGGAACCTTCCTTGAGGGGAATGTAGGAAAACAGCCTATCAAAATAAATTTGATAATGAAGACAATTCTACCTACCATCTAAAATAAATAAATGTATTTTTTGATAAGTACATGAGAATGGCGAAAGAATAAACTAAACTAAACGCAATCTTTTCTTTTTAGTAGAAATAGCCGTTCAGGAACCAGTGTGCTGTCACCCAGGACTCCAGTGTGCTGTCACCCAGGACTCCAGTGTGCTGTCACCCAGGACTCCAGTGTGCTGTCACCCAGGACTCCAGTGTGCTGTCACCCAGGACTCCAGTGTGCTGTCACCCAGGACTCCAGTGTGTTGTCACCCAGGACTCCAGTGTGCTGTCACCCAGGACTCCAGTGTGCTGTCACCCAGGACTCCAGTGTGCTGTCACCCAGGACTCCAGTGTGCTGTCACCCAGGACTCCAGTGTGCTGTCACCCAGGACTCCAGTGTGCTGTCACCCAGGACTCCAGTGTGCTGTCACCCAGGACTCCAGTGTGCTGTCACCCAGGGACTCCAGTGTGTTGTCACCCAGGACTCCAGTGTGCTGTCACCCAGGACTCCAGTGTGCTGTCACCCAGGACTCCAGTGTGTTGTCCCCCAGGACTCCAGTGTGCTGTCACCCAGGACTCCAGTGTGTTGTCACCCAGGACCCAGTGTGCTGTCACCCAGGACTCCAGTGTGCTGTCACCCAGGACTCCAGTGTGCTGTCACCCAGGACTCCAGTGTGTTGTCACCCAGGACTCCAGTGTGCTGTCACCCAGGACTCCAGTGTGTTGTCACCCAGGACTCCAGTGTGCTGTCACCAGGACTCCAGTGTGCTGTCACCCAGGACTCCAGTGTGCTGTCACCCAGGACTCCAGTGTGCTGTCACCCAGGACTCCAGTGTGCTGTCACCCAGGACTCCAGTGTGCTGTCACCCAGGACTCCAGTGTGCTGTCACCCAGGACTCCAGTGTGCTGTCACCCAGGACTCCAGTGTGCTGTCACCCAGGACTCCAGTGTGTTGTCACCCAGGACTCCAGTGTGCTGTCACCAGGACTCCAGTGTGCTGTCACCCAGGACTCCAGTGTGCTGTCACCCAGGACTCCAGTGTGCTGTCACCCAGGACTCCAGTGTGCTGTCACCCAGGACTCCAGTGTGCTGTCACCCAGGACTCCAGTGTGCTGTCCACCCAGGACTCCAGTGTGCTGTCACCCAGGACTCCAGTGTGCTGTCCACCCAGGACTCCAGTGTGTTGTCACCCAGGACTCCAGTGTGCTGTCACCCAGGACTCCAGTGTGCTGTCACCCAGGACTCCAGTGTGTTGTCACCCAGGACTCCATGTGTTGTCACCCAGGATTCCAGTGTGCTGTCACCAGGACTCCAGTGTGCTGTCACCCAGGACTCCAGTGTGCTGTCACCCAGGACTCCAGTGTGCTGTCACCCAGGACTCCAGTGTGCTGTCACCCAGGACTCCAGTGTGTTGTCACCCAGGACTCCAGTGGTGCGTCACCCAGGACTCCAGTGTGCTGGTCACCCAGGACTCCAGTGTGTTGTCACCCAGGACTCCAGTGTGTTGTCACCCAGGACTCCAGTGTGCTGTCACCCAGGACTCCAGTGTGCTGTCACCCAGGCTCCAGTGTGCTGTCACCCAGGACTCCAGTGTGCTGTCACCAGGACTCCAGTGTGCTGTCACCCAGGACTCCAGTGTGTTGTCACCCAGGACTCCAGTGTGCTGTCACCCAGGACTCCAGTGGTGCTGTCACCCAGGACTCCAGTGTGCTGTCACCCAGGACTCCAGTGTGCTGTCACCCAGGACTCCAGTGTGCTGTCACCAGGACTCCAGTGTGCTGTCACACCAGGACTCCAGTGTGCTGTCACCCGGGGACTCCAGTGTGCTGTCACCCAGGACTCCAGTGTGCTGTCACCCAGGACTCCAGTGTGCTGTCACCCAGGACTCCAGTGTGCTGTCACCCAGGACTCCAGTGTGCTGTCACCCAGGACTCCAGTGTGCTGTCACCCAGGACTCCAGTGTGCTGTCACCAGGACTCCAGTGTGCTGTACCCAGGACTCCAGTGTGCTGTCACCCAGGACTCTAGTGTGCTGTCACCCAGGACTCCAGTGTGCTGTCACCCAGGACTCCAGTGTGCTGTCACCCAGGACTCCAGTGTGCTGTCACCCAGGACTCCAGTGTGCTGTCACCCAGGACTCCAGTGTGCTGTCACCCAGGACTCCAGTGTGCTGTACCCAGGACTCCAGTGTGCTGTCACCCAGGACTCCAGTGTGCTGTCACCCAGGACTCCAGTGTGCTGTCACCCAGGGCTCCAGTGTGCTGTCACCCAGGGCTCCAGTGTGCTGTCACCCAGGACTCCAGTGTGCTGTCACCCAGGACTCCAGTGTGCTGTCACCCAGGACTCCAGTGTTGCTGTCACCCAGGACTCCAGTGTGCGTCACCCAGGACTCCAGTGTGCTGTCACCCAGGACTCCAGTGTGCTGTCACCAGGACTCCAGTGTGCTGTCACCCAGGACTCCAGTGTGCTGTCACCCAGGACTCCAGTGTGCTGTCACCCAGGACTCCAGTGTGCTGTCACCCAGGACTCCAGTGTGCTGTCACCCAGGACTCCAGTGTGCTGTCACCCAGGACTCCAGTGTGCTGTCACCCAGGACTCCAGTGTGCTGTCACCCAGGACTCCAGTGTGCTGTCACCCAGGACTCCAGTGTGCTGTCACCCAGGACTCCAGTGTGCTGTCACCCAGGACTCCATGTGTGCTGTCACCAGGACTCCAGTGTGCTGTCACCCAGGACTCCAGTGTGCTGTCACCCGGACTCCAGTGTGCTGTCACCCAGGACTCCAGTGTGCTGTCACCCAGGACTCCAGTGTGCTGTCACCCAGGACTCCAGTGTGCTGTCACCCAGGACTCCAGTGTGCTGTCACCAGGACTCCAGTGTGCTGTCACCCAGGACTCCAGTGTGCTGTCACCCAGGACTCCAGTGTGCTGTCACCCAGGACTCCAGTGTGCTGTCACCCAGGACTCCAGTGTGCTGTCACCCAGGACTCCAGTGTGCTGTCACCCAGGACTCCAGTGTGCTGTCACCCAGGACTCCAGTGTGCTGTCACCCAGGACTCCAGTGTGCTGTCACCCAGGACTCCAGTGTGCTGTCACCCAGGACTCCAGTGTGCTGTCACCCAGGACTTCCAGTGTGCTGTCACCCAGGACTCCAGTGTGCTGTCACCCAGGACTCCAGTGTGCTGTCACCCAGGACTCCAGTGTGCTGTCACCCAGGACTCCAGTGTGCTGTCACCCAGGACTCCAGTGTGCTGTCACCCAGGACTCCAGTGTGCTGTCACCCAGGACTCCAGTGTGCTGTCACCCAGGACTCCAGTGTGCTGTCACCCAGGACTCCAGTGTGCTGTCACCCAGGACTCCAGTGTGCTGTCACCCAGGACTCCAGTGTGCTGTCACCCAGGACTCCAGTGTGCTGTCACCCAGGGACTCCAGTGTGCTGTCACCCAGGACTCCAGTGTGCTGTCACCCAGGACTCCAGTGTGTTGTCACCCAGGACTCCAGTGTGCTGTCACCCAGGACTCCAGTGTGCTGTCACCCAGGACTCCAGTGTGCTGTCACCCAGGACTCCAGTGTGCTGTCACCCAGGACTCCAGTGTGCTGTACCCAGGACTCAAGTGTGCTGTCACCCAGGACTCCAGTGTGCTGTCACCGGGGACTCCAGTGTGTTGTCACCCAGGACTCCAGTGTGCTGTCACCCAGGACTCCAGTGTGCTGTCACCCAGGACTCCAGTGTGCTGTCACCAGGACTCCAGTGTGTTGTCACCCAGGACTCCAGTGTGCTGTCACCCAGGACTCCAGTGTGCTGTCACCCAGGACTCCAGTGTGTTGTCACCCAGGACTCCAGTGTGTTTGTCACCCAGGACTCCAGTGTGCTGTAACCCAGGACTCCAGTGTGCTGTCACCCAGGACTCCAGTGTGCTGTCACCCCAGGACTCCAGTGTGCTGTCACCCAGGACTCCAGTGTGCTGTCACCCAGGACTCCAGTGTGCTGTCACCCAGGACTCCAGTGTGCTGTCACCCAGGACTCCAGTGTGCTGTCACCCAGGACTCCAGTGTGCTGTCACCCAGGACTCCAGTGTGCTGTCACCCAGGACTCCAGTGTGCTGTCACCCAGGACTCCAGTGTGCTGTCACCCAGGACTCCAGTGTGCTGTCACCCAGGACTCCAGTGTGCTGTCACCCAGGACTCCAGTGAACCAACGATCGTCACTGTCTCTCAGCAACAGCGTCGTTGCTTCCGTCTCACCCTGACTAAGATACATAAAACATGCATCTAATTTTCTGTCATCTTTACGTTGCTCATCTCCAATTCATGTTTTAATTACTTTTAAACTCTCGGATTTTCATACAACTTTGTTATAAATTTTTATAGGTCGTTGTGGACGCACAAAAATCTTGCCGTGATACGTAGTGATCCAGGAACCTCACTTGAAGACAGACAAGCGCAGTTTTACGATATTTTAATGAGGAAAAGAAGAAATTTTAAACGGTGTGAGGAGATATTGGTCCTGTCTCCTGATACGTATTATTGCAACAACTGAAGAAGCCAGCCATTCGTGACGAAATGTTTCTTCAGTTAAAATATCCTAATTCATCGCTTGTCTTGTTTCACATTCGTGAGTATTTATTTCACATTTTTTGTATGTAGATAAATGGTTCAGAGAACCGACAGGATGATGAATTAGAGATTTGTGCAATCATTCTTCTCTGTATTGGACTCAGGGAGCCACTGGTTGGCGAAGAGTTTCCAAAGTAAAGATACCCAGGGCTACACAAGTGATAAATATCTTAGTTTGAGAAGTACTGTGCTAAGTAAAACGAACAGAATTCTGTGGTAGCCATCGTAGGTGGCCAGAGATCAAATACTTTCTTGTACACGACTCTGTCTAGTGAATAAAACTCCAGAAGCGATGGATCTTAACGTTCTGTATTAAGTGAAATGTGCATAATTTTTTTATCTAATATATCTAATATCAAATTTTGGGTTTTGTTCATGAACACTTGTGTTTTTTTTCAAGAAATTCCCAAGCTCTATCTCTACCCGTACCGTGGTTAAGATATCTATATATGTCTATATACAAATACGAAGTGTGTAAGGGCTACTTAGATCAATTTAGATTTAGAGTTTAAATGATGGTTGTGTTATGCTCTGAACGGGACACGCAGATCCGCGTGTTGGAATTACATAAAATTGTAATCTGTATCGTGACGCGCAAAACCCGTATGGGTCATTCCATAATTCATTCCCCGGTCTCCGACCAGTCAGATTGTTGGTGTTAGCATTAACAAAGAGAAACAATATCAAGACGCTACCTCTTGAAATTTGCTCCTTTAAATCCTAAAATCTTGCCAGGTTTTAGCGAGACATTGATTAACTTCGCTAACCTAACTTAAGCTGACAACGCGGCCTTGGTAAGACCCAGTCATTGTTAGTTTGTTAGATTTAAGGTCTACGTGGTACTGGTGGGTCAGTAAGACCGTCATCCACCTTCACCAAACGTCAAGAATGTCAAACTTTGCTAGATAACTTTAAAATATACTCAAAGTGTAAATAAACTGAGATACGCAGTTTTATAAACTGAAAAATAAACACTCAATTTATATGCCATAAGGTACACAACCAATATACACACCTCTGTATATACGTTGAGAAATACCTCTCGGTGTATATGTCTACACAGAGATATACACCACTCGATGGATATACACTTAAGATATACCGCTCTTGGTGTATATACCCTGTGAAATGCACACTTCTCTGCTCCGATACATAACCTTTCGACAAAGTGGGAATTGATGGCTGTAAAGCACTTTGATCCGGACAAAATCGAGTGTATGGTGCACCTTCTTGTAGAGTCAAGATTTATTTTTCTATTTTTTTTGCGTTGCATAGGACCACTGGAAGATTAGAAAAGACCTTTACTAAGCTTATGCGTTCCCGTGACTCATAATCCGAGTGTAATGGTGGTAATACTATCATGTAAGAAACCATGTCAAGAAATAATTTAATTAATAATAGATTATTTTATTATTATTGTTTTTTTCATTGACTAAGCAACATCTAATCAAGAGACATTAAACAAGAATACTGAGAGGTATGCCAGTCGCTGTCTGTAAATCCTCAAAAATTATGCCAGGCGGTAATATCGTTCTTAATAGATTGCTTTGCAATGACAAAGCCTGGAGTCCGAACGGGGGTGCATTGGGAAATCAAGACGCAGTGGATAAGTGGTCCTCTACACTGTATGGGTTCAAGCTGGAGGCAACACTTACAGGGACCAAAACTTAAAATACAGTACGTTATTTGTAAGTTTACAGTATCAGGAAGCTGATGTAAAAACACGAAGACAGGTATCAGCTTGGCACTCAGAGGCGGCATTACAGTAAGCCTACCGATGACACCCACACATTCCACAACAGACTAAGTCTAAAGAAACGTTTCCTCGTCGTGGAAGGAGGCAGTGTGACTCTAAACAAATCTACATTCAATTTTTGGGGGGAAGATTTCAGGAAAACTTGCAAGTGGGGTGAGTGAAGAGGCACGAGAGGTGAACTGAAGGGCAGTGAAGGGCTGAGGAGGGAAGGAAGGGAAAGAAAGGCCGGAGTGAAGACAATGCTAGCAGATAATCATTTTAATAAAACTGCTGCATATTATCAAATGCTTCCACTTGTCGAATTTTGCTATTGTCTACCTAAAGGAATGCATGGGAGTGAAACTAGGGGAAGGGGGATGAAAGTCTACACTCTTCACAGTCTCTTAATACAGACTGTGTAGAACCCGACCCTCGGGTAACCACGTTGGACGTGTTGTCAATACTATGAATGGAATATTACAGTAGCTTCACCAGTCAGGAAGGCAGGTAAGGCAGACAACTGCCCAGTACTGGAATAAACATCTTCCCACTCAGTTCCCACTCACAACACTCATACTACCTATAATAATAGCAGCAGTAGTAATAATAATAATAATAATAAAATGATAATATCTTTATTTACAAGTACATGTACAAGGTATACAGTCCTAGCTGACATCAGTGACATACTACCATATAGAAAGCCGCTTGTTATGCCGAGCATTTCGGGCAAATTAGTTCCTTGTCCCAGGATGCGACCCACACCAGTCGACTAGCACCCAGGTACCCATTTTACTGACGGGGAACACAGACAACCGCAGTGTGAAGCGAGAGCTGTAGCCTGTGAAGGATTACTCAGCTCTGTAACAACTTCAGACAGTATTACCAAGGCTGGCTCCTCCTCAGGAAAATTAATGAATAGAAAAAGAAATAATTCACAAAGATAAACACTATTATTTTTTAATGCAAAGATAAAACATTGAAATATGAAGGTGTATCCTACTTGAAAGAAAAATGAAAAATGAAATGGAAAAATGACATTTTAATTCAACGCTAATATGTATAGTTATACTGGGGTGTCTGGTGGAGGTTGACACCGTCTTGTAGAAATTGTAGCCGTTGATGATGATGTGGGGGTCTCAGGTGTTGGTGACAACCCAGCGACTAGTTCTTCACAGAGTTTATAGTCTTGAATAGTCAGTCCAGATGACAGGAACGCAGGTTCTTTACCACTACAAAGATGAGGGGTAGTGTCCTGTACAATTAATCAGGTAGGTAGATCATAAATGACGTCCCAAGACCGGTTTCAGTCCGTCTCCTTCAACACTTCTCGTTGGTTGGCAGGTGACCCGATCTGTCATTCCAAGCTGGAAAGAGAGACAGGTTACCCACTGCTTAAGAAATCACTCTCCATGATAAGTGTAAGATACTTAAAAAGGTGGTGATTATCTAAAAGTCTCATGTGGAGCTTAAAACTGAAAGGACTAAGTTTATTATTGGTCAAAAGTGAAGCTTTCAACCAATATCCACTAGAATAGGAGCAGAGGCTTTTACTTAGTTGTGCTGGGAGCTGTGAGTCCAGTGATTACTGTTTGGCCGGAGCCCCACACGTCACCTTTCGGGGTGGGGAGAAAGGGGGAGGGAATAGCTGGAGCTAGACTGACCCTACCTTAACAAGCAGCCGGCAATCAAACTATCGTTACCATGTACTCGCTCACTATTTGTTGAACTTTTCCCTCACAAGCCACTAGGCCACAGGGCACCTTACCTGGAGTATACCTGGAGAAAGTTCCCGGGGGTCAACGCCTCCGCGGCCCGTTCTGTGACCAGGCTTCATGGTGAATCAGAGAATGATTAACCAGGCTGTTACTGTTGGTCGCACACAAACCGACGTATGAACCACAGCCCGGCTGGTCAAGTACTGACTTCAAGTGCCTGTCCAGTGGCTGCTTGAAGACAGCCAGGGGTCTATTGAAAAATCCTCCTTATGTATGCTGGGAGGCAGTTGAACAGTCTTGGGCCCCTGACACCTATTGTGTTGTCTCTTATCGTGTTAGTGGTACCCCTGCTTTTCATTGGGGGATGTTGCATCGTCTGCCGAGTCTATTGTTCTCATAGGGAGTTATTTTCGTGTGCAAGTTTGGTACGAATCTCTCTAGGATTTTCCAAGTGTATATGATCATGTATCTCTCCCGCTGCGTTCTAGGGAGTACAGGTTCAGGAACTTCAAGCGCTCCCAGTAATTGAGGTGTTTTATCGCAGTTATGTGTGCTGTGAAGGTTCTCTGTACATTTTCTAGGTCAGCAATTTCACCTGCCTTGAAAGGCGCTGTTAGTGTGCAGCAATATTCCAGCCTAGAGAGAACAAACGACCTGAAGAGTGTCATCATGGGCTTGGTATCCCTAGTTTTGAAAGTTCTCATTATCCATCCTGTCATTTTTCTAGCATATGTGATTGATACAATGTTATGGTCTTTGAAGGCACGATCTTCCGACATGATCACTCCCAGGTCTTTTACATTAGTTTTTCGCTCTACCGTGTGGTTGGAATTTGTTTATACTCCGATGCAGTTTAATTTCCTCATGTTGGAGCAATTGAAATTTCTTATCATTGAATTTCATATTGTTTTCTGCGGTGTCTTCAGTGGAGGATACTGTCATGCAAATTCGGGTGTCATCTGCAAAAGAAGACACGGCGTTGTGGCTAATATCCCTGTCTATCTCAGATATAAGGATGAGGAACAAGATGGGAGCGAGTACTGTGCCTTGTGGAGCAGAGCTTTGCCCCGTAGCCGCCTCAGACTTAACTTAACTCTGTTTACTACTACTCTTTGTGTTCTATTTGTTAGGAAATTATGGATCCATCTACCAACTTTTCCTGTTATTCCTTTAGCACGGATTTTGTGCGCTATTACACCATGGTCACACTTGTCAAAGGCTTTTGCAAAGTCTGTGTATATTACATCTACTCTTCGTTTGTCTCCTAGAGCATCTAGAGTGGCCTACTAGCTAGGACAGACAAGAGCGACCTGCTCTAAACCCATGTTGCCCTGGGTTGTGTAACTGATGAGCATCTAGATGGGTGGCGATCTTGCTTCTTAGGACCCTTTCAAGGATTTTTATGATCTGGGACGTTAGCGCTATCGGTCTGTAGATCTTTGCTATTGCTTTAGTCCCATCTTTGTGGAGTGGGGCTATGTCTGTTGTTTTTCACAGCTGTAGGACGACCCCTGTATCTATACTCCGTCTCCATAGGATGTTAAGGGCACGTGATAGGGGCTTCTTGCAATTCTTGATGAACACAGAGTTCCATGTGTCTGGGCCTGGGGCAGAGTGCATGGGCATGTCATTTATCGCCTTTTCGAAGTCATTTGGTGTCAGGATAATGTCAGATAGATTTGCGTCTACCAAATTCTGTGGCTCTCTCATATAAAATTAATTTAGGTCTTCGACTCTCAGTCTGGTTAGCGGCTTGCTAAAAACTGAGTCATATTGGGACTTGAGTAGCTCACTCATTTCCTTTCTGTCATCTGTGTAGGACCCATCTTGTTTAAGTAGGGGCCCAATACTGGACGTTGTTCTCGACTTTGATTTGGCGTAAGAAAAGAAATACTTTGGGTTTCTTTCTATTTCATTTATGGCTTTTAGTTCTTCCCGCATTTCTTGACTCCTATAAGATTCCTTTAGCTTTAGTTCGATATTTGCTATTTCTCTGAGCAGTGTCTCCCTACGTATTGCAGATATATTGGCCGCTCTGTTATTCTTTGCCTCTGCCTGTATAAGGAGCGCCTTTCTCTTTCTAGTTTACATCTTCTCCTTTTCTTAAAGGAATATGCTTTGAGCATACCTCCAGTGCCACAGAGTTAATCTGTTCTAGACATAGTTTGGAATCTGTGTTGCTTAGTATATCTTCCCAGCTTATATCATTTAGGACTTGGTTTACTTGGTCCCACTTTATGTTCTTGTTATTGAAGCTGAATTTGGTGAATTATTATTATTATTATTATTATAATCAAGGGGAAGAGCTAAACCCGTAGGATTATACAGCGCCTGGGGGGGGGATGTGGAAGGCATTCAGGCTTAATTCGGGGAACTGGAGCACAGATCCAATTCCCTAAATCAAGAGCCCCTCACCAACATCAAGGAACTTTCCCTGAGGGGTGAATTTGGTGAATGCTCCCTCGTGACTAATCTCATTTTGTCGGTCTGGGGCTCCGCACATACATGTCTGATCCTCAATTATGTTGTGATCTGAGTATATTGTTTTTGATATGATGACATTTCGTATCAGGTCATCATTGTTAGTGAAGATGAGGTCTAGTGTATTCTTCAATCTTGTAGGCTCTATTATTTGTTGGTTTAAGGTGAGAGATGCAGAGAGAGGTGCAGAGATTTAAAAGCTCGTGTGCGTGTGTGCTTTCATCGGAGCTGCCTCCTGGTGTTATCTCTGCTACAGCATCATTTGCTATGTTCCTCCATTTTAGGTGCCTTAGGTTGAAATCCCCCAGGAGCAAGATGTTGGGGGCAGGAGCTGGCAGATTTTCCAGACAGTGGTAAATTTTCAAGAGCTGTTCCTGGAATTGTTGGGACGTTGCATCCGGAGGCTTGTAGACTACCACAATGACCAGATTTTGAGTTAAAGCCATAAAGAGTTATTTCTAAATCTGTTGTGGAGGGACGTTAAGCTCTCATATGCACCGGCTATTAACATACTTCTTCAAATGAGGTGTTTTCATGCTGGTGAAAGGCTCTTGATCCAAAGAATTGGAGCTACCCTCCCCTTGGATCAAACACGAATATAATCTTAATATACACAAGTCCTCGAGAGATCGACTGCTATTCAAATTAATAATAATAATAATAATAATAATAATAATAATAATAATAATAATAATAATATATGGGGAAGCGCTAAACTCGTAGGAGTTACACAGAACCAGCGGAATGGGTGAGAGTCAACTTTGATCTGTAATAGGGAAGAGTAGCTTGAGATTGCTGGATCAAAAGCTCGTTACCGGTGTGTGGGCACCTTCCTTTAAGGTTATTGTAAAACTCTGCAGGAGGATATGAAAATGTTTTTGTGGACTTGATAGTGATGATCCAGTTAATGGATCTTCACGGAGGAAGGCTGAGTACTTACCTCTGTGTAAACACATTTGTACACACAGGAAGGGATTTGCCCCACGCTTGGGGTGGCCCTGATGTAGCCATGGTGTGGCGCTAGTAAGGCCCTGATATGGAACCTGTAGGTTCCAGGTGTGCCCCTAATGAACTCCTGGTGTAACCCCTGGTGTAACCCCTGGTGTAACCCCTGGTGTAACCCCTGGTGTAACCCCTGGTGTAACCCCTAACATAGCACACTGACTTTCAAATCATCTTTAGCTAAATCTCCATAAATTATCACGATAGTATGCCTATAACTATTGTGTTTATGGCAATCATTATATGATTTCACAACAACGAGATTAAATGTAGTGAGCCTGGATAAATCTCACCTCATTCCTTCGCTACCTGTTGCTGTCAAAGAAGGTCCTTCGTCAGGATATCCGCAGTTCGCTTGGAGGTTTCCTTCCAGTGACTGCACGAATAGTGATGTAGAGTGATTGGTTGTGTTGATTCAGGGATGTCTGTTATCACTGCAGTTGCTTGCAGGAATCAACATCCTAGTGGTCCTCTTGATTCTACTAGGTGAAAATACTTTGTTATTGATGGTATTTGTATATGGCCTGTCATCGCAAGAGAGAAGATGTCACCCTCCATCCGGAGGGACTATAGCAAGACATCCGCACAGGGCAGAAGAAAGAAGATAAGCGACACCCCCCACCCTGGGGCCAACGCCGGGAAATGACTCGGGCCGGGACAAGACCGGCGAACCTACTACGGTACAATATACGGCCTGGTTTGTTGCTGGTGAGGTTAATGCTATAGTTATATTCTGCTTTATGTGTGAGGGGGAGATCGCTCTTAACTACTGAGCCGCTGCAGTATGAAATTCAGCATAAAAATAAAAACCCGTATTGTACATCTAGACATTCCTGTGTCAACATTTCCCTCTGTGTAGTACTTTGTCAAGCACTCACGATCCTCTTCCTATTACGTTACTATTGCTTGCCACGATTACGTCAGCTATTGTTTTACTATTACGTTATCTGTTATTTTCCACATTTACGTCAGCTATTGTGTTCCTCTCTGTTATGTTATCTTCGAACATTACAACGTAAGTCTTTTATCATAACAACGTTCGTTTCATGTGGAATTCGTTATCGTAATAAAAGTTTCCCTTGAACGAGACGTCGTTGTAATAATCATAGACTGTTTTGATGTGACTTTTCGCCCACGTGGCGGCTTCCTGTCTCCTTCACCTATTGTGTTATCTGTGTGTTTAATGTAATTACAGTATCAGAAAACGCCTCAAACCGCCCTGAAACAATACATAAATAACCTGGACCTAGGAGACTGAAACTTGTGACGACGTTCCGTTCCTCCTCGTACCATTAACTAGTCACACAGAAGCGCGAAGGGAAGAGAACAAGTAACATTGAATTATGAAGAAAAAAGCATGGATCTAAGTAGACTATAACCCACTATGATAACATGAACGTAGATAAAAACGTTTATGGAGCAACTTGCAATGAGCACAGACTGACTGATGAAGTGGCCAGGCTAAGCTTGGTTACAAGTACGTCTGGCAGTTTGGCAGACACAGATGATGATCAAACTAAATGCAGTGTAACTACCTCTGTGGTCACTATCTTGATGAACACGTGTGCTTAACTGTCCAGTTATTGAGGAATATAGAGATAGTATAATAACCTATGTGACATGTCAAAATATCTTTTTAATGAAAATAAGATACTAGATATATTAAGCAAATTTCCTAAATTTGTTTGTAACAGATAAATGAATTCCAGATACAAGTCTAGATGTACTCCTGTTAAACCTTTTGGGGCCTAGTTCCAAGGCTTTTTATATCCATTAGCTCTTTGTCCCCAAGATGGATATGGGATGCACAAAATACTAGCCACTTCGGTGGCAAAATCTGATCTAATCTACCAATTCTTCACGTGACTAATTTTCTTTACGGAAAGTATTATCACTGTCCAACCTCAGGTTTCTTTGAATAGCTTCTAGTTTTTGGTATAAGCTCTTCGTTCCCTGGGCTTATATTCTCCATGGTGGTAATTACGTGTCCTTGCAGAGGTACCTGTTAGTTTTTTCTTCCTTTAAAGCTTTCATTTATAACCTGAGAACACTTCATCCTGCAACATATCAACGTTGGCATACTGCAACTAGAGATTCGTGCAACTGTTATTATGTACAAGCACCTCTGATCATTTTTTTATTGATTGTTCCTGATTTCGGTTTCCGTGCAATAGCTTGAGAAAGCCTCTTCTGATAGGCTTGAAATTTTCAATATTGGTGAATCCTACTTATAAAAAACGTCGAGATTCTTACTGAAGTGTTTAGAGGACAATTTTCAAATTTATTTTTATAATACTGGGTATGTTCCATTAAATGTTTTGAGTGTGCCTCTCTAAACGACTTCAATTATTAATCACTGTTAATACACTTAAAATATAACACTCACTATACTACTGTTAATACACTTTAAATGTCACACTTTCAGTATACTACTGTTAACACACTTAAAATGTCACTTTCACTATAAGCACACTTAAAATGTAACACTGTCACTATACCACTAATATTAACATACTTGAAAAGTTACATTTTCACAATACCACTAATATTTACATACTTAAAATGTAACACTGTCACTATACCACTACCATTAACACACTTAAAATGTAACACTGTCACTATACCACTAATATTAACATACTTAAAATGTAACACTGTCACTATACCACTAATATTAACATACTTAAAATGTAACACTGTCACTATACCACTAATATTAACATACTTAAAATGTAACACTGTCACTATACCACTAATATTAACATACTTAAAATGTAACACTGTCACTATACCACTAATATTAACATACTTAAAATGTAACACTGTCACTATACCACTAATATTAACATACTTAAAATGTAACACTGTCACTATACCACTAATATTAACATACTTGAAAAGTAATTCACAATCACTAATATTTACATACTAAAATTAACACTGTCACTATACCAACCATTAACACACTTTAAAATGTAACACTGTCACTATACCACTACCATTAACACACTTAAAATGTAACACTGTCACTATACCACTACTATTAACACACTTAAAATGTAACACTGTCACTATACCACTACTATTAACATACTTAAAATGAAGATTTTGATGTTAGCTACGTGAAGTCTCAGATAGTTGGGTTTGTTCTTACTTAAGAATCAACAACATTGTTGTCATACTTGGAGGTGCATGTTCCCTCTTCACCTTTCATAGATACTTAGTAACACAAACTGTAAGTTCTAAATGAAGCTTAATACTTATAAACGCTATAGAGGTACTCGGTCAAATTCATGGGAAATACTATTCTGGAACAATGATACACAATGAATGAGAATACAGTGAGCTCCCATTAGTTTCTTCAGAGTCCTTCATAATTGGTTTCAGAAGTAGATTCAACCTTTGAATAGGTCTCGCAAGACTATATCTAAATAGTTGAGTGGCTGTTTCATCTTCTTTACTCCACCACATAACCCTTCACTCTATTGTAGAATATTAGAGCACTGTGACTGTAAACACGCCTGACATTCCAAACTCGTCTTAGTCGAAGACAAAAAAAATAGGCAGCTTCTAAAATGTACCTCTTCAAGGACACCTAAAGTCACATAAGATGTGACATAGGATGTTTGACCTGGAGTTTACCTGGAGAGAGTTCCGGGGGTCAACGCCCCCGCGGCCCGGTCTGTGACCAGGCCTCCTGGTGGATCAGAGCCTGATCAACCAGGCTGTTACTGCTGGCTGCACGCAAACCAACGTACGAGCCACAGCCCGGCTGGTCAGGAACCGACTTTAGGTGCTTGTCCATTGCCAGCTTGAAGACTGCCAGGGGTCTGTTGGTAATCCCCCTTATGTATGCTGGGAGGCAGTTGAACAGTCTTGGGCCCCTGACACTTATTGTATGGTCTCTTAACGTGCTAGTGACACCCCTGCTTTTCATTGGGGGGATGTTGCATCGTCTGCCAAGTCTTTTACTTTCGTAGGGAGTGATTTTCGTGTGCAAGTTCGGTACTAGTCCCTCTAGGATTTTCCAGGTGTATATAATCATGTATCTCTCCCGCCTGCGTTCCAGGGAATACAGGTTCAGGAACCTCAAGCGCTCCCAGTAATTGAGGTGTTTTATCTCCGTTATGCGCGCCGTGAAGGTTCTCTGTACATTTTCTAGGTCAGCAATTTCACCTGCCTTGAAAGGTGCTGTTAGTGTGCAGCAATATTCCAGCCTAGATAGAACAAGTGACCTGAAGAGTGTCATCATGGGCTTGGCATCCCTAGTTTTCAAGGTTCTCATTATCCATCCTGTCATTTTTCTAGCAGATGCGATTGATACAATGTTATGGTCCTTGAAGGTGAGATCCTCCGACATGATCACTCCCAGGTCTTTGACGTTGGTGTTTCGCTCTATTTTGTGGCCAGAATTTGTTTTGTACTCTGATGAAGATTTAATTTTCTCGTGTTTACCATATCTGAGTAATTGAAACTTCTCATCGTTGACATGGGATGTGACATTTAAGCTCCTCCACCCAATTTACAAAAATGAAACGATCACATTTTTATGCGAAAAGTTGACATATGACTGTCAACACATGATGTCGCGTGTTGGAACAGGTTGGGGACCTAGCAAACATTCCATTATAATGGTATAAAATACAGGCAAGTTAATGATTAAAACACATGTGCAATATCTGTTGGGTATCTGCCTTATTGAAAGGTTTCGCCTACACAGTAGATTTGTTCAGTTAAATACAGAAGCAGCAGGTGTAGTAGCGACATGAAGATGATGTATGATGAGACGAGATATGAGGTGGTCAGTCCCTCTATGGTCTGGAACGACATCGTTCCAGACCTCCAGGCTGAGGGACTGACCACCTCATATCTCGTCTCACCATACATCATCTTCATGTCGCTACTACACCTGCTGCTTCTGTATTTAACTGAACAAATCTACTGTGTAGGCGAAACGCTTTCGACAATAAAGATACCCAACTGTTGCACATGTGTCTTAATCAAGAAAGATTCGATACCCTCACCATACCTGCCTGGAGTTTACCAAGTCACAACATAACAACGGTCAGACCCATTCCACCAAAAGCTCCACAATACCAGTGATGGTTTTAACCATCGTTACCTCTGCAAGGCAGATTGATGATACACAGTGACACGTGTGCTTCTACTCTGATATCTATGTCATTTCAAGTGTTACTTACAAAATAAAGTTCTATGTATGTACTAGATACTGGATAATGTCACCATATTTTTTATATAGCTCTTTTCTCTATATTTTTGTGTGACAGGGACAATAAATTTTCATACAAATCAACAATCGAATCTGTTCATCATAAGATTCGTGATTCGTGTGACAGTTAATTAGTTTGTGACACAGTGCAAACGACTGATTCATGACAGACATTAACTTCAGCTGCAAAACTGCCAGATTATTATTATTATTATTATTATTATTATTATTATTATTATTATTATTATTATTATTATTATTATTATTATTATTATTATTTTGATCTTGGGTGTAAGAGTAATTACAGCTATCCATAATAGTTGCAGGATCAGTGTTTCAGGAATGGTACTGAATCTGTAAGTCAAATTATTGAAGCTGTATAGACTGTACAATATTTTTTTACCGAACAAAGACAGAATATCATTTTAGTGGTGTGTTAGCAGTGAGACCAGCACCACTTTACACAGACTATCTATAAGTAAACAAAAAAGGCATCGTCTGCCTCTTAAGCACTACGCTCTAATTTATTGACTATGTTCACAAGATATATTTATTGACAACAACTCTACCCGAAACACGCAAGAAACAGCTAAGTGATTTATACACACCATTCCCACTTCCATTGGTGAGCCAGACGGCGTTGGTGCTATCAATCTCTTGTGATGGTGTACTTTACCGCAGTTTGGGAGTAAACTCGTATAACGAACTACGTCATATACATTTTTTTAGCTCTTTTTCATTACATACAATGTTAGTGTATTCTTAGTTCACGGTACCTTTAACATTTTCTACTGTAATATTTCTCAATCAAACCTAGTTTAAATAATAATGACTGTAGTTAAATATTTCTCTATGGGAGAAGTGGAACAGAATTCTTCCTCCATAAGTCGTGCGTGTCGTAAGAGGCGACTAAAATGCCGGAGCAAGGGGCTAGTAACCCCTTCTCCTGTATACATTAATAAATTTAAAAAAAGAAACTTTCGTTTTTCTTTTTAGGTCACCCTGCCTCGGTGGGATATAGCAGGTTTGTTAAAAAAAGTATGAATATTTACCCAGTGCGCCCACTTTTCGGTCATTTTATGTACCTACCATAGGTAGAGTATCCTGCACGAGTCTTGATACTATAGCTGCTCCACCAATGTGGTCTTACTACAAGATCGAGAGTAGTCTTACAGACCTAAACAGCTGCCTTTCATTCTCAGTAATACATAATCTTTCCATCTCTCCTTTTGTCCTGCTGCTTTAAGTGTTGTTTACAAGCAAGACTCGGCCCAGTTAGACTACACAGTGTGTGTTCTCGTGCTCTAATGGCTACTGGGGCCAGGATCCTTGGAATCATCGGGGAGTTGAATTACGTAGTCGCGAGTTTCATCCATTTTTTACTCTCCGTCCAGTCTTCTAGGCACAACGTGATTAAAACTTTAAAAATAACATTCTGTAAAATTTATTCCAGTGACAAATACACATCTGAAAACCTCTGAGTCAGAAGAAATAAATTTCCACTCGGCAGAGGCAAGACGAGAACTAGCAAGTTGATTCCCACAAGCAACTTAGTGACAACAAACATTACTGAACCACCACAACAGTGACAACAAACATTACTGAACCAGCACAGCAGTGACAACAAACATTACTGAACCAGCACAGCAGTGACAACAAACATTACTGAACCAGCACAGCAGTGACAACAAACATTACTGAACCAGCACAGCAGTGACAACAAACAAGTCGAACCACCACAGCAGTGACAACAAACATTACTGAACCACCACAGCAGTGACAACAAACTCTGAAACCACCGCAGGGGGCAACCAAACATTACTGAACCAGCACAGCAATGACAACAAACATTACTGAACCAGCACAGCAGTGACAACAAACATTACTGAACCAGCACAGCAGTGACAACAAACATTACTGAACCAGCACAGCAGTGACAACAAACATTACTGAACCACCACAACAGTGACAACAAACATTACTGAACCACCACAACAGTGACAACAAACATTACTGAACCACCACAGCAGTGACAACAAGCATTACTGAACCACCACAGCAGTGACAACAAACATTACTGAACCAGCACAGCAGTGACAACAAACATCACTGAACCAGCACAGCAGTGACAACAAACATTACTGAACCAGCACAGCAGTGACAACAAACATTACTGAACCAGCACAACAGTGACAACAAACATTACTGAACCACCACAGCAGTGACAACAAACATTACTGAACCACCACAACAGTGACAACAAACATTACTGAACCACCACAGCAGTGACAACAAACATTACTGAACCACCACAACAGTGACAACAAACATTACTGAACCACCACAGCAGTAACAACAGACATCGATAAATCACCACAACAAAGACAACAGATATCAATGAACCATCACTGCTCGAGTCAGTCCACATAGCAACTCGTGCTGTGTCATCGGGAGGAGGAGGAATCTCTAAGCAAACTTGAAGTATTCTAAAGACAATATTAAGAAGCACTTCGTTATGGGCAGCTCCCAGATATTAACATGCAAATAGTTCGGTACGACTGTAACTTATTTAGGTATCAAAACTCGCAGCCCAGTTCCTGGACCCATTATGTACCTCTGTAATCTTTTGATAAGATAAGATAAGATAAGATTTCGTTCGGACTTTTAACCCCGGAGGGTTAGCCACCCAGGATAACCCAAGAAAGTCAGTGCGTCATCGAGGACTGTCTAACTTATTTCCATTGGGGTCCTTAATCTTGTCCCCCAGGATGCGACCCACACCAGTCGACTAACACCCAGGTACCTATTTGCTGCTAGGTGAACAGGACAACAGGTGTAAGGAAACGTGTCGAATGTTTCCACCCGCCGGGAATCGAACCCGGGCCCTCCGTGTGTGAAGCGGGAGCTTTAGCCACCAGGCCACCGGGCCTGATTACCACCCAAAGGATAGGTATGGGGTATCACCCACACATGGGTATGGGGTACCACCCACAGGATGGGTATGGGGGTAACTACCACCTACAGGATGGGTATGGGGTAACTACCACCTACAGGATGGGTATGGGGTAACTACCACCCACAGGATGGGTATGGGGTAACTACCACTCACAAGATGGGCATTGGGTGCATACCCATCGATTGGTAGCGCACCCAGCTCACACAGTGAGGTCCGGGGGTCGATCCACGGTACGGGTGGAAATGTAAGGACGTGTTTCCTTAAGATACCTGCTTTCCATGTTCACCTATCAGTAAAATAGGTACCTGGGTGTTAGTTGACTTCTGTGGGTCGCATCCTGGGACAAAATTGACTTAATTTGCGGGAAATGTGCTGCATAACAAGCGGCTTTCTATATAGTAGTATGTCATTGTTGTCAGCCAGGCCTGTATACCTTGTACACGTACTTGTAGAAGTTATTATTATAATTATTATAAAGATATTAAACCATACCCCCGGCCGGGATTGAACCCGCGGTCATAGAGTCTCAAAACTCTGAAGCCCCGAGGTCAGGTTGACAACACACACGTAACACTAGATGAATATCACAACTCCTTTTAATCGCTAAAATATCTAGAAAAGCCAGAGAGTTAGTGTACTTAACCTCAACAGTAAATTTATGGTTCTGTGGTAACAAGAGGAGAGGGATGGGAGGGGAAAAGGGAGAGGAGTAACAGAGTTGGATATGAGAGGAATAAGAGGAAGGGAGCAATATCGAGGGAGGAAGAGAGGATGCGGGGGAAAGGAGAGAAGGAAAGGTAGAAGCAAGGGGAAGAAGGAGGGAAGGGGGAGAGGAGGGGAGCAATACAGTGGGGGATGAGAGGATCAGGAGGAAGAGAGAAGTAGTGAGAGAGGAAGGGGAGGAGGGAAAGGGGGAAACAGAAAAGGGAGGATCGACTGAAGGGAGGTGGAGGAGTAAGGGGACGTGGAAGAGTGTACAGAGTAGGAGGATAAAGGGGAAGCAACATAGAGATTGGGTAGGGGAGGAGGGAATGAGGGGACGTCATCGCCAGGCGGGGGTGTTACTTTGGTACCTGCACAAGGGGAAGCATCTTGGGCACCGGGCCAGCAGGGGGATTCCCCGAGTCGCATCCCAGAGGGGAGAGGGAGGGGGAAGAAGGGAGAAAGGATGGGGAAGAGGGGAGAGGGAGGGGGAAAAAAGGGGAGAGGGGAGAGGGAGGGGGGAGAGGGGAGAGGGAGGGGGAAGAGGGGAGAGGGAGGGGGATGACAAGAAGGAAGATCGAGACGAGCGAGGGAAAAGGTAGAAAGAGTAGAAGGAAGAGCGTTGAGAGTAAAGAGGGGAAATTGAAGAGGGGAGAGTCTTGGAATTTTTTTTTTTTTGTCATATTATGGTTTATCGTCAAGTTATGGTTTGTTGTCATGGTTTGTCAAATTATGGTTTGTCAAGTTATGGTTTGAAAAATTTAGACACAGGTGCAACATCTGGGTGGCGAAACGTCTATATTCAAGATACCCAGATGTTGCACATGTGTCTAAATTTTTCTAACTTATCGGTATTGTGTACCGTTCATGTACAAGTTATGGTTTGTCAAGTTATGATTTGTTTTCATAGTCTGTCAAGTTATGGTTTGTTGTTTTGTTATGATGTGTTATCATGTTATGGTTTGTTGTCAAGTTAAAGTTTGTCATGAGTTATGGTTTGTTGTCAAGGTAAGGTTTGTTGCCATGTCATAGTTTGTTGTCAAGTTAAAGTTTGTCATGAGTTATGGTTTGTTGTCAAGGTAAGGTTTGTTGCCATGTCATAGTTTGTTGTCAAGTTAAAGTTTGTCATGAGTTATGGTTTGTTGTCAAGGTAAGGTTTGTTGCCATGTCATAGTTTGTTGCCATGTCATAGTTTGTTGCCATGTCATAGTTTGTTGCCATGTCATAGTTTGTTGCCATGTCATAGTTTGTTGCCATGTCATAGTTTGTTGCCATGTCATAGTTTGTTGCCATGTCATAGTTTGTTGTCATGTCATAGTTTGTTGCCATGTCATAGTTTGTTGTCAAGTTAGAATTTGTTATGTTGTTATGGTTTGTTAACAGAAGGGTACTAGATAGATGTGAGTAGATGGTCTGGCTGCAGCTGAGGGACTGTTGTAATGGTAGCATGAGGAATTACAGGGAGGGGGAAGCTGAGGAACTCCAGTGAGGGGAAAGTAGTAGAATTAAGTGAGGAGACAAATGTCTACAGTAGAGGGAATTGTGATGTAGGCTGCAGACAAGTGGAAGGTGATATGTAGTGAGGGAAAAAATGTGAGGTATCCTAGTGAGGGGAATATGAGATAGGGAGGGAGGGGAGGGGAGGGGGGGGAAATGCAGGAAAGGAGAGAGGAGGGACTGCTTGGAGGGGAGATAGGGAGGGGAGGGATTGCAGGAGAGAGGAGAGACTGCTTGGAGGGGGAGGGGAAGATGGGGGCAACTGACCTTCAACAGAAGTAGTAAGATATTTAAGTAGAGTGTGAGGGAGGAAGACGCGAAGGAAGAGATCAACCCTGTCAAGCATGGGTTCTGACCAAGCTCTGTCTCAAAGACTATAGGATTTGCAGCATTTAATACTGCCACTCTATCTCCAACAGCTTTTCTGGGCATAAGTTGCCCCAGCATTGTAATACGGATTGCAGAAATAAAGTGCAACCTATCCTGGAACCCCAAAAATGACCAACAGGTCGGCAGGCGTATAGTTCTTCCCCACTAATAACACCACTACTTCAGCTGTTCCCATCCTTCATCAAGTTAAAACTGATATGGCAGCCGTGTCATCCCAAACCATCAAGGACATCAAGCAACACTGACGAAGTCAACACCATTCCTGGTACAGGTGCAGCTAATACTATATAGTGGAGACAGTTTGTACAACACACAATGCTCACGACAGGAGGGCAAGACCGTAAATTTTATGGCCCGAGAGAAAACTCCACTTGTATTAATGGAGGCGGGTAGACTCAGGAGGAGATGCATAGAAGCAGCGTTCATCCAGACTTGCTACACAATAGATACAACCCAAGGTGCTTTTTTCCTCGTTAACCACACGGCCACATGACAACTACCTCAGACAGCAGCTCATGACATACAACCCAGATCCTCATCTCCACTCTTCACCTGACCAGACGGACTATGTAAGAAGTAGTTAATATGTTTTCTATATAAACTTAATGCTCTCAACGAAACTTTGTAATAATAAAGACTGAGGTTATTTTGTTTGTTAGTCAAATGAGTGACAGATAAGCGGAGTAAAGTATCAAACTGTGTCACGCGAAGCAAACAAACAGTAAACAAATAAATGAGTGGAAATTGTGAGGCGAAAATAGGAATTACCTAGCTTGAGCCAGGACAACATATCTAGCATGAGCCAAAAAGCCTACTGCATTTCTCCTCAATCTTAGGTTCTTATTTAAAACACTATGACTTCTTAATTAAGGGGGTTTCACACCGGTCGATTCTTAATAAGCAGAGTTTCTAGGAATTAAAGTTTCTCTAACACAATTGTAGTTGGGTGCAAGTGTGTGAGTACAAGTAGGTGAATACAAGGGGAGGAGGATGGGTTCTGAATAAAAGGGGGTTGTAGGAAGGGAGGGGGAGGCTGACCAGCTGCCTTCTGCTGCACATCTTCACTTTGGCAGATGGTTATGTGTGTCCCCTTTCCTGTGGCGCTCTGGACACACCACTTGTAGCCGACTTTCAAGTGTTAATGCAGAAAGAGGAAGGGAAGAAAGGAGGAGAGAAAACTGAAGGAAGGGCATGAGAAGTGAAAGGGGAAGGGGAAAGGATCAAGAGGGAAGGAGATTAAAGAGGAATAAACACAGTGATAAATATGGGTGATAACCATTACCATAATTTACAATGATGACAAGTTTGTACCGAACAATGAAGCAGGTTTCCTGAACAATGAAGCAGGTTTCCAGAACAATGAAGCAGGTTTCCTGAACAATGAAGCAGGTTTCCTGAACAATGAAGCAGGTTTCCAGAACAATGAAGCAGGTTTCCTGAACAATGAAGCAGGTTTCCTGAACAATGAAGCAGGTTTCCTGAACAATGAAGCAGGTTTCCTGAACAATGAAGCAGGTTTCCTGAACAATGAAGCAGGTTTCCAGAACAATGAAGCAGGTTTCCTGAACAATGAAGCAGGTTTCGTGAACAATGAAGCAGGTTTCCTGAACAATGAAGCAGGTTTCCTGAACAATGAAGCAGGTTTCCAGAACAATGAAGCAGGTTTCCTGAACAAATGAACAGGTTTCCTGACAAAGACAGGTTTCCAGAACAATGAAGCAGGTTTCCTGAACAATGAAACAGGTTTCCTGAACAATGAAGCAGGTTTCCTGAACAATGAAACAGGTTTCCTGAACAATGAAGCAGGTTTCCTGAACAATGAGCAGGTTTCCTGAACATGAAGCAGGTTTCCTGAACAATGAAGCAGGTTCCTGAACATTGAAGCAGGTTTCCAGAACAATGAAGCAGGTTCCTGAACAATGAAGCAGGTTCCTGAACAATGAAGAGGTTTCCTGAACATTAACAGGTTTCCTGAACAATGAAGCAGGTTCCTGAACAATGAACAGGTTTCCTGAACATGAACAGGTTTCCTGAACAATGAAGCAGGTTTCCTGAACAATGAAGCAGGTTTCCAGAACAATGAAGCAGGTTTCCAGAACAATGAAGCAGGTTTCCTGAACAATATAACAGGTTTCCTGAACAATGTAACAGGTTTCCTGAACAATGAAGCAGGTTTCCTGAACAATGAAGCAGGTTTCCTGAACAATGAAGCAGGTTTCCTGAACAATGAAGCAGGTTTTCAGAACAATGAAGCAGGTTTCCTGAACAATGAAGCAGGTTTCCTGAACAATGAAGCAGGTTTCCTGAACAATGAAGCAGGTTTCTGAACATGACGGTTCGAACAATGAAGCAGGTTTCCAGAACAATGAAGCAGGTTTCCTGAACAATGAAGCAGGTTTCCTGAACAATAAGCAGGTTTCCATACAATGAAGCAGGTTTCCTGAACAATGAAGCAGGTTTCCTGAACAATGAACAGGTTTCAACATGAAGCAGTTTCCTGAACAATGAAGCAGGTTTCCTGAACAATGAAGCAGGTTTCCTGAACAATGAACAGGTTTCCTGAACAATGAAGCAGGTTTCCTGAACAATGAACAGGTTTCCTGAACAATGAAGCAGGTTTCCAGAACAATGAAGCAGGTTTCCTGAACAATGAAGCAGGTTTCCTGAACAATGAAGCAGGTTTCCTGAACAATGAAGCAGGTTTCCTGAACAATGAACAGGTTTCCTGAACAATGAAACAGGTTTCCTGAACAATGAAGCAGGTTTCCGAACAATGAAGCAGGTTTCCTGAACAATGAAGCAGGTTTCCGAACAATGAAGCAGGTTTCCAGAACAATTTTGAAAGGCAGGTTTCCTGAACAATATAACAGGTTTCCTGAACAATTTAACAGGTTTCCTGAACAATGAAGCAGGTTTCCTGAACAATGAAACAGGTTTCCTGAACAATGAAGCAGGTTTCCTGAACAATGAAACAGGTTTCCTGAACAATGAAGCAGGTTTCCTGAACAATGAAGCAGGTTTCCTGAACAATGAAGCAGGTTTCCTGAACAATGAAAGCAGGTTTCCTGAACAATGAAGCAGGTTTCCAGAACAACATCAATGAAGCAGGTTCCGAACAATGAAGCAGGTTTCCTGAACAATGAAGCAGGTTTCCAGAACAATGAAGCAGTTTCCAGAAATGAAGCAGGTTTCCTGAACAAGAACAGGTTTCCTGAACAATGAAGCAGGTTTCCTGAACATGAACAGGTTTCCTGAACAATGAAGCAGGTTTCCTGAACAATGAAGCAGGTTTCCTGAACAATGAAGCAGGTTTCCTGAACAATGAAGCAGGTTTCCTGAACAATGAAGCAGGTTTCCTGAACAATGAAGCAGGTTTCCTGAACAATGAAGCAGGTTTCCTGAACAATGAAGCAGGTTTCCTAAACAATGAAGCAGGTTTCCTGAACAATGAAGCAGGTTTCCTGAACAATGAAGCAGGTTTCCTGAACAATGTAACAGGTTTCCTGAACAATGAAGCAGGTTTCCAGAACAATGAAGCAGGTTTCCTGAACAATGAAGCAGGTTTCCTGAACAATGAAGCAGGTTTCCTGAACAATGAAGCAGGTTTCCAGAACAATGAAGCAGGTTTCCAGAACAATGAAGCAGGTTTCCTGAACAATGAAGCAGGTTTTCTGAACAATGAAGCAGGTTTCCTGAACAATGAAGCAGGTTTCCTGAACAATGAAGCAGGTTTCCTGAACAATGAAGCAGGTTTTCTGAATTATATCTGCAAGTCTAATAACTATTTTCACTTACACTTTAATACTACAGAAAATCTTCCTTATATTCACATCATGTCCCCTTAACTTAAACTAGGCTTCCACAATGACATTAAAAATTCCACGGTGTTTTTCAAAAATATTTATTTTTTCTAAGCTTAAATTGTTTTCATAATATTTCCACGATATTTTCCAAACATTTAGTTGATGCCTCTATTTTTTTTTATTTCTGATTAATTCAAAAATAAATGGTGTTTCACTTAAATTCCAAAAAATTAGGATAAATTTTCTAAAAAAAAAAAGAATCATCTGCTTTTTTGGAACAGGAGAAAATCATTATTGATCATTGTATGAGTAAGAGGAAGATAACTTCAGTTACTTCAATCAAGAGTCACTCGCCAGCATCAAGGTATTGTCCTTGAAGGGGGAAAATATCTTAAAAAATCTGGTTAGGTAATGCAAGTTTCGTCAGGAAACAGGACAAGTGTTTCATGACGCGGGTCTTGGTCATATGATGACCCACAGCTGAAGCTTTCAGTCGTCTGAACGAGGCCTTCCACCGGCTTACCCCTCTACACCTTTAAAAATTAGGAATAATTTAATAATATCTTAGAAGTGACAAGAAGTTCATCTCGAAAGTCTTAAGAAAATATCTTAAAACGTTAAACGATGCTTCTAAAACTGAGCAAGACGTCGGCAAGAACTTAGGAACATAAAGATAGCAATGTATTCTACAATACTGTATTTTAATAATTTTTTTCGACTGCTTTATAAAAAGATCAGCAATTTTTTAGAGACGGAAAACAAAACGACAGTTTTTCCGTACAAGTTAATCAGTTTTTCCTAACGTAACTTTGATAACTTGCAAATATTGCTCTAGTGCTCCCTTAATAATTCTAAAATATATCTTTGACGTATGTCTTATTAGGTGCACGTGTGTCCTTGATCCTCGCATATTGTTGGTAATTTTAGTAAACATTACCCTGATGGTTGGTGACGTCAGCGTCACCAGAGATCATTGTCATCCATGCTGCAGTCAGCATCACCAGAGATCATTGTCATCCACGCTGCAGTCAGCGTCACCAGAGATCATTGTCATCCACGCTGCAGTCAGCGTCACCAGAGATCATTGTCATCCACGCTGCAGTCAGCGTCACCAGAGATCATTGTCATCCATGCTGCAGTCAGCATCACCAGAGATCATTGTCATCCACGCTGCAGTCAGCGTCACCAGAGATCATTGTCATCCACGCTGCAGTCAGCGTCACCAGAGATCATTGTCATCCATGCTGCAGTCAGCATCACCAGAGATCATTGTCATCCATGCTGCAGTCAGCGTCACCAGAGATCATTGTCACCCATGCTGCAGTCAGCATACACCAGAGATCATTGTCATCCACGCTGCAGTCAGCGTCACCAGAGATCATTGTCATCCACGCTGCAGTCAGCGTCACCAGAGATCATTGTCACCCATGCTGCAGTCAGCATCACCAGAGATCATTGTCACCCATGCTGCAGTCAGCGTCACCAGAGATCATTGTCACCCATGCTGCAGTCAGCATCACCAGAGATCATTGTCATCCTTGCTGCAGTCAGCGTCACCAGAGATCATTGTCATCCACGCTGCAGTCAGCGTCACCAGAGATCATTGTCATCCATGCTGCAGTCAGCGTCACCAGAGATCATTGTCATCCACGCTGCAGTCAGCGTCACCAGAGATCATTGTCATCCATGCTGCAGTCAGCGTCACCAGAGATCATTGTCATCCATGCTGCAGTCAGCGTCACCAGAGATCATTGTCATCCACGCTGCAGTCAGCGTCACCAGAGATCATTGTCATCCATGCTGCAGTCAGCGTCACCAGAGATCATTGTCATCCATGCTGCAGTCAGCGTCACCAGAGATCATTGTCACCCATGCTGCAGTCAGCGTCACCAGAGATCATTGTCATCCACGCTGCAGTCAGCGTCACCAGAGATCATTGTCATCCATGCTGCAGTCAGCGTCACCAGAGATCATTGTCATCCATGCTGCAGTCAGCGTCACCAGAGATCATTGTCATCCACGCTGTAGTCAGCGTCACCAGAGATCATTGTCATCCACGCTGCAGTCAGCGTCACCAGAGATCATTGTCATCCACGCTGCAGTCAGCGTCACCAGAGATCATTGTCATCCATGCTGCAGTCAGCGTCACCAGAGATCATTGTCATCCATGCTGCGTCAGCGTCACCAGAGATCATTGTCATCCATGCAGCAGTCAGCATCACCAGAGATCATTGTCATCCATGCTGCAGTCAGCGTCACCAGAGATCATTGTCATCCATGCTGCAGTCAGCGTCACCAGAGATCATTGTCATCCATGCTGCAGTCAGCGTCACCACAGATCATTGTCATCCATGCTGCAGTCAGCGTCACCACAGATCATTGTCATCCATGCTGCAGTCAGCGTCACCACAGATCATTGTCATCCATGCTGCAGTCAGCGTCACCAGAGATCATTGTCATCCACGCTGCGGTCAGCGTCACCAGAGATCATTGTCATCCATGCTGCAGTCAGCGTCACCAGAGATCATTCTCATCCATGCTGCAGTCAGCGTCACCAGAGATCATTGTCATCCATGCTGCAGTCAGCGTCACCAGAGATCATCGTCATCCATGCTGCAGTCAGCGTCACCAGAGATCATTGTCATCCATGCTGCAGTCAGCGTCACCAGAGATCATTGTCATCCATGCTGCAGTCAGCGTCACCAGAGATCATTGTCATCCACGCTGCAGTCAGCGTCACCAGAGATCATTGTCATCCATGCTGCAGTCAGCGTCACCAGAGATCATCGTCATCCATGCTGCAGTCAGCGTCACCAGAGATCATTGTCATCCATGCTGCAGTCAGCATCACCAGAGATCATTGTCATCCATGCTGCATTCAGCATCACCGGAGATCATTGTCATCCACGCTGCAGTCAGCGTCACCAGAGATCATTGTCATCCATGCTGCATTCAGCATCACCAGAGATCATTGTCATCCACGCTGCAGTCAGCGTCACCAGAGATTATTGTCATCTACGCTGCAGTCAGCATCACCAGAGACCATTGTCATCCATGCTGCAGTCAGCATCACCAGAGATCATTGTCATCCACGCTGCAGTCAGCATCACCAGAGATCATTGTCATCCATGCTGCATTCAGCATCACCGGAGATCATTATCATCCACGCTGCAGTCAGCGTCACCAGAGATTATTGTCATCTACGCTGCAGTCAGCATCACCAGAGATCATTGTCATCCATGCTGCAGTCAGCATCACCAGAGATCATTGTCATCCACGCTGCAGTCAGCGTCACCAGAGATCATTGTCATCCACGCTGCAGTCAGCGTCACCAGAGATCATTGTCATCCATGCTGCAGTCAGCATCACCAGAGATCATTGTCATCCATGCTGCAGTCAGCGTCACCAGAGATCATTGTCACCCATGCTGCAGTCAGCATCACCAGAGATCATTGTCATCCACGCTGCAGTCAGCGTCACCAGAGATCATTGTCATCCACGCTGCAGTCAGCGTCACCAGAGATCATTGTCACCCATGCTGCAGTCAGCATCACCAGAGATCATTGTCACCCATGCTGCAGTCAGCGTCACCAGAGATCATTGTCACCCATGCTGCAGTCAGCGTCACCAGAGATCATTGTCATCCATGCTGCAGTCAGCATCACCAGAGATCATTGTCATCCATGCTGCAGTCAGCGTCACCAGAGATCATTGTCACCCATGCTGCAGTCAGCATCACCAGAGATCATTGTCATCCACGCTGCAGTCAGCGTCACCAGAGATCATTGTCATCCACGCTGCAGTCAGCGTCACCAGAGATCATTCTCATCCATGCTGCAGTCAGCGTCACCAGAGATCATTGTCATCCATGCTGCAGTCAGCGTCACCAGAGATCATCGTCATCCATGCTGCAGTCAGCGTCACCAGAGAAACATTTTCATCCATGCTGCAGTCAGCGTCACCAGAGATCATTGTCATCCATGCTGCAGTCAGCGTCACCAGAGATCATTGTCATCCACGCTGCAGTCAGCGTCACCAGAGATCATTGTCATCCATGCTGCAGTCAGCGTCACCAGAGATCATCGTCATCCATGCTGCAGTCAGCGTCACCAGAGATCATTGTCATCCATGCTGCAGTCAGCATCACCAGAGATCATTGTCATCCATGCTGCATTCAGCATCACCGGAGATCATTGTCATCCACGCTGCAGTCAGCGTCACAGAGATCATTGTCATCCATGCTGCATTCAGCATCACCAGAGATCATTGTCATCCACGCTGCAGTCAGCGTCACCAGAGATTATTGTCATCTACGCTGCAGTCAGCATCACCAGAGACCATTGTCATCCATGCTGCAGTCAGCATCACCCAGATCATTGTCCCTCCACGCTCGTCAGGTCACCCGAAATCTTGTCACCAGGCCCGCAGTCCTTTAAAAGAAATCATTTCATCCACCCCCGTTTAGCGTCACCAGAAAATCATTGTCATCCAAAGCTGCAGTCCATCACCAGAGATCATTTTTCATCCATGCTTTCAGTAGCTTTAAACCCGGGATCCATTGCCATCCAGCGCGGGCAGCTCACCAGGAAACATTTTTCATCCATGCTGCATCAGCGTCACAGAGACATTTTATGCTTGGGGCATAAAAAATTGCTCCCCGCTGCAATCCACAAAGATCATTGTCAAACCAAAATTTCAGTCAAACTCACCAGAGTCAAAGGTCATCCACGCTGCAGTCATCTCACCCGAGATCATTGTCATCCACCGCAGTCGCTCACCAGAGTTTTTGTCACCATGCTGCAGACAGCGGGACCCAAGATCTTGTCATTTCCCGCTGATTTACTCACCCGAGATCATTTTCATCCCCGCTGCAGTCCGCCGTCACCAAGAACATTTTCACCAATTGCTGCAGTCAGCCTCACCAAAAGATCATTGTCCCTCCCGCCCCGCAGTCCCAAACATCACCCCGAGATTAAAAGTCATTTCCTCCCGCAGGGCAACGTCACCCGAGAAACAGGGCCCTCCACGCGCAGTCAGCTCAACCGAGAAACATTGTCACCAGCCCGCAGTCAAACACCAAGATCATTTTTTCCATGCTGCATTTAGCATCACGGGAGATCTTGTTTATCCCCCGGCCCCCCAGTCAATTCACCAGAGATTATTTTTCCTTCCTGCTCAGTCGCTTTACCCAAAATCATTGTCATCCAGTGCCAGGTCTGCATCACCAGAGATCTTGTCATCCAAGCTGGCAAATCAGCATCACCAGGAAAATCATTCTTTCCCTGCTGCCGTCAGCATCACAAGGTTTTTGTCATCCATGCTGCAGTCCGATCACCAAGATCAGGGCCCTCCATGCTCATGCCCAAATCCCCAAAATCATTATTTACCCCGGGTTTTTAATTCCTGTAACGGGCCCAAAATTTTTGTCCTTTTTCCCAGCTGGCCCCGTTAGCCTCACAGCCTCTTTTTACCGGGAGCTTGCCCGGAGGGCCAAAACTTGCCCTTAGGGCCGGGAGTTGCCCTTACCAGGTTTCCCTTGGCCAATTCCATTGGGGGCAGTTCCCGGAAGGGGCCGGAACTTTTTTCCCTGGGGCGGGAGCAAACCCCCTTTTCGGAGCTTTTTTCCAATAAAAGGGGGCCCGTTCCCGGTCCACCCCGGAGGGCCCCTTGGCCTTAGGGCCAGCTTTCCTTGGGGCCCGCCCTTTCCCCCAGTTCCCTTGTACCCCTTCCATTTTGCGGCAGCTTCCAGGAAGGTCATTGCCCTTACGGGGAGCTTCCCGTTATGGCAGTTGCCAGGTCGGCAGTTGCTGGGCCGGACTTGGCCCCTTTGGGTCATCTCGTTTTTAACAAAAGTTGAAAATGCTTATTGTTATTATTATTTATTATTATTATTATTATTATTATTATTATTATTATTATTATTATTATTATTATTATTATTATTATTATTTTAAAATGACTCTGACTTTATTAGAAGTTAGTAGTTTCCGTGTTATGTCTTTATAATTTGCACTGAGAGTCACCTTAGCAGCAGCAGCAAGATACTGGATGATGTTGATCAGGTTACTGATCACTTCAGTCTTCCCTCTTACCTGTAACTTTGCCTTTCTCTAACCATGTAATTTAACGTGCCTTCACTAATGTGTTTATATCTTGAGAGGGGAACTTCATGATTCTTATCTGCTGATATCTTTTCTTGAGATTTTCTTTGTCTCGATTTTGCTTATTTTCTTTCCCCTGGTAACTACTGTTTTGAATCTGCAGTTATTTCTCTTTGTAACACCTGTACATATCTTTATGTAACACCTGCGAATATTTATGTTTATGGGAAATATTTTGAAAGTGTTGCTTCACACCACTGGTGTATTTCCTCTCTTGTTTCTCTGTGGTAATTAGTGATCCTCATTAGTGGAAATAAATGGTATAAAATACCGACACAATGGAAATATAAACACATATGCAGTATAATGTGATCAGGTAAGACATATGCAACAGTTGGGTATCTTTATTATGAAACGTTTCGCCTACACAGTAGGCTTCTTCAGTCGAGTACAGAAAAGTTGATAGAAGCAGAAGATACTTGAAGACGATGTAATCAGTCCATCACCCTTAAAGTTCGACAACTTCCACTAGTGAGAGCGGCTGGATTTGAGAGGGACCTGACCTCTCAACATCTGAGTTCTTACCTCTCCTAGTGGCCTACGTCTCACCTCTTGGCGCTATATAAAGCTCCATCCTGTCACTTCATCTCCATATTGTTTCATACTATGGAACAATGCTCTTCTCCAGACTGAGGGACTGACCACCTCAAAACTTTAAGGGTGATGGACTGATTACATCGTCTTCAAGTATCTTCTGCTTCTATCAACTTTTCTGTACTCGACTGAAGAAGCCTACTGTGTAGGCGAAACGTTTCATAATAAAGATACCCAACTGTTGCATATGTGTCTTACCTAACAACCTGTCGGTATTTTATATCATTTTAATGTTCAGTATAATGTGATCCTTTATTGACTACGTTTCGCCCACACAGTGGGCTTTTTCAAGTCACGAACAGATCTACCTGGGGTGGAAGGGACGCGAGTATTTATAGTCAGGTTCAGAATGCTGAGGTCAGGTGGAGAATGCTGCATCTGATGATGTACCGAGTGGGGTTATAGAGTCTAAAATCTTGGGTAGCTTGGAAAGGAGATTGGATAAGTTTGTGAGCAGACCTTCTACAGTGTTCTTCCATTCCTATTTTTTTATGTGGGATAGCGATGAAGAAGTTTCTTGGCAAGTTTCAGCCAAGAAGCTTCTTCATCGCTATCCCACATAAGAACACTGTAGAAGGTCTGCTCACAAACTTATCCAATCTCCTTTCCAAGCTACCCAAGATTTTAGACTCTATAACCCCACTCGGTACATCATCAGATGCAGCATTCTCCACCTGACCTCAGCATTCTGAACCTGACTGTAAATACTCGCGTCCCTTCCACCCCAGGTAGATCTGTTCGTGACTTGAAAAAGCCCACTGTGTGGGCGAAACGTAGTCAATAAAGGATCACATTATACTGCATATGTGTTTATATTTCCGATCCTCATTAGTACAGGTCGTGACACAGTACTGGTTTACTTGTTTGATTAACAGGGCTTAAACCATACCCACTACACCAGGTTATCAGTGATTGTCACTTCCCACCAGACATGTTTTTTAACACAATGGCAGTCTCCCGCTGAGGCAGGGTGACCCGAAAAAGGGGGAACAAGTTTTGTTTTTAATAACAACAACGATACTACTACTACTACTAATAATAATAATAATTTACATATCGTAATTTATGCAGGAGAAAGGATTACTAACCCCATGCTTCCAGTATTTTAGTCGCCGGTTACGATACGCAAGGGTTACGAAGGGAGGATTCTTCTCCACCTCTCCATGCAGAATCTAAGAAATATGGATTAGAATAAATTCAGCGTATATACACTGATATTATTGCACGTCTCTGTATGTATGTTTGTAGGTTTGGTAAGATTCATCAGGAATCGGGACAAATGTTTCTTGACGCTGGTCTTACTCATATGATGACCCACCACTGGAGCTTTTGGTCATCTGACCGAGGCCTTCCGCTGGCTTGCCCATCCACTCCATTATATATTATGACCAATTTTTTAAATTTTTGCACATTTAGCTGATTATATCATGCGGCACTGAAGTCATTTCTGGCTTCGAATTATGCATATATTATACAGATTCGTAGACACGAGTAGAGCCTCACAGTTTTGTTCAGGCTGTGACAGCCAGCTTGCCACTGTGACTTGTGTGATTTTCTTTACAATATCACCTTGTGGTCTGGTTCTGGGAGTCATTACGTTCATGACTGACTGTCTCCACCAACCTACAAATACAACCATGAAATGTTCATTAAAAGTTGTATGATTAGGCACCTGTATTCTAAGTTATGCTTTTTTTTTTAAACTCAGATGTATATATATTTCTCTAAACCATTTAGAGAGAATGGATCAAAGTAGAATGACATGGAGAGCGTATAAATCTGTGGGGGAAGGAAGGCGGGGTAGGGGTCGTCCTCGAAAAGGTTAGAGGGAGGGGGTAAAGGAGGTTTTGTGGGCGAGGGGCTAGAACTTCCAGCAAGCGTGCGTGAGCGTGTTAGATAGGAGTGAATGGAGACGAATGGTAATTGGGACCTGACAAGCTGTTGGAGTGTGAGCAGGGTAATATTCAGTGAAGGGATTCAGGGAAACCGGTTATTTTTATATAGCCGGACTTGAGTCCTGGAAATGGGAAGTACAATGCCTGCACTTTAAAGGAGAGGTTTGGGATATTGGCAGTTTGGAGGGATATGTTATATATGCTTCTAAATTGTTGTATCTGGGCGCCTCTGCAAAGACAGTGATTATGTGTGAGTGAGGTGTGAAAGTGTTGAATGATGATGAAAGTATTTTCTTTTTGAGTCACCCTGCCTCGGTGGGAGACGGCCGACTTGTTATATATATATAATATATATATATATATATTATATATATATATATATATATATATATATATATATATATATATATATATATATATATATATATATATATATATAATATATAATATATATATATATATATAATATATATATATATATAATATATATATATTGCGAAATATCAGTTTTTGTTTTCAGATAGAATATATAAGTTAACCCGAAGTTTGCAGGAGAGTTTTGTGGAAGGTATCACCTGAGCATTAGTTTGTGTAGCAGTTTAGGAACATGCTGGGTTAGAAAAGACATAACATAGGGTGGAGATGGGAGCAATGTAAGAGGTTTTAAATGTGTGAAATAGGTGGTAGGTTACTTAAAGCAGTGAAGAGGTTTTATGTGGGCAGCGAGGAGCAGGATAGTGTATGTAGGAGAGAAGGAAGGAGAATATTTTCCACTAAAAGTAGGCCTTAGACAGGGATGAGTGGTATCACCATAGTTGTCAAAGAAGTGAGCGCTAGGGTGTTGGGGTGAGGTGTGAGATAGAAAGACAGTAAATCTGGTACTTGCGGGAGTTGTCACGGTTGTGTTTTTTGCTGATGACACAGTTCTCTTGAGAGACTGTGAAGTGCAAAGGCTGGTGGAGCATTTGGGAGAGTATGTAAAAAAAAAGAAAATAAAAGTGAACATAGAAAAGAGTAAGGTGATGGAATTCAAAAAAAAAAAATATAGGCAATGAGACATGGGATATCAAATTGAAGGGAAGGTTTATGGAAGTAAATGTGTTGAGACTTCTGTGAGTGAACCTGTCAGTGAATGGTTATATGAGAGATGAGATGAACCATAGAACTGAAGAAGGGACAGATGGGTGGTACAGTGACACATCTGGAAACGCAAAACAATTTTACTCATAGAAGTAAAAAGGAAAATGAGTTTTGAAAGTTGCAGTGAGGAGGCTGGAGGCTGGAGGCTGGAAGCTGGAGGCTGGAGGCTGGAGGCTGGAGGCTGGAAGCTGGAGGCTGGAGGTTGGAGGTTGGAGGCTGGAAGCTGGAGTTTGGAGGTTGGAGGCTGGAGTTTGGAGGTTGGAGGCTGAAGGCTGGAGGTTGGAGGCTGGAGGCTGGAGGTTGGAGGCTGGAGGCTGGAGGTTGGAGGCTGGAGGCTGGAGGCTGGAGGCTGGAAGCTGGAGGCTGGAGGCTGAGGCTGGAGGCTGGAGGCTGGAGGCTGGAGTTTGGAGTTGGAGGCTGAAGGCTGGAGGTTGGAGGCTGGAGGCTGGAGGTTGGAGGCTGGAGGCTGGAGGTTGGAGGCTGGAGGCTGGAGTTGGAGGCTGGAGGCTGGAGGTTGGAGGCTGGAGGCTGGAGGCTGGAGGCTGGAAGCTGGAGCTGGAGGTTGGAGGTTGGAGGCTGAAGGCTGGAGGTTGGAGGCTGGAGGCTGGAGGTTGGAGGCTGGAGGCTGGAGGTTGGAGGCTGGAGGCTGGAGTTGGAGGCTGGAGGCTGGAGGCTGGAGGCTGGAAGCTGGAGGCTGGAGGCTGGAGGCTGGAGGCTGGAGGCTGGAGGCTGGAGTTTGGAGGTTGGAGGCTGAAGGCTGGAGGTTGGAGGCTGAGCTGGAGTTGGAGCTGGAGGCTGGAGGTTGGAGGCTGGAAGCTGGAGGCTGGAGGCTGGAGGCTGGAGGCTGGAGGCTGGAGGCATGGAGCTGGAAGCTGGAGGCTGGAGGCTGGAGGCTGGAGCTGGAGGCTGGAGGCTGGAGGCTGGAAGCTGGAGGCTGGAGGCTGGAGGCTGGAGGCTGGAGGCTGGAGGCTGGAGGCTGGAGGCTGGAAGCTGGAGGCTGGAGGCTGGAGTTTGGAGGTTGGAGGCTGAAGGCTGGAGGTTGGAGGCTGGAGGCTGGAGGTTGGAGGCTGGAGGCTGGAGGTTGGAGGCTGGAGGCTGGAGGTTGGAGGCTGGAAGCTGGAGGCTGGAGGCTGGAGGTTGGAGGTTGGAGGCTGGAGGCTGGAGGTTGGAGGCTGGAGGCTGGAGGTTGGAGGCTGGAAGCTGGAGGCTGGAGGCTGGAGGCTGGAGGCTGGAAGCTGGAGGCTGGAGGCTGGAGGTTGGAGGTTGGAGGCTGGAGGCTGGAGGTTGGAGGCTGGAGGCTGGAGGTTGGAGCTGGAGGCTGGAGGTTGGAGGCTGGAGCTGGAGCTGGAGGCTGGAGGTTGGAGGTTGGAGGCTGAGGCTGGAGGTTGGAGGCTGGAGGCAGGAGGTTGGAGGCTGGAGGCTGGAGGTTGGAGGCTGGAGGCTGGAGGTTGGAGGCTGGAGGGCTGGAGGTTGGAGGCTAGAGGCTGGAGGCTGGAGGCTGAGGCTGGCGGTGGAGGCTGGAGGCTGGAGGCTGGAGGCTGGAAGCTGGAGGCTAGAGGCTGGAGGCTGGAGGCTGGAGGCTGGAAGCTGGAGGCTGGAGGCTGGAGGCTGGAGGCTGGAGGCTGGAGGCTGGAGGCTGGAGGCTGGAGGCTGGAGGCTAGAGGCTGGAGGCTGGAGGCTGGAGGCTGGAGGCTGGAGGCTGGAGGCTGGAGGCTGGAGGCTGGAGGCTGGAGGCTAGAGGCTGGAGGCTGGAGGCTGGAAGCTGGAGGCTGGAGGCTGGAGGCTGGAGCTGGAGGCTGGAGGCTGGAGGCTGGAGGCTAGATGTGTTAGAGGCTGGAGGCTGGAGGCTGGAGGCTGGAAGCTGGAGGCTGGAGGCTGGAGGCTGGAGGCTGGAGGCTGGAGGCTGGAGGCTGGAGGCTGGAGGCTGGAAGCTGGAGGCTGGAGGCTGGAAGCTGGAGGCTGGAGGCTGGAGGCTGGAGGCTGGAGGCTGGAGGCTGGAAGCTGGAGGCTGGAGGCTGGAGGCTGGAGGCTGGAGGCTGGAAGCTGGAGGCTGGAGGCTGGAGGCTGGAGGCTGGAGGCTGGAGGCTGGAGGCTGGAGGCTGAAGGTTGGAGGCTGGAGGCAGTCTAGGTGTGTTAAAGGCTGGAGGCTGAAGGCAGTCTAGGTGTGTTAGAAGCTGGAGGCTGGAGGCAGTCTAGATGTGTTAGAGGCTGGAGGCAGTCTAGATGTGTTAGAGGCTGGAGGCTGGAGGCAGTCTAGGTGTGTTAGAGGCTGGAGGCAGTCTAGATGTGCTAGAGGCTGGAGGCAGCCTAGATGTGCTAGAGGCTGGAGGCAGTCTAGATGTGTTAGAGGCTGGAGGCTGTAAGCAGTCTAGATGTGTTAGAGGCTGGAAGCAGTCTAGATGTGTTAGAGGCTGGAGGCTGGAAGCAGACTAGATGTGTTAGAGGCTGGACGCTGTAAGCAGTCTAGATGTGTTAGAGGCTGGAGGCTGGAAGCAGACTAGATGTGTTAGAGGCTGGACGCTGTAAGCAGTCTAGATGTGTTAGAGGCTGGAAGCTGAAAGCAGTCTAGATGTGTTAGAGGCTGGAGACAGCCTAGATGTGTTAGAGGCTGGAGGCAGTCTAGATGTGTTAGAGGCTGGAGACAGCCTAGATGTGTTAGAGGCTGGAGGCAGTCTAGATGTGTTAGAGGCTGGAGGCAGTCTATATGTGTTAGAGGCTGGAGGCAGTCTAGATGTGTTAGAGGCTGGAGGCTGGAGATAGTCTAGGTGTGTTAGAGGCTGGAGGCTGGAGGCAGTCTAGGTGTGTTAGAGGCTGGAGGCTGGAGGCAGTCTAGGTGTGTTAGAGGCTGGAGGCTGGAGGCAGTCTAGGTGTGTTAGAGGCTGGAGGCTGGAGGCAGTCTAGGTGTGTTAGAGGCAGCACACGCTGGAGGCAGCCAAGATGTGTTAGAGACTGGAGGCAGTCTAGATGTATTAGAGGCTGGAGGCTGGAGGCTGGAGGCTGGAGGCTGGAGGCTGGAGGCTGGAGGCTGGAGGCTGGAGGCTGGAGGCAGTCTAGGTGTGTTAGGGGCTGTAGGCTGGAAGCAGTCTGGATATGTTAGAGGCTGGAGACTGGAGGCAGTCTAGAAGTGTTAGAGGCAGCACACGCTGAAGGCAGCCTAGATGTGTTAGAGGCTGGAGGCAGTCTAGATGTGTTAGAGGCTGGAGGCTGGAGATAGTCTAGGTGTGTTAGAGGCTGGAGGCTGGAGGCAGTCTAGGTGTGTTAGAGGCAGCACACGCTGGAGGCAGCCTAGATGTGTTAGAGGCTGGAGGCAGTCTAGATGTGTTAGAGGCTGGAGGCTGGAGGCAGTCTAGGTGTGTTAGAGGCTTGAGGCTGGAGGCAGTCTAGGTGTGTTAGAGGCAGCACACGCTGGAGGCAGCCAAGATGTGTTAGAGACTGGAGGCAGTCTAGATGTATTCGAGGCTGGAGGCTGGAGGCAGTCTAGGTGTGTTAGAGGCTGTAGGCTGGAAGCAGTCTTGATATGTTAGAGGCTGGAGACTGGAGGCAGTCTAGAAGTGTTAGAGGCAGCACACGCTGGAGGCAGCCTAGATGTGTTAGAGGCTGGAGGCAGTCTAGATGTGTTAGAGGCTGGAGGCAGTCTAGGTCTGTTAGAGGCTGGAGGCTGGAAGCAGTCTAGGTGTGTTAGAGGCTGGGGGCTGGAGGCAGTCTAGGTGTGTTAGAGGCTGGAGGCTGGAGGCTGGAGGCAGTCTAGAAGTGTTAGAGGCAGCACACGCTGGAGGCAGCCTAGATGTGTTAGAGGCTGGAGGCAGTCTTGATGTGTTAGAGGCTGGAGGCAGTCTAGATGTGTTAGAGGCTGGAGGCAGTCTAGATGTGTTAGAGGCTGGAGGCAGTCTACATGTGTTAGAGGCTGGAGGCAGTCTAGATGTGTTAGAGGCATGAGGCTGGAGGCAGTCTAGATATGTTAGAGGCTTGAGGCTGTCTAGATGTGTTAGAAGCTGGAGGCAGTCTAGATGTGCTAGAGGCTGGAGGCAGTCTAGATGTGTTAGAGGCATGAGGCTGGAGGCAGTCTAGATGTGTTAGAGGCTGGAGGCAGTCTAGATGTGTTAGAGGCATGAGGCTGGAGGCAGTCTAGATGTGTTAGAGGCATGAGGCTGGATACAGTCTAGATGTGTTAGAGGCTGGAGGCAGTCTAGATGTGTTAGAGGCATGAGGCTGGAGGCAGTCTAGATGTGTTAGAGGTGGAGGCAGTCTAGATGTGTTAGAGGCATGAGGCTGGAGGCAGTCTAGATGTGTTAGAGGTTGGAGGCATTCTAGATGTGTTAGAGGCATGAGGCTGGAGGCAGTCTAGATGTGTTAGAGGCTGGAGGCAGTCTAGATGTGTTACAGGCATGAGGCTGGAGGCAGTCTAGATGTGTTAGAGGCATGAGGCTGGAGGCAGTCTAGATGAGTTAGAGGCTGGAGGCAGTCTAGATGTGTTAGAGGCATGAAGCTGGAGGCAGTCTAGATGTGTTAGAGGCAGGAGGCTGGAGGCATTCTAGATGTGTTAGAGGCAGGAGGCTGGAAGCAGTCTAGATGTGTTAGAGGCAGGAGGCTGGAGGCAGTCTAGATGTGTTAGAGGCATGAGGCTGGAGGCAGCCTAGATGTGTTAGAGGCTGGAGGCAGTCTAGATGTGTTAGAGGCATGAAGCTGGAGGCAGTCTAGATGTGTTAGAGGCAGGAGGCTGGAGGCAGTCTAGATGTGTTAGAGGCATGAGGCTGGAGGCAGCCTAAATGTGTTAGAGGCTGGAGGCAGTCTAGATGTGTTAGAGGCATGAAGCTGGAGGCAGTCTAGATGTGTTAGAGGCAGGAGGCTGGAGGCAGTCTAGGTGTGTTAGAGGCAGGAGGCTGGAGGCAGCCTAGATGTGTTATAGGCACGAGGTTGGAGGCAGTCTAGATGTGTTAGAGGCAGGAGGTTGGAGGCAGTCTAGATGTGTTAGAGGCAGGAGGTTGGAGGTAGTCTAGATGTGTTAGAGGCAGGAGGTTGGAGGCAGTCTAGATGTTTTAGAGGCAGCCTAGATGTGTTAGAGGCACGAGGTTGGAGGCAGTCTAGATGTGTTAGAGGCAGGAGGTTGGAGGCAGTCTAGATGTGTTAGAGGCAGGAGGCTGGAGGCAGTCTAGATGTGTTAGAGGCAGGAGGCTGGAGGCAGTCTAGATGTGTTAGAGGCATGAGGCTGGAGGCAGCCTAGATGTGTTAGAGGCTGGAGGCAGTCTAGATGTGTTAGAGGCATGAAGCTGGAGGCAGTCTAGATGTGTTAGAGGCAGGAGGCTGGAGGCAGTCTTGGTGTGTTAGAGGCAGGAGGCTGGAGGCAGCCTAGATGTGTTATAGGCACGAGGTTGGAGGCAGTCTAGATGTGTTAGAGGCAGGAGGTTGGAGGCAGTCTAGATGTGTTAGAGGCAGGAGGCTGGAGGCAGTCTAGGTGTGTTAGAGGCAGGAGGCTGGAGGCAGCCTAGATGTGTTATAGGCACGAGGTTGGAGGCAGTCTAGATGTGTTAGAGGCAAAAATGTTGTGTGAATATTGTGCAGAAAAGTCTTAGTTTGGAGATTAAAAGTTGTAGATTTACCAAAAGTATGATCCAGAACACTGAGGAGAGGTTGTTGAGATAGTCTGGACATATAGAAAGCATGGAAGAAAAATAAGAGGGAGTATAAATCTGGGGTAGAGGGAAGGTGGGGTAGGGGTCGTTTAGGAAACCTGGGAGGGAGGCAGTAAAAGAGGTTTTGAGTGCTAGTGGGTTGGACATCCAACAGACTTGTGTGATCATCTTAGAAGTGAATGGACGCAAGTGTTTCTTGTGATTTGACGTGTTGTTGAAGTGTGAGCAAAGTAACACTTCACACCACTACAATACAGTCTCACTTCGCCGAGGCTTCCCACCCCTTAGCACTTTCTTATACCAGCGTCTTCACCTTCACTGTCCACTTTCTCCCTCGTCTTCTCTTCCTGTGTTTGTGTCACCATCTTTAATATTTGTTTATGCCATCAAATATTGGGGTATATGGAGTTACCTATGTAAACAAGTGTAGAACAGGTAGAAGCTAATGATCGTGTCAGATGTTGAGTAAGTCACCGCAGATTATTAAATGATCATTTTAAGATATTTGATCAGTGGTCGTCAGTGCGTCAAAAACAAAGTAAGATAACAGTTCATACTACCAGTCCCAATCAGTACATTATACACCGACTTTTAACGATGTAAACATTTTGCGGAGCAAAAAAATACCATAAAATACTGACTTTTCTTTTCAAGTCATTTTAAAAAGCCCACTTCTTGGGGGTAACGCTGTTTATCTGTCTTGTTACCATCAACATATTACCACAAACACCAGCACACCAGGTCATCACAAAAACATGGAATAGTCGCTGTTACATCACTTAAAACAACAAAACAACCACGGTGTTATCACTCTACTTAAAAATACCATAATACCGGAGTCGCCACACCACATACAACCATCATAACATTAAATACAGTGTCAGCATCACACCACACTAGTCAGCAAGACAGTATATTAGTCAGCAAAACACCACGCTAGTCAGCAAGACAGTATATTAGTCAGCAAAGCACCACACTAGTCAGCAAAGCACCACACTAGTCAGCAAGACAGTATATTAGTCAGCAAAGCACCACACTAGTCAGCAAGACAGTATATTAGTCAGCAAAGCACCACACTAGTCAGCAAGACAGTATATTAGTCAGCAAAACACCACACTAGTCAGCAAGACAGTATATTAGTCAGCAAAACACCACACTAGTCAGCAAGACAGTATATTAGTCAGCAAAGCACCACACTAGTCAGCAAGACAGTATATTAGTCAGCATCACACCACACTAGTCAGCAAGACAGTATATTAGTCAGCAAAACACCACACTAGTCAGCAAGACAGTATATTAGTCAGCAAAACACCACACTAGTCAGCAAGTCAGTATACTAGTCAGCAAAACACCACACTAGTCAGCAAGACAGTATATTAGTCAGCAAAACACCATAATTGTCAGCAAGACAGTATATTAGTCAGCAAAACAATATACTAGTTAACAAGACACAACACTAGTCAACAAGACACAACACTACTCAACAAGATACAACACTAGTTAACAACACACAACACTAGTCAACAAGACAAAACACTAGTCAACAAGACACAACACTAGTCAACAAGACACAACACTAGTTAACAAGACACAACACTAGTCAACAAGACACAACACTAGTTAACAACACACAACACTAGTCAACAAGACAAAACACTAGTCAACAAGACACAACACTAGTCAACAAGACACAACACTAGTTAACAAGACACAACACTAATCAACAAGACACAACACTAGTTAACAAGACACAACAACTAGTCAACAAGACACAACACTAGTCAACAAGACACAACACTAGTTAAACAACACACAACACTAGTCACAAGACAAAACACTAGTCAACAAGACACAACACTAGTTAACAACACACAACACTAGTTAACAACACACAACACTAGTCAACAAGACATAACACTAGTTAACATGACACAACACTAGTTAACAAGACACAACACTAGTTAACAAGACACAACACTAGTTAACATGACACAACACTAGTTAACAAGACACAACACTAGTTAACATGACACAACACTAGTTAACATGACACAACACTAGTTTAACAAGACACAACACTAGTTACAAGACACAACACTAGTTAACATGACACAACACTAGTTAACAAGACACAACACTAGTTAACATGACACAACACTAGTTAACAAGACACAACACTAGTTAACATGACACAACACTAGTCAACAAGACACAACACTAGTCAACAACACACAACACTAGTCAACAAGACACAACACTAGTCAACAAGACACAACACTAGTCAACAAGACACAACACTAGTTAACAAGACACAACACTAGTCAACAAGACACAACACTAGTTAACAAGACACAACACTAGTCAACAAGACACAACACTAGTTAACAAGACACAACACTAGTCAACAAGACACAACACTAGTCAACAAGACACAACACTAGTCAACAAGACACAACACTAGTTAACAAGACACAACACTAGTCAACAAGACACAACACTAGTTAACAAGACACAACACTAGTCAACAAGACATAACACTAGTCAACAAGACATAACACTAGTCAACAAGACATAACACTAGTCAACAAGACACAACACTAGTTAACAAGACATAACACTAGTCAACAAGACACAACACTAGTTAACAAGACACAACACTAGTCAACAAGACATAACACTAGTCAACAAGACATAACACTAGTCAACAAGACATAACACTAGTCAACAAGACATAACACTAGTCAACAAGACACAACACTAGTTAAAATGACATAACACTAGTCAACAAGACACAACACTAGTTAACAACACATAACACTAGTTAACAAGACACAACACTAGTCAACAAGACATAACACTAGTCAACAAGACATAACACTAGTCAACAAGGACACAACACTAGTTAACAGACACAACACTAGTCAACAAGACATAACACTAGTCAACAAGACATAACACTAGTCAACAAGACACAACACTAGTTAACAACACATAACACTAGTCAACAAGACATAACACTAGTCAACAAGACATAACACTAGTCAACAAGACACAACACTAGTCAACAAGACACAACACTAGTTAACAACACATAACACTAGTCAACAAGACATAACACTAGTCAACAAGACACAACACTAGTCAACAAGACATAACACTAGTCAACAAGACATAACACTAGTCAACAAGACACAACACTAGTCAACAAGACATAACACTAGTCAACAACACATAACACTAGTCAACAAGACATAACACTAGTTAACATGACACAACACTAGTCAACAAGACATAACACTAGTCAACAAGACATAACACTAGTCAACAAGACACAACACTAGTCAACAAGACACAACACTAGTCAACAAGACATAACACTAGTCAACAAGACACAACACTAGTTAACAACACATAACACTAGTCAACAAGACACAACACTAGTCAACAAGACACAACACTAGTCAACAAGACATAACACTAGTCAACAAGACATAACACTAGTCAACAAGACATAACACTAGTCAACAAGACATGACACTAGTCAACAAGACATAACACTAGTCAACAAGACACAACACTAGTCAACAAGACATAACACTAGTCAACAAGACACAACACTAGTTAACAACACATAACACTAGTCAACAAGACATAACACTAGTCAACAAGACATAACACTAGTCAACAAGACACAACACTAGTCAACAAGACATAACACTAGTCAACAAGACACAACACTAGTCAACAAGACACAACACTGAGTCAACAAGACATAACACTAGTCAACAAGACACAACACTAGTCAACAAGACACAACACTAGTCAACAAGACATAACACTAGTCAACAAGACACAACACTAGTCAACAAGACACAACACTAGTCAACAAGACACAACACTAGTCAACAAGACATAAACACTAGTCAACAAGACACAACACTAGTCAACAAGACACAACACTAGTCAACAAGACATAACACTAGTCAACAAGACACAACACTAGTCAACAAGACACAACACTAGTCAACAAGACATAACACTAGTCAACAAGACACAACACTAGTCAACAAGACACAACACTAGTCAACAAGACATAACACTAGTCAACAAGACACAACACTAGTCAACAAGACACAACACTAGTCAACAAGACATAACACTAGTCAACAAGACATAACACTAGTTAACAAGACACAAACTAGTCAACAAGACACAAACACTAGTCAACAAGACATAACACTAGTCAACAAGACACAACACTAGTCAACAAGACACAACACTAGTCAACAAGACATAACACTAGTCAACAAGACACAACACTAGTCAACAAGACACAACACTAGTCAACAAGACATAAACACTAGTCAACAAGACACAACACTAGTCAACAAGACACAACACTAGTCAACAAGACATAACACTATGTCAACAAGACACAACACTAGTCAACAAGACACAACACTAGTCAACAAGACATAACACTAGTCAACAAGACACAACACTAGTCAACAAGACACAACACTAGTCAACAAGACATAACATAGTCAACAAGACACAACACTAGTCAACAAGACACAACACTAGTCAACAAGACATAACACTAGTCAACAAGACACAACACTAGTCAACAAGACACAACACTAGTCAACAAGACATAACACTAGTCAACAAGACATAACACTAGTTAACAAGACACAACACTAGTTAACAAGACATAACACTAGTCAACAAGACACAACACTAGTCAACAAGACACAACACTAGTCAACAAGACATAACACTAGTCAACAAGACATAACACTAGTCAACAAGACACAACACTAGGTGTTCCATCAACTAGAACAAATACATTGCAAGGTTTGTGGAGGTGTTTCACGAGGCAGGCTACACGTCCACCAGCTTATGTTACCATCATATATACCAATTCCCTGTGATATTACACCTAGTATATCAATCAAGTATTAAGACATACATGCCGCAGTTGGAGTTATTACAGGTGTGATATATCGCATCACTTTTGTCAAAAGTAACCTTTAATTAATACTAGGCTAGTTTGTTTATCACCAGCCCTTCCCATCCCCTTCTCTTGTTTTTTAACATGGTTGTACAAGGTTAAGTTTAGTGATCCTCACTTTATTTGCAAGCTAAGAGCTGTTATCTTCATCCGCCCGTTTGAAAGTTTTGTTGTTGTTTTTCTTAAGAGATATATAGTGAACGGGATAAAGTTGTAGCCAGGTGTGGACCAGCGATTTCATTTGGTCAACTGATTTATTTCGTTGATGTCGTTATGCTCTCTCTGTCTCTGTCTCTGTCTCTGTCTCTGTCTCTCTCTCTCTCTCTCTCTCTCTCTCCTCTCTCCTCTCTCATCTCTCTCTCTCTCTCTCTCCTCTCTCTCTCTCTCTCTCTTCTCTCTCTCTCTCTCTCTCTATGCGCCTTCAACCCCACCCAACATTAAAACTTCCCTCTCGCCACCCCTCTCAAACGTCCATTCAACTTTACCTTCTACATTATTCAATCCTACATTTCTATCACCACCACCACGCTCCCTTTACGTCCCATCAGCGGAAACCCTCACAGGCCCTCAGTTTTCCCCTCCCTTCAATCCCAGTTTCCCCACGCCCCTTCTTCCGTCCCTTCAACACACCCCTTCTATGCCCTCCCTCTCATTTTTTTCCTCCCCAACCCCGCAACACAAGTAATGAGAGGTTTAAGTTTAAAACACTGACGAGTGTGTTGGTGTTGGCTGCTGGCCATAACTCAGAAGAGGGAGGGGGAGGAGAATTGGGGGGAGGAAGAGGAATAGTGGAGAAAGGGAAAGAAATGGAAAATTCAGCTAAAGAGGAGAAGGGGGGAGGGTCGAGAAAATAGGCACTAGATGGAAGAGGAAGAAATGTAGAGAAAAAGAAAGAGAATCGAGGAAGTTATGTAAGTAGACAAATGATTCATGGAATCGACAAGATCATAAATTAGAAACATGTGCAAACGCGACGGTCTGGAGTTTTGAGGCTCTCTGACCGCGGGTTCTATCCCCACCCGTGGTATGGTTTTTTTCACATGTGCTACACTTGGTTATCTTTACTGTGGAAACGTTTCGCCACACAGTAGCTTCATCGGTAATATACAAAGAAAAATGGTGAAGATCAAAAGGAGTTTGAGGTAATCAGTCCCTCAGCCTTGAGTCGATGTGGTCAGTCCATCAATTTTGAAAAGAATACAGCATATGTGCGAAGAAATGGCTTATATACTGTAGACAGGCGAGACGAAGCAGTCGTAGACGATATCCCAGTGGACAAATCCTCATGTGGAAGTAGGTCATGACTAACCTGATTACATCGACTCAAGGCTGAGGGACTGATTACCTCAGACTCCTCCTGTTCTTCACCATTCTCCTTTGTGTGGACTGAAGCCACTGTGTAGCGAAACGTTTTCACAAAAAAAGATACCCAAATATTGCACCTGTGTCTAAGTTATCAACTTGTCGGTTCTCTGTAAAATTTGTCTATACTGAATATTTTTCATTGATTACTTTCAACGTAATCACCAAGTCTAATATCAAGGCACCAGTTTGTTTATACCTACCACAGAATTTCGTCGGTCGATTATATAACTGTCGAGGAACAGCTTTCATCACATCTTCACATTACCATCATCATCTGTATCGAAACAATATTAAACCATACCCCCGGCCGGGATTGAACCCGCGGTCATAGAGTCTCAAAACTCCAGCCCGTCGCGTTAGCCACTAGACCAGCTAGCCACAATAAGATTCATCCAACTAGGTATATTTCTACACCATAGGAAAGTTAGCACAGGCACCTCTGTGACCACAAATGCAAGTTTTTTACAGACGAATCTCCAGCTAGCGTGGCCGTGACGAACTCTAGCTCAAGTCCCTTCACTGCCGTCAACATGTCATTACGATTTCTTGAGTCGAAACAATATTCTCCCAATACTTATTTAGAGCCCCGAACAGCTGGAAAACACGTATTTTTGCCAGGCAGAATAATGGGCGCAAACATTTTTCGATCTGCCTTTGTAGTTCCTCCTTTGTCAGGAGCTGTTATTTCTTAATCATATGAATCTAATTCCATAATTTTTAAAGGGGTAGACCGGTAAGTCAGTGGAAGGCCTCGTCAGATGATGAGAAGCTCCGGCGGTGGGTCGTCATATAACCAAGACTTGTCCTGTTTCCTGACAAACCTTACGTAACCAAACCGTCGCTTGTGTTATGGAACTCTGTCAAAAAGAGTACTTAAGTCCATATACACAATATCATATTCTACACCCAGTGGCGTCGCTAGGGTTGGTGTCACCCGGGGCGGCATCTTCGGTGTCACCCCTATGATATCCAAAGGCGGGGGGATAGGGGGAGTAAACTCCAGTTACGTCACTACTGCATGACCAGTTACGTCACTACTGCATGACCAGTTACGTCACTACTGCACGACCAGTGACTAATGTTTAGCAATGAGAACGTTTAAGGGCCATAAACTGAACAGGAGAATACTTCTCAACTTTATTAATGATAAAATAAATAATCGTAGTAATATTGAGGAAACATAAACTCAGATACCACTCTGAGTACAACCAACACATCCTGCATTTATTCCTCTTCAACAATGAAAAAAACTTTAAAAATAAAGAAAAACATTACATTATCAGAGAAACACAAGTTCCGATTTGACCTCGAGTACAGGTAACATCTAGTGAATCTGATCTTACATTTCCTTGCCTTCAGTCTTGCAAAATCATCTATCACATCATCAAAATCAATGAGTTTCCCTATATAGACCTATTTGTACACTGTAATCATATAATAGGCTATATAGAAACGAAGGATTTTTCTCTTATGTTGGTGCAGCACTGTTTTGTGCGTTAATATCACTTTCTTTACAGGCTCTATGATGCCACCTCCTAAATGGTGTCACCCGGGGTTCCCCTCCCCCTTACAACGCCACTATCTACACCTCGAACACCACAATGAAAATTCGTAAGACAAAAACATCCCTTTGTAAAACCATGATGAGATTTATTGATAAAATTATATCTTTCAAGGTGGTTTCTAATTTCATCAGCAGTTACTGATTCCATCAACTTTCCCTCAGTTGAGGTTAAGCGAATTGGTCTATAATTTTCAGCTAATGACGTATCTCATTTGACATTTTCCACTTACAATAGGATACCCACTTGTAGTGATTTGTTGAAGAGACTAGCTTATTAGGGTTACTAAGCTCCTCACATCCTTTAAGAACACTTGGAAACTGCTCATCAGGGCCCGTTGACGTGTTTCATTTCAGTCTGTCAAGTTTGGATATCATGTCAGCAGTGACTTTCATATTGTATAACTTTTTCTCGTCCTAACCTGTATAATTTTTGTTCTCTGGGATTTCATTTGTATCTTCTTGTGCAAAAAGAGAGGAAATAAGTGCTCAAAATCTGTTAGTGACATTTCTATGTCACTAAGAGTAAGCTGACCTGAGTTACATTTAACGGGGTTTATCTTTTCCCTAATTTTACTTCTATATACCTGAAAGGAACTTCTGGGTTCGTCTTTGTTATATTATTATAATCAAAGACAGCGCTAAACCGACAAGGGTCATGCAACACTGTGGGGCAGAAAATAGTGCTGGGGCTATAAACAGCTAGGTGGAGCAGGGATCAAAGATGAGGGGAGAAAAGAACTGGAAGGGACGCTAAGGGCTATGTGTCAAAGTTCGTATAGTAAAGCTGTTGCTGACAAAAAGTTAAAAAGTGACCATAAGTCAAGGGCAGGGCCATCTGCAAGAAGGGAACATAAAGTAAGACCAGTAAAGCAGCGGCGTTGATGCGGCGTCGATGAAGATAAATCCTGCGAACTCGCTGGTAAACCAGACGATCCACAAGAAAGTGAAGAACTGAAATAGAGACTCGACAACCCTCACAGAGAGGAATAGGGTGTCGTTCCATGAGATACCCATGGGTAAGGCGAATATGGCCGATGTGGAGACGGGAGAATGCTGTCTCCCGAGTGCGGCAATGGTGGTAAGAATATGGCCACAATCCTAAAAGTGGTTTAATAGAGTGCAATTTGTTATGGTGCATGTCCGACCACCATTGTTGCCAATGGCAGCGAAGACAGGCAGAGATGACTGTAAAATAATCCCTGAACAGAAAACCTCTATAGGAAACCGGAAGATCACATACCCCTGATGCACAGCAGCATCCACCTGTTCATTGCCCTGCACTTCAGCATGTTTATAGACCGCAAGAATAACACCAGCAACCTGCAGAATGGGAGCTGGGCCCAGAGCATATTTGCTGCAGAACTTCCGTACCTTCTTCTAAACTGCACACATATAAGAAGTCGAGGTAACAGTAGAACAGCATGTTTCAAATGCACTGCACGAGCACACACAGGAGACCACCAAGGCACGCATGTCTGAGAAAGCCTGCCTGAGGTTTCAGGAATAAAACGTGAGGCTGCAGTCAAAACTAAGGTCGAAAACTGGTGCACCAGCTCACCAATACAGGACAAAGAAGGGTCCTCACAAAAAGCAGTAAGATGAGAGTATAAGTCTTAATTCGCTCATCCAAATTGCCAACGGGAGCTACGAGGCAGGCATGCGAGAACTCGCAGACCGAGAAGCTAGTGGGCGAGTTGAAGAAGTAAAAGTAGGAATACGTAAGGAAGTGGGGGTTTTAGAGGGTGAAACCGCAAAAAATTAGAGACAGGGGTGACCCCCGGAAGACATGGCACCAGAGGAGCTGATAGGTAGGGGGAACGTCGAGGTTGGAGGTCTCCTATCTACTTGAGAAAAAGGAACACGAGGAAGATTTCCCTGAATGCAGAACCGAGAGACAGCCATAGCAAAAGTTAGGCATTCACTTTCCTTAAGACAACAGATTTCTCATACATTAAGATAGACCTGACGTCGGCGGGAAAAAGAGGGATGAGTTTCATTGCAATTAAGACAAGTGGAGGGAAGACTGCAAGAAATATTGGCATGAGCCACTGCACCACAGACTGGGCACTCTGCCGCAGACCTGCAGTATTTAGCAGGATGTCCAAAGCGCCAGCAGTTTTGACACTGTTGAAGTGTAGGGACCACTTTAAAGAATCCTAGGCGATGGCCCGTGATATAAACGGAGGACGGGAGTTCATGGCAGCCAAAGGTTAAGAAGTTATGCTGTTGGGAAAGTGCCTCCACCCATGAGCAGGCAGGGCATATGTATCCACTTTGAGAATTGGAAGGTCTTGCAGGGCTAATTGCTCCAAAATATCGTCACTGCAAGACAGAAAATCACACTGTACAATGGTACGCAGTAAAACCACCATACCACTGCAAGAACTGTGTTTGTGAACTATAATAGGAATGTTATCAATGGAAGTAAGATGGGAAAGATCATGAGCTTGTTCTGCATTCTGAACTGTAACGATGCTCTCCGAAGAGCGTGAAAGGATATATTTTGGCCAACGTGGCATAAAAGACCTTTACCAGCACTATGGTCTGAAAGATAATTAGTTGGAGATGTTGGTTGTAGGGAAAACAGTTTGGTCCACTGTGCACTTGTAAACACGGTACATAAAGGAAGTGGGTGTCGTGTAGGTCGTTTCTGGGTGGAATGAGTAGAAATTGAAGAACCGTCGTCAGCAAATGGTCTGGAGTGTTTAGGTATAGGACCGTGGGCAGCCAGACCTGAGGCAGGTGGGTGATCCAAAAACTGTCATACTGTGTTTGGGGAAGCCAAACGCATAGTTAAAGGCATGCAAGAGGCAGAGGCACTAAAAGAAACAGGCGGAGCCTCAGCACCTGGAGCAGGTGATGAAGTATCACCAGCAGAAGGTACAGGGGTATGGAAAAAGTCTGGAGAATGGTCCAGTAACGAAGCTGGGTTAGAACAGGATGCAGTAACAAAAAGGGGCCTGTGAGGAGGAGGAGGAGGAGGAGGAGGAGGAGAGGGGTCATGGAACGGAGACTCCATGATGATGGCATTTCTTTCTTATTATTATTTAAGGAAAAAAATAGAAAGGGACAGTGGAGGGACAGTTACTGGAAGGCATGAAAGAGCTGTAAGTTTCTCCATTCATCTAAGAGGACCTCGAAACCGCTAGCAGTGTAGATGTAGCATGGAACCCGTGCAATACCCTACCCTTTACACCAGTAAACCAGCGTTCCAGGATAGAAGCCTCACATCCACTGGGCCACCTCGGCAGACAAAAGAGAGGGCGGTCGGACACCACCACAAAGCATACCTCCCTTGGCTGCCACCTCCCAGAACCGACAGGCAGCCTCTGGAGACACACCCATCACTTGCAGGACACCCTGCCCTGCCTTCTGGAAATCCGGGAAGGGAGCAGGGCACTTCCAGATGATCCAGATTGCACAGAAAACTGCACTATTCCCGAGGGACCCCTCAAAGTGGGATGAACCCCAGTACACTTCCCCCTACCTAGAAACTGTAATGCCAGAGGGGAGGACCACAGAGGCTACAAATGGGATGAGGAAAAAGGAGGGTTGGGAGGGGGGAAGGAAAGGGGGCATGGAGATGGGGAGGATGGGACAGGGAAGAGGGGATTGGGGAGTAATTAGGTTCAATCTGAGGAAGGAGACCAAAAGGTCTAATTCCACAGACCAAAAACCTTTTCACTGCACCCAGGAGCCCCCTTGAAGCAGGGATGGTCTTTGATTCCCTCACAACCTCAGTTTCCTATTTACTCTTTTGTGTGATTATTTTAATCAATTATTATTTCATTTAGGATCATATATATTTAGTCTAATTTCCCTATTATTAATATATGCAGCTTGGGCGGCTAGCACAACACTTTTGAAAAAAGTCATGCTGATTTACACCACCACTCTCTCTCCGGCGACTCTCATGATAAGTCCTAGTCAGGTTATCTCAGTCTACTTTACACAGGTAATCCTTTGGTTTCATAATCTGCACCACGAAAATTGGGAACATTACCTTTATTTTTATTAGGGCAATTTAATTAAATACAGAAATTCTGTGATTTGTGGTCGCTTTCTCCAAGCTCTATTTTTTATCCTTAAGATCATTTATTAGAGATTCCTTGTTTGCCAGAACGAAGTCCAGTAAATTATTTCCTCCTGTTGGTTCTGACTAAGGTTGTTTTGGAAAGTAGTCTAGAAATACTTTTACTTTATCTATGGAAGCAAAGAGGGGAATATATGAGAGTATAGTTATACCAACAGTCTTATATGGGTGTTAAACATGGGTGATGAATGTTGCAACAAGGAGAAGGCTGGAGGCAGTGGAGATGTCATGTCTGAGGGCAATGTGTGGTGTGAATATAAAGCAGAGAATTTGTAGTTTGGAAATTAGGAGGAGGTGCGAGATTACCAAAACTATTATCCAGAGGGTAGAGGAGGGGTTGTTGAGGTGGTTTGGATATGTAGAGAGGGTGGAACAAAATAAAATGACTTTGAGAGAGTATAAATCTGTAATGGAAGTAAGGCGTAGTAGGGGTCGGCCTAGGGAATGTTGGAGGGAGGGGATAAAGGAGGTTTTGTGTGCGAAGGGCTTGGACTTCAAACAATCATGCGCGAGCATATTTGATAGGAGTGAATGGAGACAAATGGTTTTTGACATGCTGTTGGAGTATGAGCAAGGTAACTTTTATGAAGGGATTCAGGGAAACAGGCAGGCTGGACTTGAGTCCTGGAGATGGGAAGTACAGTGTCTGCACTCTGAAGGAGGGGTGTTAATGTTGCAGCTTTATAACAGTAGTGTAAGCATGCCTCTGGCAAGACAGTGATGGAGTGAATGATGATGAAAGTTTTTCTTTTATCGGACCACCCTGCCTTGGTGGGAAACGGCCTATGTGTTAATAAAAAAATTAATATTATATTTATGAGGGGCAGAGTTAAACCTATAGGAATATGCAGTATCTGGGGAATGAGAGGCAATCAGATTCAATCTAAGGAAAAAGAGAGCAGGTCTCATTCCTTTGCTCAGGAATTCTCACCAGCTTCAAGAAACCTCCCCCCTGAGGGGACCTTTACTGCAAACTAGTTCCCCTCTATTCTACTATGTTAACTTGAGCCTCACATCTCATAATAACTCTGTACTGCTATTAATAACCTACCACCTTTTCCATACCTTTTTATCATCTGCCACATTGCTCCTGCATTATTATGCACACAGGTAATGAATGGCCTGGGAGACTTGGTCATAATGGGAATATGGAGCAAACAAAACTCAGCAGTAGACTATAATGTATATTTGCCTTCACCCGCTATATATTGGTATGTACAATATGTATAGTGTACACCATGGTGACAGTTGGCAAAGCAGAAGCCAGAGAGAGTGCACCATACTCAGCCAGCAGGGAGGCAAGTCTGCCAGTGCTTACCTTAAGTGAATCAGCTTTGGCGGTCTTGCCTGCGATTAGCCAATGAACCAAGGTACTGATTTAACGATGGGTACCCTATCGATCGTTAAACCCTTAGCACCGGTTTGCTGGTTGGAAGGCAGCCTATATGGGAGTGTGGTGTATGCCGAATAAGTTGTAATATACTTTTTGCATGCCACATGCATCCACTCTATAATGTTTTTTTCTAGCTCACTAAACGTGACAAGAATTTCCTTAACTTTAAGTATGGTTCAGTTATGTTTCGATGTAAACACTTGGTCTACAATATACACCTACCCCTCCTAAATCTTCCTCCTTCCTCTACAGTCTTTAGGTCTTTTCCCGAAAATTTTCAATAATAATTCTACCACCTACTTGACCCGGTATGCTCAACAGGCTTATTCCTTTAATTCTCACACTTTCTCTTATCCCCCTTTCCCTTATACAGGGGAACTGTGCTTGCTCTCTGCCAATATTAGGCACTTTCCCTTCTTTCATGTGTATATTGAACACATACACCAATCACTCCAAAGTTAAATCCCCACCAGCTTTTAGCACATTAGATTTAATTCCATCTGTCTCAGCTGGCTTACTCCCTTTCATTCAGGTATATGATCAAATTAAAGTTGCTGCCGCAGAGGGCATGGTTGAGAGAAGACCCATAGACAGCCACACTAACCAATAAACTTACTCAAAATATTCTTATTTGTGAAGTGTAGGGTGGGCAGAGGTTCAGCATTGGGCAGGTGGAGGAGCCGCGGAAGGGGTAATACGAATCTTGTCTTCAGAAGAGTGGAGTGTGAGAATGATGGAGTGGGAAGGATGTTGGATTAAAGAGTAGTGGATACAAGTGTGTGGAGTGGAGGGATGATGGAGAGGGGAGGAATGGAAGACAGTTATTGAAATGTCAAGAGTCTAATCATATAAGCACCACCACATGTTGACCAATTCTGCCAAGATCTCACCACTTCAGTCACCAGCTTTATCAGTCAAGTCACAAGCTTAACTAACTCTGGAGTCCCAGGTTATGTAGGTGGGATTTACGGTCAGGCAGCTCTAAGACGACTAAGTTCACGTATTTACCCACTGAACCTTGAAGGCTGTTAGTTTATTTTAATATGTTTATTATGCACCCCATACCCATCCTGTGGGCGGTAGTCAAAAGATTACAGAGGTACATAATAGGTCTAGGAACTGGACCCCAAAGTTTTAATAGCTAAACAAAATACAGTCGTAACGAACTATTTACATGTTTATATCTGGTTACAATCGTAATGAGTTATTTTTGCTGGCATTAATTATTAGATTCTACCATGTACATATAGAAAGCTTATCATTGGCCACGACTGCGACCACAGATGCAAGTTTTTGTGAAATAATATCCCTCCAACAATCAGTGTGTATATACTGAAATATACACCCATCGGTGTATATTCACTGGTGTTCTCGGTGCATATAAATTGAGAGAAATAGACTGACGGAGGCAGTATTTATACTGGTGAAGTGTGTGTGTGTGTGTGTGTGTGGCGACAGACTGGTGGCCGCCACGACTGGTGGTCTAGGAGAGACTACCTGGCGCCTACCTTCCCCTTCACACACACACACACACACACACACACACACACACACACACACACACACACACACACACACACACACACACACACACACATACACACACACACACACACACACACACACACACACACACACACACACACACACACACACACACACACACACACACACACACACACACACACACACACACACACACACACACCACACACACACACACACACACACACACACACACACACACACACACACACACACACACACACACACAATTAACAACAGGTCACGTGTTTATTGACAAGTATCTTTGACAACCGGTAACTAACAAAGGAAATCCTGAATTAGAGGTGTAGGGAAAAGTTTTCTTTTTTTTGCGGGGGGGGGGAAGGGTGTAATTATAACGTAGTTATCAGTCAGTAACTACCAATTATAATGTTATCAGTTAGGAACTACTAATTATAATGTAGTTATCAGTCAGTAACTACCAATTATAATGTTATCAGTTAGGAACTACTAATTATAATGTAGTTATCAGTCAGTAACTACCAATTATAATGTTATCAGTTAGGAACTACTAATTATAATGTAGTTATCAGTCAGTAACTACCAATTATAATGTTATCAGTTAGGAACTACTAATTATAATGTAGTTATCACTCAGTAACTACCAATTATAATGTTAATCAGTTAGGAACTACAATTATAAATGTAGTTATCAGTCAGTAACTACCAATTATAATGTTATCAGTTGGGAAAACTACTAATTAAACGTAGTTATCAGTCAGTAACTCCCAATTATAATGTTATCAGTTAGGAACTACTAATTATAATTATTATCACTCAGTAACTACCAATTATAATGTTATCAGTTAGGAACTACTAATTATAATGTAGTTATCAGTCAGTAACTACCAATTATAATGTTATCAGTTAGGAACTACTAATTATAATGTAGTTATCAGTCAGTAACTACCAGTTCATCTCGTGGAATCTTGTTTCATATTTGTACAGTTATCTAATAATTATCAATGATTATATTATCTCAGCGTTTTATTATGTATGTTTCAGAATCTTCCATTAGTTTTTCAAGATTTCTATCATTCCACTGTGTCTGTGCTATTTTCTGTCATTCCACAGAGACAGGTATGTAACATGTATGTAGCCAACGTCAGAGATGGTATGTAACATGTATGTAGCCAACGTCAGAGACGGGTATGTAACATGTATGTAGCCAACGTCAGAGACGGGTATGTAACATGTATGTAGCCAACGTCAGAGATGGTATGTAACATGTATGTAGCCAACGTCAGAGACGGGTATGTAACATGTATGTAGCCAACGTCAGAGATGGGTATGTAACATGTATGTAGCCAACGTCAGAGACGGGTATGTAACATGTATGTAGCCAACGTCAGAGACGGGTATGTAACATGTATGTAGCCAACGTCAGAGACGGGTATGTAACATGTATGTAGCCAACGTCAGAGACGGGTATGTAACATGTATGTAGCCAACGTCAGAGATGGGTATGTAACATGTATGTAGCCAACGTCAGAGACGGGTATGTAACATGTATGTAGCCAACGTCAGAGACGGGTATGTAACATGTATGTAGCCAACGTCAGAGATGGGTATGTAACATGTATGTAGCCAACGTCAGAGACGGGTATGTAACATGTATTTTCCCAAACGTCAGAGACGGTATGTAACATGTATGTAGCCAACGTCAGAGACGGGTATGTAACATGTATGTAGCCAACGTCAGAGACGGGTATGTAACATGTATGTAGCCAACGTCAGAGACGGGTATGTAACATGTATGTAGCCAACGTCAGAGACGGGTATGTAACATGTATGTAGCCAACGTCAGAGACGGGTATGTAACATGTATGTAGCCAACGTCAAGACGGGTATGTAACATGTATGTAGCCAACGTCAGAGATGGGTATGTAACATGTATGTAGCCAACGTCAGAGACGGGTATGTAACATGTATGTAGCCAACGTCAGAGACAGGCATGTAACATGTATGTAGCCAACGTCAGAGACGGGTATGTAACATGTATGTAGCCAACGTCAGAGACAGGCATGTAAAAATGTATGTAGCCAACGTCAGAGACGGGTATGTAACATGTATGTAGCCAACGTCAGAGAGGGGTATGTAACAGTATGTAGCCAACGTCAGAGAGGGGTATGTAACATGTATGTACCCAACGTCAGAGATGGGTGTAACATGTATGTAGCCAACGTCAGAGACCGGTTTTGTAACATGTATGTAGCCAAAGTCAGAGACGGGTATGTAACATGTATGTAGCCAACGTCAGATACGGGTATGTAACATGTATGTAGCCAACGTCAGAGACGGGTATGTAACATGTAGCCAACGTCAGAGAGGGTTTATGTAACATGTACGTAGCCAACGTCAAAAGACGGGTTTTGTAACATGTATGTACCCAACGTCAGAGACGGGTGTTAACATGTATGTAGCCAACGTCAGAGATGGGTGTGAAAACATGTATTTAGCCAACGTCAGAGACGGGTGTGTAACATGTATGTAGCCAACGTCAGAGATGGGTGTGTAACATGTATGTAGCCAACGTCAGAGACGGGTGTGTAACATGTATGTACCCAACGTCAGAGATGGGTGTGTAACATGTATGTAGCCAACGTCAGAGACGGGTATGTAACATGTACGTAGCCAACGTCAGAGATGGGTGTGTAACATGTATGTAGCCAACGTCAGAGACGGGTGTGTAACATGTATGTAGCCAACGTCAGAGACGGGTGTGTAACATGTATGTAGCCAAGTCAGAGACGGGGGGTTTTAACATGTAGTAGCCAAAGTCAGAGACAGGTATGTAACATGTATGTAGCCAACGTCAGAGACGGGTATGTAACATGTATGTAGACAACGTCAGATACGGGTATGTAACATGTATGTAGCCAAAACGTCCAGGATGGGTATGTAACATGTATGTAGCCAACGTCAGAGAGGGTATGTAACATGTATGTAGCCAAGTCAGAGATGGGTATGTAACATGTATGAGCCAACGTCAGAGACGGGTATGTAACTTGTATGTAGCCAAACGTCAGAGACGGGTATGTAACATGTATATAGCCAAAGTCAGAGATGGGTATGAACTGTATGTAGCCAACGTCAGAGAGGGGTATGTTAACATGTATGAGCCAAAGTCAGAGACGGGTATGTAACATGAAATGTAGCCAAAGTCAGAGACGGGTATGTAACATGTATGTAGCCAACGTCAGAGATGGGTATGTAACATGTATGTAGCCAAAGTCAGAGACGGGTATGTAACATGTATGTAGCCAAAGTCAGAGACGGGTTGTAACATGTATGTAGCCAACGTCAAGAGATGGTATGTAACATGTATTTTCCCAAACGTCAGATAGGGTATGTAACAGTATGTAGCCAACTTTCAGAGACAGGTAGTAACTTGTAGCCAACGTCAGAGACGGGTGTGTAACATGTATGTACCCAAAGTCAGGGGGACGGGTGTGTAACATGTATGTAGCCAACGTCAGAGACGGGTGTGTAACATGTATGTAGCCAAAGTCAGAGACAGGTATGTAACATGTAGCCAACGTCAGAGACGGGTATGTAACATGATGTAGACAACTTTGGATACGGGTATGTAACATGTATGTAGCCAACGTCAAGGATGGGTATGTAACATGTATGTAGCCAACGTCAGAGACGGGTATGTAACATGTATGTAGCCAACGTCAGAGACGGGTATGTAACATGTATGTAGCCAAAGTCAGAGATGGGTATGTAACTTGTATTTTAGCCAACTTCAGAGACGGGTATGAAAAACATGTAGCCAAACGTCAGAGACGGGTATGTAACATGTATGTAGCCAACGTCAGAGACGGGTATGTAACATGTATGTAGCCAGCGTCAGAGACAGGTATGTAACATGTTTTGTAGCCAACGTCAGAGAGGGTATTTTAACATGTATTAGCCAACGTCAGAGACGGGAAATGTAACATGTATTAGCAACGTCAGACAGGTATGTAACATGTAGCCAACGTCAGAGACGGGTATGTAACATGTATGTAGCCAACGTCAGATACGGGTATGTAACATGTATGTAGCCAACGTCAGGACAGGTATGTAACATGTAGCCAACGTCAGAGACAGGTATGTAACATGTATGTAGCCAACGTCAGAAACGGGTATGTAATATGTATGTAGCCAACGTCAGAGACAAGTATGTAACATGTAGCCAACGTCAGAGACGGGTATGTAACATGTATGTAGCCAACGTCAGAGATGGGTATGTAACATGTATGTAGCCAACGTCAGATACGGGTATGTAACATGTATGTAGCCAACGTCAGAGACAGGTATGTAACATGTAGCCAACGTCAGAGACGGGTGTGTAACATGTATGTAGCCAAAGTCAGAGACGGGTGTGTAACATGTATGTAGCCAACGTCAGAGACGGGTGTGTAACATGTATGTAGCCAAAGTCAGAGACACGTATGTAACATGTAGCCAACGTCAGAGACGGGTATGTAACATGTATGTAGACAACGTGAGATACGGGTATGTAACATGTATGTAGCCAACGTCAAGGATGGGTATGTAACATGTATGTAGCCAACGTCAGAGACGGGTATGTAACATGTATGTAGCCAACGTCAGAGACGGGTATGTAACATGTATGTAGCCAAAGTCAGAGATGGGTATGTAACATGTATGTAGCCAACTTCAGAGACGGGTATGTAACATGTAGCCAACGTCAGAGACGGGTATGTAACATGTATGTAGCCAACGTCAGAGACGGGTATGTAACATGTATGTAGCCAACGTCAGAGACGGGTATGTAACATGTATATAGCCAAAGTCAGAGATGGGTATGTAACATGTATGTAGCCAACGTCAGAGACGGGTATGTAACATGTATTTTAGCCAACGTCAGAGACGGGTATGTAACATGTATGTAGCCAAAAAAGTCAGAGACGGGTATGTAACATGTATGTAGCCAAAGTCAGAGACGGGTATGTAACATGTATGTAGCCAACGTCAGAGATGGGTATGTAACATGTATGTAGCCAAAGTCAGAGACGGGTATGTAACATGTATGTAGCCAAAGTCAGAGACGGGTATGTAACATGTATGTAGCCAACGTCAGAGATGGGTATGTAACATGTATGTAGCCAACGTCAGATACGGGTATGTAACATGTATGTAGCCAACGTCAGAGACAGGTATGTAACATGTAGCCAACGTCAGAGACGGGTGTGTAACATGTATGTAGCCAAAGTCAGAGACGGGTGTGTAACATGTATGTAGCCAACGTCAGAGACGGGTGTGTAACATGTATGTAGCCAAAGTCAGAGACAGGTATGTAACATGTAGCCAACGTCAGAGACGGGTATGTAACATGTATGTAGACAACGTGAGATACGGGTATGTAACATGTATGTAGCCAACGTCAAGGATGGGTATGTAACATGTATGTAGCCAACGTCAGAGACGGGTATGTAACATGTATGTAGCCAACGTCAGAGACGGGTATGTAACATGTATGTAGCCAAAGTCAGAGATGGGTATGTAACATGTATGTAGCCAACTTCAGAGACGGGTATGTAACATGTAGCCAACGTCAGAGACGGGTATGTAACATGTATGTAGCCAAAGTCAGAGACGGGTATGTAACATGTATGTAGCCAAAGTCAGAGTTGGGTATGTAACATGTATGTGCCAACGTCAGATACGGGTATGTAACATGTATGTAGCCAACGTCAGAGACGGGTATGTAACATGTAGCCAACGTCAGAGACGGGTATGTAACATGTACGTAGCCAACGTCAGAGATGGGTGTGTAACATGTATGTAGCCAACGCAGAGACGGTGTGTAACATGTATGTACCAACGTCAGAGACGGGTGTGTAACATGTATGTAGCCAAAGTCAGAGAGGGGGTTTTGTAACATGTATGTAGCCAACGTCAAGACGGGGTGTAACATGTATGTAGCCAAAGTCAGAGACAGGTATGTAACATGTATTAGCCAACGTCAGAGAGGGGTTATGAAAACATGTATGTAGACAACGTCAGATACGGGTATGTAACATGTATGTACCCAAACGTCAAGGAGGGGTATGTAACATGTATGTAGCCAACGTCAAGACGGGTATGTAACTTTGTATGTAGCCAACGTCAGAGATGGGTATGTAACATGTATGTAGCCAACGTCAGAGACGGGTATGTAACATGTATGTAGCCAACGTCAGAGACGGGTATGTAACATGTATATAGCCAAAGTCAGAGATGGGTATGTAACATGTATGTAGCCAACGTAAAGGGAGGGGTTATGAACATGTATGTAGCCAACGTCAGAGAGGGGTATGAAACATGTATGTAGCCAAAGTCAGGGGACGGGTATGTAACATGTATGTACCAAAGTCAGAGACGGGTATGTAACATGTATGTAGCCAACGTCAGAGATGGGTATGTAACATGTATGTAGCCAAAGTCAGAGACGGGTATGTAACATGTATGTAGCCAAAGTCAGAGACGGGTATGTAACATGTATGTAGCCAACGTCAGAGATGGGTATGAAAACATTTTATGTAGCCAACGTCAATACGGGTATGTAACATGTTGTAGCCAACGTCGAGACAGGTATGTAACATGTAGCCAACGTCAGGGGACGGGTGTGTAACAGTATGTAGCCAAAGTCAGAGACGGGTGTGTAACATGTATGTAGCCAACGTCAGAGACGGGTGTGTAACATGTATGTAGCCAAAGTCAGAGACAGGTATGTAACATGTAGCCAACGTCAGGGGACGGGTATGTAACATGTATGTAGACAACGTGAGATACGGGTATGAAAACATTTTATGTAGCCAACGTCAAGGGAGGGGGTATGTAACATGTATGTAGCCAACGTCAGAGACGGGTATGTAACATGTATGTAGCCAACGTCAGAGACGGGTATGTAACATGTATGTAGCCAAAGTCAGAGATGGGTATGTAACATGTATGTAGCCAACTTCAGAGACGGGTATGTAACATGTAGCCAACGTCAGAGACGGGTATGTAACATGTATGTAGCCAACGTCAGAGACGGGTATGTAACATGTATGTAGCCAGCGTCAGAGACAGGTATGTAACATGTATGTAGCCAACGTCAGAGATGGGTATGTAACATGTATGTAGCCAACGTCAGAGACGGGTATGTAACATGTATGTAGCCAACGTCAGATACGGGTATGTAACATGTATGTAGCCAACGTCAGAGACAGGTATGTAACATGTAGCCAACGTCAGAGACAGGTATGTAACATGTATGTAGCCAACGTCAGAAACGGGTATGTAATATGTATGTAGCCAACGTCAGAGACAAGTATGTAACATGTAGCCAACGTCAGAGACGGGTATGTAACATGTATGTAGCCAACGCGGAAGGATCATTTGATACATGTACCAGTACATCAGTGATGAGAAATGTACTTTTCTCAAGACTGACGGATTGAACTCTGGAGCTGCTAGATGGGAACAGTCTTGAGAAAAGTATATTTCTCATGACTGAAGTAGTGAACACATCGACTCCAGGCTGAGGGACTGTTTACCTCAAACTCCTTATCTTCCTCCGTTTTTCTCCGTATTGGACGGCAGAAACCACTGGCTGGCTGAACATTTCCTCAGTGAAGAGTCCCAAGTGTTGCACGAGTGACTTATCCTTCACCTCTGAAGGATGAGTGAACCTTTATCGTTGTACACGTGTATACTCACACATAAGGTTCATTCATAGTGAACTCTTTGACCCTCTGTTATATATCTTACATTCTTACATTCATGGGTGGAGAGATAAACCCGTAGGAGGTCATACAGCGTCTTGTGTGTGTGGTGGGGGGGGGGGGAAGTATGTAAGGCTGAATTCAGGGAATTGGAAATTTCAAAGAACCCCTCGCATCAAGGAACCTCCCTTGAGGGTTGCTAAGGGTTCTAATTTATATTTGTTATCTTTGGGAATACAGTCGGTGTCTCTGCGTTCATATCTCTTACGGTATATTTTGTACTTAACACTAATTGTTAAGTATAATATTGATATAGAATACCAATAAGATCGTAAATAAGACATGCAGCACCTGTCTTATTCACCAATACGTCTTATTCATGAACATAAATTTCTCATTCATATTAAGGATATAAAAACTAAAACATCCAACTACAGAAAACATCTTTATTGACCAGCAACATCATCATGTAGAGGATGGCAGGGGTCAAAGTGAGAGAATGTCATGTCAAAAAAAAATTTAAAGACTCAACGGGGTACTTCCCTCCTGGTGAGGATAACAACACTATCCTCCCCGGAGCCCGCGGCCACTGGTCGTGCCTGACACTGCCTCCTCACACCACCCCAACACACCTCCTATAAATATTTATATTAATAATAAATTATTTTACGACATTTGTACAAGGCAGGTCGGCCGGAGAGACTTATCATACTAAGAACACAGAATCCCTTACATTGCACGCTGGCTAGCACCACTTGTTAAGTTCTCTCCCTAACTAGGGACCACTCACACTAGGAAAAATGTTCCCAAGTAACAATAAAATATGAGATCTGAATATATTAGGAAAAGTAATATACAGTAAATTTAAGTAATCATTTTCTTCATCGAAATTCATTACAAAAAGTACAAAATTATCGTTACTCCTACAGTTACATACACACACACACACACACACACAAAACACACACATAATATATATATATATATATATATATATATATATATATATTATATAAATATATATATATATATATATTTTTATATATATATATATATAATATATATATACATTAAATGCTGATAGTTGCAACAACACAACGCCTTCAGATTACTGGTGATCTAAGCTAAATCCAATGACACTCAAAGAATATTTCTCTTAAGAGTTTGTGATAATTTAGAAGTTGAATCAGTATGAAATTTGAATAAGCATGATTACAAAAGTTATGTAAGAAGTGGCAATGAGAGCAATGTTGTCATCAATTATGTAACGTTTCTGCTAAGTATTTGTCCGGAGAGTGTCCAGGAGCTGGAATATTTTAGTAACATATCAGGGTATCTAGGTCTCCCGTCATTGGCGGCTGCAGCCAGAATACCAAAATATTAATTAAGAGATTTGTAAAAGTGCTACAACCTGAATTTATATAAGAAAACTTGATCACGTTAATTTAGTTTTAACTCTGAAATTCACATTTAAGTCAGCAGAAATTATTACACCTCTGGAGGTCAAGAAATTAAGTCTTGCTTGGAGGTCAGATTCTGATGACCTTTATTGAACCTATATATATATATATATATATATATATATATATATATATATATATATATAATATATATATATATATATATATATATATATGTATATATATATATATATACATATATATAATATATATATATATATATATATATATATATAATATATATAATGTATGTATATATATAAATATATATATGTATATATATATATAAATAATATATATATATATATATAGATATATATGCATACATACATACATACATACATAGCTGAGTGCTGGTGTATTGCCTGCTGCTGGCTCTCTGAGAGTGGGCCAGCGGCTAGTGTTACACCCGGCACAACCGTCATCCCCACATATGGGGTAAGAGAGTTTTGAGAAGTCATGAATTATGTAATTAGAAAATATGATAGTTCACCTCAAGCTTTTTCTAGCCGTTTAGAACAGGTCCTGTGACTTGAGAAAATACGTTTCTCAGTGGATATTATATATATGGACTGCTATTTCTTCATGCAATCTTTATAATTAAAAGAAGAAAGGGAATGAAAGTGTTCTCTGTCCGTTTAAATGCCTTGTTCTGGGGTAGTCTCAGCCAGTCTAAGAGAGCCAGCAGCAGGGAATACACCAGCATTGCGCTATTCTCAGAAAAAAACTTTCTCTTACTCCTTCAGTTGCAACATTGCATAGCTCCTGATGACGCACTGAGAAGTGTGAAAGTACTTGAGCTAAAGATTCCCTCCCCTCCGTGGCTTGTCTTGCATAGTTAAGATCGCCTGTTTGCGATTGTTTGCATATATATATATATATATATATATATATATATAATATATATATATAATATATATATATATATATATATATAATATATATATATATATATTATATATATATATATATAATATATATATATATATATATATATATATATGACTCATGTCAAACTTCTGCAAATGTAGATAATTCGAAACATATTATGAAAAAGTGTGATGTGATCAGACTGATCACATACTCAGGAACCCACAAAAAAAAAAAAAAAAAAACAGATAATCGAAAAACACATTTCTTTGCAATGCTTTATTTTTTTTTTAATCTTGAAAAAAAAATTGCGATTGAAAAACGAATAAACAATACCATGAAACTTGGTTCAGAAGCACCGAGGTGGTTCAGTTGGAGAGGAACTCCCTGAACTGAGTGAGTTCTGTGTTCTTCCACTGTTACGTTCTTAATCTGCCAAGTGCGGTAGTTTTAGAAAGAGACTGAACAAATATATAAGTGTAAAGACCTGGGATTGATTAGTACCTGAGATGCTGAACAAATTCTTGGGAAACTTTGGAAGGAGTCGGATAAATGCGTGGGTGGGAATATTTGGTTTTGATAAGGACCTGCCTTGTATGGGTCAGTAGACCTGCCGCAGTGTTCCTCCGTTCTTATGGTCTTACGGAGTTGGGATGCGCTGGGTTACCTCATGGAAAACATCCTGGCCGGGACCATACCGGGGAACCACCGCGAACTTGAACACACTTGAGATGGCGGACTACTTACAAGATTGTTGACTGACATGTACACTTGTACACAAAGTTGTTCTTACCTTCTTTGTAGTACGTACATTTTTTGTTCACGATTAAAGCAAATACAATGCTGCAAATAAATTTGTTTTATGTATTCTGTGTGTCCGTCTGTGTATATGACTGATCTCATCACGCCATATTATGTTCACTTTTATTAATTTTTAAGAGCATATTTTGAATTTTCTATATTTGCAGTAGTTCTTTTGACTTTACCGTGACATGAAATTACCCTCGTGTGTGTGTGTGTGGTGTGTGTGTGTGTGTGTGTGTGTGTAAATATATATAATATATATATATATATATATATATATATATATATATATATATATATATATATATATATATATATAATATATATAATCGCAACCAAGAGATACATGATACAAAACAACCACGGGGGAGTAGAATGATAGCTCTAGGCCTTTCGTGTTGCAATCAACACATCATCAGGAGCCTGCAAAATTGCAGAAAAAATTACGATATCCGAGCTAATACGATCCCAGATGATGTATGTACCATTAGTCTATTTTATTTTTGTAAAATAAATTATTATAGTTCTTTGACTTCAAGTACATTTAACTACCTATTATAAATTCAAATATCACAATCTGCTGTACCTAATACTTGTCACAGTACTCAAGTCAGCCACCCTAAAAGCCAACTTCACTCTGCCAACTAGGCATCCTTAATCTTACTTTATTCCTAAGTTAAGCATCCTACATTATTCTTAAGTTAAGCATCCAGAATCAAACTTTAATCTTATGATTACAAACATTGATCCTGATATCAACCTCTTAGTAAATGACTTACATGACCCTAGCAGCAACTGCTCTTATTATACAGCAGACCAAGCCAGGACACTACTCAGAGCAAATAACAACATTACCATTTTTAATTACAATGTCAGATCCTTCAACAAACACTACGATGACCTGCTAGTATTACTCAATTTCCTAAATGCCAGTATGACTATCATTACTCTCACTGAAACCTGGCTAAAGCGTGGTGGTACAGATATCTATACCATCCCTGGCTACACAGCCATACACAACTGTAGGCCAGACCAACAAGGAGGTGGAACAGCTATATATTACTCTGATGAACTTGAATGTATAAATAATACTTGCACAGGGATGAGCATGGAGAATATATTACAGCTAAATTTAAATCCAGAGATCTTAAAAAAAAAAAAAAAAAAAAAAAAAAAAACTAACAGGTGGAACTATCTAAAGAGTACCTCAGTCTAATATTTACTTATTTAGTGAAAAATTAAGAAGCATAATAACTAATGCACATATGAACAAACACCATCTGATTATCACAGGCGACTTCAATATAAACCTCCTACATGATCATGATCCACTAGTAACTGAATTCACAAAGACAATAAGCAACCGCTTACTTCTGCCAGCAGTAACAAAACCTACAAGAATTTCGGATACTAGTGTCTCCTTTACTAGACTACATCTGGACGAACACAATATCCCCATTAAAATCAGGCATAATCACAGATAACACAACTGACCACTATCCTACCTTTCTCGTAACCAACCTAAATAAATTGCCTCAAGACACAGCTAAAATCACCTACCAACTACATAATGAATCATCTATTAATAACTTTATTACAGAAATGAGTAACATCGACTGGCAAAACCGAGCTAGCAATCTACCCAGATACTGGTGAATGTGTTAATAACTTTTTAGAAAAGACTCAATACCTCTATAACGTGCAATGTCCTAAAAAAAACAAAAAAAAAAAATACTAAGCAGATCACATGTAAGAGACTTAACAGACCCTGGCTAAGAAACAGCATCCTCAAATCCATTAATAAAAACCACCTATGTGAAAAGCAGTAGAGACTGGGGGTAATACCTAGGGACCAGACTAAACGTTACTCATCAATACTAACCAACCTGATAAGTAGGTAAAAAAAAACTGTATTATAAAAACAGATTACATAGCGTGAAAGGTGGTAGGAAAAAGACCTGGAAAGCCTTATCTGAAATTCTAGGAACTAAAAAGATACCCATTAACAGAATAATCAACTTAACGAAACCAGATGAACCTCTCCTCCATCCAACTGATACTGCCAACAAATTTAATGTCTTCTTCTCGACCATAGGAAACAATCTAGCGAGCAGAATCCCAAGCTCAAATACTCAACCAACAGACTACCTCACTGGCAACTACACAAATATTCTATTTTTATCACCAACTAACCCAACTGAAATCTCCCTCATCATCAAAACACTTGAGAACAAGGCAGGGGACCTAAATAACTTACCACCTTTTATGTATAAAAAGCTTCTCATGTACTATCACCAATTATTGCAACTCTCTTCAACAAATCCGTTGAATCCTCCACCTTCCCATCAATTCTCAAAATAGCAAGGGTCACCCAGATCCAGAAAGGAGGTGATCCAACTGACCTGAACAACCACAGCCTATATCTAACTTAGCCTTTCTTTCTAAAATCTTTGAAAAATTAATTCGTAAACAAGTCTATTCCTACCTAGTTTCCCTCAACATACTCAACCCCAGTCAGTTTGGATTCAGGCCGAAAAAAATCACGAATGATGCTATAATACGCATGCTAGAACTAATACGTACAGCACTCGAAAACAAAGAACTCCCCCTGGGAATCTTCATTGATCCACGAAAAGTTTTTGATACAGCTGATCATGACTTATTGCACCTAAAGTTAACTTATTATGTAATAAGAGGGCACTCTCTCACCTACCTAAGTTCATACCTTAGCAACAGAAACCAGTATATATGCACAAATGGAGCTAACTCTGCCACACAACCAGTCACTGTTGGTGTCCCACAAGGTAATGTCCTTGGCCCATTTCTCTTTCTTATTTACATCAATGATCTACCGAACTCATCTAAACTCCTCAAACCCATATTATTTACAGATGACACTACCTACGTCTTCTCTCACCCAAATCCACTCATACTAACACTGTAAATGCTGAGTTACAGAAAATATCTACCTGGATGACGACCAACAAGCTTACTCTCAATATAGACAAAACCTGCTTCATGCAATTTGGAAAAAGGGCTTCAAATGTACGGCTTAACATAATGATAAATGGATCACCCATTTCTAGACTCACGGAGGGTAAATTTCAAGGACTCCACTTTGACAGCAGTCTCAAATTCCAGACATACATACAGCAGATTTCTAAGTCTCTAAGACAGTAGGCATTCTGTCAAAGATATGGTACTATGTATCACAATCAGTTCTCCTTGCTCTGCACCACTCACTCATTTACCCCTATCTCACCTATGGAGTGTATACATGGCGCTCAACTACAGTAAATCACCTCAGACACTTAACCTAACAAAAAAACATTAGTCCGATTGATAACAAATTGCAACTCGAGACCCTTCAAGGGAGGTTCCTTGACGCTGGTGAGGGGCTCTTGACCTAGGGAATTGGATCTGTGCTCCAGTTCCCTGAATTGAGCCTGAATACCTCCCATCCCCCCCTCATGCGCTGTATAATCCTACGGGTTTAGCGCTCCCCCTTGATTATAATAATAATAATCCAACGCAAGACAGCATACACCGCCACTATTCAAGAGTCTTAACTTATTCAATATACAAAACACCCACACTTTTATTGTGCCTACTACATACATAGGACACTGCACTATAATATAAACCCTCCTCTTAAACTCCTCCTTGACAGCTGCAACAGAACACAACCATAATACAAGACACAGATTACTCTTTGATACCATTCGTGTCCATCTCTCCCTTTACAAAAACGCTATGCACATATAGGGCCCTAAGATTTGGAATTCACTGCCAGAGAACACTAAAGACCCCTGTCTGCAAAACAGTTCAAGACACTTCTCAGAGATCACCTACTCACCCAAAACTAAACAGCTTTCATTCTGCTTTCAAATTCACCTCCATTACCATAAACTGTGCTAAGGATCACAGTGTCACTCACCTAAATCTCAAATCTTCAAAAATAGATGCTCAAAGTTCATTACATTACTCAATACTACATTGTAAAAAATCAATACCTGCACAAATTGTTCTGGCTTATACTCACTTGTAACAATCTCATTGTAAACTACTTTCAACTTGTCCCATTGTGATTTTCCCATATTATGATTTGAGTCAATTTACTGTTTGCTATATATAAAAACAGATGTACAACTTTAACAAACAATAATCTATTTGTCTAGTATTAAGTAGTTTGTAACCCATTAAATTTAGTCTTCCCGAAATGCCTGGGCATGACAGTGGCTGTCTTTGTACTGCAAATCATTATTGTAATTACACACTGTAAACTACCTATCTACAACATGTCAATCACATTGTAAACTAGAAAGAAATAAAAATTTGAATTGGAGTGAGAGAGAGAGAGAGAGAGAGAGAGAGAGAGAGAGAGAGAGAGAGAGAGAGAGAGAGAGAGAGAGAGAGAGAGAGAGAGAAACAGGAAATACCTCCAGGCATACCAGTACCCATAGCCAGAGAGGTTGAATATTATAACATTAGAAAAAATCCCACAAGCGCTGATATTGTAATTGTAGCCTAAACGAAACGGGGCAATTATCAAAAATTCCGTCAGACTCCGCTATGATATAAGTAATTTTACATAATTATATTGCCAGTGATAGGTAAGTCACTGGCAGTTATGGAGTACCATTCACGAGAAAGCGAATCCATTTGAAGGGACGAGGAAACGGGACCATTTAAAGGGGAGACTTCTATTTCCTTTGTATAACTTATTGAAGTCTCCCCTTCAAATGGTCCCGTTTCCTCGTCCCTTCCCCTCAAGGAAGGTTCCTTGATGTTGGTGAGGGGCTTTTGATTTAGGGAATTAGATCTGTGCTCCAGTTCCCCGAATTAAGCCTGAATGCCTTCCACATCCCCCCCCCCGGTGCTGTATAATCCTCCGGGTTTAGCGCTTCCCCCTTGATTATAATAATAATAATCCTCGTCCCTTTAAATGGACCCGCTTTCTCTTTGACGGTACTCTATAACTGCCAGTGACTTCCATGTCACTGGTAATATAATTATGTATGTAAAATTACTTATAACGGAGTCTGACGGAATTTTTGATAATTGCCAGGTTACTTTCGTTTAGGCTGCTATTACAATATCAGCGCTTGTGGGTATTTTTCTAATGCTATAATGTTCAACCATTCTGGCAGCGAGAGAGATACATGATAATATACACTTGGAGGGTCCCGGAGGGATTGGTACCAAACCTGTACACGAAAATCACTTCCTGTGAAAGAAAGACTCGGCAGGAGATTCAACATTACCCCGATGAAAAGCAGGGGCTCCAAGAGTACACTGAGAGACAATACAATAAGTGTCCGGGGCCCAAGACTGTTCAATTGCCTCCCAGCATACATAAGGGGGATTACGAATAGATTCCTGGCTGTTTTCAAGAAGGCACTGAACAGGCACTTAAAGTCAGTACCTGACCAACCGGGCTGTGGTTCGTACGTCAGCTTGCGTGCGCCCAGCAGTAACAGCCTGGTTAATCAGACCCTGATCCACCATGAGGCCTGGTCTCAGACCAGGCCGCGGGGACGTTGACCCCCGAAACCCCCTTCAGGTAAACTCCAGGTAATGGGTAGTGGTATGCCTGGGGGCATTTCGTGTTCCCTTCTCTCTCTCTCTCTCCTCTCTTTCCTCTCTCTCTCTCTCTCTCTCTCTCTTCCTCTCTCTCTCTCTCTCTCTCTCTCTCTCTCTCTCCTCTCTCTCTCTCCCTCCTTCCCTCACTCCAGTAAATACATCCACTGGGATCGTATTAGCTCGGACATCCTGATATGTGTTGATTGCAGCACGAAAGGCCTAGAACTATCATTCAACTTCCCCCGTGTGTGTGTGTGTCTGTATTATATATATATATATATATATATATATATATATATATATATATATATATATATATATATATATATATTATATTTATAATTATCTATATACATAATTAATATATTAAGGTATAACAGCTAACGTATGCATAATGGTTAATTGGTTATATAGTTCTAACTATATAATATTATCATTATTATTAAGCCCGAAAGAAATTCAACCTAACCACAACGTTAGGTAAGGATCTTGTTACTGTTCTACACAAATCCATCATTATTATTAATAAATACCACGTTGATTGTGAGCAAGATTGTTACTTCACTCGAACCATAAAGTTATCTATCCTGAGTTTGCAGGTTTGGAAGACCTAATATACTTGGGACTATCAGTGAACAACGTATACAATAATACAAAGAGCTTAATATAAATTGTTCCACTTTTAACATTCAAAGAACAGTTATCTCATTATAACGTTGTTCCACAGTATCCTCACTGCCGATATGTTTATCGTATATTGACAAAAATATTTTAATGAGTGAACCGCTGTTTTATATTCGTGACTATGATCAACAAATCTTGAATAATTAAGTAGCATGCAGCTTTAATGATCTTCGTGTAGTTTGTAGGCTTAAGACACATTAACCAACAAGTCAGTATTCCTCACAAAGTTATGAGTCGAAAAAATCCCAACAATGTCACAGATACCAGAGAAGGCAACATAACCAACACAAATTGACCGCATTTTAGAGTCAACAGAGACGTCATAGTTGTATACAATGAACAAAGCATCAAGAAGCTCTGTGTATGGTAAAATAAATGCGGTAAATACTACAGATTCTTTAAATTATAACTTAACACTGGCATCTTTCTCCCTCATGATTCTGCTTCATTCATTTTCACAACGTGGTAAAAGTATAAGAATTTCTATTGTTATATACATATACAAAAAATCAGCGTCATAAAAACTCTTATAAAAATTAACATACACAGGGAGATACAACACTGTTGATCTCCCACATATTGAATCACGAATATTTTATTGTCCGTTCAAGCTGAGCGCACAATAAACATCTGAACATTACTATTAAGAAAATAGGTACACAGGTATCAAATATTCAGATGGTTCACCATCACACTCTCCTAAGTTCACCTGGATGCCAGGGTTCTGATGCCAGGTTACTCACTAGACTCATTTCATTTCCTCATCTGAATAAACAGATCGTGTAAACATTCCTCAACGAAGTAAAGCCTCAAAGGAAATTCCAGAGAGAACTGCACCGACTGGAAAAAAAGACTAGAATTTCACTTTTTTCTTTTTTATCACAGAAATATGAGAACTTGTGGCCAATATACTGAGACAACCTGAGGACGTCACTGTATAGGGGGATATGAGCGAGGCTGAAGAGTGAGAACGGGTGATACAAAATTACAGTAGCCTAGGACTTCTGGACCAACACGATGGAAGAAATGCTTCTTTCTTCTTTGTCCTGGAAAAAAAGCGAGGCATAATCAGAGCACAAAACTCGATATGTACATTTGGCGAGAGATTCGTTATATAATAAGTAAAATCAATGGCTGTAAAACTTACCAGAAGGAAAACAATGCTGGTTGAACAGAGACAGAAATCACACATTTTCAAGATTTTTGGCCAAAGTTTGAGATCAGAGTCATCCAGTGATGATCATTCTCCGTAGCTTCTTGCTAGAATTGGTGGATATGTTGCGGTGTAATTACCAGATGTTCACAGAGGGTCGGTGAAGTGGCAGAGTCCAGCTCGCCAAACAGCAAAGTGAGAGCAAAGAACTGAGGCAGAGCGCTCATCTTGTTGGGTCTCCTAAAGAGTAAGACGCCTCTAAAGCTGGACGAAGCCATGCTGACGCAGGCGCCGCAGTTGACGCAGCCGACTGCGGAACGGAAGAGCAATTCGTCACTTGAAGAGGCTGGTAAGTAATCTGTAAGCTTTCGACAAAAGAATCGATGCCATCGTCCCACTCAGGCTGAGATCCATCGTGTCCAACTCTTGCCGATGGTGTTGGCGGTGTGGCCAAGTCTCGATGGTTACAGAGCTCTACTGGGTCACAGTCAGTTGTCGTCCAGATGTCAATGTCAGAGCTCAGACTATTGAGATCAAAGGAGAGATCAGGTGACAGTGGCACTAAATCCATCATTCCTATATTGTCTAAATCAGCGAGAGTTGGTGGGTCGTCAGGAAGATCATTAATATCTTGATTTATTACAGCTGAGGAGCTCAAGAAATAATTAGGCCATCCAAATTCTCCTTCGGGTTCACCAACTTGGGGACATAACTGGTTAGTGGAATTTTCAGACTTGGCATTCCACTTAATAACATGAGATGAACGCTCTTCAAATGTTCTGGCACTCTCTGGAGAATCTGGAAAGTCGTGTGAAGGGGTAGTAGGCTGGTGAGTGTTGTGGAGTTTCACAAGGGGTTCATCTTCCAGCGGTGCTGTGGGGGACCCGAGAGGAGCACCCATCTTTGCCATTTTCTTGAGGTTAGAGACAAAAAGGCATTCTCGCATTTTGCTGACGGTTGCAGAATGGGCTGGAAGAGGGTGAGAAGTCTCTTGGGCTCTTAACTTACAGACGCGACCACCACCTCCGCCAGCCACGCCCCTCAGCGTATCGCCACCCTTAGCCACAGAGAGCAGAGGAGGCTGGCAGGTCCGTGCGTTCTTCTTCCTCGGACGGTACTTATAGTCTGGATATTCCAAGCGGTGAAGAATCTTGAGCCGTTGAGCTTCTTCTCGGAAAGGCCTCCGTTGTTCTTCAGCCAGCAGCTTCCAGCAGCGCCCCAGCTGCTTGGAGATCTCAGCATTATGCATGTCCGGCGTCTGCGAGACGATCTGCCGTCGCTTCAGCTGTGACCACACCATGAAGGCATTCATAGGACGCTTCACATGGTTGGGCGGATGTTTCTTTGTCTGGAAATAACAGAGCATCATTGGTATGATGAACATATTTACACGACACAATATTTCTTACACCCAAACGAATAAACGAAATATTAAAATTAAGTCCTGAGACGCAACACAGAAAGAAGGTCTGGCCGTTATTAAGACCATACCAGCATGGCAGCAAGGCACTATATGTGCAGACCACAGTTCTGCTTAAAGCGATGCACTCTATAAATTACCTTTCCGAAAAATGCATTAAAAAGAAATAGTACTGAGTTTGGCATAAGTTGCAGTGGAATAAATATCACCATTGAAGACTTGACGTCAATGAGAAAAGGCATTCATAAGTTATTGCATGGAAACTGATATTCCAATTATTTTTCAATAAAAAATGGCCAGTTAGTCAAAACATTTCGGAACGTCCATGAAGATGCAGCAGCGTTAAGTTTGGAAGTCGTCGCAAGAGATATTCTCTGGTTATTGCACAGAGACCAATTTGTCTGTTTTTTATTTTCTTAATGTACTGGCCGCCCCCACCGAGGCAAGGTGACGTAAAAGGAAAGCCGGAAAGTTTTTCTTTTTTACATTTAGTAATTTATACAGAAGGGGTTACTAGCCTCTTTCGACACGAAAATTAAAATATACACTGCTCGAAAAAAAAAAAATTCAAATCTTTTTTGAGGAAAAGCCACTCCAAACTGAAAATTTGGTCAGAAGAAGCATTCTCCAGTGTTAGCACAGAAACTAACATTTCCAATTGTATTAACTATGTTAGTAAATTGTCAAATTTGCATTTACACAGCAGCCTAAATCCAATGGGTATCATGATTTTTCATGAGCCACTCAAGATTGAAGTTGCAGTTCAGAAGAGGCTTAAGTTGTTACAAGGAAAAAACATACCATGGGCATTTGTTTTCCAAATGTCGTCAGTGGCATAATTTATATCTTTTTAATGCCAGCAGCATGATTTATGTAATCCAGGAGGTCAGTAAGATGATGTATGCCTTCCAGATATCAGTGGCATTATACTTTTAAAAAGGCAGTGACATGATTTATGCCTTACAAACATCAGTGGCATGATTTGTTTTCCAAAAGCCATCGGCATGACATGTCTTTTAAATGTCAGCGGCATAATTAATATATTCTAGTATGGCAGAAAGGATTAGCTGGGATTATTTTAGAATACCCTTACTCCTTTTAGCACTTACCTCAGAAAGAAGGCCAAGGAAGTATTATTTTACCTCCGTGTTCTTTCTGGTGGTTCTTCTGACCTCATTCGTCTTTGTGAAGACTCTTAAAGACTTTTTCCTTGAAAGGTTAGTATTATTTTGAAACCTCTGGTGTAGCTGTTACCTCTCTTTCCTATGCTTGTTCTTACTTTTATGTGAAGTATTTGAAACTCTTCTACTTTGTGGTGTTGGCGAGTCTCCTTCCTTCTGACTTTAATAAGTATGTCATGTCCTCGCTCTTTGGACACTTCGCTGTATGATCCTTATAGGTTTAGCGTTTCTTTTTTATTATAGTAATAAATTGGATACATGACTCTGGTCACTTTTTAACCCTTTCTTGATGTCCTTAGCATTAATTTTTCACGTATCAGGTTAAAATGAGAATGGTAAACACAAATTTTCGTCCCATGCATTATCTGTCAAGGAAGTACTTCTTCCTCTCTTCCTCCGCACTCGTAATGGTCTTTAAAATTTAACTTTAAATGGTCTTTCAAATTTAACATTGTCTTGTAAATTGATCTTTACAATTCCATGTAACGTAAAATTGGGGGCTTTAACCGTCACAGGTTTGAAACTTTGTAAATGTTTTCCCCCAAGCACAGTTTTTTTAATTGTATTATGATTTTTTAATCATATGTGCTTGAAAGGGCTTACAAGTACATTTTAAAAAACCTTGAAATGGTTTTCAAGTCCATGTAACCTTTAATGGTTTTAAATTAAACAGGGTTAACTTGTAAATGGTCTATTTAAACAATCCGTGTTTAAACTTGAAGGGTTCGAACCCCCACTTTTTGTATTTTTTTAAATGTTTTTACTTTTTCACATGAAAACCTTGTAAAGGCTTTATAAAAACGTTCTTTAATGGCTTTTTAATCCAAAATAACGAAATTTTTAAAAATCCCCGAATTTAAATTTTTTAAAATCACATTAATTAAAATGTCTTTGCAAGTACTTAATTGTTATAGTTTCTTTCAAAAGGTAACTTGGCTGTTCTTTGAATAAAAAGGTAAGAAAGGTAAAAATTTACCCAAAAAGGGTAATTGTAAAATTGGCTTTACAAGTCACAGTGTAACTTGTAATTGGTCTTTCAAGTCACAGTGTAACTTGTAAAGGGTTTTTTTAAAGTCACAGTGTAACTTGTAAATGGTTCTTTACAAGTCCAGTGAAAACTTGTAAATGGTCTTTACAAGTCACAGTGTAACTTGTAAATGGTCTTTACAAGTCACAGTTTTAACTTGTAAAGGGTTTTTTCAAGTCACAGTGTAACTTGTAAAGGGTCTTTACAAGTCACAGTGTAATTGTAATGGTCTTTACAAGTCACAGTGTAACTTGTAATGATCTTTACAAGTCACAGTGTAACTTGTAAATGGTTTTACAAGTCAGTGTAACTTGTAAATGTATTTACAAGTCACAGTGAAAACTTGTAAATGGTCTTTACAAGTCACAGTGTAATTGTAAATGGTTTTTTTAAAAAGTCACAGTGTAACTTGTAATGGTTTTTTACAAGTCACATTTGTAACTTGTAAATGGTCTTTACAAGTCACAGTGTAACTTGTAAATGGTCTTTACAAGTCACAGTGTAACTTGTAAATGGTCTTTACAAGTCACAGTGTAACTTGTAAATGGTTTTTTACAAGTCACGGGTTGAATTTGTAAATGGTCTTTACAAGTCACCAGTGTAACTTGTAAATTCTTTACAAGTTACAGTGTAACTTGTAATTGGTCTTTACAAGTCACAGTTTTAACTTGTAAATGGTCTTAAAAAGTCACAGTGTAACTTGTAAATGGTCTTTACAAGTCACAGTGTAACTTGTAAATTCTTTACAATTTACAGTGTAACTTGAAAATTGGTCTTTACAAGTCACAGTGTAACTTGTAATTTTCTTTACAAGTCACGTGTAACTTGTAAATGGTCTTTACAAGTCACAGTGTAACTTGTAAATGGTCTTTACAAGTCACAGTGTAACTTGTAAATGGTCTTTACAAGTCACAGTGTAACTTGTAAATGGTCTTTACAAGTCACAGTGAAAACTTGTAAATTCTTTACAATTTACAGTGTAACTTTTTAAATGGTCTTTACAAGTCACAGGTAATTTGTAAATGGTCTTTACAAGTCACAGTGTAACTTGTAAATAATCTTTACAAGTTACAGTGTAACTTGTAAATGGTCCAAGTCGGACCGAAACGTCATCATAAAGTTTTGTCTCCTATGTGTAGGTTATTTGTGTATTCTAGTCGCCGGATGACGCTATGTCACTTTCCTGTCATATTAGAGACAATGTACATAGTGTGTAAACTGACCTGGTCCTTTTGTAACAGTTATCTAATCCCTCTTGTAGCTATCAGTGGCGCTGTTTTGTTGAATCCTCTCTTAAACACGACATTCTTAACGTGAATCTTTAGTTGCTGTTTCAAGTTAATTCTTACCATTCACAGAACATTATCCAAGATTCTAATCATCAGAATATACGTCACTTAACTTGACCTGGGATTTTTCCGTACCTGACCTGTCTCTTGTTTTTTCTCCCACTTTCTCTCTTAATTTTAACTTGATAATGATTCAGACTGGGCGAAACATCGTGCAAAGTTACCTCTCTATATTGTGGGTTAATTGTTACAGCCAAAGTAATATGACTCGAATTCTTTATTTGTGAGATGGTTAAGTGAGACGGGGTTAAGAAAAATGCTGATACTTGTATTTTTCGTACGCGGTAAAAAAAAAATTCACAAGAAAGCTTATGGAGAAGAAAAAGAAGTTTAAAGAAGTGAAGAAGTATAAAATAAGAGCAACTATAAGAATTAGTGAGCAATTATCAGGAGATTTTGTTAAGAATAAAGATGTTTGATAAAAATAAAAATAACAGAATAACTAGGAAGTAAACAGACTTTGTCATTCAATAGTGATGAATTGCTAGTTAAGTAGAGATGTTAATGACCAGATGGAGAGAGAGAGGAAGAGGAAGTGGATGGTTGGTCACGGGGTTAATTCAAGTTTTTGGTCTGAACGAGGATTATTAAGCCAACTTGTTAACTGTTAACCACCAGCCAAGAATCTTTTAATCCATAAAAATAAGGATTAAAGTATTCCCTCGGTATATACGGTGTATATATAGAGGATTGTTGCATTAATTATCTATTAAAAATAAATTGCTTGCACTGAATCGCCTCCGTGATCAAAATAATACATGAAGCATTGTTACCTTTCATTCAGGAGAGTGAGAGGGAGGTACTTTGTTGCTTGTGAAGGATTCTTTGTTGCTTGGGAAGGATTCTTTGGTACTTGTGAAGGATTCGTTGTTTCTTGGGAGGATTTTTTGGTACTTGTGAAGGGGGTTTTTTGGTCTTGGGAAGGAAATTTTTTGGTACTTGTGAAGGAGTCTTTGTTGCTTGGGAAGGATTCTTTGGTACTTGTGAAGGAGTCTTTGTTGCTTGGGAAGGATTCTTTGGTACTTGTGAAGGAGTCTTTGGTACTTGTGAAGGATTTTTTGGTACTTTTTGAAGATTCTTTGGTACTTGTGAAGGAGTCTTTGTTGCTTGGAAAGGGTTCTTTGGTACTTGTGAAGGAGTCTTTGTACTTGTGAGGGGTCTTTGTTCTTGTGGGAGTTCTTTGGTACTTGGAAGGAGTTTTTTTGGTTCTTTGGTGAAGGAGTCTTTGGTACTTGTGAAGGATTCTTTGGTACTTGTGAAGGAGTCTTTGGTCTTGTGAAGGATTCTTTGGTTTTCTTGGGCTGGAAGTCTTTGGTTCTTGTAGGAGGGCTTTGTACTTTGGAGGAGTCTTTGGTTCTTGTGGAGGATTCTTTGGGTACTTGTGAAGGAGTTTTTACTTGTGGAGGAGTCTTTGGTACTTGTTTAAAGGATTCTTTGGTACTTGTGAAGGAGTCTTTTGGTACTTGTGGAGGATTTTTTGTTCTTGTGAAGGATTTTTTGGTACTTGTGAAGGAGTCTTTGGTACTTGTGAAAGGGTTTCTTTGGTACTTGTGGAAAGGGTTTTTTGGTCTTGTGAAGGATTTTTTGGTACTTGTGGAGGATTCTTTGGTTTGTGAGGATTTTTTGGTACTTGTGAAGGAGTCTTTGGTACTTTTGGAGGATTCTTTGGTCTTGTGAAGGAGCTTTGGTTCTTGTGAAAGGATCTTTGGTACTTGTGAAAGGGGTCTTTGGTACTTTTGGAGGATTTTTTTGGTACTTGTGAAGGAGTCTTTGGTACTTGTGGAAGGGGTCTTTGGTACTTGTGGAGGATTTTTTGGTACTTGTGAAAAAGTCTTGGAAATGGAAGGCTTGGTACTTTTGGGGGGTTTGGTCAGTAAGGATCTTGGACTTGGAAGAACTTGTCGTGAGGAATTCTTAGGAGGAAAGGACTTTGGTGCTGGAAAGGTTCTTGGTCTTAAACCTCTTTAAATTGTATATCCTTTATTTTAAAGATACTTTGGCCCTTTAAGGGTCTTTGGTATTTGTAATCCCAAAATTTAAACCGTTTCTTTTTAATTCCTTTGTAATTTGAAATTCCTTTTTTGTGTGGAGTCCTTTGTCTTGTTGGGGGGTTTGGACATTTAATTTTTCTATTTAAATTTTTGTTTCTTTTAAAAATTCTTTCTTTAAGGGCTTTGGTATTGTGAAAATTCTTGGGCTTTAGATCTTAGTATTGGGGAAGGTTTTGTTTTTGGTAAATTCTTCTTTGGGACTTTTAAGAGGTTTTATTCTTTGTAAATCTTTGTACAAAAAATTCGGTAACTTTGAAGGGTCCAAGGATTGTGAAGGGTTTTACTTTTAAAATTTTTGTTGCTTGTGAAAGGATTCTTTGGTCTTTGGGAAACTTTGACTTTGTTGGTTTCTTTGGGACTTTTAAGATCTTTACTTTGGGGGGCTTGTAATTAAGATCTTGGGACTTTAAGGGTTTTTTGTTGGTTTTTGAAGATTCTTGAAATTGGGTTCTTTGGTCTTTTAAAGTCTTGGCCCCTTTGGGAAAAACTTGTTATTAAATCTTTGGATTTTGAATTCTTTTTCTTTGAAGAGGTCTTTTGGTACTTTGGGGGGAAATTTTTGGGATTGTGGGAATCTTTGCTTTAAGAGTTTTGGGTTTTTTGGGGGGCCCTGGACTGTGGAAAGTCTTGACTTGTTCTTTACTTGAAATCTTTGGTCTTTTGAAATTCTTTTCCGGGAAAAAATTTTTTCTTTAGGTTCTTTTTATTTAAAGTTCTTTGGGGACTTTTAAGGTTCTTGGTCTTATAAAATCTTTTATTTAAGGGTCTTTTCCTTGTGAAAACTTTGATTGTAAGGAATTGTACTTGGAAGATTTTGGACTTGGAGATAATTTTTTCTTTTAAGGGGGTCCTTGGAATTTTGATTCTTTATTTTAAACTTGGGGTTGTTAATTTTTGGGTTTAGTAAGGGTCTTCTCTTTGGAAAGGGGCTTTGCTTTAAATTATTGGTACCTTTTAAAATTTTGGATATTGGAAAAAATTGGATGTGGTAAGGTTCTTTTTCCCTTTAAATTCTTTGATTATTTAGGGCTTGGTATTTGAAGGATTTTTATTTGAAGGACCTTTTTTACTTGTGGAATTTTGGACTTTAATCGTTCCTGTTAAAATTCATTTGGTACTGTGGAGATTCCTTTTTTATTTTAAGGAAGTTTTGTTCTTTAATTCCTTTACTTTTAAGGAGTCCGGGACTTTGAAAGGGTTCTTGGGCCCCCTTTAATCTTGTAACTTTTAAAGGATCTTTTGGTACTTTGATTTCTTTGGACTTTAAATCTTTTTGCTTTAAGTTTTTTTTTCTTTTAAGGGGTTTTCGATTTTCAATTTCTTTTTTTTTGGTACTTTAAGGTTCTTTGACCATAAGGATTTTTTATTGTTAAATTTTTGGTATTTTTGGGATCTTTTCTTTGAAATTTTTGGACTGTGAAGGAGCTTTGCCCCCGGAGGATCTTGGACTTTAATCTTGCCCCTTTTTAGGGTCTTGTTGCTTTTAAAATTCTTTGGATCGGGGAGTCGGACGGAGTTTTGGCTTTTGAAGGGGTTCCTTGGATTATTAAAATTTTTTGGTACTTTAAGGTTCCCTTTAAAATTTTAAAATTTTTTAATTGTGGGTTTTTTACTTGGAAAAATTTTTGGTCTTTAGGGGTTTTTACTTGTTAAATTTCTTTGGGACGTAAGGATTCGTACTTGAAGATTCTTTGGTATTGTAAATTCTTTGTCTTGTGAAGTTCTTTTGGGACTTTGAGGGGCTTTGTTGCTTGTAAGAATTTTGTCACTTGAAGGTTTTTGTCCCCCTTTAAAATTTTTTGGGGCTTGTAAAAAAAATTTTTTTTTGGCCCCGGAGGGGAAAAGCTTGGTTTGGTGAGGTTCTTTTACTTGTAAATTTTTTGCTTTTGAAGATCTTGTACTTTAGATCCTTTGTCTGTGGGAATCCTTTTTTTGTGAAGATTCTTTGGTACTTTGAAGGATCTTTTACTTGTTGAAGGGGTCTTTGGTGTTGAAATCTTTGTTTTGATGATCTTTTCTTGTAAGATCTTTTTTGAATCCTTTTTTTGTTAAGAAACTTTGGACTTGTAGGGTCCCTTGTCTGGGGTCTTTGGGGTTTTTGAAGGGTCTTTGGGCTTTAAATCTTTTACTTTTGAATGCTTTTTACTTTATTTAAAGTTTGGTGCTGGGTTTCCCCTTCTTTAATCTTTGTATTTAAAAGTCTTTGGACTTTAGGAGCCTTTAATTGAAGTCTTTGGTAAAGGGCCCGGGACTTAAAACCTTTTTACTTTGGATTTTGGTTATTGAAAGGGTGGATTGAAGGGTTTTTGGGATTGTAAAAGCTTTAAATTGTGAAATCTTTCTTCCCTTTAGGAAAATGTACTTGAGGATCTTGGGACTTTGAAATCTTTTACTTTGGGACCTTGGGACTTTAGGATTCTTTTACCTTAAAATTTTACTGTGAAGGGTTGTTCTTGTAAATTTTTGGTATTTAAAACCTTTTTTACTGTGGGAAAAGGTCCGGGAAGGAATTTTTTTACTTTTAAATTTTTTACAAAAGAGTCTTTACTTTGAAGGGGTTTTTAAACCAAAAAATTCTTTTCCCTTTGAGGGGCTTTTTACCTTAAATTTTTGGACTGGAAGTTCTTTTACTTGTGAAGGATTTTTACGTGAAAAGGGGGTTTTTACTTTTAAAGGGTTTTGTATTGTGAAAGGGTTTGGACTTGTGAAATCATTTTGGACTTGGAAGGTTCGGTAATTGGAAGGATAGGTCCCTAAATAAAGGGGTGTTGGAAAATGCAAAAGCTAATTCCAAATGTTGTTTGCCTAAAAAATTTAGAAAAGGAAATTTTTATTTATTACATAGTTTCTTTATTTAAAAAAAATTCTGGGGAAAAATTGTTTTATAAAACACCAGAAGTTAAATAAAACATTCCCTTGCCACTTAATCCCAAAAACAGAAAGATTCAAAATTAATTAATTCTTTTTGGGCCAACTTATTCCCTCCAATTTTTAAAGGGTGGACTGGTAAAACCGTGGTCAGTTTCCACCTTAAAACCCGTTTTCAATCCAACACCCCCCAAATGGGGCCCCTTTTTTAAACCCTTTTTGGGACAACTCCTTCTTCACTTTAAAAAACCCCAATTTTAAAAACCTGCAGAAAACAACTTTTCCGTAACTTTAACAAACAACTTAAGATCCCTTTATCAGGAAAATTTTTTTTCCTCCTCCAAAAAAAAACCCCCTTCCTAGAAAACTGGGACTAAGCCCCTTTGTACTGTAGAAATTTTGTTTGAAAAAAAGCCGATGGAAAGTTTTTTCTGGAAGTCTGTACACCCAAAATTTTAAAAAATCATGGGCATTTCACCAATGCCTTCTCAATCGAGTCTGCAAGGCTACCACCCCAGCCCCAGAGAGTTACCCCACCCCTTGCATACAATCATTTTTCCCATAAAATTTTTCCCAGTTGTCAATGAATGAGATTGCAATTCCTTCGTATCTGTCTACCAGAAAATTTACACCAATTCCCCTAGACAACCTTTCATTTCCTACCCCCTTCTAGGCAAGATGCTACATATGATTGGGATCCCCCCTAGACTTAATGAAATCTATAGCTGACCTGTACTATCTAGCAGATCTTTCTCTCCTACCCTTCCCAATATCATTTCCACCAGCACTGAGACAGATAATGGGCTTGTTCCATTACCTGACATGATATTATCCAGCCTGTTGACAATGTCCCCAACACCAGCTCCAGGGAAGCACACTCTATCTCTCATCTTCTTATTCCTATTACAAAAAGCACGGTCCAATATATCTTACCTGAGAGTCACCAACCACAAGAATGCGCTTACCTCCATTAGCAGGGGCAGTAGTACCCTTACCTTCACTGGCCACTGAAGTACATTCATCCTGTGTACGAATGGTATATAATACCGACAAGATGAGAGTAAGACACATGTGCAACATCTGGGTATCTTTATTGTAGACGTTTCGCCATCCAGTGGCTTTATCAATACAAATTCTAGGACATAACTTGAAGACAGTAGAACTATGTACAGAAGATGAGGTAATCAGTCCCTCAACCTAGGAGTAGGTGCGAACAGCACCATAGTCGTGGAGATTCTCCACGACTATGGTGCTGTTCGCACCTACTCCTAGGTTGAGGGACTGATTACCTCATCTTCTGTACATAGTTCTACTGTCTTCAAGTTATGTCCTAGAATTTGTATTGATAAAGCCACTGGATGGCGAAACGTCTACAATAAAGATACCCAGATGTTGCACATGTGTCTTACTCTTACATTCATCCTGAAGAACAGAGAAGCGATTTCCTACCTTCAGATCTTCACTCTTAACTTTCCTTACTCTGATGCGCCTCCCATTACTGTGAACCACTCCCAACTTGTAGCAGGTGCTGGACTGCACCTCACTGCTGGTAGCCGTTGCTACCTCCCCAACTACAGCCTCCTCACACTCTCTTCCAGACCCATTGAGGTGGACCTTCAGCCTCCTAATCTCCTCCTGGAGAAGCAAGACCTCCTCCTTCAACTCTCCAACCTCAATTTTTAAAACACTGCAGAAGCAAGCCATGCTTTGTAACCGTCCACACTAATCCCCAAAGCAGCTCACGATCTGTGACCTCACGTGACGACTGACCACTGACCACTGACGACTGACCACTGACCACTGACCTTGTGAAGGATTCTTTGGTACTTGTGAAGGAGTCTTTGGTACTTGTGAAGGAGTCTTTGGTACTTGTGGAGGAGTCTTTGGTACTTGTGAAGGAGTCTTTGTTGCTTGTGAAGGATTCTTTAGTACTTGTGAAGGGTTCTTTGGTACTTGTGAAGGAGTCTGGTACTTGTGAAGGATTCTTTGGTACTTGTGAAGGATTCTTTGGTACTTGTGAAGGATTCTTTGGTACTTGTGAAGGAGTCTTTGTTGCTTGTGAAGAATTCTTTGGTACTTGTGAAGGATTCTTTGGTACTTGTGAAGGATTCTTTGGTACTTGTGAAGGATTCTTTGGTACTTGTGAAGGATTCTTTGGCACTTGTGAAGGATTCTTTGGTACTTGTGAAGGAGTCTTTGTTGCTTGTAAAGGATTTTTTGGTATTTGTGAAGGATTCTTTGGTACTTGTGAAGGAGTCTTTGTTGCTTGTGAAGGATTCTTTGGTACTTGTGAAGGAGTCTTTGTTGTTTGTGAAGGATTCTTTGGTACTTGTGAAGGAGTCTTTCTTGCTTGTGAAGGATTCTTTGGTACTTGTGAAGGATTCTTTGGTACTTGTGAAGGATTCTTTGGTACTTGCGATATGCTAATTATAATAAAATATATATGTTTGCGTAAATAAATTTTACGAAATAGAGACATTGTTACTGATTTACATTACGTTTCATTTACTTAAGTAAAACGGAATCTCTGGGGGAAAACTAAATGTTTTATGCGCAATTAACGTATCTTTCAGAGCAGTTAAATGACAACATTAACATATGGCCAGCTATAACTCAGCCACTAAGTGTTCAGTAAAGTTATTCAAGTAGGTGTAATAGAAGTTCTGTTGAGCTACTATGCTTATCATCATAACCTTAATTTTCAAAGGGATGGACTGGTAAACCAGTGATAGGCCTCGGTCAGATGACCAACACCACCAGTGGCGGGTCATCATTTGGCTAAGACACATTTCAGGAGACACCACTCCTATCTTCTGACGATTATAACAACAATTCTGTTGAGCTATTAAGACCTTCGTTAGAAAACAACTGTTTCCTGATGAATCTTAACTAAACTAACTTAAGCCTCCTATGACTCAGAAGAAATTTTCCGTTTCCTCCTCACAAAATACCACCACCAATTCACTAGAAAGACCTCGGTACACAATGCCTTTCGAATATCTGTCACGCTAAATGCTTGTCTGATAATGCAAGACACAGCTATGGTCAAAGTTGTGTCAGTGAGCATAGTACAGTGTGATGGGTACCGTCGCGTTCCCCGTCCTCTAATGCCGCACAATTCCTATTGGTTCCAGTGAAACCTGATTCTGCTTTAAATCATATACAGACAGCCCTGACAATCTTGGTCTTATAATTTCTGCAGAAAAGACCGAAGTGTTTAACATACGCATTGGAAATCGTAAAAGTGGACCATGAAAATTAAAGATCAGTGGCAGACCTATTGATGATGTGTCATATTGATGATGTGTCATATTGATGATGTGTCATATTGATGATGTGTCATATTGATGATGTGTCATATTGATGATGTGTCATATTGATGATGTGTCATATTGATGATGTGTCATGTAAATAGCTAGGTATTACTGTTCCATGTACGCTAATAGCTGGGAATAAAATTAACCAACAGTGTAAGGATAGATTTAAAGCGTTCAGGACTGTTGAACGGCATAATCGCAAATATGGTATAAATGCTAGAATTACGAAAATAATGTACATACCATATATAAGATCATTGATATATTACCACGCACCAGTTTAGTCCTGCAACACATAAGAACCGTTGAAAGATTTGAAAAAAATAAAAACACAAAATGAAGGTTTGAGAATTATTCTGGGCTGTTCTATAACTACCAAAATACGTAATATGAGGAAAGAATTAAGTACACCTAGTATTGCTGAGAGAATACGTGAAATCAATGTTATGATAAGACTGAAGTGCTGCCTGGTGATCAAAATATTGTCTCTAAAGAATTACTAGAACATATAATTAATGGAAGAGTCACACACACACAAAAGTTTGGACCACATGAACTGCATCATGTTGGGAAACTACATCATTTCCCCCGACCCTGACATAACAGCTTTGATATCACTCTGTCCACCTATCCTTCCAAGAAACTAATCATGCACAATCTTCAACTTCGATTACTTTCAAAAATCAGTTTTCTGGAACACAAACACGACCTTAGATCAAAGAAGATTATCACACAGACTACATTAATGACTCCCTTAAACCTGACAGTGAGAGGATGGGAACTACTGTTATTGTAAACCAACCTGATGGTACTATAATACGTACAGAGGTGTATTAGGATTAATAACTGGGCGTCCACCTTACAAAAAAAAACTGTTTGTCATACTCGTAAGTTTGTGGAAATTATGACCACAAGGTGTAATTGTAACTGACTCTGTCTCCTCATTACTTGCTCTAAATAACCTGACACCTGAATGTATCATACTTGTTTATGAAGCTAGTCACAGATATACACAAATTATTAAGAAAGGGGTTATAGTCAAGCTTCTATGGACACCCTCTCACATAGGCCTCCAGAAGCATGACAAAGTTGATGAATTAGTTAAACAAACATTAAATAAAGAGAATGATAACAACAGCTTTGGTTTTTTAAACAGAAGTTAACGAAACATCGTCAGAAAAGAACCAGCAAACGAGCTTGAAGTAAAACAGTACAGACAGGAACAAGCAGACTCATTATCCGTTATAATGTAAATTGTCAAGTTAAACATATTTAAGGAGAAAGTAATAAGGTGAGTAGACTGCAAGATGTTAGTGATAGACTGAGGCTAGGTTATAAGTATCTCTGGCAGTACAGTTTGTATGGAGATGACAGTGACATGAAGTACGTGGACAGAGACAAGATCATGCATTGGAACATTATATCTCAGAGTGTCCATGCAAACTTTACCGGATATGGCAAAAAAAAATTATTGTTAATGATAATATATCTTAAATCTTGAGGATGTATCCACATTTTGCGTCAATAGATGAATAAAGTGTTTTTATAGAGATTGCTTCCCTAATTATGACCATTTTTTTATATTTAGTGGTAATAAGATAAATTTATGAGATAATGCTCTTAGCTGTACTGTGTACAACATTATGAATAAATTAGTGGTAATAAGATATCAGTTTTTTTGAGACTGTATTCCTTATTGTACTGTTTACTACAGCTTATAGTCATTGTAAAACACAGTATGACTAATATTTCTTTCCAGTGATTAACAATGTTGAGTGTCTGATAAAGACCCATTGTTACCTCTGTTATACAGTTTTATTTTGCGCTACCACTCACAGGATGAGCTGCGGGTGTACAATAACTAGCCACTCACAGGATGAGCTGCGGGTGTACAATAAACTAGCCACTCACAGGATGAGCTGCGGGTGTACAATAACTAGCCACTCACAGGATGAGCTGCGGGTGTACAATAACTAGCCACTCACAGGATGAGCTGCGGGTGTACAATAAACTAGCCACTCACAGGATGAGCTGCGGGTGTACAATAAACTAGCCACTCACAGGATGAGCTGCGGGTGTACAATAACTAGCCACTCACAAGATGAGCTGCGGGTGTACAATAGCTAGCCACTCACAAGATGAGCTGCGGGTGTACAATAAACTAACCACTCACAGGATGAGCTGCGGGTGTACAATAAACTAGCCACTCACAGGATGAGCCGCGGGTGTACAATAAACTAGCCACTCACAGGATGAGCTGCAGGTGTATAAACTAATCACTCACAGGATGAGCTGCGGGTGTACAATAAACTAGCCACTCACAGGATGAGCTGCGGGGTGTTACAATAAACTAGCCACTCACAGGATGAGCCGCGGGTGTTACAATAAACATAGCCACTCACAGGATGAGCTGCAGGTGTATAAACTAATCACTCACAGGATGAGCTGCGGGTGTACAATAAACTAGCCACTCACAGGATGAGCTGCGGGTGTACAATAACTAGCCACTCACAAGATGAGCTGCGGGTGTACAATAAACTAGCCACTCACAGGATGAGCTGCGGGTGTACAATAAACTAGCCACTCACAGGATGAGCCGCGGGTGTACAATAAACTAGCCACTCACAGGATGAGCTGCGGGCGTACAGTAAACTAGCCACTCACAGGATGAGCTGCGGGTGTATAAACTAATCACTCACAGGATGAGCTGCGGGTGTACAATAAACTAGCCACTCACAGGATGAACTGCGGGTATACAACAAACTAGCCACTCACAGGATGAGCTGCGGGCGTACAGTAAACTAGCCACTCACAGGATGAGCTGCGGGTGTATAAACTAATCACTCACAGGATGAGCCGCGGGTGTACAATAAACTAGCCACTCACAGGATGAGCCGCGGGTGTACAATAAACTAGCCACTCACAGGATGAGCCGCGGGTGTACAATAAACTAGCCACTCACAGGATGAGCTGCGGGTGTACAATAAACTAGCCACTCACAGGATGAGCTGCGGGTGCACAATAAACTAGCCACTCACAGGATGAGCTGCGGGCGTACAGTAAACTAGCCACTCACAGGATGAGCTGCGGGTGTATAAACTAATCACTCACAGGATGAGCCGCGGGTGTACAATAAACTAGCCACTCACAGGATGAGCTGCGGGTGCACAATAAACTAGCCACTCACAGGATGAGCCGCGGGTGTACAATAAACTAGCCACTCACAGGATGAGCTGCGGGTGCACAATAAACTAGCCACTCACAGGATGAGCTGCGGGTGTACAATAAACTAGCCACTCACAGGATGAGCTGCGGGTGTACAATAAACTAGCCACTCACAGGATGAGCTGCGGGTGCACAATAAACTAGCCACTCACAGGATGAGCCGCGGGTGTACAATAAACTAGCCACTCACAGGATGAGCCGCGGGTGTACAATAAACTAGCCACTCACAGGATGAGCTGCGGGCGTACAGTAAACTAGCCACTCACAGGATGAGCTGCGGGTGTACAATAAACCAGCCACTCACATCTTATATTTCCACCCAAGTAACCTTATATCAGTTAAATGTATGAACAGAAAGATAAACTCTCTGGTACTGTATCTAAGACTCTAACAACTTTCAAGATTATATGACTAGTTGTATCATATAACTGTGGTTCGTAGCATTTTGCATAAATATGGAGGAATTGCTACAGTTACATAACAGTAATTTGTAATGATAATTATGCCTCTAGATAATGATACTGTGAGTATAATGGTATTGATACCTGTATATTATAACAGCTAAGGATAGAGTTGATATCACGAATCATGTGTCAGATATTTGAGCTGATATATGATGTTATTAAGATGATTTGCTCACTCAGAGGATGAGTGACAGTGTCCAACTAACTCGCACCTGGGAGAAGAATCTTTATACTACATTATAACTCCCTTTTTTTCCTATAGGTGCAGTTTAGAGAATGCTTCTCCTGGCAGTGACTGCACGAGATGTTCTTGGTGTCATCCACTGGTACATTACGGTATCTTCAAGATGTGAGTTTTTAAAGATAAAGATATGTTGATAATTTCTGGGAAGGGAATATTAAGTGATATTTATCAAGAATTAGATATTCTTTCATCGTGTCAATAGAAACTTAGTGTTACAAGTGTTTATCTCGCAGTTCAACGGTACATGATTTTTGAGGAGACGAGAGTTATATCCTCACCTGTGTGGCGTCAGAGTACGGGGTGACAGAGTTATCACTGACAAGCATTGAGCCAAAAACATATTGTCCCGTGGCTTCATCACGGCACTCCTCACTACTGCACAGTCCTGGCAACATTCTCAATACTAACACACGAGAACCTGAGGTAGCGCGTGCGAATGTGGGCACGTGCAACGGGCGCGGGCCTCCGTGGTTACCTGCTACCCTTCAACAGGTGCGCGTGTGACTAACTGGTTGTAAACACGGGCACCGGTTTTGATCCCCTGCACTTTATGACGTCACCGCCTAGCTACCCAACATGATTGGCTCGCAGGAAGATAAGTGATTACGTCACGATGATATGTACCAATGGGGGCGGGGTACTCATTATGGGCGGGGCGAGAAGCGACCAATGAAGACTTGACTGCCAGTGGGTGGCGCATGCGCCAATGTGGTGAGGTCAGTGCGGGTACACCACTTACTCACTATCCCAGACAGCGAGAAAACATGGATTTCTTGCAATATTTTCACGCTTTTCCTTTTCAAATGTTTGTAAATCAGTCTCAATATAACAACAACAAAAAGTTTTGTGAAACTGAAGGATCCAATATGTGCAATTATATATATTAGCATCGCAAAAGCTGGACAATATTATTTAAACAAAGGCAAAAAAATCAGTGTTCAAACGAATTACATAGACTCAAAAAACAATGAAACTTAATGAAAATCTGCAAAAAAAAATAATACCAACGATTAGCTAATCATATGTTGTGAAATACAAAAAAAATGTGTTGCGTATAATAGAATATTTAGTGACGAAAATATTCACATCAGAACACAGGACGACACATGAGAGTGTAAACACACAAGAGTCTTCAAGAAACTTATTGTGACTCTCAGATAATATTCGCCATTATGTGGCAATATGTCGTACTGTTGAATTTTATCATTCATTATTGTTAGTTTTTTCGTCTTTATTGTTAATTTTATCATTCCTTATTGCTAATTTTATCATTACTTATTGATTGTTAATCTTATAATTCTTACTGTTAATTTTATCATTCTTACTGTTAATTTTATTACTTATACTGTTAATTTTATTACTCATACTGTTAATTTTATCATTCTTACTGTTAATTTTATTACTGTTACTGTTAATTTTATCATTATTACTGTTAATTTTATTACTGTTACTGTTAATTTTATCATTATTACTGTTAATTTTATTACTGTTACTGTTAATTTTATCATTATTACTGTTAATTTTATCACTCTTACTGTTAATTTTATCATTCTTACTGTTAATTTTATCACTCTTACTCTTACTTTTATCATTCTTACTGTTAATTTTATTACTGTTACTGTTAGTTTTATCATTCTTACTGTTAATTTTATTACTGTTACTGTTAATTTTATCATTCTTACTGTTAATTTTATTACTGTTACTGTTAATTTTATCATTATTACTGTTAATTTTATTACTGTTACTGTTAATTTTATCATTCTTACTGTTAATTTTATTACTGTTACTGTTAATTTTATCATTCTTACTGTTAATTTTATTACTGTTAGTGTTAATTTTATCATTATTACTGTTAATTTTATTACTGTTACTGTTAATTTTATCATTATTAATGTTAATTTTATTACTGTTACTGTTAATTTTATCATTATTACTGTTAATTTTATTACTGCTACTGTTAATTTTATCATTATTACTGTTAATTTTATTACTCTTGCTGTTAATCTTATCACTCTTACTGTTAATTTTATCATTATTACTGTTAATTTTATTACTATTGCTGTTAATTTTATTACTATTGCTGTTAATTTTATTACTATTGCTGTTAATTTTATCACTCTTACTGTTAATTTTATCATTCTTACAGTTAATTTTATTACTGTTACTGTTAATTTTATCATTCTTCCTGTTAATTTTATTACTGTTACTGTTAATTTTATAATTTTTACTGCTAATTTTATTACTGTTACTGTTAATTTTATCATTATTTCTGTTAATTTTATTACTATTGCTGTTAATTTTATCACTCTTACTGTTAATTTTATCACTCTTACTGTTAATTTTATCATTCTTTATTATTTTTAAATTATTAATGAACATATGGGGATACGACAATGATTTAAAAGACAATAATACCCAGGAAGACATAAACAATACAAGGTATATATGTTTATATATGTTACGAGGTATATTTTCATTGTACAGTATATATATATATATATATATATATATATTATATATTATATATATATATATATATATATATAATATATATATATAATAATATATATATATATTATATATATATAATATGTATATATATATATATATATATATATATATATATATATAATATATATATATATATATATAATATATAATATATATATATATATATGTAGATATATGTATATAATATATATATATATATATATATATATATAATATATATATATAATATATATATATATATATATATATATATATATAATATATATATGCAATAAGATCACAGTAAACAGGTGATTCAGAATATGCAAAACAACCACTCTGAAAGAATAGAGAAATTCCAAGCGCTTTCGTGACTACTCACATTATTAAGGAACTATGAAAGTAAAGCATCCAAAGAAGCTATATAAGGGGTCTTGCCAACACCTCACTATCAGATCCCACAACGGTTAAACGCCTGACGCGCGTCGACCCAACTTGGATAGGTCTTTTGCACAACTCACCCCACAAACTATTCTACCCAAGAAAATTTAAAAATTATTATTTGTCCAGTGTATTATTAAATTCTTCCCAAATTCTATTAATTATAAATGGATCTAATTTATATAAATCAAAGGAAATATTCATATTATTGTCAAAACTGCTTTTTATGAAAGAAGATTCAATTATATTCCTGTCGACCATGGACTTGCTTGATACTACTTTCTCAACTTTTTGGAAATCAATTGGATGGTTAAAATCTCTTACATGAATAAATAGAGCATTGGAATCTTGTCCAGTTCTAATGCTATATTTATGTTGTTTTAATCTTAGTTCGAGATTTTTTACCAGTTGACCGTAATAAACTTTATCGCAAATTTTACAAGGAATCTTATAGACACATCCATCAGAATTTTGGGGGGAATTCTTTATCAAAAGTTTTTTACTGTATCAAGATTTTTGAATACAACTTTAATATTAAAAGTCTTAAGAAGAGAAGGCATATCAACCAAGTTTTCATGGTAAGGGAGAACCAACATATTTTTAGTTGAATAAGGCTGGTTGTCCCTTTTTGGATTGTAAAAAGTATTTCTAGCAACTTTAAAAGATTTATCAATTACATTTTTTGGGTATTTTAAATCATTACCTATTTCATAAATTTTGGATATTTCCTCATCTATGAACTCTGGACTACAAATTCGTAAAGCTCTCAAAAACATTGATGAGAAAACAGACAGTTTGACTCTATCTTGATGCGAGGAATAATAGTGGACACAGGAACAGTTATTTGTAGGTTTTCTGTAAATTTTAAATTTGAATTCATTATTACCCTTAATAATTAAAACATCTAGAAAAGGCAATGAGTTATTTTCTTCAAACTCAACAGTAAAGTTTATAGAATGGGCTAAGCTATTTAATTTTCCAAGGAAATGATGTATATCTACATTTTTGGGCATAAGACACAAAATATCATCAACATATCTGAACCATTTAGCTCTATTAGGAGGATTGTGTTAAGCAGCCTTGTTTCAAAAAATTCCATGTATAGGTTACTAAGAACAGGTGAAAGAGGATTTCCCATTGCCATACCAAACTTCTGAGTGTAAAACTTATCATTAAATACAAATTTTGCATCAATAATGCAAAGTTTAATAAGTTCAATAGAAAGTAGGAACTGGCAATGGTAAATCATAGTTATAATATATATATAATATATATATAATATATAAATATATATATATTATATAATATATAACTATGATATATATATATATATATTATATAATATATAATCATATATATATATATATGCAAGGAATTCGCGAGGCATGCGAAAATACACAAACACTGATCTCTGGCTGAAGGAGACTCGAACCTACGAACCTTAGGACAAGGTACGCAGTGCTTTACCAATCTACCCACACTGGACAATACCTTGGCGTGAAGCATTCGCTACACCTTTTGATCCAAGGCAGCCAGCTTTCAGGGAGAAGGCTTACAGCTTTTCATCTCATCCCCTGCATGCATCAGCCTTACTAGAGATTTGAACAATGCAAGGAATTCGCGAGAGCATGCGAAATATACACAAACACTGATCTCTGGCTGAAGGAGACTCGAACCTACGAACCTTAGGACAAGGTACGCAGTGCTTTACCAATCTACCCACACTGGACAATACCTTGGCGTGAAGCATTCGCTACACGTTTTGATCCAAGGCAGCCAGCTTTCAGGGAGAAGGCTTACAGCTTTTCATCTCATCCCCTGCATGCATCAGCTTTACTAGAGATTTGAACAATGCAAGGAATTCGCGAGAGCATGCGAAATATACACAAACACTGATCTCTGGCTGAAGGAGACTCGAACCTACGAACCTTAGGACAAGGTACGCAGTGCTTTACCAATCTACCCACACTGGACAATACCTTGGCGTGAAGCATTCGCTACACGTTTTGATCCAAGGCAGCCAGCTTTCAGGGAGAAGGCTTACAGCTTTTCATCTCATCCCCTGCATTGGTAAAGCAACTGCGTACCTTGTCCTAAGGTTCGTAGGTTCGAGTCTCCTTCAGCCAGAGATCAGTGTTTGTGTATATTTCGCATGCTCTCGCGAATTCCTTGCATTGTTCAAATCTCTAGTAAGGCTGATGCATGCAGGGGATGAGATGAAAAGCTGTAAGCCTTCTCCCTGAAAGCTGGCTGCCTTGGATCAAAACGTGTAGCGAATGCTTCACGCCAAGGTATTGTGCAGTGTGGGTAGATTGGTAAAGCACTGCGTACCTTGTCCTAAGGTTCGTAGGTTCGAGTCTCCTTCAGCCAGAGATCAGTGTTTGTATATATATATATATATATATATATATATATATATACTAAAGTTTATATTAGTGAGGTTATTCTAATGTCTGTTTAGGGACGGAAGGACAATCGTGCAGTCGACAAGATTCAAACCAGCCAAGCTTGTTCCGTGATCTATAAATTTGAAAGATGAGACTGACAGTCATAAGTTTGAATATTTTTTTGTTTTAGATTAATAAAATATAACATGCTTAGAGATTTATTGTTGAAATTTAAGTTTTAATTTGCCACATCTGTCACTGATATACACACATTATCTTACTAATATAATCTTTAATGAGTGAGACACTTGTGCAACGTCTTGGGTATTTTAATGTGGAAACGTTTCGCCAGTCAGTGCTTCTTCATTCCTATGCAGAGAAGAAGGTTATAATGATGGAGTCAGAGGTATTCCAGTCCTTCACCTGGGTGTATACAGTCCATTAATCTTGATGAAAATTCTATTAGAATATATTAATAGGTATTTAGAGCTATACTATTTGTTTACACTGCGCATCAGTGATCCTCGAAAATCGATAGAACTTAAATACTGAGGAAAACTCGACATGGTATGGGGACAATGAAGTCGAAATACGATTGTGTGAGTGTGTTAATGGTCAGAGACGAAATGAAGTGTATCTCAAATTCCATTGATCAACTGCCCCGATATATATAAAGATGCATTTGTGACGCAGAATGAGGTATTTGTGACAATGACGACGTAATTGTGACATGTTGAAGTCTTGTGACATGACGTATGTGGAGTGGCGACGCCATTTGGCGACTTGGCGGCGGTATTTGTGAACTAGCACGATTTATAACGATATAATTGTTGACACAGAGCGACGTATTTGACACTGTCGGAGTATATTTTGGACACTGACCAACGTAATTTTGTGACACTGCGCCGTATTTGAGACTACTTACGCATTTGTGACTGACGATGTATTTGTGAATGCAAGGAGTGCGATTTGATGGAGTATTTCAATACGGACAACTGTTTTAAACACTTTACGGAGACGTATATTCTAAAACTGACAACGGTTCGCGACCTGACAACGTATCTTCACAGATCCACCGATATTACCGAACACAGTGACTGAGAACAACCAAAAAATAACACTATATTTACGGATAATTTTACGTATAGGATTACCCGTGAGAACGGATCTCTCTGACTAGATAACCAGTGAACACCCTCGCCGTACAGATATCCCTAAATATCACTCTCGCCTGTCCTTAATACGGCATCCTGAGATTCAGGATTTATTAAATATTTGGTTGCGAAGCTAGATTGTTCTCAAGGTGATTCACTAATATGTTACTTTGTAAATGGACCAAGTCGAACCGAAACGCCGTCTTAGCCCTCTCTCCTGACGTGCGGTGTTATTTTGTGTATTGGTTCCAGGTACGGTATTGTGCCGTTATTTTGTTCTATCAAGTGCAGCAGAGACCTAAATAATACTTTAAAAAACAAGGTGTATACTTCTGAAAATATTTTAAAGGAAAACAAATACACAACACAACATATATATACCCATGTGGCATAAATGTGAAGGATAGAACATACACAACAGTTTCCTGTAAGTGAGAAATCACGAAAGCGCCATGGAAATTCACTATTTTTTCGCAGTTGTTATTTTGGCATACACAACATAAACATGAGGCAAATTTTTATAAATAACCACAAAACAATAAGCATGAGTAATGCACGTATGAAAAAACAACCAAAAAATTTTGGGCCCGAGACAAGAACTCGTAAAAATTTTAAACCCTTCGAAATATATACACACAGAAGAGAGTATATATCTCCAGTGTATATACACACAGAAGAGAGGTACATATCTCCAGTGTAAATACACACAGAAGAGAGGTACATATCTCCAGTGTATATACAAAAAAGAAGAGAGGTACATATCTCCAGTGTATATACACACGAAGAGAGGTACATAACTCCAGGTGTATATACACAACAGAAGAGAGGTACAATATCTCCAGTGTATATACACACAGAAGAGAGGTTACATATCTCCAGTGTATAACACACAGAAGAGAGGTACATATCTCCAGTGTATATACACAAAGAAGAGAGTTACAAATCTCATGTGATATACACACAGAAGAGAGGTACAAATCACCCATGTATATACACACAGAAGAGAGGCACATATCCTCAGTGTATATAACACACAGAAGAGAGGTGCATTATTCCCTTAAATTAATCTTCTCTCCCCCATGATGCACCAACAACAGTAATTTATACACGTAGATTTATTTATATCTGTACCTATAAAAACTTACTTGCCTACTTTAGTACCAGGGAAAACAGGGGCAAGAAAACGCTCAACGTTTCACACGCTGGGTCGGGGAGCGATCCTGTCTTTTCGCGCCAACAGCTAAGGAAACTATTAACCAAGCCAACGAACGAGCACATACCTAGTCTGGGTCAACAGGTCAACTTCAGTGTTCCTGCCTTTTTTAAATTCTGATTTCCTCTCTCTCTCTGCACAAGTCATTAAAGTTATAAGATTTGAAGCTAGCAATGTAAATTTGTAAAGTATTAGAACAAGTATGTGGGAAATAAACATCAAGCTCTGTAATTTAGGCTGTAATATCTACCACATCCTCTGTATGGCGCGATGCGTATTCAGATGCGATATTTATTTAATCGTGATTGCGGCTGAGGACGTGAAACCGCAATATCTCATTTAGAAAAAATGAGGATGCGGATTCAAATACGGATTTTAAGAAATTGTGCGATGTATCGGCGGATGCAGTGCGGATGCGGAGCGGATATCCGATACATCCCTAGTCAGTAATCACTATATAAGCCAATAATAAGCAATATATATATATATATATTTATATATATATATATATATATCCTATATATAATATAATATATATATATAATAAATATATTTATAAAAATAAAGGGAAGTACCACCTCTATAGCTGGAATGGGGACCCTCTCCTCAGAGAAGACAATAAACGTACCTCATAGCAAAAACTCATGGTCCCCGGAGCTGTTTGAATATTTTCTTCTCCTACCACCCCCTAATATTTTTTTATTCTATTGTAACTTTTAATTAATAAACAAAATACATTTACCAGAAAAAGAACATAAACATGAATACAATGGCACAATGTATCAAAGATGATGAATTTCCTCCAGCTCCCTCCGAGGCTGAACTGAGCCAAGTATGCAGCAAGCATTTCCCCTACTGGATTGCGAACGCTGAGGCGCTGAACATGAAAGTGGTGCCCTTTGGTCCCTGGTGGTGTCGATGAGTCTGGAACCCAATTCTTAAGGAAACGTGTGGCATTTTATCCCCATGATCCCAAGTCTCTGATCCCACTGGGACAAGAATGAACAGTTGGCTAATGTCCTTACTTGCTGATCATGTACTCCTCCTGAGGTCACAGCTCTCCCTGTCGCCCACACTGAGATGGATATAGGTGTCAGCCATATAGTACACACAGGTATAGTCCATGCTAAAGAGCTTGCCATGTCTTCAAGGATAGATGGTGATCCCGTCGGGGCGGTTTGCTGGGTTTGGATTGTTTTTGCTGCAAGTGATCGTGGCTCCTCTCGGCAGGGCATCCATCTGTAGCAAGGGTTTCTCTAATGATTCGTTGACCTCATTGTGATCTTGCATCCAGCCCTTGGTTTTGGAACAGTTTAAAGACCATGTAGACCGTAATGGTCTGCTTGCAACTTCGCCGCAAATACACATATATTCTGTGTGAATAGGGGCAGCAAAGGCTCAGAGCCCACTGCCAATAACGGAGGGTCTTAGTCGAGTCGCGTTCCCATTGCCGATATTGGAACTGTTTGGAGAAGTCCCCGGAGTTATGTGCAAGCTCACAGCCATGGAGACGGGCAAACTCCCTATCTTAATGTTGCAGCCCTGAGCATGTTGGGGCAAGCACCTTTCAGCAATTGGGCTATCCCATCTTGACTCTTTGTGAGCCCGTGCTGCACTAGGGTTTGGTGCTGAGCAGCACGTCTCTCCATTCGTGAAGGCACTGACATAGCTATGGTCTTCTATTCCTGCAGGGTCACTGAGGGTGCGAAGAATTTGTCTCCTGACAATATATATATCATATATATATCTATATATATAGTATATATATATATATAATATATATATATTATATATTACACATTGTAGGGAGGTAGTATAAATAATGGGGTATATATATAAAGATATATATATAATATATATATATATATATATAAATAGATATACATATATTATATATATATATATATATATAATATATATATATATAATATATATATAAATATATATATATATAAGTATAGTATATATATACGTTATATATATATATATATAATATATAATATATATATATATATATATATACATATATATCAAGGCAAGCCACGGGGGTGTGGAAAGCTTTAGCTGGAATACTTCACAACTTCTCAGTGCGTCCATCAGGAGCTATGCAATGTTGCAAGTCTCACATGTATGTGAATTCTATGAGACTAGACTTCTTAAAGACATTCTCCCAGATACAGCTAGTTGGTTGCAGCTACTTAAAATGATGTTCTTTTCATATGGCCGAGAATCACAACATTGATTAGTTTCCTACCAAGACTCATGGGCTAGTACTTCCATTAAGTTCACACTACACAACATGAAACAAACAACACTTTGCCTTTCTTCCCACAAGTATATTTAATCCATCGGATTGATAGAAAATCAAATCTACAATATATAGGAACTCCACCAATGTGGATCGTACAAACAGTCACCACTATTCCAGTCATAAACAAGGGCAAAAAGAATGTGTTCCTCACAATGTTCTTGAGAGCATAGCGCATCTGCAGTCCAGAGTACTTAGAGGACAAATCCAACAAGATATTCAGAATAAGCCACAAAACTGAGTTATTCTAGGGATTTTGTCGAGAAGGCAAATAACTAATGACAAGCAAAATGAATTTCTACAGGACTATACCAAGGAAGTGATGGCCATTTTACCAATGCAATAGAATTTGGTTTGCCTACGTGGAGGCTTTTAAAAAAGAATCATATAAACCTTGCATTCAAAAACACAGTGACAGTGGAACAAAGGTCTGATAAAAACATCCTCCAACAAAGATTGATAGGGTTTACAGGTTCCATGTACCATGTCCTCTCTCTATAAAAGTCAAACAGGAAAAATTTTCTGGAAACCAGAATAGCACAACATAAATATCTCAGTCAGGGACATGCAGGATCGAACGCTATCTTTAAAAACCACTAGCTCTGGTAATCACCCCCGGTTTGTGAGGGCTTCCCAAATTATTGTAACCAAACAGTCAGTCTAGAAAGAAACATAGTTGAATCATCTCTCTATGAAAACCAAGACAAGAATACCATATATAACCTCAAATATTGGGTTATATACAAGCTCGAAAGTTGTCTAGTAGAGTCCTAATAATATACATAACAAAATCTATAAACAAAATCACATGATTGCTCATTATGTCAGTGTCACGTGATGGTTGGTGACGCTCAACCATTATCTCCGCACCAAAACACCATGCTAACGCCAGTTGATGAGGTGGTTATATAACATTTAGCTGTTGTTGACCATACATTGACAAATTAACCCGATTACATAGGTAGTGGGTTAAAGAATATCAGAAGTAAAATTGGATCAAAGAAAATATTATTTGGAAGGGTATAGAAGAATCCCAAGTAAGGTATAATAATCTGATGCTGAGAAAAGCAGTAGACAATATATAGGAACGTCTCAGTACCCCTGAGAACATTAAGGAACAGGACATATAAACGGACAAAGAGCACATTCATTACCTCTTTTATTAATTAAATAGGTTACACAGAATAATAGCATCCATATTATATAATATCCACTGAGAAACCTATTTTCTCTAATCACGAGGACCTGTTCTAAATGGTTAGAAAAAGCTTTGGGCAGACTATTATATCTTCTAATTTCATATTCATGACCTTCTCAAACCTCTTACCCCACATGAGGAGATGGGGGATGGTGCAATGGTGGGAGGACGCCCGACCGCTGCCAACATTCTAAGAGAGCCAGGAGGAGACAACAGGCTCACTCTGCGCCTATTCTGAGAAAAAAAAACTTCCCCTTCTCCTTCAGTGCAACCATCAATAGCTTCTGATGAACGCACTAAAGTATGTGTAAAGTATACTTGAGCAAAAAGAGTTCCCCCCCCCCCCGAGGCTTGTCTTGCATAATAAAAGATCGCCTGTCTGCAATTTGTAGCATAAATATTTATATATATATATATATATATATATATATTAATAAATTATATATATATATATATATATATAAATATATATATATATATAAAAACATATATTCAATAAGAACATCAGAAAACAGTTGAATCAGAATATGCAAAACCAACCACTCTGAAAGAATAGAGAAATATCCAATGCGCTTATCGTGTGACTACTCTCACATATCAAGGCACATAGTTCCTTGATAATGTGAGTAGTCACGAAAGCGCTTGAATTTCTCTATTCTTTCAAAGTGGTTGGTTTTGCATAATATATACATATATAAATATATATATATATATTATATAAACTATATATATATATATATATATATATATATAATATATATATATAAATAAATAATATAAATATAAATATAATTATATATATAATATATATAGATATATAAATATTGTACCCACGACACAAGTGTTATGAACAATAACAACACTGCGCAAGCTAAGGAGTTGAACCCATGCTGGCTTTGGACCCATCTCATGAGAGCGAAAACCCATGACGCTCAAGTACACGGACCCACACAGTCCCCTTAAGAAGACCAAAAATACCCCAGAAACAAAATTGATAAATCTTTAAAAAATAGCTAGTTAACACTTTTTTACAATCCAAAAATGTGACAACCAACCTTATTCAACTAAAAATATGTTGGTTCCCCTTACCATGAAAATCATGGTTTGTATGCCTTCTCTTCTAAAGACTATTTATATCAAATTTATATTTCAAAAATCGTGATACAGTAAAAAAAACTTATGAACAAAAATTACACCCCATAATTGCTGACGGATAATATAGGAAAGATAACGATTTCGCTTCGGGATTTTTAACCCCGAGGTTAGCCACACCAGGATAACCCAAGAAAGTCAGTCGTCCACTCCGAGGACTGTCTAACTTAATTCCATTGGGTCCTACTCTGTCCCCAGGATGCGACCCACACCAGTTCGACTAACACCCAGGTACCTATTTGCTGCTAGGTGAACAGGACAACAGGTGTAAGGAAACGTGTCGAAATGTTTCCACCCGCCGGGAATCGAACCCGGGCCCTCCGTGTGTGAAGCGGGAGCTTTAGCCACCAGGCCACCGGGCCTGTAAAATATGCGATAAGGTTTATTATGGTCAAACTGATAAAAGTCTCGAACTAAGAGTTAAAACAACATAAATATAGCATTAGAACTGGACAAGATTCCAATGCTTTCTTTATTCATGTGAGAGATTTAAACATCCAATTGATTTTCAAAAAGTTGAGAAAGTTGTATCAAGCAAGTCCATGGTCGGGCAGGAAACGTATATAATTGAATTATGTTTCTTAAAAAGCAGTTTGAAAATAAAATGAATATTTATTTTGGTTATAATAAATTAATTCCTTTATAGATTAGTAAAAATATGGAAGAATTAATGATCCATTAGGTGCAAGTAATAAATCTTTATGCTTAGGTTAGAGAAATCAGGTGTGTTTCACAGAGTGAGTCTAAGTCACCGACTGTGATGTGTAGTCTTGTGTGTGAGTACTGTGAAGATGTAGTCTTGCTCATTATATGTCTTCCTGTTGATAGCTTGTAATTTCTCACTATTTTTTAACACAATGGCTTTAAACACACACACACACACAACAACACACACAACAAAAACACACACACACACACACACACACACAACACACACACACACACACACACGACACCCACACACACACCCACACACCCACACACACACACACACACACATTCATATTATATATATATATAAATATATATATATAAATAAATATATATAATATATATATATATATATATATATTATATATATATCTAAATATATATATATATATGTTGCAGCGAGGAGAAGGCTGGAGGCAGTTGGAGATGTCATGTCTGAGGTGCAATGTGTGGTGTGAATATAATGCAGAATTCGTAGTTTTTGGAAGTTAGGAGGAGGAGCGGGATTACCAAAACTGTTGTCCAGGAGGGCAGCTGGAAGGGTTGTTGAGGTGGTTCGGAACATGTAGAGAGAAATGGAGCGAAACGAATGACTTCAGAGTGTATCAGTCTGTAGTGGAAGGAAGCGGGTAGGGGTCGCCTAAGGAAGGGATGGAGGAAGGGGTAAAGGAGGATTTGTGAGCGAGGGGCTTGGACTTCCAGCACATGTGTGAGTGTGGTTTTGATAGGAGTGATGGAGACAAATAGTTTTTAATACATTACGTGCTGATGGAGTGGACAAAGTAACATTTAAGAAGGGATTCAGAACCCGGCAGTCCGACTTGAGTCCTGGAGATGAAGAACAGTGCCTGCACTCTGCCGGAGGGTGTTAATGTTGCAGTGTAAAAACTGTATGTAAAGCACCCTTCTGGAAAGACAGTGATGGAGTTGAATGATGGTGAACGTTTTTCTTTTTCGGGCCACCCTGCTTGGGGGAATCGCAGTGGGATAATAAATAAAAAATATATATATATATAATATATATATACATAATATATAAAATATAAATATATATATATATAACTATATAAAAATATATGTATATGAATAATAAAATACTCCTAAGATAAAATATAGGAGGTACCTACCTCTGGAACTGGACTGGGGTGACTCCTCATCCTCAGAGAAAAGAAAAACTAACTTCCAGGTAAAATTTGAGAGAATCTCCCCAGAGCATGTTTGAACATTTTCTTCTATATTTTTTTTTATTCAAAGTAACTTTATTAAAAGACAAATATCGTTAATAAAAATACAATAGGAAAGTAGAAGAAACAACATACATGTCAGAAGTTTATTTCTCAAATACTTCATCCAGCTCCCAGCATTCAGCCATGTGCCCAGAAATGCTGCAGGCATTTTCCCTCAGATCGCGAACACTGAGTCCTGAAAGAAGAAGCTAGGCCACCCTGTGAATCCTTGGTTTGTGTGCTGATGTTTTTCTCCCACTCTTAACTTAGAACACACTTGCCCAGTGCTCCAAGGTCTCCGACCCTACTGGGATGAAGTATAGCAACTGGCAGGCCGTCCATATTTGCAAGAGTTCTTCCGGATCAGCCGGGCTGTGGCTCGTACGTTGGACTGCGTGCGCCAGCAAGTAGCACCTAGTTGATCAGGCCCTGATCCATCAGGAGGCCTGGTCATGGACCGGCCGTGCGGGGGCGATTTGATTCCCTGGAAAACCTCCAGTGTAACCTCCAGAGGCCTCCCATAACTGGCGGTTCCACCCCTCAACTCAAAGTAATTGAAGGCAGGTGTCCGCCAAGTGGCCACCACGGTGTTGTCCCAGGCAATCTGCTTAACATCCTTCAGGTAACATAGGCTCCATCCTGGAAAACGCTTTTGACTTCTGTGCGGACCTCCAAGAGATCATTGAAGTCCAGATTGAATCAATCTACCCTGCCAGCAATACACCTAGTTCAGTGAAGTAAGGGGAGGTAGGCGAACAGCAGCACCATCCGAATGGCCTGTGGTCGAGTCGGGTGCCCAGGAGGAGTTGGGAACGACTAAAAAGGAAATCACCTGAATGTGGGGTGCCTTCACCCTAGAGCGAGCTTTGTCCGCTACCTGAAGCGTTGTTGAGCATTGTGCAGGAAGTATTTTTTCCTATCGATTTGTCCCATTGGAACTGTTTTTGCTCTTTGGGAGTACTGATCTATTGGAGGAGTCCTGCAAGGGTTCTCATCATCATGGCTGCTTCAGTGAAGCCTGGGTTTTGAGCTGCTTACCCACACCTCTCAAGCATACGGTGATAAAAGCCTTGACTATTTCACTGGAACCATGCACAAGGGGCAGAAATGCAGGTAAAGCTACCTGCATGCCTTACAGTTGCGCCCCTAATACCTCCCAATCTCCAACACGGGAGAGTTGCTTGATCCTATTGCCTGATCTTCAGTGACTGATCATGCATTTTTTAAGATAGATCTCAGGAGTAAGTCATATTCGCTATGTTAAGGGTTGTCGAAAGAGGGTGAGCGCCTCAGGAAGTAAGCTGTCCTGCCAGAGTAAGACACCTTGTGAGGAATACGGGGGCATCATGGGGCAACAAGATTGCTTTTTTCTCTCCTCCAACTCTTCATGTCCATTCAATTTGTCACTGAGGACTGTCGATGGCCTGATGACCCAGCGGTGCTCCCAGGAAGGTGCTGTTGGATTAGAGTAGTATGTACGAGACTTCAGAGGATTAGATCGCACAGCTCTGATTATTTCCATTCGCAGGTTCGTTATGATTATTTTCAACACTTGGAAGATTGAGGATGAGTCCCGATGCTTCTCCCTGTGTCTCAACCATTGTAGGACCTCTACCATGGACGCTTCCAGGTACTTGCCCAAGTGCCACATCCAGGTACCAGATGTTGCGCACGCTGCGAAACTGGAATGTTAGTTCTCTTACCGCTAAGCAGAAAAAAAGTGAGTCGAGTGCATTCACCCAGCAGAACACCCTCTATGAGGGAATTTCTTGTTTGCCAAACAAAAGAATTGAGGGTTTTTGCTGTAGCACAGAAATGAAGGGAAAAGCTGGGGAACCGATCCCAAAATGGCTGCAGGAACCACATTTTTTTATCTCACCGTGTTAAAGGCTTACTAAAGTCAAGTTGACTACGGCCTTTCTTCTGTAGGTCCGCTGATGTAGCCCTTGCCGCATAAGCTGCGACTTCACTGCCTTGAGAGACCCAAAGCCCAGTTGGTGTGGCTGTGAGTAAACTGGCAGCTTCAAGGAATGTTTCTCACTGCTGCTTTGACAACAACACGGCGAAGAGTGTTATTGACAACACAATGTTTTCTGATTACCCTACCCTTCTTCAAAGCGTATAATGAGGCTCAAAAAAGAAAGGTTTAATTTGCTTCTGGAATCCGCCCAGCCAGGGTGGATTAGTTTAACTGGGAGAGAAAAAGATGCAGATGTCCGAGTCTATAATTACCACTCTTTGAGTTTGTGGTCGAAATCCAATGTAAAACTCTGTCAAGAACCTGCTGGAATGACACTGTCGCCTTATAGAACTCTGATTCAGGCAAAAATTAATTGTTCATAGATAGGACTTCCTCAGGTTGTTGATGATGCTATGGTGTCCCTGGTGGATGCTTGTCTCTTAATGCTTGGGCTTGGTCCTCATCTTTGGGGCTACAGTGTCGTCACTGTAATTATTCTGATTGCTCCCACTCTGTTAACCTTCTTCGATTTTTTGCTAACCGGGGGGGTGGAACTTTCATGGAACTTTTTCTTGGTCTTTACCACTGTGATTCCTGTCGAATGATGGGGCAGAGGGGACACAATTATCTGTTCTTGGGTAGTTGATTCACTGTCTTGATACTGATTGTTAGCATTTGCCCGATCGTCTTTCAGGAACTGCAGACAGACATTGCACCATGCTTGACAGGTTTGCCTCATGCTTTGATGGATGCCTCGGGCTTCTAATTTGGGGAACCTCCAGTCACCCCTTCATAAGAGATGAATTACCCAGCTGCATATGGAATGAGCCGCTTTAGGAATGTGAATATGATACTGCTAGCAGGATTTTGAAAGTCGTGCAAATAGGGTAAAATTGGTCAATTACAAGATCTCATTTAAAATTAAGTCCTTTCTAGAATTTTCTCATATACATTTAAAGATATATTTGGGGATGGGGAGGAATGTAAAAAATTAATGATTTTGTACCAAATGAAACCTAGAACACTACCTACCTTATTATAACAAGCGCAATATAATTTAGCCAATCCAACTAAATATTTTTAAGATAAGTTTACTAGAAATTTAAAATTCTAACAAACAATGAAATATATTTATTTTCGTTAGGTTCAGAATGATTTTTGCGTGAAATTATTGGCATACACTAATTTAGCTTTCCTTATACTTCGCAAGAATAGCGTTTGTTATTTAAGCCAAAGTCACAAGATTTTACCTATTCGTGCATATATGTAAATAATGTCGTGCCGAATAGCAGAACTTGCGATCTTGGCTAAAAAGAACGCTCATCTTGCCATATAGACTAGTGAAAATTTGTGTATGCAATAAATTCGCCAAAATCATGCTGACCTAACGAAAAAATATAATTCACTGTGTTTGTTTAGTATTAAATTATTGTAAACAAATCTAAAATATATTTTAGTTGGGTTAGGCTAAAATAAATTGGGTCTTGTTATAATAAGGTTAGTAAGTTTTTCTAAGAATTCTTTGATGCAAAATTATAAATTTTTACATTAAACATTAGATGAAATAAATATATCTTTAAACGTATAAGAGAAAATTTTAGAATGGACTTAATTTAAACGAGTTCTTGCTAATTGACCATTTTTAAACATATTCGGCACGACATATAATATAAATACATATATATATAAAAACATATATAAATATATATATATATAAATATATATTTTATATATATAAATATATAATAAAATATATTCGGTGGTAACAGTTAAGCACCCAGGGAGGTACTACTGTTTAGCCGCCAAGTGATTGTGAAGGCAGGAACCTTTATCTGATTTCATGAAGGTAGGAATGCTTGTGTTTCTTTTTTTCTGTGTCAAAAACACGCTGGAATACCAGGTAATCTTGCTATATTCTAACTTACACTTTGGTCATACTACACCAGCACCCACATCGCATCTACGTTTTTCTTTTTTTTCTTTTTTAATAGCTCTTGTTCTTTATTTTCTCTATTGTCCATTGTTACAAAAAACGCGATTCTAAAAGCTTAGAGATCTCCAGTGAATACTAGAAAGGACGGCCCTTCTAGTATCCAGCCTGTTACTGGGTTTTCGTAACAAGTAGTCAGTATCCTTGACCAATTATCCATTAGAAATTCATTATGATTCAATAGTGCTTCAGGATTACAACTGGTAGGCTACTAACTAGAGAAATTAAAATTTAATAATTTATTAAGTCTAGAGGTATATTATCAAAGTAAATTAAATCAATCACAGTAATGAAAATTTAAAATCAATCTCTCGAGTTCAATATTATTGTGCTGAAAGCACATATCACATTTATAATTCTTAAGTACCGTCTGGTACATTAACATTTAATAAGATATTACAAATATGTACAAGTAAGTTTGTGTATGCGTGTAAGTGCTCTAAGTAGTTCGCTATGTCTCACGACTCGACTAGACTTAAACAAGTGACTGACAAAGTCCTCAAATAAAATAACTTCTTGACCGATTGGCAACCAGAACAGTCTGCTTGAACAATGAAAAGAATGCTAAGCCCAATAGCCATATAACAAGCGACTGCGACACAATCAGGATCAAGGAGATAATATAACGACACTAAGAAGGGACCATCAGCAGATCCTCCACAAAAGTTACAAAACTCCCATACTACTGAATCTAAGTTCAGCATAGGAAAAACCCGACTGTGACAATACACAGAAACCAGTACAAATTAGGTCATAAGCTACAGCTCGGGACCTGAGATGCTCAGAGTGTCTATGTGACACACAACCTCAGTACAACGTCGAAAATCACTAAGTCTATACAATGTTCTGTGAACAGAGTTCTACAGAACTAACAAGAATAATGAGACAGACAATCTGTCCAACCACCAAGCGAGTCTAGAGCAGACTGAATACTTCACGAGAGGTGAGGACACCCCCCTCGATCACGTGATAGCCCCGTGGACAGCACAGCTCAGAAGCCGGCAGTATAACGAGAGACAAGCGATAATTACAGTAGTTTGACAATCAAGACTTGAACTGAGCACATATTATGTACATCCTAACAACATAAGTCAAATAAGAATATAAAGCAATATATTTACGATTTAGCTATTATCGCAAATATAAGCAATATAAAATTATATGAAAAGATAATATACATTATATATATACATAATAATCATTGTAACCCATTCAGGGGTTGCAACATCCATGGAAGTGGAAAAATCTTTTTTCTGTAA
>NC_069405.1:86600465-86622553 GCF_026875155.1 Cherax quadricarinatus
GTGTTTGTATCTCCCTGTGTATGTTAATTTTTATAAGAGTTTTTATGACGCTGATTTTTTGTATATGTATATAACAATAGAATTCTTATATTTTTTACCACGTTGTGAAAATGAATGAAGCAGAATCATGAGGGAGAAAGATGCCAGTGTTAAGTTATAACTTAAAGAATCTGTAGTATTTACCGCATTTATTTTACCATACACAGAGCTTCTTGATGCTTTGTTCATTGTATACAACTATGACGTCTCTGTTGACTCTAAAATGCGGTCAATTTGTGTTGGTTATGTTGCCTTCTCTGGTATCTGTGACATTGTTGGGACTTTTTCGACTCATAACTTTGTGAGGAATACTGACTTGTTGGTTAATGGGGCTTAAGCCTACAAACTACACGAAGATCATTAAGGCTGCATGCTACTTAATTATTCAAGATTTGTTTATCATAGTCACGAATATAAAACAGCGGTTCACTCATTAAAACATTTTTGTCAATATACGATAAACATATCGGCAGTGAGGATACTGTGGAACAACGTTATAATGAGATAACTGTTCTTTGAATGTTAAAAGTGGAACAATTTATATTAAGCTCTTTGTATTATTGTATACGTTGTTCACTAGAAATAGTCCCCATACTGGTAGTATTTATGGGTCTTACCGAAAACCTTGCTCAACTCAACGTGAAAAATTATTAGATAACTTTAAATATGTTCGAGTGAAGGTAACAAGAGTCTTATCACAACGTGGTGTTAGTTGCTGTTAATAATAATGAGTGGATTTTGTTGTCTAGAACCTAGTAAGACGAACTGACACCATTACGCTACGGTCTAGGCCTGGTTAACCGGTTGAATTTCTAATTCTGGCATTAAATATAAAATTAAAAAATAAATTAAATAAAATATATATTATATATATATATATATATATAATATATATATATATATATATATATATATATATATAAAATATATGTATAATTAATATGTAAATATATATATTATTATATATTTTATATAATAAATATATATATATATTATATATAAATATTATATATATATAATATATACAAGCACAACACACACGGGGGAAGTTGAATGATAGTTCTAGGCCTTCGTGCTGCAATCACACATTATCAGGATGTCCGAGCAATACGATCCCAGTGGATGATTCATGGGGTGAGGGAAGGAGGGAGAGAGAGAGAGCGAGAGAGAGAGAGAGAGAGAGGGGAGAAAAGGGGAGAGAGAGAAGAGAGAGAGAAGAGAGAGAGAGAAGGGAACACGAAATTGCCCCCAGGCATACCACTACCCATTACCTGGAGTTTACCTGAAGGGGGTTTCGGGGGTCAACTCCCCGGGCCGGGTCTGAGACCGGGCCCCATGGTGGACGGGGTCGTTAACCAGGCTTTTTATGCTGGGCGCACGCAAGCTGACGTACGAACCACACCCCGGGTTTGGTCAGGTACTGATTTTAAGTGCCTGTTCAGTGCCTTTTGAAAACACCCAGGAATTTTTTAAAATCCCCCTTATGTATGCTGGGGGCAATTAAACAGTTTGGGGCCCCGGACCTTATTGTATTGTCTCCAGTTCTTTTGGGACCCCTGCTTTTCATGGGGAAATGTTGAATCTCCTCCGAGCTTTCTTTCCGGGAAATGTTTTTCTGTAATTTTGGTCCAATCCCTCCGGGACCCCCAAGTGTAATTATCATGTATCTCTCCCCCTGCCAAAGGGTTTGAACATTAAATTAGAAAAATACCCACAAGCGCTGAATTGTAATACACCTAAACAAAGAAACCCTGGCAATTATCAAAAATTCCGTCAACTCCGTTATAAGTAATTTTACATACATAATTAATTCCCAGTGACAGGAAGTCACGGAGTTATAGAGTCCCGTAAAAGAGAACGGGCCCATTAAAGGGACGAGGATTATTATTATTATAATCAAGGGGAACGCTAAACCCGGGGGTTTTTATACAGCGGGGGGGGGGGGATGGGGAAGGCATTCAGGTTAATGGGGGGAAGGGAGCACAGATCTTTTTCCCCAAATCAAAGCCCCTCACCAACATCAGGAACCCTTCCTTGGGGGGGAAGGGACGAGGAAAGGGGACCTTTAAAAGGGGGAGTTCAATAATTTAAACAAAGGAAATGAATCCCCCCTTTAAAGGGTCCCTTTTCCTCGTCCCTTAAAAGGGATTCGCTTTCTCGTAAATGGTACTCATAACGCCATGACTTACCTATCACTGGCAATATTAAATTTTGTAAAATTATTATACATAGGGGTCTGCGGAATTTTTGATAATTGCCCCGTTTTCCCTTTAGGCTACAATTTAAAAATCAGCGCTTGTGGGATTTTTTCTAATGTTATAAAATTCAACCCTATGGCATGGGGACTGGTACCGGAGGTATTTCCTGTTTTTTCCCCTCTCTCTCTCTCTCTCTCTCCTCCCCTCTCTCTCTCTCTCTCTCTTCCCCTCTCCCCCTCCCTCCTCTCCTCTCCCCCCAATTCAAATTTTTATTTTTTTTCTAGTTTACAATGGATTGACATGTTTTGTAGGGGTTTTTTCAGTGTGTAATTCAATAAAGATTTTCAGTACAAAGACGCCCTGTCGCCCAGGCTTTCGGGAAAAAATAAATTTAATGGTTACAACTACTTAAAACTAGACAAATAGATTATTGTTTGTTAAAGTTTTTACTTTTGTTTTTTTATATAGCAAACATAAAATTTACTCAAATCATAATATGGGGGAAAAACCAATGGGACAAATTTAAAATAGTTTACAAGAGAGTTACAAGTGAATAAGCCAGAACAATTTGTGCAGGTATTGTTTTTTTTACAATTAGTATTGAGTAATGTAATGAACTTTGAGCACTATTTTTGAAGATTTGAGATTTAGGTGGTGACACTGTGATCCTTAGCACAGTTTTTGGTAAAGGAGGTGAAAATTTAAAGCAAATGAAAGCTGTTTAGTTTTGGGGGAGTAGGGGACCTGAAAGGTCTTTAACTGTTTTTTCAGACAGGGGTCTTTGTGTTCTTGGCAGTGAATTCCCAACCTTAGGGGCCCCAAATGTGCATAGGGTTTTTGTAAAGGAGAATGGAAAAAGAATGGTATAAAGAGTAAACTGTGGGCTTGTATTAGGGTTGTGTTCTTTCAGCTGTCAAGGAGGAGTTTAAAGAGGAGGGTTTTTTTATAGGCATGTCCTATGTATGTAGTAGGCACAATAAAGTTGGGTGTTTTGTATATTGAATAAGTTAAGACTCTTGAATAGTGGCGGTGTAATGCTGTTTTGGGTTTGGATTAATTATTATTATAATCAAGGGGAGCGCTAAACCCGTAGGATTATACAGCGCATGAGGGGGGATGGAGGTATTCAGGCTAAATTTTCGGGGAACTGGAGCACAGACCCAAATTTCCCCTAGATCAAGAAGCCCTCACCAGCGTCAAGGAACCTCCCTTGAAGGGTCTCGAGTTGCAATTTGTTATCAATCGGACAAATGTTTTTTTTGTTAGGTTAATGTCTGAGGTGATTTACTGTAGTTGACCGCCATGTATACACTCCAAGGTGAGATAGGGGTAAATAAAGTGGTGGTGCAGAGCAAGGAGAACTGATTTGATACATAGTCCCAAATATCTTTTGACAGAATGCCTACTGTCTTAGAGATTTTTAGAAATTTGCTGTATGTTGTCGGGAAATTTGAGACTGCTGTCAAAGTGGAGTCCTTGAAATTTACCCTCCGTGAGTCTAAAAATGGGTGATCCATTTATCATTATGTTAAGCCGTACATTTGAACCCCTTTTTTTCCAATTGCATGAAGCAGGTTTTGTCTATATTGAGAGTAAGCTTGTTGGTCGTCATCCAGGTAGATATTTTCTGTAACTCAGCATTTACAGTGTTAGTATAGTGGTTTGGGTGAGAGAAGACGTAGGTAGTGTCATCTGTAAATAAATGGGTTTGAGGAGTTTAGTGAGTTCGGTAGTCATTGATGTAAATAAGAAAGAGAAATGGGCCAAGGACATTACCTTGTGGGACACCAACAGTGACTGGTTGTGTGGCAGAGTTAGCTCCCCTTTGTGCCATATATACTGGTTTCTGTTGCTAAAAGGGAGAACTTAGGTAGGTGAGAGAGTGCCCTCTTAATACATAATAAGTTAACTTTAGTTTCAATAAGTCATGAAACAGCTGTATCAAAAACTTTTCGTGGATCAATGAAGATTCCCAGGGAGAGTTTTTTTGTTTTCGAGTGCTGTACGTATTAGTTCTAGCATGCGTATTATAGCATCATTCGTGATTTTTTTCGGCCTGAATCCAAACTGACTGGGGTTGAGTATGTTGAGGAAACTAGGGAGGAATAGACTTGTTTTTCGATTAATTTTCAAAGATTTTAGAAAGAAAGGCTAAGTTAGATATAGGCTGTAGGTTGTTCAGGTCAGTTGGATCACCTTCCCTTTCTGGATCTGGGTGACCCTTGCTATTTTGAGAATTGATGGAAGGTGGAGGATTCAACGGATTTGTTGAAGAGAGTGCAATAATTGGTGATAGTACATGAGAAGCTTTTATACAAAAAAGGTGGAAAGTTATTTAGGTCCCCTGCCTTGTTTCTCAAGTGTTTGATGATGAGGGAGATTTCAGTTGGGTTAGTTGGTGATAAAAAAGAATATTGTGTATTGCCAGTGAGGTAGTCCTGTTGGTTGAGTATTTGAGCTTGGGATTCTGCTCGCTAGATTGTTTCCTATGGTCGAGAAAAAAGACATTAAATTTGTTGGCAGTATCAGTTGGATGGAGGAGAGTTTCATCGGGTTTCGTTAAGTTGATTATTCGTTAATGGGTATCTTTTATTTCCCTAAATTTCAGATAAGGTTTCCAGTCTTTTTCCTACCACCTTTCACGCTATGTAATCTGTTTTTATAATACAGTTTTTTTTTACCTACTTATCAGTTTGGTTAGTATTGGAGTAACGTTTAGTCTGGTCCCTAGGTATTACCCCCAGTCTCTACTGCTTTTCACATAGGGGGTTTTTTATTAATGGATTTGAGGAGCGTTTCTTAGCCAGGGTCTGTTAAGTCTCTTACATGTGATCTGCTTAGTATTTTTTTTTTTTTTTTTTAGACATTGCACGTTATAGAGGTATTGAGTTTTTTTCTAAAAAGTTATAACACATTAAACCAGTATCTGGGTAGATTGCTAGCTCGGTTTTGCCATCGATGTTTACTCATTCTTAATAAAGTTTTTAATAGATGATTCATTATGTAGTTTGGTAGTGATTTTAGTTGTGTCTTGAGGCAATTTATTTAGGTTGGTTACGAGAAAGGTAGGATAGTGGTCAGTTGTGTTATCTGTGATTATGCCTGATTTTAATGGGGATATTGTGTTTGTCCAGATGTAGTCTAGTAAAGGAGACACTAGTATCCGAAATTCTTGTAGGTTTTGTTACTGCTGGCAGAAGTAAGCGGTTGCTCATTGTCTTTGTGAATTCAGTTACTAGTGGGTCATGGTCATGTAGGAGGTTATATTGAAGTCGCCTGTGATAATCAGATGGTGTATGTTCATATGTGCATTAGTTATTATGCTTCTTAATTTTTTACTAAATAAGTAAATATTAGACTGAGGTACTCTTTAGATAATTCCACCTGTTATTTTTTTTTTTTTTTTTTTTTTTTTTTTTAAGATCCTGGATTTAAAATTTAGCTGTAATATTTTCCCTCCCATGTAAACCCGTGCAAGATTATTTATACATTCAAGTTCTCAGTAATATATACGTTCCACCCCTTGTTGGTCGGCCTACAGTTGTGTATGGCTTGAGCCGGGATGGTATAGATATCTGTACCACCACCTTTAGCCAGGTTTCAGTGAGAGTAATGATATCAAACGGGCTTTTAAGGAAAATTGAGTAATACTACAGGTCATCGTAGTGTTTTGTTGAAGGACGACATTGTAATTAAAAAAGGTAAGTTTTATTTGCTCTGAGATGCCTTTTGGGCTGCTGTATAAAAGACAGTTGCTGCTAGGGCATTAATTTTTACAAGGGGTTATACAGGATCAAGTTTGAAATCATAAGATTAAAGTTTGATTCTGGCTTAACTTAAAAAAATGGAATCAACTTGGAAATAAAGAAGTTTAAGGGAAACCTAGTTGGCAGATGAATTTTCTTTTGGGGGCTCTTGAGTACTGTGCAAGTATTAGGTACAGCAAAATTGTTGATATTTGAATTTATAATAGGTAGTTAAATGTACTTGAAGTCAAAGAACTATAATAATTTATTTACAAAAAAAAAAATAGACTAATGGTAATACATCATCTGGATCGTATTAGCTCGGATATCGTAATTTTTTCTGCAATTTGCAGGCTCCTGATGAAGTGTTGATTGCAACACGAAAGGCCTAGAGCTATCATTCTACTCCCCCGGGGTTGTTTTGTATCATGAAATCTCTTGGTTGCAAATTTTTAAAATATATATAATATATATATATATAATAAAAATTATATATATAATATATAATATATATATATATATATATATATATAATAAAAAAAAAAACACACACACCCCACACACACCCCACACACACACCACCCCACCCCCCGAGGGTAATTTCATGTCACGGTAAAGCCCAAAAGAACTACGCAAATATAAAAATTAAAAAATATGCTCTTAAAAATTAATAAAAGTGAACAAAAATAGGCGTGATGAGATCAGTCATATACACAGACGGACACACAGAATACAAAAAAACAAATTTATTTGCAGCATTGTATTTGCTTTAATCGTGAACAAAAAATGTACGTACTACAAAGAAGGTAAGAACAACTTTGTGTACAAGTGTACATGTCAGTCAACAATCTTGTAATAGTCCGAAAATCTCAAGTGTGTTCAAGTTCGCGGTGGTTCCCCCGGTATGGCCCCCGGCCAGGATGTTTTCCATGAGGTAACCCAGCGCATCCCAACTCCTAAGACCATAAGAACGGAGGAACATTGCGGCAGGTCTACTGCCCATACAAGGCAGGCCTTATCAAAACCAAAAAATCCCACCCACCATTTATCCGACTCCTTCCAAAGTTTCCCAAGAATTTGTTCAGCATCTCAGGTACTAATCAACCCCAAGGCCTTTACAACTTATATATTTTGTTCAGTCTCTTTCAAAAACTACCGCACTTGGCAGATTAAGAACGTAACAGTGGAAGAACACAGAACTCACTCGTTCGGGGAGTTCCTCTCCAACTGAACCACCTCGGTCTTCTGAACCAAGTTTCATGGTATTGTTTATTCGTTTTTCAATCGGCAATTTTTTTTTTCAAGATTAAAAAAAAAAAAAGCATTGCAAAGAAATGTGTTTTTCGATTATCTTTTTTTTTTTTTTTTTGTGGGTTCCTGAGTAATGTGATCAGTCTGATCACATCACACTTTTTCATAATATGTTTCGAATTATCTACATTTGCAGAAGTTGACATGAGTCATATATATATATATATTTATATATATATTATATATATATAATATATATAAAATATTTTGAATATATAAAATTATAATTATATATTTTATATAATATATATATATATATATAATATGAATATATATATATTTTATATTTTATATATATATATATATATATATGCAAACAATCGCAAACAGGCGATCTTAACTATGCAAGACAAGCCACGAGGGGGGGGGAATCTTTAGCTCAAGTACTTTCACACTTCTCAGTGCGTCATCAGGAGCTATGCAATGTTGCAACTGAAGGAGTAAGAGAAAAGTTTTTTTCTGAGAATAGCGCAATGCTGGTGTATTCCCTGCTGCTGGCTCTCTTAGACTGGGCTGAGACTACCCCAGAACAAGGCATTTAAACGGACAGAGAACACTTTCATTCCCTTCTTCCCTTTTTAATTATAAAGATTGATGAAGAAAAAGCATCCATATATATAATATCCACTGAGAAACGTATTTTCTCAAGTCACAGGACCTGTTCTAAAAAGCTAAAAAAGCTTGGGTGAACTATCATATTTTCTAATTACATAATTCATGACTTCTCAAAACTCTCTTACCCCATATGTGGGGATGACGGTTGTGCCGGGGTGTAACACTAGCCGCTGGCCCACTCTAGAGAGCCAGCAGCAGGCAATACACCAGCACCAGCTTAAAGTATGTATGTATGTATGTATGTATGATTTTTATATTATATATAATATATATATATATTTTTTATATATATATATAATATATATATTATATATATATACATAAAAATATATATATATATATATATATATATATAATATATTTTAAATATTATCATATAGTATATATATATATTTTATTATATATAATATATATATAATATATATATATATTTTTTATATATATATCTATAAAATATATAATATTATAAATATAAATATAATATAATTAATAAATTCATAAATACCAAAAGAAATTAATTTCTTAATCCATATTATAATTTTTACTTTAAAATTAATTTAAAATAAAACTAAATTAATATCAATATTTTATATAATTATTTACATTTATAAAATTTTATATTAATAATTTTTTATATGTAAAATAGGAATAATATATATTTTAACTAAAATATTCATCCTTACACTTCCGACAAATACTTAGCAGAAATTAATAATATACACATTCTCCATTCCACTTCTATACAAACTTTTAAATCATTATTCAAATTTCATACTATTCAATTCTAAATTACACAAACCTTAAGAAAATATTCTTATTCATTGAATTAGCTTAGATCACCAAATCTGAAAAGGGGTTTTTTGCCCCAACTATACATTTTGTATTAAATAATATATATATATAATATAATATATTAATTATATAAAAATATATATATATATAAAATATATATATATATATATATTTTATTATTTTTTTGGTGTGTGTGTGTGTGTGTGTGGGGTGTGTGTTTAACTGTAGGAGTAACAAATAATTTTGTACTTTTTGTAATGAATTTCGATGAAGAAAAATGATTATTTAAAATTTTTACTGTATATTACTTTTCCTAATAAAATTCAGACCCTCATATTTTATTGTTACTTGGGAACATTTTTCCTAGTGTGAGTGGTCCCTAGTTAGGGAGAGAACTTAACAAGTGGTGCTAGCCAGCGTGCAATGTAAGGGATTCTGTGTTCTTAGTATGATAAGTCTCTCCGGCCGACCTGCCTTGTACAAATGTCGTAAAATAATTTATTATTAATATAAATATTTATAGGAGGTGTGTTGGGGTGGTGTGAGGAGGCAGTGTCAGGCACGACCAGTGGCCGCGGGCTCCGGGGAGGATAGTGTTGTTATCCTCACCAGGAGGGAAGTACCCCGTTGAGTCATTACTTTTTTTTGACATGACATGTCTCTCACGTTGACCCCTGCCATCCTCTACATGATGATGTTGCTGGTCAATAAAGATGTTTTCTGTAGTTGGATGTTTTAGTTTTTGTATCCTTAATATGAATGAGAAATTTATGTTCATGAATAAGACGTATTGTTGAATAAGACAGGTGTTGCATGTCTTATTTACGATCTTATTGGTATTCTATATCAATATTATACTTAACAATTAGTGTTAAGTACAAAATATACCGTAAGAGATATGAACGCAGAGACACCGACTGTATTCCCAAAGATAACAAATATAAATTAGAACCCTTAGCAACCCTCAAGGGAGGTTCCTTGATGCGAGGGGTTCTTGAAATTTTCCAATTCCCTGAATTCAGCCTTACATACTTCCCCCCCCCACACACACACAAGACGCTGTATGACCTACGGGTTTATCTCTCCACCCATGTATGTAAGAATGTAAGATATATAACAGAGGGTCAAAGAGTTCACTATGAATGAACCTGATGTGTGAGTATACACGTGTACAACGATAAAGGTTCACTCATCCTTCAGAGGTGAAGGATAAGTCACTCGTGCAACACCTGAGGAAATGTTCAGCCAGCCAGTGGTTTCTGCAGTCCAATACGGGGAAAAACGGAGGAAGATAGGATTGAGGGTAAACCAGTCCCTCAGCCTGGAGTCGATGTGTTTTACTACTTCAGTCATGAGAAATATACTTTTCTCAAGACTGTTCCCATCTAGCAGCTCCAGAGTTCAATCCGTCAGTCTTGAGAAAAGTACATTTCTCATCACTGATGTACTGGTACATGTATCAAATGACCCCTTTCCCCGTTGGCTACATACAGTTCATACCCGTCTCTGACGTTGGCTACATGGTTTAATACTTTCTCTGACGTTGGCTACATACATATTACATACCCGTTTCTGACGTTGGCTACATACATGTTACATAACCCGTCTCTGAGTTGGCTACATACATGTTAATACCCGTCTCTGACGTTGGGCTACATATATTTACATACCCGTCTCTGACTTTGGGATACATACTGTTTCATACCCGTCTCTGACGTTGGCTACATACATGTAACATTACCCGTCATTCTGACTTTGGCTACATACATGTACATACCCTGTCTTTGACTTTGGCTACATACATGTTACATAACCCGTCTCTGACGTTGGCTACTTACAGTTACATTACCCATCTTAAACTTTGGCTATATACATGTTCATACCCGTCTCTGACGTTGGGTACACTACATTGTTACATACCCGTCTCTGACGTTGGCTACATACATGTACATACCCATCTCTGCGTTGGCTACAATTCATGTTACATACCCGTCTCTGACGTTGGCTACATACATCGTTACATACCCATCCTTGACGTTGGCTAATACATGTTACATACCCGTATCTGACGTTGTCTTTTCATTCATGTTACATTACCCGTCTCTGACGTTGGCTAACATGTTACAGACCTGTCGCTGACTTTGGCTACATACATGTTACACACCCGGTCTCTGACGTGTGCTACATACATGTTACACACCGTCTTGAACCGGGTTTTTTGGCTCGTACATGTTACATACCGCTCTGACGTTGGCTACCATGTTACATACCCGTCTCTGATTTGGCTACATACATGTTACATACCAGTATTGACGTTGGCTACATACATGTTAACATACCCATCTTGACCTTTGGCTACATACATGTTGCATACCCCGTCTTATGACTTTTGGCGACATACATAGTTACTTACCCGTCTCTGGACTTTGGCTACATACATGTACATTACCATCTCTGACGTTGGCTACATACATGTTACATACCGTCTCTGACGTTGGCACATACCATGTTACATACCCATCTCTGACTTTGGCTACATACATGTTACATACCCGTCTCTGACGTTGGCTACATACATGTTACATACCCATCTCTGACTTTGGCTACATACATGTTACATACCCGTCTCTGACGGCGTTCGGCTACGTACATGTTACATACAATCTCTGACTTTGGCTACATACATGTTACATACCGTCTCTGACGTTGGCTACTACATGTTACATACCGTCTCTGACTTTGGCTACATACATGGTTAATACCCATCTCTGACGTTTGGGGCTACATTACATGTTACATACCGTCTCTGACTTTGGCTACATATATTGTTACATCACCCGTCTCTGACTTGGGCTACCATACATGTTACATACCCATCTCTGACTTTTGGCTACTATACATGTTACATACCCGTCTCTGACGTTGGCTACATACATGTTTCATACCCGTCTTTGACTTTGGCTACATACATGTTACATACCCGTCTCTGACTTTGGCTACATACATGTTACATACCCGTCTCTGACTTTGGCTACATACATGTTTACAATACCCCATCTCTGACTCTTGGTACATACATGTTTCATACGTCTCTGACGTGGCTACATTACATGTTACATCACCCGTCTCGGACTATTTGGCTACATTACATGTTACATACCCGTCTCTGACGTTGGTACATACATGTTACATACCCGCATCTGTGGAATGACAGAAAATAGCACAGACACCGTGGAATGATAGAAATCTTGAAAAACTAATGCAAGATTCTGAAACATATTTAATTAAAACGCTGAGATATATATAATCATTGATATAATTTTAGATAACTGTACAAAGATGAGACAAGATTCCTCGAGATGAAACTGGTGGTACTGACTGTAAAATACATTATAATTAGTGAAGTTTCCGAATGATAACATTTTAATTGGTAGTTACTGATGATAACTACATTATATTTACACCCTTCCCCCCCCCCGCAATAAAAAAAACTTTTCCCTACACTCTAACTCAGGATTTCTTTGTTAGTTTACCGGTGTCATAACTACTTGGTCAATAAACACGTGCACGTGACCTGTTGTTAATGTGTGTGTGGTGTGTGTGTATGTGTGTGTGTGTGTGTGTGTGTTGTGTGTGTGTGTGTGTTGTTGTGTGTGTGTGTGTGTTGTGTGTGTGTGTGTGTGGTGTGTGGCTACGGTATGTGTGTGTGCTGTGTGTGTGCTGTGGTGGGTGTGTGTGTGTGTGTGTGTGGTGTGTGTGTGTGGTGTGTCTGTGTGTGTGTGTGGATTGTGTGTGTGTGTTGTGTGTGTGTGTGTGTGTGTGTGTGTGTGTGAGTGTGTGTGTGTGTATGTGTTGTGTGTGTGTGTGTGTGTGTGTGTGTGTTGTGTGTTGTGTGTGTGTTGTGTGTGTGTGTGTGTGTGTGTTGGGTTGTTGTGTGAAGGGGAAGGTAGGCGCCAGCGTAGTCTTTCTGACCACCAGTCGTGGCGGCCACCAGTCTGTCGCCACACACACACACACTTCACCAGTATAAATACTGCCTCCGTCAGTCTATTTCTCTCAATTTATATGCACCGAGAACACCAGTGAATATGAACATCAAAATGGTATACAATACCGACAGGTTGTTAGGTAAGACACATATGCAACAGTTAGACAACTTTATTCCGAAACGTTTCGCCCCCTACACATGTAGGCTTCTTCAGTCGAATACAGAAAGTAGGCAGGAACAGTAGAGATGTGAAGACGATGTAATCAGTCCATCACCCTTAAAGTGTAGAAATTTGAGGTTGTCAGTCCCTCGGCCTGGAGAGTCAGTTCCATAGTAGGAATATCAGAAGATCAAGCGACAGTGCGGAGACTTAAATACTGTCGGAAAAAAAAAAGGGAGAGGTGCAGGGTTAGTAGTAGTAGTAGTAGTAGTAGTAGTAGTAGTAGTAGTAGTGAGAGGACAACTGAGAGGTCATGTCCCTCCTCGGATCCACCTTCTCTCTTTGAAAAGCTTGTCAAGGTGTTTTTCTTGTAACCAAGATGCCACGGTGTTGCAGTGTCTGACAAGATGAAACATCAAAAAATGGTATACAATACGACAGGGTTGTTAGGTAAGACACATATGCAAACAGTTTAGACAACTTTATTCCGAAACGTTGCCCTACACAGTTAGGCTTCTTCAGTCGACTACAGAAAGTAGGCGGAGGAACTGTAGAGATGTGAAAGACGATGTAATCAGTCCATCTCCCTTAAAGTTCGTTAGAATTGTGGTTTGTCAGTCCCTCGGCCTGGAGATGTTCAGTTCCATAGTCAGGAACTTTCTGAAAGATCAAAGCGACAGGCTGGAGACGTAAATACTGTCGGAAAGGAGAGGTGTGGGTATTAGTAGTCGTAGTAGTAGTAGTAGTAGGTAGTAGTTGTAGTGAGAGGCAACTGAGAGGTCATTGTCCCTCCGATCCAAACCCTTCTCACTGAAAAGCTATGCCTAGGTGTTTCTGTCCAAGATGACACGTGTTGCAGTGTCTGACACGATGAACATAAAATGGGTCTACAATACCGACAGGTTGTTAGGTAAAGACACATATGCACAGTTAGACAACTTTATTCCGAAACGTTTTCGCCTACACAGTAGGCTTCTTCAGTCGAATACAGAAAGTAGGCAGGAACAGTAGAGATGTGAAGACGATGGTAATCAATCCATCACCCTTAAAGTCGTTAGAATTTGAGGGTTGTCAGTCCTCAGGCCTGGAGATGTTAAGTTCCATAGTCAGGAAACTATCTGAAGATCAAGCGACTGTGCGGGAATTAAATACTGTCGGAAGGAGAAGGTGCAGGGTTGTGTAGTAGTGTAGTAGTAGTAGTAGTAGAGTAGTAGTAGTGAGAGGCACTGAGAGGTCATTGTCCCTCTCAGATCCAACCCTTCTCACTTGAAAAGCTTGTCAAGGTGTTTTCTGTACAAGGATGCCACGTGTTGCAGTGTCTGACAAGATGAACATCAAAAATGGTATTACAATACCGGACAGGTTGTTAGGTAAAGACACATATGCAAAAGTTAGACACTTATTCCGAAAACGTTTCGCCTACACAGTAGGCTTCTTCAGTCGAATACGAATAAGTAGGCAGGAACAGTAGAGATGTTGAAGACGAATGTAATCAGTCATCACCTTAAAGTCGTTAGAATTTGAGGTTGTTCAGTCCCTCGCCTGGAGGAAGTTCAGTTCCATAGTCAGGGAATATCTGATGAAGATCAAGCGACAGGACGGAGATTAAATATGTCGGAAGGGAGGTGGCAGGGTAGTAGTTGTGTAGTAGTAGTAGTAGTAGTAGTAGTAGCAATAGTGAGAGGCAAATGAGAGGTCATGTCCCTCTCAGAACCCTTCTCACTTGAAAAGCTTTCCAAGGTTTTCTGACCCAAAATGCCACGTGTGCATTCTGACAAATGAACATCAAATGGTATACAATACCGACAGGTTGTTTGTAAGACACATATGAACATTAGACAACTTATTCCCAAACGTTTCGCCTACACAGTAGGCTTCTTCATCGAAACAGAAAGTGGGAGGGAAAAGTAGAGATGTGAAGACATAATCAGTCCCCACCCCTTAAAGCGTAGAATTGAGGTTGTCAGTCCCCCGGCCGGAGAAGTTCAGTTCCCTAGTCAGGAAAATTTTGAAGATCAAGCGACGTGCGGAACTTAATATGTCGGAAGGAGAGGTGCGGGAGTAGTATAGTATAGTAGTATAGTAGTAGAGTAGTGTGAGAGGGAACTGAGAGGTCATGTCCCTCTAGATCCAAACCCCTTCTCACTTGAAAAGCTGTCCAAGGTTTTCGTACCAAGATGCCACGGTTGCGGTCCCCGACAAAAGAACACAAAAGGTAACAATACCGACGGTTGTTTGGTAAGACACATATGCACTGTCGCTTGATTTCAGATATTCCCACTATGGAACTGAACTTTCCAGGCCGAGGGGCTGACAACCTCAAATCTACGACTTTAAGGGTGATGGGCTGATTACATCGTCTTCACATCTCACTGTTCCCGCCTACTTTTTGTATTCGACTGAAGAACCTACTGTAGGCGAAACGTTTTCGGAATAAAGTTTTTAACTGTTTTTATGTGTCTTACCTAAAACCTGCGGTATGTATACCCTTTTATGTTCATCTTTTCAACACGCAAACACGTGGCATCTTTGGGACAGAAAACACTTGGGCAAGCTTTTCAAGTGAGAAGGGGTTGGATCTGAGAGGGACATACCTCTCAGTTGCCTCTCACTACTACTACACTACACACTACTACTACTACTACTACTCCCTGCACCTCTCTTCCGACAATTTTAAATCTCCGCACGTCGTTTTCTTCAGATAGTTCTGACATGGAATAACTTCTCCAGGGCCCAGGACTGACAACCTCAAATTTTACGACTTTTAAAGGGGGATGGACTGATTTTTCTCTTCACATCTCTACTGTTTCCTGCCCTTCTGTATTTGACTGAAGAAGCCTACTTGTAGGCGAAACGTTTCGGAAATAAAGTTTTCTAACGTTGCAAGTTCTACCCAACAACCTGCGGGATTTTATACCCTTTGATGTTCATCTTTTCAGACACTGCAACAGTGGGATCTTGGGACAGAAAACACCTTGGACAAGCTTTTTTAAAGGGGAAGGGTTGGGAAACTGAGAGGGACAAACCTTCAGTTGCCTCTCACTATACACTAATACTATACTTACTACACTACTACCCTGCACCTCTCCCTTTCCCACAGTATTTAATCTCCGCACTGCCTTGATCTTCAGATAGTTTTCCCGACTATGGAACGAACTTCTCCAGGCCGAGGGACTGACAACCCCAAATCTACGCTTTAAGGGGGATGGGCTGATTACATCGTCTCACATCTCACTGTTTCCCGCCTACTTTTTATTTGACTGAAGAAGCCACGTGTAGGGGAAACGTTTTGGGAAAAAATTGCCCAACTGTTGCATAGTTCTTACAGTGAATTCACCGATGGGTGTAATTCATAATACACACTGATGTTGGGGGGGAATTATTTCACAAAAAACTTGCATCTGGGTCGCAGTCGTGGCCAATGAAACCTTTCATATGTAGAGGTAGAATCTAATAATTAATGCCGCATAAATAATCATTACGATTGTAACCAATATAAACAGTAATAGTCTTACGCTGTTTTTTGTTTACTATTAAAATTTTTGGGGTCCATTTCCCTAGACCCATTATTACCTCTGAATTTTTTTGGTACCCCCCACGGGAGGGATATGGGGTGCAAAAAAACATTTTAAAAAAAACTAACAGCCTTAAAGGTTCAGGGGGTAAATACGTGAATTAGTGCTTGGGCTGCCTCCCGTAAATCCCACCTAAAAAACCTGGACTCCAGATTATTAAGCTTGTGATTGACTGTAAAGCGGTGATAAAAGTGGTGAGATCTTGGCAAATTGGTCAACATTTTGGGGGGTGTTTATATTTTTAACTCTTGAATTTCAATAACGTCTTCCTTTCCCCCCTCCCCATCATCCCCCCACTCCACACACTTGTATCCACTACCTTTAATCCAACTCCTTCCCACCATATTCCCACTCCACTCTTTTTGAAGACAAATTGTATTACCCCTTTCCCCGCCCTCCACCTCCCCAAAGCTGAAACCCCGCCCACCCAAAACCCTTTCCCAAAAAAAATATTTTGATAAATTTTTTTGGTTAGGGTTTGGGTGTCTATGGGGCTTCTCTCAAAACCCTGCCCTCGCGGCAGCAAATTTTAATTTGATCATAACCTGAAAGAAAGGGAGTAAGCCCCTGAGACGATGGGAATTTAAAAAATAATGTCAAAAGCGGTGGGGTTTAAATTTGGGGGTATTGGTGATGTGTTCAATAACACATGAAAAAGGGGAAAAAGCCTAATATTGGCAGAGGGGCAAGCACAGTTCCCCTGTATAAGGAAAGGGGGGAAAAAGGAAAAGTGTGAGAATTAAAGGAAAAGCCTGTTACTACCGGGGGAAGTATGTGGGGGAAAATTTTTATTAAAAAATTTTTGGGAAAAAACCCAAAGATAAGAGGAAGGGGGAAAAATTTTGAGGGAAGGGGTATATTTAGACCAAGTGTTTACATCGAAAACATAACGAACCATACTTTAAAATTAAGGAAATTTTTGTCACTTTAGTGAGCTAGAAAAAAAAAATTATAGAGTGGATGCATGTGGCATGCAAAAAGTATATTACAATTTATTCGGCACACACCACACTCCCATATAGGCTGCCTCCCAACCAGCAAACCGGTGCTAAGGGTTTAACGATCGATAGGGTACCCATCGTTAAATCAGTACCTTGGTTCATTGGCTAATCGCAGGCAAGACCGCCAAAGCTGATTCACTTAAGGTAAGCACTGGCAGACTTGCCTCCCTGCTGGCTGAGTATGGTGCACTCTCTCTGGCTTCTGCTTTGCCATCTGTCACCATGGTGTACACTATACATATTGTACATACCAATATATAGCGGGTGAAGGCAAATATACATTATAGTCTACTGCTGAGTTTTGTTTGCTCCATATTCCCATTATGACCAAGTCTCCCATTACCTGTGTGCATAATAATGCAGGAGCAATGTGGCAGATGATAAAAATGTATGGAAAAGGTGGTAGGTTATTAATAGCAGTACAGAGTTATTATGAGATGTGAGGCTCAAGTTAACACAGTAGAATAGAGGGGAACTAGTTTGCAGTAAAGGTCCCCTCAGGGGGGAGGTTTCTTGAAGCTGGTGAGAATTCCTGAGCAAAGGAATGAGACCTGCTCTCTTTTTCCTTAGATTGAATCTGATTGCCTCTCATTCCCCAGATACTGCATATTCCTATAGATTTAACCTGCCCCTCATAAATATAATATTAATTTTTTATTAACACATAGGCCGTTTCCCCAAGGCAGGGTGGTCCGATAAAAGAAAAACTTTCATCATCATTCACTCCATCACTGTCTTGCCAGAGGCATGCTTACACTACAGTTATAAAACTGCAACATTAACACCCCTCCTTCAGAGTGCAGACACTGTACTTCCCATCTCCAGGACTCAAGTCCAGCCTGCCTGTTTCCCTGAATCCCTTCATAAAAGTTTACCTTGCTCATACTCCAACAGCATGTCAAAAACCATTTGTCTCCATCACTCCTATCAAATATGCTCGCGCATGATTGTTTGAAGTCCAAGCCCTCGCACACAAAACCTCCTTTATCCCCTCCCTCCAACATTCCCTAGGCCGACCCCTACCACGCCTTACTTCCATTACAGATTTATACACTCTCAAAGTCATTTTATTTTGTTCCACCCTCTCTACATATCCAAACCACCTCAACAACCCCTCCTCTACCCTCTGGATAATAGTTTTGGTAATCTCGCATCTCCTCCTAATTTCCAAACTACAAATTCTCTGCTTTATATTCACACCACACATTGCCCTCAGACATGACATCTCCACTGCCTCCAGCCTTCTCCTTGTTGCAACATTCATCACCCATGTTTAACACCCATAACTATACTCTCATATATTCCTCTCTTTGCTTCCATGGATAAAGTAAAAGTATTTCTAGACTACTTTCCAAAACAACCTTAGTCAGAAAACCAACAGGAGGAAATAATTTACTGGACTTCGTTCTGGCAAACAAGGAATCTCTAATAAATGATCTTAAGGATAAAAAATAGAGCTTGGAGAAAGCGACCACAAATCACAGAATTTCTGTATTTAATTAAATTGCCCTAATAAAAATAAAGGTTATGTTCCCAATTTTCGTGGTGCAGATTATGAAACCAAAGGATTACCTGTGTAAAGTAGACTGAGATAACCCTTTGACTAGGACTTATCATGAGAGTCGCCGGGAAGAGAGAGTGGTGGTGTAAATCAGCATGACTTTTTTCAAAAGTGTTGTGCTAGCCGCCCAAGCTGCATATATTAATAAAAGGGAAATTAGACTAAATATATATGATCCTAAATGAAATAATAATTGATTAAAATAATGACACAAAAGAGTAAATAGGAAACTGAGGTTGTGAGGGAATCAAAGACCATCCCTGCTTCAAGGGGGCTCCTGGGTGCAGTGAAAAGGTTTTTGGTCTGTGGAATTAGACCTTGGTCTCCTTCCTCAGATTGAACCTAATTACTCCCAATCCCCCTTCCCTGTCCCATCCTCCCCATCTCCATGCCCCCTTTCCTTCCCCCCTCCCAACCCTCCTTTTTCCTCATCCCATTTGTAGCCTCTGTAGTCCTCCCCTCTGGCATTACAGTTTCTAGGTAGGGGGAAGTGTACTGGGGTTCATCCCACTTTGAGGGTCCCTCGGGAATAGTGCAGTTTTCTGTGCAATCTGGATCATCTGGAGGTGCCCTGCTCCCTTCCCGGATTTCCAAAGCAGGGCAGGGTGTCCTGCAAGTGATGGGTGTGTCTCCAGAGGCTGCCTGTCGGTTCTGGGAGGTGGCAGCCAAGGGAGGTATGCTTTGTGGTGGTGTCCGACCGCCCTCTCTTTTGTCTGCCGAGGTGGCCCAGTGGATGTGAGGCTTCTATCCTGGAACGCTGGTTTACTGGTGTAAAGGGTAGGGTATTGCACGGGTTCCATGCTACATCTACACTGCTAGCGGTTTCGAGGTCCTCTTAGATGAATGGAGAAACTTACAGCTCTTCCATGCCTTCCAGTAACTGTCCCTCCACTGTCCCTTTCTATTTTTTTCGTTAAATAATATAAATAAGAGAAATGCCATCATCATGGAGTCTCCGTTCCATGACCCCTCTCCTCTCCTCCTCCTCCTCCTCCTCTCCCCCTCACAGGCCCCTTTTTGTTACTGCATCCTGTTCTAACCCAGCTTCGTTACTGGACCATTCTCCAGACTTTTTCCATACCCCTGTACCTTCTGCTGGTGATACTTTATCACCTGCTCCAGGTGCTGAGGCTCCGCCTGTTTCTTCTAGTGCCTCTGCCTCTTGCATGCCTTTAACTATGCGTTTGGCTTCCCCAAACACAGTATGACAGTTTTTGGATCACCCACCTGCCTCAGGTCTGGCTGCCCACGGTCCTATGCCTAAACACTCCAGACCATTTGCTGACGACGGTTCTTCAATTTCTACTCATTCCACCCAGAAACGACCTACACGACACCCACTTCCTTTATGTACCGTGTTTACAAGTGCACAGTGGACCAAATTGTTTTCCCTACAACCAACATCTCCAACTGATTATCTTTCAGACCATAGTGCTGGTAAAGCTCTTTTATGCCACGTTGGCCAAAATATATCCTTTCACGCTCTTCGGAGAGCATCGTTACAGTTCAGAATGCAGAACAAGCTCATGATCTTTCCCATCTTACTTCCATTGATAACGTTCCTATTATAGTTCATAAGCACAGTTCTTGCAGTGGTATGGTGGTTTTACTGCGTACCATTGTACAGTGTGATTTTCTGTCTGGCAGTGACGATATTTTGGAGCAATTAGCCCTGCAAGACCTTCTAATTCTCAAAGTGGATACATATGCCCTGCCTGCTCACGGGTGGAGGCACTTCCCAACAGCATAACTTTTTAAACCCTTTGGGGCCCCATGAACCCCGTCCTCCGTTTATCAGGGGCCATCCCCTAGGATTTTTTTAAAGTGGTCCTACACTTAACGTGTAAAACTGCGGGCGTTTTGGACATCCTGCTAAAACTGCAGGTCTGGGCAGAGTGCCCATCTGTGGTCAGTGGCTCAGCCAATATTTTTTGCATTTCCCTCCACTTGTTTTTAATTGCAATGAAACTCATCCCTCTTTTTCCCCCCGGTCAGGTCTATTTTAATGTATGAAAAAATCTGTTGTCTTAAGGAAAGTGAAGGCCTAATTATGTTGGCGTCTCTGGGTTCGCCTTCGGAAATTTTCCCTCGTGTTCCTTATTCTCAAGTGATAGGGGACCCCAAACCTTGATTCCCCTACTATAGCTCCCGGTGCCATGTCTTCCGGGGTCCCCCTGTCTTAATTTTTGGGGTTTTTCACCCTCTAAAACCCCCACCTCCTACCTTTTCCCTATTCTATTTCTTCAACTCGCCCAAGCTTTTTCGGTCTGCGAACCCTGCATGCCTGCCCCCCCCGTGCCTGTACTTGCGAATTTTAAGTCTCCCAACCCAAGTCTCTTCACATTCCCCAGTGCTTACAATTTCCCAACAGTTTCCTTTTTTGGCCTCGGTGCTTTTGTTCTCACCCCTTTTCTCTAATGAAGGTGAAGGTTCACCCCCCCTCCCTACGTTTTCCCCCGACTCTTCCCAGGTCCCCTTCCCCTCTTGTTTTCCCCCACAGGACTCTCCGTCCCCGCCAGACATCTCTCCCGGTTCATTCCCCTTCCCCTCTCAGCTTCTTGGTTCCCTCCATAGTTCCCCTCTCATATGCTCACCTCAAAGTCTCTGAGGGCTTGGCATTTTGGGATCTTCCTTATCTGCTAAAAAAACCCTTTATCTACTCCAAATATATTGTGGAGAAAACCCCGATTGACACCCCGTGCGCCTCCTTTTGTCCTTTCTAATTTTTCACAAATGCAGCAAAACTTTTCCCTTTACAGCTTTGGGTTCCTCCTTGCTTACATGCTTTCCCGTGCCTCCCCTAACCCACTAGCTCGTAGATTTTATTTTTCTCATTGTTGCATACCTGTCTTTGGAATAATGACTTATTTACAGTGAAAATTCTGGCCCCCAGGGGTAACTGAAGAGCCCCCGGGGTTGCTCTCCCCTTTTTTCCCTATGTTCGGGTTTCAAGATCCTAAATTCGTTTAGAGTTATCCAAACCATTTCAGGATCTGCGCTGCGTCTTTGATCCCTTTTCTGATGAAACTTTAATGAGAGTGACTTTTTGGTGTGCGTTGGTATACCATTTTAACAGGTTTTTGTCGTTCTCACTGTATTATA
>NC_069405.1:86623053-86647650 GCF_026875155.1 Cherax quadricarinatus
TCCCCCGGAAGGAAAGTTTAACACACTGGCCTGTAGTTTTAAGACTTGACTGGGGGGTTCGAGTCCCACTCGTTTTTAATTTTTTAAACAATCGATTATTAAAAATTTCGTGAGTCATGCTAAACAAATTAGTAAACGCGCATTTCCAATAAAAACTCTCGTTCTCTGCTTTCTTACATTTCCAATATACGAAATTTTAACATCCTTCTTCCTCTGAATATTAAATTCATTTTTCATCAAACACTTCCAATTCAAAACTTACACTTCCTGTGTAAGTATCTAATTGATTATCTGCTCCTCTTAACCTCTTCAAAATATGGGTAAAGCTGGCTGTTCTCTAATAGACTTAAAAAGCGTAAGAAAAGTATATAAATTACCCAAAAATAGGAGACATAAGTGTATGACGAAGTTGGACTATTTACAAGTCACAGTGTAACTTGTAAATGGTCTTTGCAAGTCACAGTGTAACTTGTAAATGGTCTTTGTAAGTCACAGTGTAACTTGTAAATGGTCTTTACAAGTCGCAGTGTAACTTGTAAATGGTCTTTACAAGTCACAGTGTAACCTGTAAATGGTCTTTACAAGTCACAGTGTAACTTGAAAATTTGGTCTTTACAAGTCACAGTGTAACTTGTAAATGGTCTTTACAAGTCACAGTGTAACTTGTAAATGGTCTTTACAAGTCACAGTGTAACTTGTAAATGATCTTTACAAGTCACAGTGTAACTTGTAAATGGTCTTTACAAGTCACAGTGTAACTTGTAAATGATATTTACAAGTCACAGTGTAACTTGTAAATGGTCTTTACAAGTCACAGTGTAACTTGTAAATGGTCTTTACAAGTCACAGTGTAACCTTGTAAATGGTCTTTACAAGTCACAGTTTTAACTTGTAAATGGTCTTTACAAGTCACAGTGTAACTTTGTAATGATCTTTAAAAGTCACAGTGTAACTTTAATGGTCTTTAAAAGTCACAGTTTTACTTGTAAATGGTCTTTACAAGTCACAGTGTAACTTGTAAATGGTCTTTACAAGTCACAGTGTAACTTGTAAATAATCTTTACAAGTTACAGTGTAACTTGTAAATGGTCTTACAAGTCACAGTGTAACTTGTAAAGGGTTTCTTTACAAGTCACAGTGTAACTTGTAAATGGTCTTTACAAGTCACAGTGTAATTGTAAATAATCTTTACAATTTACGTGTAATTTGTTAAATGGTCTTTACAAGTCACAGTGTAACTTGTAAATGTTCTTTACAAGTCACAGTGTAACTTGTAAATGGTCTTTACAAGTCACAGTGAACTTGTAAATAATCTTTAAAAGTTACAGTTTTAACTTGTAAATGGTCTTTACAAGTCACAGTGTAACTTGTAAATGGTCTTTACAAGTCACAGTGTAACTTGTAAATAATCTTTACAAGTTACAGTGTAACTTGTAAATGGTCTTTACAAGTCACAGTGTAACTTGTAAATGGTCTTTACAAGTCACAGTGTAACTTGTAAATAATCTTTACAAGTTACAGTGTAACTTGTAAATGGTCCAAGTCGGACCGAACGTCATCATAAAGTTTTGTCTCTATGTGTAGGTTATTTTTTGTATTCTAGTCGCCGGATGACGCTATGTCACTTTCCTGCCCATATTAGAGACAATGTACATAGTGTGTAAACTGACCGGTCCTTTTGTAACAGTTATCTAATCCCTCTTGTAGCTATCAGTGGCGCGTTTTTGTTAAATCCCTCTTAAACACGACTTTTCTTAACGTGAATCTTTAGTTGCTGTTTCAAGTTAATTTTTAACCATTCACAGAACATTATCCAAGATCTAATCATCAGAATAAACCTCACTTACTTGACCTGGGATTTTTCCGTACCTGACCTTTTCTTTGTTTTTTCCCCATTTCTCTTTTAAATTTTAAATTTGATAATGATTCAGACTGGGCGAAACATCGTGCAAAGTTACCTCTCTATATTGTGGGTTAATTGTTACAGCCAAAGTAATATGATCAAATTTTCTTTTTTTGTGAGAAGGGTTTAAGTGAGACGGGGTTTAAGAAAAATGCTGATACTGTATTTTTCGTACGCGTAAAAAAAAAAAAATTACAAGAAAGCTTATGGAAAAGAAAAAGAAGTTTAAAGAAGTGAAGAAGTATAAAAAAGAGCAACTATAAGAATTAGTGAGCAATTATCGGAGATTTGTTAAGAATAAAGAGTTTGCTAAAAATAAAAATAACAAGAATAACTAGGAAGTAAAAAACTTTGTCATTCAATAGTGATGAATTGCTAGTTAAGTAGAGATGTTAATGACCAGATGGAGAGAGAGAGGAAGAGGAAGTGGATGGTTGGTCACGGGGTTAATTCAAGTTTTTGGTCTGAACGAGGATTATTAAGCCAACTTGTTAACTGTTAACCACCAGCCAAGAATCTTTTAATCCATAAAAATAAGGATTAAAGTATTCCCTCGGTATATACGGTGTATATATAGAGGATTGTTGCATTAATTATCTATTAAAAATAATTTGCTTGCACTGAATCGCCTGCGTGATCAAAATAATACATGAAGCAGTGTTACCTTTCATTCAGGAGAGTGAGAGGGAGGTACTTTGTTGCTTGTGAAGGATTCTTTGGTACTTGTGAAGGAGTCTTTGGTACTTGTGAAGGATTCGTTGGTACTTGTGGAGGAGTCTTTGGTACTTGTGAAGGATTCTTTGGTACTTGTGAAGAATTCTTTGGTACTTGTGAAGGAGTCTTTGTTGCTTGTGAAGGATTCTTTGGTACTTGTGAAGGAGTCTTTGGTACTTGTGAAGGATTCGTTGGTACTTGTGGAGGAGTCTTTGGTACTTGTGAAGGATTCTTTGGTACTTGTGAAGAATTCTTTGGTACTTGTGAAGGAGTCTTTGTTGCTTGTGAAGGATTCTTTGGTACTTGTGAAGGAGTCTTTCGTACTTGTGGAGGAGTCTTTGGTACTTGTGGAGGATTCTTTGGTACTTGTGAAGGATTCTTTGGTACTTGTGAAGGAGTCTTTGGTACTTTTTGAAGGATTCTTTGGTACTTGTGAAGGAGGCTTTGTTGCTTTTGGGAAAGGGTTCTTTGGTACTTGTGAAGGAGTTCTTTGGTACTTGTGAAGGGGGTCCTTTTGGTACTTGTGGAGGAGTCTTTGGTACTTGTGGAGGATTCTTTGGTACTTGTGAAGGAGTCTTTGGTACTTGTGAAGGAGTCTTTGGTACTTGTGGAGGATTCTTTGGTACTTGTGAAGGAGTCTTTGGTACTTGTGGAGGATTCTTTGGTACTTGTGAAGGAGTCTTTGGTACTTGTGAAGGAGTCCCTTTTGGGACTTGTGAAGGATTCTTTGGTACTGTGAAGGAGTCTTTGGTTTCTTGTGAAGGAGTCTTTGGTATTTTGGAGGGTTCTTTTGGTACTTGTAAGGAGTCTTTGGTACTTGTGAAGGAGTCTTTGGTACTTGTGGAGGATTCTTTGGTACTTGTGAAGGAGTCTTTGGTACTTGTGAAAGAGTCTTTGGTACTTGTGAAAGAGTCTTTGGTACTTGTGGAGGATTCTTTGGTACTTGTGAAGGAGTCTTTGGTACTTGTGAAGGAGTCTTTGGTACTTGTGGAGGATTCTTTGGTACTTGTGAAGGGATCTTTGTACTTGGAAGGGTCTTTGGTACTTGTGGAGGATTCTTTGGGACTTGTGAAGGAGTCTTTGTACTGTGAAAGGAGTCCTTTGGTACTTGTGGAAAGGGTTCTTGACTGTGAAGGAGTCTTTTGGGACTGTGAGGATTCTTTGGACTTGTGAAGGTCCTTTGTACCTTTTGGGATTTTTCCCCTTTGGTACTTGTTTAAAGATTCTTTGTTACTTGAGAGGACTTTGGTACTTGTGAAGAGTCTTTGGTACCTGTGAAGGATTCTTGTTACTTGTGAGATTCTTTGGTAATTTTGAAGGATTCTTTGTTGCTTGTGAAGGAGTCTTCGTACTTGGGAGGATCTTTGTAAATTGTAATTCTTTTATTTTATAAAGTCCTTTTCTTTTTTTTGGTACTTTAGGTCTTTGTTAATTTGAAATTTTGTACTTGTGGAAATCTTTGTACTTTGAAATTTTTTCTTGTGAAATTCTTTGGTACTTAGGGGAAAAAGGAGTTTTTTGTGCTTGGAAGGATTCTTTTGACTTGTAAGGATTCTTGGTACTTGTGAAGGGTCTTTGGTACTTGTGAAAAGGGTTCTTTGGTACTTGTAAAAGGGTCTTTGTTGCTTGTGAAAGGGTTTTTTGTACTTGTGAAGATTTTGTACTTTTGAAGGATTCTTTGGTATTGTAAGGATTCTTTTTGGTATTGTGAAGGAGTCTTTGGAAATTGTGAGGAGTCTTTGGGACTTGTGAAGGAAGTCTTTGTTTTGAAAAGATTTTTTGTAATTTGAGGATTCTTGGTACTTGTGAAGGAGTCTTTGTTGCTTGTGAAAGGGTTCTTTGTACTTGTGAGAGTCTTTGGTATTGTGGAGGATCTTTGGTACTGTGGAAGGATCTTTGGTATTGTGAGGATTCTTTGTTCTTTTTTTTAAGAGCTTGTACTGGAAGGAGTCTTTGGTACTTGTGAGGATTTTTTGTTTCTTTTGAAAGATTTTTTGTTACTTTTGAGGAGTCCCTTTGGTACTGTGAAATCTTTGTACTTGTGAAGGTTCCTTTGGGTTTTTTGTGGAGGATTCTTTGGGACTTGTGAGGATTCTTTGTTACTTTGAAGGATCTTTGGTACTGTGGAGATTCTTTGGACTTGTGAAAGGGGGTTTTTTCTTTTGTACTTGTGAAGGAGTCTTTGTTGCTTGTGAAGGATTCTTTGTATTTGTGGAAAGGGGTCTTTTGGTACTTGTTTAAGATTCTTTGTACTTTTGAAGAGTCTTTGGTACTTGTGAAGGGTTCTTTGGTACTTGTTTAAGGGTTCCCTTTTGGGACTTGTGAAGGGTCTTTTTGCTTGTGAAGGCATTCTTTGGGACTTGTGAAGGAGTCTTTCGTACTTGTGAAAAATCTTTGTACTTGGAGGGATTCCTTGTAATGTGAAGGAGTCTTTTGGTACTTGTGAAGATTTTGTACTTGGGAGGATTCTTTGGTTACTTGTGAAGATTCTTGTTACTTGTGGAAGGGGTCCTTTGGTACTTGTGGAGGAGTACCCTTTGTACTTGTTTTAAAGGGTTCTTTTTGTTACTTGTGAGGATCTTTGGTACTTGGAAGGATTCTTTGTTTACTTGTGAAAGGATTCTTTGGTACTTGTGAAGATCTTTTGTAACTTGTGAAGGGGTCTTTGTTGCTTGTGAAATTTCTTTGGTACTTTGAAGGGTCTTTGGTACTTGTGGAAGGATTCTTGGTACTTGTTAAGGATCTTTGGTTACTTGTGAAGGATTCTTTGGGACTTGTGAAGGATTCTTGGTACTTGTGAAGGGGTCTTTGTTGCTTTTGGGAAAGGATTCTTTGGACTTGTGAAGGAGTTCTTTGTACTTGTGAGGTCCTTTGTACTTGTGAAGGGTTTTTGGGACTTTTGAAGGTTCTTTGGTACTTGTGAAGGAGTCTTTGGGACTTGTTTGAAGGATTCTTGGTATTTGGGAAAGGGGTCTTTGTTCTTGTGAAGGAAATTTTTTGGTAACTTGTAGAGATCTTTCGTATTTTGGGATTCTTTGGTACTTGTTGGAAGGGTTCTTTGGTACTTGTGAAGGAGTTTGTGCTTGTGAAGATTCTTTGGTTTTGTGGGGATCTTTGGGACTTGTGGAGGATTCTTTGTTACTTGGAAGATCTTTGGTACTTGTGAGGAAATTTTTGGTACTTGTGAAGATTCTTGGGTTACTTGGAAGATTCTTGGTAAATTGGGGAAGAGTCTTTGTACTTGTGGAGGTTCTTTGGTTACTTGTGAAGGGTTTTTTTGGGACTTGTGAAGGTTCATTGTACTTGTGAAGGATTCTTTTGGGAAATGTGAAGGATCTTGGTACTTGTGAAGGACTTGGTACTTGTGAGGTTCTTTGGTACTTGTGAAGGAGTCTTTGTTTTCTTGTGAAGAATTCTTTGGTACTTGTGAAGGATTCTTTGTACTTGTTTAAGGATCTTGGTTCTTGTAAAGGATTTTTGGTACTGTGAAGGAATTCTTTTGGTACTTTGTGAAGAGTCTTTGTTGCTTGTGAAGGATTTTCTTTGGTACTTGTGAAGAGTCTTGTTGCTTGAAAGTATTCTTTTGTCTTGTGAAGGAGTCTTTGGTCTTGGAAGAGTCTTTTTGCTTGTGAAGGATTCTTTGTACTTTGAAGGAGTCTTTGTTTCTTTGAAAAGGATTCTTTGTCTTGTGAAGGGGTCTTTTGTCTTTTGAAGGAGTCTTTGTGCTTGTGAAGGAGTCTTTGTGCTTGTGAAGGAGTCTTTGTCTTGTAAGGATTCTTTGGTGATGTGGGAAGTCTTTGGTACTTGGAAGGTCTTTGGGCTTGTAAGGTCTTTGTACTTGTTTAAGGAGTCTTGGTACTTGTAAGAGTCTTTGGTAAAATTTGAAGGATCTTGGGGCTTGTGAAGGATTCTTTGGGGCTTGTGAAGGAGTCTTGTACTTGTGAAGGAGTCTTGGTACTTGTGAAGGAGTATTGGTAATTGTGAAGGAGTCTTTGGTATTTGTGAAGGATTTTGGTACTTGTTTAAGGAGTCTTTTGTACTTTGTGAAAGGGTTCTTTGGTACTTGTGAAGGATCTTTGGGACTTGTGAAGGAGTCTTTGTACAGTGAAGGGGTCCCTTGGGACTTGTTGAAGGAGTCTTTCTGCTTGTGAAGGAGCTTTTGGGACTAGTGAAGGGGTCTTGTACTTGTGAAGGTTTCTTTTGGGACTTGTAAGATTCCCCTTGGGACTTGTGAAACGTACTTTTGAAGGAGTCTTTGTACTTTTGAAGGTCTTTGTACCTTTGGAATTTCTTTGGTACTTGTGAGGAGTCTTTGTCTTGTGAAGGAGTCTTTGTACTTTGAAGATTCTTTGGTACTTTTGAAGGAGTCTTTGGTACTTTGTGAAGGAGTCTTTGGTACTTGGAAGATTCTTGGTTAAATTGTGGAGGATTCTTTGGTACTTGTGAAGGAGTCTTTGGTACTTGTGAAGGAGTCTTTGGTACTTGTGAAGGATTCTTTGGTACTTGTGAAGGATTCTTTGGTACTTGTGAAGGATTCTTTGGTACTTGTGAAGGAGTCTTTGGTACTTGTGAAGGATTCTTTGGTACTTGTGAAGGAGTCTTTGGTACTTGTGAAGGGTTCTTTGGTACTTGTGAAGGAGTCTTTGGTACTTGTGAAGGAGTCTTTGGTACTTGCGATATGCTAATTATAATAAAATATGTATGTTTGCGTAAATAAATTTTACGAAATAGAGACATTGTTATTGATTTACATTACGTTTCATTTACTTAAGTAAAACGGAATCTCTGGGGGAAAACTAAATGTTTTATGCGCAATTAACGTATCTTTCAGAGCAGTTAAATGACAACATTAACATATGGCCAGCTATAACTCAGCCACTAAGTGTTCAGTAAAGTTATTCAAGTAGGTGTAATAGAAGTTCTGTTGAGCTACTATGCTTATCATCATAACCTTAATTTTGAAAGGGATGGACTGGTAAACCAGTGGTCAGATGACCAACACTGGTAAACCAGTTGGTCAGATGACCAACACCACCAGTGGCGGGTCATCATTTGGCTAAGACACATTTCAGGAGACACCACTCCTATCTTCTGACGATTATAACAACAATTCTGTTGAGCTATTAAGACCTTCGTCAGAAAACAACTGTTTCCTGATGAATCTTAACTAAACTAACTTAAGCATCCTATGACTCAGAAGAAATTTTCCGTTTCCTCCTCACAAAATACCACCACCAATTCACTAGAAAGACCTCGGTACATAATGCCTTTCGAATATCTGTCACGCTAAATGTTTGTTTGATAATGCAAGACACAGCTATGGTCAAAGTTGTGTCAGTGAGCATAGTACATAGTACCGTCGCGTTCCCCGTCCTCTAAGGCCGCACAATTCCTATTGGTTCCAGTGAAACCTGATTCTGCTTTAAATCATATACAGACAGCCCTGACAACCTTGGTCTTATAATTTCTGCAGAAAAGACCGAAGTGTTTAACATACGCATTGGAAATCGTGAAAGTGGACCATGAAAATTAAAGATCAGTGGCAGACCTATTGATGATGTGTCATATTGATGATGTGTCATATTGATGATGTGTCATATTGATGATGTGTCATATTGATGATGTGTCATATTGATGATGTGTCATATTGATGATGTATCATATTGATGATGTGTCATGTAAATAGCTAGGTATTACTGTTCCATGTACGCTAATAGCTGGGAATAAAATTAACCAACAGTGTAGGGATAGATTTAAAGCGTTCAAGACTGTTGAACGGCATAATCGCAAATATGGTATAAATGCTAGAATTACGAAAATAATGTACATCCCATATATAAGATCATTGATATATTACCATGCACCAGTTTAGTCCTGCAACACGTAAGAACCGTTGAAAGATTTGAAAAAAATAAAAACACAAAATGAAGGTTTGAGAATTATTCTGGGCTGTTCTATAACTACCAAAATACTTAATATGAGAAAAGAATTAAGTACACCTAGTATTGCTGATAGAATACGTGAAATCAATGTTATGATAATACTGAAGTGCTGCCTGGTGATCAAAATATTGTCTCTAAAGAATTACTAGAACATATAATTAATGGAAGAGTCACACACACACAAAAGTTTGGACTACATGAACTTCATCATGTTAGGAAACTACATCATTTCCCCCGACCCTGACATAACAGCTTTGATATCACTGTCCACCTATCCTTCCAAGAAACTAATCATGCACAATCTTCAACTTCGATTACTTTCAAAAATCAGTTTTCTGGAACACAAACACGACCTTAGATCAAAGAAGATTATCACACAGACTACATTAATGACTCCCTTAAACTTGACAGTGAGAGGATGGGAACTACTGTTATTGTAAACCAACCTGATGGTACTATAATACGTACAGAGGTGTATTAGGATTAATAACTGGGCGTCCACCTTACAAAAAAAAACTGTTTGTCATACTCGTAAGTTTGTGGAAATTATGACCACAAGGTGTAATTGTAACTGACTCTCTCTCCTCATTACTTGCTCTAAATAACCTGAGACCTGAATGTATCATACTTGTTTATGAAGCTAGTCACAGATATACACAAATTATTAAGAAAGGGGTTATAGTCAAGCTTCTATGGACACCCTCTCACATAGGCCTCCAGGAGCATGACGAAGTTGATGAATTAGTTAAACAAACATTAAATAAAGAGAATGATAACAACAGCTTTGGTTTTTTAAACAGAAGTTAACGAAACATCGTCAGAAAAGAACCAGCAAACGAGCTTGAAGTAAAACAGTACAGACAGGAACAAGCAGACTCATTATCCGTTATAATGTAAATTGTCAAGTTAAACATATTTAAGGAGAAAGTAATAAGGTGAGTAGACTGCAAGATGTTAGTGATAGACTGAGGCTAAGGTTATAAGTATCTTGGCAGTACAGTTTGTATGGAGATGACAGTTGACATGAGTACGTGGACAGAGACCAAGATAAATGCATTGGAACTTATTATCTCAGAGTGTCCATGCAAACCATTCCGGAAAATTGGGCAAAAAAAAAACCTTATGTTGTTAATGATAATATTTTATTTACTTAATCTTGAGGATGTATTCCACATTTTTGCGTCAATAGTTTGAATAAACTGTTTTTTATAGAGATTGCTTCCCAAATTTCTGACCATTTTTTATATTTAGTGGTAATAAGATAAATTTATAGATTAATGCTCCTTACGTACGTGTAAAACATTATGAATAAATTAGTGGTAATAAGATATCAGTTTTTTGAATTGTATTCCAAATTGTCCTTCTACAGCTATAGTCATTGTAAAACACAGTATGACTAAATTTCTTTCCATTGATTAACAATGTTGAGTGTCTGATGAAAAACCCTTTTACCCCCCGTTATACGTTTTATTTGCGCTATCCTAACGGATGAGCTGCGGTGTACAATAACTAGCCACTACAGATGAGCTGGGGGTGTACAATAACTAGCCACTCACAGGATGAGCTGCGGGTGTACAATAACCTAGCCACACCAGGATGAGCTGCGGGTGTACAATAGCTACCCACTCACAAGATGAGCTGGGGGTGTCATAAACTAGCCACTCACAAGATGAGCTGCGGGTGTACAATAAACTAGCCACTCACAGGATGAGCTGGGGTGTACAATAAACTAGCACTCACAGGATGAGCCCGGGTTGTACAATAAACTAGCCACTCACAGATGAGCTGCAGGTGTATAAACTAATCACCCCACAGGATGAGCTGCGGGTGTAAAATTTAAACTAGCCACTCACAGGATGAGCTGCGGGTGTACAATAACTAGCCACTCACAAGATAGCTGCGGATTTACAATAAACTAGCCACTAAACAGGATGAGCTGCGGGTGTAAAAATAACAGCCACTCACAGATGAGCCTGCGGGTGTACAATAAACTAGCCACTCACAGATGAGCTGCGGGTGTACAATAAACTAGCCATTTACAGGATGACCCGCGGGTGTACAATAACTACCACTCACAGGATGAGCTGCGGGCGTACAGTAAACTAGCCACTACACAGGATGAGCTGGGGGTGTTTTAAACTAATCACTCACAGGATGAGCGGCGGGTGTACAATAAACTAGCCACTCACAGGATGAACTGGGGGTTTATAAAACAACTAGCCACTCCACAGGATGAGCTGCGGGCGTACAGTAAACTAGCCACTCACAGGATGAGCTGCGGGTGTAAAAAACTAATCACTCACAGGATGAGCCGCGGGTGTACAATAAACTAGCCACTCACAGGATGAGCTGCGGGGTCCAATAAACTAGCCACTCACAGGATGAGCTGGGGGTACAATAAACCACCACTCACAGGATGAGCTGTGGGTGTACAAAAAAACTACCACTCACAGGATGAGCTGCGGGTGTACAATAAACTAGCCACTCACCAGGATGAGCTGCGGGTGTACAAAAACTAGCCAATCACAGGATGAGCTGCGGGTGTACAATAAACTAGCCACCCGGGATGACTGCGGGTGCACAATAAACTACCCACTCACAGGATGAGCTGGGGGTTGCAAAATAAACTAGCCACTCACAGGATACTGGGGGTGTACAATAAACTACCCAAACTCACAGGATAGCTGGGGGTGCACAATAAACTAGCCACTCACAGGATGAGCCGCGGGTGAACAATAAACTAGCCACTCACGGGATGAGCCGCGGGGTGTCAATAAAACTAGCCACTCACAGGATGAGCTGCGGGTGTACAATAAACAGCCACTCACAGGATGAGCTGCGGGTGTACAAAAAACCAGCCACCCACATCTTATATTTCCACCCAAGTAACCTTATATCATTAAATGTATGAACAGAAAGTTTAACTCTCTGGTACTGTATCTAAGACTCTAACAACTTTCAAAAAGTTAAGACTAGTTGTATCATATAACTGTGGTTCGTAGCATTTTGCATAAATATGGAGGAATTGCTACAGTTACATAAAAGTAAATTTTTAAAGATAATTATGCCTCTAGATAATGATACTGTGAGTATAATGGTATTGATACCTGTATATTATAACAGCTAAGGATGAGTTGATAAACACGAATCATGTGTCGATATTTGAGCTGTTTTATGAAAGTTATTAAGATGATTTGCTCACTCAGAGGATGAGTGACAGTGTCCAACTAACTCGCACCTGAAGAAGAATCTTTTTACTACATTATAAAATCCCTTTTTTCCCATAGGGGCAGTTTAGAGATTTCTTCTCCTGGCAGTGACTGCACGAGATGTTCTTGGTGTCATCCCCCTGGTACATTACGGTATCTTCAAGATGTGAGTTTTAAAGATAAAGAAAATGTTGATAATTTTTGGGAAGGGAATATTAAGTGATATTTATCAAGAATTAAATATTCTTTCATCGTGTCAATAGAAACTTAGTGTTACATCTCGCAGTTCAACAGTACATGATTTTTGAGGAGACGAGAGTTATATCCTCACCTTTTGTGGCGTCAGAGTACGGGGTGACAGAGTTATCACTGACAAGCATTGAGCCCAAAAACATATTGTCCCGTGGCTTCATCACGGCACTCCTCACTACTGCACAGTCCTGGCAACATTCTCAATACTAAAAACACGAGAACCTGAGGTGCGCGTGCGAGTGTGGGCACGTGCAAAAGGGCGCGGGCCTCCGTGGTTACCTGCTACCCTTCAACAGGTGCGCGTGTGACTAACTGGTTTGTAAACACGGGGGACCGGTTTTGATCCCCTGCACTTTATGACGTCACCGCCTAGCTACCCAACATGATTGGCTCGCAGGAAGATTTAAATGATTACGTCACGATTTATATGTACCAATGGGTCGGGGTACTCAGTTTTGGGCGGGGCGAGAAGCGACCAATGAAGACTTGACTGCCAGTGGGTGGCGCATGCGCCCATGTGGGTGAGGTCAGTGCGGTACACCACTTACTCCTACCCCAGACAGCGAGAAAACATGGATTTCTTGCAATATTTCACGCTTTTTCTTTTTCAAATGTTTGTAAATCAGTCTCAATATAACAACAACAAAAAGTTTTGTGAAACTGAAGGATCCAATATGCGCAATTAAATAAAATTAGCATCGCAAAAGCTGGACAATATTATTTAAACAAAGGCAAAAAAATCAGTGTTCAAACGAATTACTAGACTCAAAAAAACGAAACTTGATGAAATCTGCAAAAAAAAAAAATAATACCAACGATTAGCTAATCATATGTTGTGAAATACAAAAAAAAATGTTTTGCGTATAATAGAATATTTAGTGACGAAAATATTCACATCAGAACACAGGACGACACATGAGAGTGTAAACACACAAAGAGTCTTCAGAAACTTATTGTGACTCCAGATAATATTCGCCATTATGTGGCAATATTCGTACTGTTTAATTTTATCATTCCCTTAATGTTAGTTTTTTCGCTTATTGTTAATTTTATCATTCCTTATTTTCTAATTTTATCATTCCTTATTGATTTTTAATCTTATAATTCTTACTGTTAATTTTAATCATTCTTACTGTTAATTTTATTACTGTTACTGTTAATTTTTATACTTATACTGTTAATTTTATCATTCTTACTGTTAATTTATTACTGTACTGTTAATTTTATCATTATTAAATGTTAATTTTTTTTACTCTTTCTGTTAATTTTATCATTTTACAGTTAATTTTATCACTCTTACTCTTACTTTTATCATTCTTACTGTTATTTTATTACTGTTACTGTTAATTTTTTTCATTCTTACTGTTAATTTTATTACTGTTACTGTTAATTTTATCATTATTACTGTTAATTTTTATTTACTGTTAATTTCATCATTATTACTGTTTATTTTATTACGTTACTGTTAATTTTATCATTCTTTACTCTTAATTTTTTTACTGTTTACTGTTAATTTTATCATTCTTACGTTATTTTAATTTCTGTTACTGTTAATTTTATCATTATTATCTGTTACTGTTAATTTTATCATTATTACTGTTTAAATGTTAATTTTATCATTCTTACGTTAAAATTTTATTACTATTACTGTTAATTTATCATTCTTAATGTTAATTTTATTACTGTTACTGTTAATTTTATCATTATTAAATGTTAATTTTATTACTGTTACTGTTAATTTTATCATTATTACTGTTAATTTCATCACTCTTACCTCTTTTATTTTTCTTACTGTTAATTTTATTACTGTACTGTTAATTTTATCATTATTTGTCAGCATAGTTTTCTGAATTCCTTTATTCCCGTATTATATAGCTAGAATTTGTAAACATCCGTGCTTTAGACACGAGATCCCTCGTTTGCCTTGGCTTTGTGTGACGTCATAAGGATACACATGGCAGTGATCCTCTGTCCGTCCTCCAACTGGCGGCAGACCTACAACGTGAACAGCTAGCACCGGGCTCCATCCCTCTTTATCTGACAATTACCCTACATTCCTTTCAAGTGTGTCTACCTTATCCCACGAATCCCTTCAAGAACCCCTTGCGATATATTTGTTAATTTTATTACTGTTCTGTTTTAATTTTTTCATTTTTACTGTTTAATTTTTTATTACTTTTTTAATTTATCATTATTACTCTTAATTTTTTTACTGTTAGTTAATTTTATCATTTCTACGTTAATTTTTTACGCTACTGTTTAAATTTATCATTTTACGTTATTTTTTTTACTATTTCTGTTAATTTTATCACTCTTACTGTTAAATTTTTATTCTTATGTTTAAATTTTTATTATATTGCTGTTAATTTTTTTTATATTTCTGTTAATTTGATCACTCTTTTTTAATTTTATCATTCTACAGTTTTTTTTTATTTCCTTTTTTTAATTTTTTATTTTTACTGTTAAATTTTTTTACTGTTTCTGTTAAATTTATTTTTTACTGTTTTTTTTTTTATGTTACTGTTAATTTTATCATTATTACTGTTAATTTTTTTACTAGCGTTAATTTTATCACTCTACGTTAATTTTATCATTTTTCTGTTTAAATTTTTTTACTGCTACTGTTAATTTATCATTATTACTGTTTTTATATTACTATTGTGTTTAAATTTTATCACTCTTAGTTAATTTTATTCATTGCTGTTTTTTTATCACCTTTTGTTTAAATTTTTTCATCCTTTTTTATTTTTTTAAATATATAATATATATAATATATATATATATAAAATTATATTATATAAATATATATATAATATTTTTTAATAATAAAATAATTATATATATATATATATATAATAATTTATATATATATTTATATATATAAAATAATATATATATTAAATATATTTTTAAAAAATATATATATATAATATTTTTATATATTTATTAATAATTTTAAAATATATATTATGCAATAAATCACAGTAAACATTTTATTTTAGAAATCAAAAAAACCACTCTGAAAGAATAGAGAAATTCCAAGCGCTTTCGTGAACCCATTATCAAGGAACTATGAAATAAAGGCTCCAAGAAAGCTATATAAGGGGTCGGCCACACCCACAAACAGATCCCACAACGGGTTAAACACCTACGCGCGCCGACCCAACTTTGGGTTTGGTCCTTTGAAAACTCACCCCCAAACTATTCTACCCAAGAAGATTTAAAAATTTTTATTTGTCCAGTTATTATTTTAAAACTTCCCCAATTCTATTTAATTTTAAAATGGATCTAAATTTAATAAATCAAAAAAAATATTTATATTATTGCAAAACTGCCTTTTATAAACAAGATTCAATATATTCCTGTCGCCATGGACTTGTTGATCTACTTTTCAACTTTTTGAAAATAAATTTGGGAGGTTTTTAAAATCTCTTACATGAATAAATAGAGCTTTTGAATCTTGTCCAGTTTAATGCAAATTTTTATGTTTTTTTAATCTTAGTTCGGATTTTTACCAGTTTGACCGAAAAAAATTTTTAAATCGAAATTTTACAAGGAATTTTATAGACCATCCACAGCATTTTGGGGGAATTTCTTTATAAAAATTTTTTTTTACTGTATAAAATTTTTTTTAAAAAACTTTAATATTAAAAGTTTTAAGAAGAAAAGGATACAACCAAGTTTTCTGGAAAAGGGAAAACCAAACATTTTTTTAATTTGATAAGGCGGGTTGTCCCTTTTGGTTTTAAAAATATTCTAGAAACTTTAAAAGATTATAAATTTACATTTCGGGGTATTTTAAATCTTTTACCTATTTCAAAAATTTTTTGGATATTTCCTCATCTATGAACTGGGACACAAAACGTAAAGCCCAGAAACTTGATGAGAAAACAGACAGTTTGACTCTATCTATGGGGAATAAAAGGGGACATGGGAAAAATTTTTGATTTCGAAAATTTTAAAATTTAAATTTCATTATTCCCCTTAATAATTAAAACATCAAAAAAGGCAATGATTTATTTTCTTCAAACCAACAATAAATTTTTATAGAATGGGCTAAGCTTTTTAAATTTTCCCAAGGGAAAATTTGGTATTCTACTTTTGGGGGCAAAGACACAAAATATCATCAACATTTTAACCTTTTAGTCTATTAGGGAGGTTTGTTAAGCAACCTTGTTTAAAAAAAAATTCCATGAATTTTACTAAGAACGGGTGAAAGAGGATTTCCCATTCCCATCCCAAAATTTCTGAGTGAAAATTTTACTTTAAAATACAAATTTTGCTCAACAATGCAAATTTTTAATAAGTTTAATGATATGGGAATGGCAATGGAAATAAAAGTTTTAAATTATTATAAAAATTATAAAAATTTAATATATATATATATAAAAAATATAAATATAAATATATTTATAATTTTACAAAAGTTTATATTAGTGAGGTTATTCAATGTCGTTTGGGGCAAGGGCAATCGTGCAGTCGACAAGATTCAAACCAGCCAAGCTTGTTCCTGATCTATAAATTTAAAAGATAGACTGACAGTCAAAATTGAATATTTTTTTTTTTTTTAATTTAATAAATTAACGCAAAAGATTTATTTTGAAATTTAATTTTAAAATTTTGCCAATCGTCACTGAAATACACACATAACTTACAAATAAAACTTTAATGGGTGAACACTTGTGCAACGTCGGGGTATTTTTATTGGGAAAATTTCGCCAATCAGTGGCTTCTTCATCCAACGCGAGAAAAAGGGTTTGGGATATAGTCTGAGGTGCAGCCCTTCCCTGAGAGTGTAAAGTCCTTAAGCTTGAAAAAAATTCTTTATACTAATTATTGGGTTTTTTACTTTTCTTTGTTACACGGGCGGCATCAGGATCCTCAAAAAAACGTTTTAGAACTTAAATTCAGGAAAAACTCGAATTTTTGGGGGGAAAATAAAGTCAAAATACATTGTGTTGTGTGTAATGGTAAAGACAATGAATGATCTCAATTCCCATGAAAACGCCCAATATTTGAAGATGTTTTGTGACGCTAAAGAGGTATTTGGACAATGACGACTTTTTTGTGACTTGTAAAGTATTTTGACATGAGTATGTGTGATGGCGACGCATTTGCGACGGGCGGCGTTTTTAACGATGTATTTGTGACACAGGCGACGTATTTGTGACACTGACGGAGTTTTGGACCTGCAACGATTTGTACACTGGCGAGTATTTGAGACATCTACGCATTTGTGACGACATGTATTTGTGATGCAAGGAGTTGTGATTGATGCGTATTTCTAATAGACAACGTGTTTTAAACACTAACGCGTTTCTAAAATGCAACGTGTTTGCGACACTGCACGTATCTTCAGCGATCCCCCGATATTACCCAACCAGGACTGAACAACCAAAAAATAACACTATATTTTACGGTAATTTTCGTATAGAACCCGTGAGACGGATCTTCTGACTAGATAACCATGAACACACTCGCCGTAAGATATCCCCCAAAAAAAATACTCTCCTTGCCTTAATGGCCATCGATTCGTTATTTAAAAATTGCGAAGTAGATTGTTTTTCAAAGGGATCACAATAGTGACTTTTTAAAAGGACCCAAACGAAACCCAAACTCGTCTTAGCTCCTCCTCCTCGTCGGGGTTTTTTTTGTGTATTGTTCCAGGACGGGATTGTGCCCTTTTTTTCATATTTGCAACAAGACCTAAAAAAAACTTAAAAAAAAAGTGAATGACTTTTGAAAATTTAAAGGAAAACAAAATACACAACCAACAATAATCCCATGTGGGGTATATTTAGGATAGACCTACACAACACTTCCTTGTAAGGGTTAGAAATCACGAAAGCGCTTGGAAATTCACTATTTTTTTCGCATGGTTTTTTTTGCTACACAACAAAACATCCAAAATTTTATATTTAAAAACAAAAAAAAGATAGTATGCACACATGAAAAAAAAAAATACCGAAAAAATTTTTGTCCCGAGAAAGAAACTCGGTAAAAAATTTTAACCCTTCGAAATATATACACACAGAAAGAGGTACATTCTCCATGAATACACAAGAAGAAAGGGGACATATTTCCAGTTATATACACACAGAAAGAGGACATATTTCCATGTTAAAACACACAGAAAATTCATTTTCCATGTATAAACCCCAGAAGAGGGACATATTTCCTGTATATACACACAAAGAAGGTACATTTTCCCTGTAAAACACACGAAGAGAGGTACAATCTCCCGGTATATACACACGAAGAGAGGACAAACTCCGGTATATACACACAAAAGAGGTACACATCTCCATGTAGTACACACAGAAGGGGTAAAAAATCCCGGATACACACAAAAAAGGTACTATCCCAGGTAATACACACAGAAGAGAGGTCATATCCCATGTAAACACACAAAAGAGGACCATCCCCAGTGATGACACACAAAAAGAGGTACATATTCCCGTGTTATCACCAGAAGAAGGTACATTCTCCGTGTATATAAACCAGAAAAGGGTACTACTCCCGGTAATAAAAACAGAAAGGGTACATATCTCCCTTTTATACACAAGAAGGGGGTACAACTCCAGTGTAATACACACAGAAGAGAGTACATATCTCCAGTGTATATACCCAAAGAGAGGGACTACTCCCGTGTATATACACCAGGAGAGGTACATATTCCAGTTTATATACCACAGAAGAGAGGTACATATCTCCAGGGATTACCACAGAAGAGAGGACATACTCCGTTTTTTACACACAGAAAGAGGACATATCTCCAGGTTAAAACACACAAAAGAGGGGACATACTCCAGGTAATAACACAAAGAGAGGTACATATCCCGTGTATAACACACAAAAAGAGGTACATATCTCAGTGTATAAACACAAAAGGGGAAAGGTACATATCCCCAGTGTATAACACACAGAAAGAGGTACTATCCCCAGTTTATATACACACAAAAAGAGAGGTACTATCTCCATGTTAACACCCAGAAGAGAGGTACATACCCCAGGAATATACACACAAAAGGAGGTACATACTCCAGGTATATACACACAAAAGAGAGGTACATATCTCCAGTGTATATACAAAAGAAAGGGTACATATCCCATTTTTATATACACACAGAAAGAGTACATTCCCCATGTAAACACACAGAAAAGGTAAATCTCCATTATATACACACAGAAGAGAGGTCTTTCTCCATTTTTATATACACACAAAGAGAGGTACTTTCTCCAGTGTAATACACAAGAAAGAGGTACATATCTCCATGTATATACCCAGAAAAAGGTACATACCCCATGTATATACCACGAAGAGGGGTACAATATCCAGTGTATATACCACGAAGGGAGGAAACATATTCCAGTGATAACACACAGAAAGAGGTGCATTAGCCCTTTAAAATTAATTTTCTCCCCCAGGATACGACCCAACAACGGTTTTTTACACGTATTTTAATTTTATCTCCCCTATAAAAACTTACTTGCCTACTTAACCGGGGAAACGGGGCAAGAAAACATCTCACTTTCACGCTGGGGGGGGAGTGACCGGGTCTTTCCACCAACAGCTAAGGAAACTTTTAACCCAAAGCCACGAACGAGCACTTACCTAGTATGGGAAACGGGCCACGAGTGTTCCTCCTTTTTTTTTTCTGATGTTTCTCTCTCTCCTTCTCTGCACAGGTCATTAATTAAAAGATTTGAAGCAAACCAATGAAAATTTTGTAAAGTATAAGAAAAGTATGGGGAAATAAACATGCAAAAACCGTAAATTTAGGTGAATGTCCACCACACCCTGTTTGGCGCGTATGCGATTAAATGCGGGGTATTTATTTAATCGGATTGCGATAGGACTGAATGCAGATTCTCATTTAGAAAAAAGAGGAGCGGAGCAAAAACGGATGTAAGAAATCGGCGGATGTTTCACGGGTGTGGGTAGGATGCGGATGCGGATATCCGATACTCCCTAGTCAGAATCACTATATAACCTAATAAACAATATAATATAATATGTATATATATATATATTTATAAAATATATAATAAAATATTAATTTTTATTATAAAAATTTTAAAATTTAAAATATATATATATATATATATAATATATATTTATATATATAATTATATATTTTTAATTATAATATATATATATAATATATATATAATATTATTATTAATGTAATATATATAACATATATATATATATATTATTATATATAATTATATATATATAAATATATATATATATATAATATAAATAGTATATATATATTAACATATATATATTTTTATATATATAATATATATATATATTTATATATATATATATATAAATATAATTTTAATATTATAAATATTTTTATAAGCAGGAAGCCACCGGGGGGGGTTGGAAAGCTTTTCTGAATACTTTTACAATTTTCAGTGCGTCATCAGGCTATCAATGTTGCAAGTCAGCAAATTGTATGTGGAATTTATGAGACTAGACTTTTTAAAAAGGGCATTTTCCCAGATACAGCTAGTTGGGTTTAGATACGTAGATGATTTTCTTGCAAGGGGCCCAGGATCAAACACTGATTTTTTTCTACCAAACTCAATGGGCTAGTACCTTCCATTAATTTCACTACCAACAGGAAAAAAACAACACTTTTCCTTTCCTAGATATTTTAAACCATCGATTGATAGAAAAATTTAAAATTTCAAAATTATAGGAAAATCCACCAATGTGTCGTCATACAGTCACCACTATTCCGTCATGAAACAAGGGCAAAAAGAATGTGTTCCTCACATTGTTCTTTAGGCATTGCGCATCTGCAGTCCAAGTATTAGAGGGCGAAAAAACCAGATATTCAGCTAGCCCAAACGAGTTTTTCTGGGATTTTGTCGGAAAGGGCCCAAAGTCACAAAAAAAAATTTCTACGGACTAAACCCAAGGAAGTGATGGCCTTTTTTTCCAGCAATGAGAATTTGGTTGCCCACGTGAGGCTTTAAAAAAAAACAAAAAATAAACTTTTCTTTCAAAACAAGGGGCGGGAACAAAGGGGATTTAAAAACAAAACCCCCAACAAAATTGATGGGGGTTTTTTTAAAGGGTTTCCCTGACTCAGTTCCTCTCTCATAATAACAAACAGGAAAAAAATTTGGAAACCAGAATAGCACAACTAAATATCACAGACAGGGGAGGAGTCGAACGCTATCTCAAACCCCTTTTGCTTGGGAATCACCCCCCGGGTTGGTGCTGCCCAAATTATTGTACCAAACATTCATCATAGAAAGAAAAATAAATTTAATTTCTCTTTTGAAACAAGACAAGAAACCATATTAAAATCAAATTTGGTTTTAAAGCTCGATACTGTTTGTGAGTCAAAATTTTTACATAAACCTTAACAACAAAGCTATACAAAAAAACATGATTGTCTTTATGTCGGTGGTCACTGAGGATGGTGACGCTCAACCGTTACCTACGCCCCAAAACCCATGACGCCATTTGGTGGGGTTTTATCACTTTTAGCTGTTGTTGCACCATACATTGACAAAACCCCGATTACATAGGTGGGGGTTTAAAGAATATCAAAGTAGAAATTGGGTCATAGAAATATTTTTGGAAGGGGAAAAGAAAATCCCAAATAAAGGGATAATAATCGTGCTAGAAGAACAAACAAATTAGAAAAGTCCATACCCCCGAGAACATTCAGGAAAAACATTTTAAAAAGGGCAAAAAAGCACATTCATTCCCTTTCTTTTATTAATTAAATAGGTTACACAGAATAATAGCATCCATATATATAATATCCACTGAGAAACGTATTTTCTCTAATCACGGGGAACCTGTTCTAAATGGTTAAAAAAGCTTTTGGCAGACTATTATACCTTCTAATTTCATAATTCTTGACTTCTCAAAACTCTCTTACCCCATAGGGAGGAGAGGGGGGATGGTGGCAATGGTGGGTGTGACGCCGACCGCTCCCACATTCTAAGAGAGCCGAGGAGGGCCCAGGCTCACTCTGCGCTATTCTGAGAAAAAAAAAACTTCCCCTCTCTCCTTCAGTTGCAACCTTCCATAGTTTCCTGATGACGCACTAAGAAGGGGTGAAAGAAACTTGAGCAAAGATTTCCCCCCCCCCACCCGAGACTTGTCTTGCATAATTAAGATCGCCTGTCTGCAATTGTTGTAATATATATATATATATATATATATATATATATATATTATATATATATATAATATATATATATATATATATATATTTAAAATATATATAATATAGAAATAAAAAATAAAAAAATATATATATAATAAAAATAAAATATAATATTAATATATATAAAATAGAAAATGTAGTATAGAATATATTATCTATATAATTTATTATATAATATAAAATATATAATATATATATATATATATATATAAATATGTATGTATGTATATATATATATATTATATATATATATATAAATATATATATAATATATAAATATAATATATATATATATATATATATATATATATATTTTATTGTACCCACGAACAATGTTATTGATCAATAACAACACTGCGCAAGCCAAGGAGTGAACCCATGCTGGTTTGGCCCATCTCATGAGAGCGAAAACCCATGACGCTCAATCCAGGGGACCACACAGTCCTTAAGAAGACTTAAAATACCCAAGAAACAAAATTGATAAATCTTTAAAAATAGCTAGTAATACTTTTTACAATCCAAAAAGGACAACCAACCTTATTCAACTAAAAATATGTTGGTTCCCCTTACCATGAAAACTTGGTTGATATGCCTTCTCTTCTTAAGACTTTTAATATCAAATTTATATTTAAAAATCGTAAATACATTAAAAAAAACTTATGATTAAAAATTACCCCCATAATGCTGACGGATGCTATATGATTCCTTGTAAAATATGCGTAAGGTTTATTAAATGGTCAAACTGGTAAAAGTCTCGAACTAAGTTTAAAAACAACATAAATATAGCATTAGAACTGGACAAGATTCCAATGCTCTCTTTATTCATGTGAGAGATTTTAACATCCAATTGATTTTCAAAAAGTTGAGAAGTAGTATCAAGCAAGCCCATGGTCGATACGTATATAATTGAATCTTGTTTCATAAAAAGCAGTTTTGAAAATAATATGAATATTTTTTTTGGTTATATAAATTAGATTCCTTTATAATTAGTAAAAATTTTGGGGAAAAATTTAATGATACATTGGGCAAGTAATAAATCTTTATGCTTAGGTAGAGAATCAGGTGTGTTTCCCAGAGTTGAGTCTTGTCACGCGACGTGAGGGGTATCTTGTTGTGGTGATGTGACTGTGAAGTGTAGTCTTGTTGTGGTGATGTGACTGTGAAGTGTAGTCTTGTTGTGGTGATGTGACTGTGAAGTGTAGTCCTTGTTGTGGTTTATGTGACTGTGAAGTGTAGTTTTTGTTGTGGGTGATGTGACTGTGAAGTGGAGTCTTGTTGTGGTGATGTGACTGTGAAGTGTAGTCTTGTTTTGGTGATATGACTGTGAAGTGTAATCTTGTTGTGGTGATAAAGACTGTGAAGTGTAGTCTTGCTCCTTTTTTATGTCTTCCTGTTGATGCTTGGAATTTCACTTTACTATTTTACACAATGGCTGTTTTTAAAACACACAACACACACACACCACACACACACACACACACACACACACACATATATATTAATATATATATATATAAAATATAATATATATATATATATATTATATATATATATATATATATATAAAATTCTCCTAAGAAAAAATATAGGGGGGTAAACCACCTCTGGAACGGACTGGGACTCTCATCCTCAGAGAAAAGAATAAACTTACTCCAGGGGAAAAAAATTTAGATTCTCCCCAGAGCGTTTGAACATTTTCTTCTCCTATATTATTTATTCAATGTAAACTTTATTTAAAGACAAAATAAAGTTAATAAAAATACAATAGGAAGTAGAAGAACATACATAACATGTCAGAGTCTATTTCTCAAATACTTCATCCAGCTCCCCAGCAGTCAGCCATGTGCCAGAATGCTGCAGGCATTTTCCCTCTGGATCGCGACACTCTGTGATCCTTGGTTTGTGTGCTGGTTTTTTCTCCCAGCTCTTTGAACTTTAGAACACACTTGCCCATGCTCCAAGGTCTCCGACCCTACTGGGAGAAGTTATAGCAAAATGGGCAGGCCGTCATATTTGCAGATCTTCCGGATCAGCCGGGGTGTGCTCGTACGTTGGACTGCATGCGGCCAGCAGTAGCAAACCTAGTTGATCAGGCCCTGATCCATCAGGAGCCTGGTCATGGACCGGGCCGCGGGGGCGTTGATCCCTGGAATAACCTCCAGGTAACCTCCAGGGTCTCCCTGTAACTGGCGGTTCCACCCCCTTCAACTTCAAAGTATTTCAGGCAGGTGTCCGCCAATGTGGCAACACGGGTGTTGTCCCAGGCAATCTGCTTTTAAAATCCTTCCAGGGGAACATAGTGGCTCCATCTGGACGCTTTTGACTTCTGCGGACCTCCAAGAGTCAGAAGTCCAAAAGATCAATCTACG
>NC_069405.1:86648150-86653150 GCF_026875155.1 Cherax quadricarinatus
AAAAAAAAAAAAGAAATTTTTTTTTTTTTTGAGGTTTATGGAGGTTGAGTAAAAAAAGAAATGAAAAGTGAACATTGGAATGCGCAAGGTGTTGAGGGTAAGAAAATACTGATGCAGTGAAAGATTGTGTATCAGACTGGGGGGGGGGGAGGATGGATGACGTAAATGTATTCGGATATTTGGGAGTGGGCTTGTCAGTATATAGGTCTATGACAGACGAGGTGTACCATACAACTGACTAGGAGAAAAAGGTGAGTGGTGCATTTTGGAATTTGTGGAGACGAAGAATGTTATCTCTGGAAGCAAAGAGGGAATGTATGGGAGTAAAGTAGGGTCAGGCATAGGAGAAAGCTGGAGGATGTGGAGATGTCGTGTCTAAGGGCAATGTGTGTGGTGTGATTGTGCAGAGAATTCGTTCCTTGGAGATTAGAAGGAGGTGCGGGGTTACTGCAAATAATATCCAGAGCGACTGGAACAATATAGGGCGGCTTGGAGGGTGTATTAATATGTAATGGAAGGAAGGCAGGATGGAGATAGTCCTTGGAGAGGTTGGATGGAGGGGTTAAAGGAGGATTTGTGTGCGAGGGGATTGGACATCCCGCAAGCATATGTGAGGGTGTTGGGTAAGAGTGAGTGGAGGCAAGTGATTTTTATGACTTGACATGCTGTTGGAGTGTGAGGCAAGGTAACATTTATGAAGGGATTCAGGGAAACCTGTTATCTGGAGTAGAGTTCTGGAGGTCGGAATTACAGTGCCTGTACTCTGAAGGTGGGGTGGAGGTGGGAAGGACAGCGCCTGTACTCTGAAGGTGGGGTGGAGGTGGGAAGTACAGTGCCTGTACTCTGAAGGTGGGGTGTAGGTGGGAAGTACAGTGCCTGTACTCTGAAGGTGGGGGGGACGTGGGAAGTACAGTGCCTATACTCTGAAGGTGGGGTTAAGGTGGGAAGTACTGTGCCTGTACTGTGAAGGTGGGGTGGAAGTGGGTAGTACAGTGCCTGTACTCTGAAGGTGGGGTGGAGGTGGAAAGTACAGAGACTAATCTGAAGGTAGGGTGGAGGTGGGAAGTACAGTGCCTGTACTCTGAAGGTGGGGTGGAGGTGGGAAGTACAGTGCCTGTACTCTGAAGGTGGGGTGAAGGTGGGAAGTACAGTGCCTGTACTCTGAAGGTAGGGTGGAGGTGGGAAGTACAGTGCCTGTACTCTGAAGGTGATGTGGAGGTGGGAAGTACAGTGCCTGTACTCTGAAGGTGGGGTGAAGGTGGGAAGTACAGTGCCTGTACTCTGAAGGTAGGGTGGAGGTGGGAAGTACAGTGCCTGTACTCTGAAGGTGATGTGGAGGTGGGAAGTACAGTGCCTGTACTCTGAAGGTGGGGTGGAGGTGGGAAGTAGAGTGCCTGTACTGTGAAGGTGGGGTGGAGGTGGGAAGTACAGTGCCTGTACTCTGAAGGTGGGGGTGGAGGTGGGAAGTGCAGTGCCTGTACTCTGAAGGTGGGGTGGAGGTGGGAAGTACAGTGCCTGTACTCTGAAGGTGGGGTGGAGGTGGGAAGTACAATGCCTGTACTCTGAAGGTGGGGTGGAGGTGGGAAATACAGTGCCTGTACTCTGAAGGTGGGTGGAGGTGGGAAGTACAGTGCCTGTACTCTGAAGGTGGGGTGCAGGTGGGAAGTACCGTGCCTGTACTCTGAAGGTGGGTGGAGGTGGGAAGTACAGTGCCTGTACTCTGAAGGTGGGGTGGAGGTGGGAAGTACAGTGCCTGTACTCTGAAGGTGGGGTGGAGGTGGGAAGTACAGTGCCTGTACTCTGAAGGTGGGGTGGAGGTGGGAAGTACAGTGCCTGTACTCTGAAGGTGGGGTGGAGGTGGGAAGTACAGTGCCTGTACTCTGAAGGAGGGGTGGAGGTGGGAATGTACTCTGAAGGAGGGGTGGAGGTGGGAATGTACTCTGAAGGAGGGGTGGAGGTGGGAATGTACTCTGAAGGATGGGTGGAGGTGGGAATGTACTCTGAAGGATGGGTGGAGGTGGGAATGTACTCTGAAGGAGGGGTGGAGGTGGGAATGTACTCTGAAGGATGGGTGGAGGTGGGAATGTACTCAGAAGGAGGGGTGGAGGTGGGAATGTACTCTGAAGGATGGGTGGAGGTGGGAATGTACTCTGAAGGAGGGGTGGAGGTGGGAATGTACTCTGAAGGATGGGTGGAGGTGGGAATGTACTCTGAAGGATGGGTGGAGGTGGGAATGTACTCTGAAGGAGGGGTGGAGGTGGGAATGTACTCTGAAGGATGGGTGGAGGTGGGAATGTACTCTGAAGGAGGGGTGGAGGTGGAATGTACTCTGAAGGATGGGTGGAGGTGGGAATGTACTCTGAAGGAGGGGTGGAGGTGGGAATGTACTCTGAAGGATGGGTGTGAGGTGGGAATGTACTCTGAAGGAGGGGTGGAAGTGGGAATGTACTCTGAAGGATGGGTGGAGGTGGGAATGTACTCTGAAGGAGGGGTGGAGGTGGGAATGTACTCTGAAGGATGGGTGGAGGTGGGAATGTACTCTGAAGGAGGGGTGGAGGTGGGAATGTACTCTGAAGGATGGGTGGAGGTGGGAATGTACTCTGAAGGAGGGGTGGAGGTGGGAATGTACTCTGAAGGATGGGTGGAGGTGGGAATGTACTCTGAAGGAGGGGTGGAGGTGGGAATGTACTCTGAAGGATGGGTGGAGGTGGGAATGTACTCTGAAGGATGGACGGGTGAGGGATACTTGCAGCTGCTGAACTGTGGTATCAGCGTCCCTCTGGCAAGATAGTGATGAAGTGAATGATGGTGAAAATGTTTCTACTGTTATGGGTCACCATGTTATGGGTCACCATGTTATGGGTCACCATGTGATGGGTCACCATGTTATGGGTCACCATGTTATGGGTCACAATGTTATGGGTCACAATGTTATGGGTCACAATGTTATGGGTCACAATGTTATGGGTCACCATGTTATGGGTCACATGTTATGGGTCACAATGTTATGGGTCACAATGTTATGGGTCACAATGTTATGGGTCACAATGTTATGGGTCACCATGTTATGGGTCACCATGTTATGGGTCACCATGTTATGGGTCACCATGTTATGGGTCACAATGTTATGGGTCACAATGTTATGGGTCACCATGTTATGGGTCACCATGTTATGGGTCACCATGTTATGGGTCACAATGTTATGGGTCACAATGTTATGGGTCACAATGTTATGGGTCACATGTTATGGGTCACCATGTTATGGGTCACCATGTTATGGGTCACCATGTTATGGGTCACCATGTTATGGGTCACCATGTTATGGGTCACCATGTTATGGGTCACCATGTTATGGGTCACCATGTTATTGGTCACCATGTTATGGGTCACAATGTTATGGGTCACAATGTTATGGGTCACCATGTTATGGGTCACCATGTTATGGGTCACCATGTTATGGGTCACAATGTTATGGGTCACAATGTTATGGGTCACAATGTTATGGGTCACCATGTTATGGGTCACCATGTTATGGGTCACCATGTTATGGGTCACAATGTTATGGGTCACCATGTTATGGGTCACCATGTTATGGGTCACAATGTTATGGGTCACAATGTTATGGGTCACAATGTTATGGGTCACAATGTTATGGGTCACAATGTTATATGTCACAATGTTATGGGTCACAATGTTATGGGTCACCATGTTATGGGTCACAATGTTATGGGTCACCATGTTATGGGTCACAATGTTATGGGTCACAATTGTTATGGGTCACATGTATGGGTCACAATGTTATGGGTCACCATGTTATGGGTCACAATGTTATGGGTCACAATGTTATAGGTCACAATGTTATGGGTCACAATGTTATGGGTCACAATGTTATGGGTCACAATGTTATTTTTTTTTATTATCACACTTGCCGATTCCCACCAAGGCAGGGTGGCCCGAAAAAGAAAAACTTTCACCATCATTCACTCCATCACTGTCTTGCCAGAAGGGTGCTTTACACTACAGTTTTTAAACTGCAACATTAACACCCCTCCTTCAGAGTGCAGGCACTGTACTTCCCATCTCCAGGACTCAAGTCCGGCCTGCCGGTTTCCCTGAACCCCTTCATAAATGTTACTTTGCTCACACTCCAACAGCACGTCAAGTATTAAAAACCATTTGTCTCCATTCACTCCTATCAAACACGCTCATGCATACCTGCTGGAAGTCCAAGCCCCTCGCACACAAAACCTCCTTTACCCATTCTCTCCAACCTTTCCTAGGCCGACCCCTACCCCGCCTTCCTTCCACTACAGACTGATACACTCTTGAAGTCATTCTGTTTCGCTCCATTCCTCTCTACATGTCCGAACCACCTCAACACCTTCCTCAGCCCTCTGGACAACAGTTTTGGTAATCCCGCACCTCTCTCCTAATTCCAAACTACGAATTCTCTGCATTATATTCACACCACACATTGCCCTCAGACATGACATCTCACTGCCTCCAGCCTTCTCCTCGCTGCAACATTCATCACCCATGCTTCACACCCATATAAGAGCGTTGGTAAACTATACTCTCATACATTCCCTCTTTGCCTCCAAGGACAAAGTTCTTTGTCTCCACAGACTCCTAAGTGCACCACTCACTCTTTTTCCTCATCAATTCTATGATTCACCTCATCTTTCATAGACCCATCCGCTGACACGTCCACTCCCAAATATCTGAATACATTCACCTCCTCCATACTCTCTCCCTCCAATCTGATATTCAATCTTTCATCACCTAATCTTTTTGTTATCCTCATAACCTACTCTTTCCTGTTTCACCTTTAATTTTCTTCTTTTGCACACCCTACCAAATTCATCCACCAATCTCTGCAACTTCTCTTCAGAATCTCCCAGAGCACAGTGTCATCAGCAAGAGCAGCTGTGACAACTCCTATTTGTGTGTGATTCTTATCTTTTAACTCCACGCCTCTTGTCAAGACCCTCGCATTTACT
>NC_069405.1:86658150-86667127 GCF_026875155.1 Cherax quadricarinatus
GCAAGAACTAAGTCCAGCAGGTTGTTTCCTCTAGCTGGTTCGGTCACAAACTGTTTAAATAAAAAATCTTGGATTGTATCAAGAAAGTTGCTAGACTCTAGATTTGTTGTCAAATTACTTCAATTTGTCTAAAGTTAAAATCTCCCATTTACACAATATTCTTATATCTAGATGCCTTGTGAATTTTGTCCAATAGAAGTTTACAGTGCTTGCTATGAAGGTTTGGAGCCAGTAAATCACATCCTCCAGAAACAAGACAAACAGATTCAGTCTCCATTGGTTCCACTTTTATATAATGTCTAATGCCAACACTTTAAATTATCCTTATTATTGACCCTATCAGTGTGGAATAATTTATAGCATTGTACATGGCGTTCAGAATATACTTCACTATCTTACAAGTTGAACCAGTTCTCTGTTCTAGCAATAATATCTATGCTTCCTGCACATGCAATTTATCTTAGCTCATCTGTCTGTTTACGCTACTACTATTAGTAGAGTAAACCTTAACAGAGATATTCACTCGCTGCCCTTTACTCTCTATCTTTGTTTATTGGTCAGTCCTATTGCATTTATTAGTAACTTTATGATGATTAATGTCTTCTGAACATATCTTTGAGGTATTCTGGCAATTTATGCTGTTTTCATGGCACACAGCCATACCTCTATCTTCTATCACTTTATTTAGACAACTCAGCTGCCACCCCAGCCACAGAAATATGCACCCATTCCTTGCATACATTTCAGGTTTGCCATATAATTTGTCCCAGCTGGCAAAATACTACATATGATTCGGAACCCTCCCTTAGTTAGACCTAATTAAATCTATAGCTGTCCTTTACTTATCTTGTAGCTCCTGTCTCCTGCCCTTCCCAATATCATTTCCACCAGTGCTGAGGCAGATAACTTGATTGTTCCCATTATCTACCATGATATTATCCAACCTGTTGACTATATCACCAACACCAGCTTCTTGGAAATACACTGTCTCCCCGTCCTAACTCTGTTACAGAACTTCTATCTATTGCTCCCACTTATTTGACATAGCTGAATACGATGTTATAATTCCCACTTCCTGTAAGCACTTCTGTTCGTTGCGCTCTAATATTTTTTTTTTTCAGTGGAATTCGACAAAGTTAAAGATTGTTCAAAAGAAATTAATCTGTCTGCTTATTTGATATATGCTAATTCTGTTTTATTGTCAATTTACTTAGTTCCATAACTTAAACACACACACACGCGCACACACACACACACACACACACACACACACACACACACACACACACACACACACACACACACACACACACACACACATGCACACAGACCGCACTCAGGGAGAAAGACCTTGGGGTGACCATAACACCGAGCACATCACCGGAGGCACACATCAACCAAATAACCGCTGTAGCATACGGGCGCCTGGCAAACCTGAGAATAGCGTTCCGATACCTTAATAAGGAATCGTTCAAAACACTGTACACTGTGTATGTTAGGCCCATACTGGAGTATGCAGCACCAGTCTGGAACCCACACCTGGTCAAGCTCGTCAAGAAGTTAGAGAAAGTACAAAGGTTTGCAACAAGGCTAGTCCCAGAGCTCAAGGGAATGTCGTACGAGGAAAGGTTAAGGGAAATCGGACTGACGACACTGGAGGACAGAAGGGTCAGGGGAGACATGATAACGACATACAAGATACTGTGGGGAATAGACAAGGTGGACAGAGATAGGATGTTCCAGAGAGGGGACACAGTGACAAGGGGTCACAACTGGAAGCTGAAGACTCAGACGAGTCACAGGGACGTTAGGAAGTATTTCTTCAGTCATAGAGTTGTCAGCAAGTGGAATAGCCTAGCAAGTGAAGTAGTGGAGGCAGGAACCATACATAGTTTTAAGAAGAGGTATGACAAAGCTCAGGAAGCAGAGAGAGAGAGGATCCAGTAGCGATCAGTGAAGAGGCGGGGCCAGGAGCTGAGTCTCGACCCCTGCAACCACAATTAGGTGAGTACACACACACACACACATACACACACACACACACACACACACACACACAACAGGCCTAGTGTCTAATCGATATGTGCCTAGGACAAAATGGTAACACACACACACACACACACATGCATCAACATGTTAGAGACACTACCAGAGAGAGAGGAGAGGATGAACCAGCAAGGTTGGACCTTGTATTCACCATGAGTAGTTCGGACATCGAGGGTATCATGTATGAAAGGCCCCTGGGAGCTAGTGATCATGTGGTTCTGTGATTCGACTACATAGTTGAGCTCCAAGTGGAGAGAGTAGCAGGAATAGGCTGGGAAAAACCAAACTACAAAAGGGGGAACTACTCAGGCATGAGGAACTTCCTTCAAGACATTCAGTGGGAGAGGGAACTGACAGGAAAACAGTACAAGAAATGATGGACTATGTAGCAACAAAATGCAAGGAGGGAGAGGAGAGGTTTGTTCCAAGGGAAACAGAAATAATGGGAAGAACATAACGAGTCTTGGTTCACCCAAAGGTGTAGGGAGGCAAAAACTAGGTGTACTAGAGAATGGAAAAGGTACAGAAGACAGAGAACTCAGGAAAATAAAGAAATCAGCCGAAGAGCCAGAAACGAATATGCACGGATAAGAAGGGAGGCTCAGAGACAATATGAAAATGACATAGCATCAAAAGTAAAGACTGACCCGAAGCTGTTGTACAGCTACATCAGGAGGAAAAAACAACAGTCAAGGACCAGGTAATCAGACTGAGAAGGGTGATGGGGAATTCACAGAAACGACCGAGAGGTTTGTCAGGAGCTCAACACAAGATTTAAGAGGTATTTACAGTGGAAACCAGTAGGACTCCAAGAAATCAGAACAGGGGGGCACACCAGCAAGTGCTGGATGAGGTACATATAACCAAGGAGGAGGTGAAGAAGCTGCTATGCGAACTTGACACCTCAAAGGCGGTGGGGACCAGACAACATCTCTCCATGGGCCTTAAAGAGGGAGCAGAGATATTGTGTGAGCCATTACAAGATCTTCAACACATCATTTGAAATGGGCAACTCCCTGAGGTATGGAAAATGGCAAATGTAGTCCCAATTTTTAAAAAGGGAGACAGACATGGGGCACTAAACTACAGACCTGTATCACTAACGTGTATAGTATGCAAGGTCATGGAGAAGATCATCAGGAGGAGAGTAGTGGGGCACCTGGAAAGAAACAAGTGTATAATTGACAACCAGCACGGTTTCAGGGAAGGAAAATCCTGTGTCACAACCTACTAGAGTTTTATGACAAGGTGACAGAAAGTAAGACAAGAGAGAGAGGGGTGGATCGACTGCATATTTTTGGACTGCAAGAAGGCCTTCGACACAGTTCCTCACAAGAGGTTACTGCAAAAAGCTAGAGGACCAGGCACACATAACAGGAAAGGCACTGCAATGGATCAGGAATATCTGACAGGGAGGCAACAACGAGTCATGGTACGCGACGAGGTGTCAGAGTGGGCGCCTGTGATAAGCGGGGTTCCACAGGGGTCAGTCCTAGGACCTGTGCTGTTCTTGGTATATGTGAACGACATAACGGAAGGGATAGACTCAGAAGTGTCCTTGTTTGCAGATGATGTGAAGTTAATGAGAAGAATCAAATCGGACGAGGATCAGGCAGGACTACAAAGATACCTGGACAGGCTACAAGCCTGGTCCAGCAACTGGCTCCTTGAATTTAACCTGCCAAATGCAAAGTCATGAAGATTGGGGAAGGGCAAAGAAGACCGCAGACACAATATAGTTTAGATGGCCAAAGACTGCAAACCTCACTCAAGGAAAAAGATGAGGGGGTGAGTATAACACCGAGCATATCTCCTGAGGCGCACATCAATCAGATAACTGCTGCAGCATACGGGCGCCTGGCAAACTACGGATAGCGTTCGATACCTCAGTAAGGATTCGTTTAAGACTCTGTATACCATCTACGTCAGGCCCATACTGGAGTATGCAGCACCAGATTGGAATCCACACCTAGTCAAGCACGTCAAGAAATTAGAGAAAGTGCAAAGGTTTGCAACAAGACTAGTCCCAGAGCTACGGGGATTGTCCTATGAAGAAAGGTTGAGGGAAATCGGCCTGACGACACTGGAGGACAGGAGGGTCAGGGGAGACATGATAACGACATATAAAATACTGCGCGGAATAGACGAGGTGGACAAAGACGGGATGTTCCAGAGATGGGACACAGACACAAGAGGTCACAATTGGAAGTTGAAGACTCAGATGAATCAAAGGGATGTTAGGAAGTATTTCTTCAGTCATTGAGTAGTCAGGCCGTGGAATAGCCTAGAAAGTGATGTAGTGGAGGCAGGAACCATACATAGTTTTAAGGCGAGGTATGATAGAGCTCATGGGGCAGGGAGAGAGAGGACCTAGTAGCAATCAGCGAAGAGGCGGGGCCAGGAGCTGTGACTCGACCCCTGCAACCACAAATAGGTGAGTACACACACACACACACACACACGTACTCATATACAACAGGCTTAGTGTCTAATCGACATGTGCCTAGGACAAAATGGTAACTAACTAACACACACACACACACAACAACAAAGACAGGATGTTCCAGAGATGCGACACAGCAACAAGGGGACACAGTTGGAAGTTGAAGACACAAATGGATTACAGGGATGTTAGGAAGTACTTCTTCAGCCATATAGTAGTCAGGAAGTGAAATAGTTTGGGAAGCGATGTAGTGGAGGCAGGATCTATACATAGCTTTAAGCAGAGGTATGATAAAGCTCACCGTTCAGGGAGAGTGATCTACTGGCGACCAGTGAAGAGACGGGGCCAGGAGCTTGAAATCGACCCCTGCAACCTGAACTAGGTGAGTACAAAGAAGCGTTAACTACAGACCAGTGTCACTGACATGTATAGTATGTAAAGTTATGGGGAACATTATCAGGCAAGGAATGAAGGAGCACCTGGAAAGAAAGGATCTCATACATGACAACCAGCACTGCTTTAGAGATGGTAAATCCTGTCTAACAAACCTACTGGAGTTCTGTGACAAGGTAACAGAAGTAAGGCGGGAGAGAGAGATACAGGGGTCGGTAGACTGCATTGTCTTGGACAGTAAGAAGGATTTTGGCAAAGTTTCGTCCAAGAGATTGGTGCAAAAGCTAGAGAAACAGGAAGAAATAACAAGGGAAGCATTACAATATATCATGGCATTACTGACAAGAAAACAACTGGTGATTGTCATGAAGAACTGTAGGAATGGGTGAATGAGACGAGAGGGATTTCTACAATGACCAGTTCTGGGACTGGTGCTATTTCTCGTATACGAGAATGACATGACGAAAGGAATACAGTCAGAGGCATCCCTGTTTCCAGACGATGTGGAACTAATGACGAGAATGTAGGCAGACGTGAACTAGGAAATGCTGTAAATGGATCTGGACAGGCTGCAAGACTGGTCTGTCTGATAAATGTCTACTGGAGTTTAACCCCAGCAAGTGAAGAGTTATGAAGTGTGGGGAAATACAAAGACGACCACAGAATGAAGAACAAAAGTAAGAAGAACACGAAAAAATAATTGCAATAACTACAAGAACCAAAAGAGTAAGAAGGAAAATAATTCTAACAAGGACAATAGCAACAATAACATGAATAACAACTACAAGAAGAACACCAAGAACAATAACCAATTACATTGAACCTGGCAATAAAGGAGCACCTCTCATGCAGGCGATCTTACATTGTATTGAACCTGGCAATATAGGGAGCCCCCCTCGTGCAGGCGATGCCGTAGCCTTGAGGGAAGAAGGTATGGCGAGCGAGGTGGAAGCGACGTCTGCCTCTCTGCGTGGCGCGGATTTCAGAGTTGAGATTAGCTGACATGTAAACAATTTTCTTAGCCAGGACCTAGAAGAAAGGTACATATGATTTTAAGTTAATTATAAATTATTTATACGAACCTACATGTTGACAATAAAACATTGTAATGTTCTCTCCAGCAGACTGAGAGACACTGATATACATTACTATAATCATTCTATATGTTTTATTATCTCCATTTTCCAGTGTATTATACCCTATTATTTTAGAAATTATTGTTGGACGAATCTCTATCTTAACCACAGAATGACAGTACTAAATGCTACGCAGCATAAACATCAGCAGCGTAAACACAGTTTTGTAGAAGTGCGTAATTGATCAGTGTTCTCAGCAGTATAGTGATGACATAGTGTTCATGTCTAATATTTGGTGTTCCTAACGTGACGTGAGAAATGTCACGTGATCATCACAAAGACTCTGTGGTAAAAATATCATGTAAATATAATGGATCATGAAAAAATATCTCAGTGAAAGTTGGAAATTAAACTTGAGTTCTTTCATACATATCTGAAGATGTATGTGTAAACACATGAAAGTCCTCAGGTTTTATTTCCTATTTTCACTGCGGTATTTTTTCTAATTTGCAATCTGGCGTTTTATTGTGATTTGTTGCACACTGCAACATAAACAACATAAGATCCATGTGGACCAGATAAACATTCGTTCCCTACAAGAAAAAAAGAAAGCTAAAACAAATCTTTTCACAGGAAAATTTATATTTTTGCATCAAAACTAAAGTTGATATCTATCCTAACCTTGAAAATATTTACACAAACAAAGGCTTCATTTTTCCTAACACATACATAAGAATTTACGTAATTTAAGATGTTTTCTAAAGGTGTAGCCCGCCAAGTTACTGGATCAGTCGGTCAGATGACCGACAGATCCAGTGACGAGTCATCATGTGACGAGACCCGCGTCAGGAAACACATGCCCTGTTTCCTGTCAAACCTTACCTAACGTAACCTAATGAGTAGCCGTGACCCCATGTTGCAAGCTGTTTGTATCATAGTGCAAGCTAATTACGTCATGTTGCATCCTAAGAGCATCGTGGTTGAAGCCAGTTGCATCATGCAGCAAGTTAAGAAAATCACGCTAGAAGCAAAGTGAATCATGCTGTAAGTTAGAACATTAAGCTGCACGTTATGTATATCACACTGCAAGAAAAGAACAGCTTTCTTGAAGCTAAGTGCATCATTCAGTAGGCTAAGAGAATCATACTGTAGGATAACTGAATCATACTATAGGCTAAGTGTTACGCCCCTCGTTTGTGAACCTTCTAGGTCAGGTATGATGTATAAGTAACGGGCTTTTTCACTTAATATTATATTATTTCTAGCCTCATTAGTAGCTAAAATGAGGATGGAGTACTTTATAATATTATCTGGCCTTAATTTATTTAGCTGTGTAAATAGATAGGATGTTTCGACGATGTAAACTACGGGTGCAGTTGTTTACTACCCGGCTGTCGTTTAGCCACTGTCCCCTCTTAATCCGAGGTGACGTCAGTCTGAGAATTGTGTTATAGGGCAGTCCACTCTCACCTTTCGTGAGAGAAACTCCTTGATTCCTGGATTTAATCTTCTGGTCCCACATGAGGTTCCCTAGTGACCCTCCAGTACCTCGAACGGTATCAGACAGAAACGTCTCGGACGAAGTGTGTGTCGCTGTATTGGAGACGCTGGTGATTGTCCCTAGCTCTGCTAGGAGCGAGTTTAAGGAGTATTGGTTCAAAGAGGTCGGCGAAAAAGTCATGGGAGACAGACTCGCCTCAGAACTCCTTTAAGTGTAGAATATTCCTAATCTCACTTAGTATATTTTGAAAGTTGAATAAGAATGAATTATTATCGAAGTGTTACGTCTTCTGTCTCATTGGGATTGAGTCAAGCAAAGTGTTATTATGTGAAGTGAAGGTGTTATGATACTAGAGCCATTCAGTACTATAATCAAGACAGAATATTGTATATTATCTTTTAAGTGAACTCAAGTGTAAATTTCATGAGTACTCTGTTTTATGGTGCGACCTTTTTAAAGTTAATATAAAACCCTTCTATGGTTTATTAAGAAACTTAATAAAAAACCGGAAAGAACCATTGTGATTGTTTACTACTGATCCCTTGAATGATTCCATTTAGAACAGGATATTCGGTCCTGTTTATTTGTTGCAAGAAAGGGCTAAACAGGCTTAAGTAGTGGCCCTGTACGCAACACTAAGTAAATCATTCTGTACGCTAAGTGAATTATAATATAGGCTAAGTGAATTATAATATAGGCTAAGTGAATTATAATGTAGGCTAAGTGAATTATAATGTAGGCTAAGTGAATCATAATGTAGGCTTAGTGAATCATAATGTAGGCTAAGTGAATTATAATGTAGGCTAAGTGAATCATAATGTAGGCTTAGTGAATCATAATGTAGGCTAAGTGAATCATAATGTAGGCTAAGTGAATCATAATATAGACTAAGTGAATTATAATATAGGCTAAGTGAATCATAATGTAGGCTGAGTGAATTATAATATAGGCTAAGTGAATCATAATGTAGGCTAAGTGAATCATAATGTAGGCTAAGTGAATCATAATGTAGGCTAAGTGAATCATAATGTAGGCGCATCATACTGCAACATAACAGCATCATAGATATCATAAACTCCATCTCTTCAAACGCAAACTTGTGTAACATTGTGAGACAAGGTATATTAAGTTATGGATATGAACTCGTTGTTGCTTCTGAAACACATTAATAGAACAACCTACAGACTGACATAGATGTAGAAAGTGAGTCTGAGAGAGAGGAAGTTGCTCTTGCATGAGTCTGGTACAACCTGTTGTTACCAGGGAGACAAGTGCTGTTGTTACCAGGGAGACAAGTGCTGTTGTTACCAGGGAGACAAGTGCTGTTGTTACCAGGGAGACAAGTGCTGTTGTTACAAGGGAGGGAGACAAGTGCTGTCGTTACAAGGGAGGGAGACAAGTGCTGTCGTTACAAGGGAGGGAGACAAGTGCTGTTGTTACCAAGGAGACAAGTGCTGTTGTTACCAGGGAGGGAGACAAGTGCTGTTGTTACCAGGGAGGGAGACAAGTGCTGTTGTT
>NC_069405.1:86667627-86687934 GCF_026875155.1 Cherax quadricarinatus
GATCACTTTAAATATCCTCAATTTTTAAAACCTTATAGGAAAGGTTTTGGGGGGGGGGGGGGGGGGGGGGGACTAAGGGACCTTGAACTCTGTTTGGGAAAGAAACTGTGGCCAAAAATGTGTAGACCAAAGGGTTTTTGGGGGTTTGAGGCAAAACCGGGGAACCCTATCCCAGTTGAGGAATCCATTGGGGCTTTGGGGAAAGCCCTTTGGGGGTTGGGGGTTAGTGGGGATAAAGTAGAAGAGGGGGAGGACAATGAAAAAAACCCACTGTTAGCGCAAATCATTTCATCAGCATGAGGCCAAAACCCAGGGAAACTGCTTGGGAGGGGGGAGAGGTGCAAACCTTTATGGTGAAAATCCCCCTAGACGTTTGCAAGCCTGCTGGTGACTATTACATGACAAGTTGGAACCCTTGGGAAACCCATAAAGGAATGAGGGGTAAAAACCTCTAGGGGACAGATACTTTCGACAGAATCCAGTGACTAAAGCTGGTCCTAGTGGCATTAAAAGAAGGGAATAACCCAGAATGGACTTGCACCTAAAGCCTAAAAAAGGGGGGATTCCCTTTATACACAAGCCTCAAACTCTCCCCCCCCCCATCCCATCAATCATCCCCAGATTTCAATAAAGGAAGTTTCATGTAACTTGTTTTTCTTCAGTTTGTGGTATTAAAATTAATATTTCATGTGGTAAAAAAATTTTTTTTCATATTTTTGGGTGTCTTGAACAGAAATTTGATTTCCTTATTTTTTATGGGGAAATTAAATTGCATAACGTAATTTCGCAAACATTGAGCTTCGGGAAGGGATTAAATTGTTATGGGGGGGTCCACGTTATATATTTACATAAAAAACAGTTGACCCCAACAAACGATTTTAAATTGGTCCCCGAGACGAATACATTAGTCGAGTTTTTTAGCGTTAGTCGGGGCAAAATGTTAGCGTAAAAATGTATGCTATTCAAATTTAATGTTTACGATCCCATCTTTGGTCGGGGCCCACTGATATATATTCAGGGGACCCTCCCCAAATGGCATCGCTAACGTTAAATCCGCCTAGCGTACTTTTTAACGAAAAAATTTTTGCCTCGCTGCACTAAAAAAACTCCCCAACGCGTTCGCCAAAGACGTTTCAGTGCGGCGGCCCTGGCCAGCCCCCTTGTTCTGTGGGTGGCAGTGTTTACAACCCACCCCCGCAGTAAACCCCAACATAAAATCAGAACATGCATATTTCACAGCTTTTTTAGTGTTTCACCTGCAAAAAAAGTGACCAGGGCCCCAAGAAGCTTCTAGTGCCCAAACCCGGGGGTAAAAAAGGGGGAAATACTATCGTTCCACGTCAGTGCTGCTGCACCGCCAAAAAAACTGTTTGGACCCGTCAGCTGTTTCGGGACCACAGCTGTGCTGCACCCCAGTGCTGCTGCGCACCTCGGTCAGCTGTTGCTGCACTACGTAGTGCTGCTGCACTACAGTCAGCTGCTGCTGCACTACAGTCAGTTCTGTGCACTACAGTCAGTGTCTGCACTACGTCAGCTGCTGCTGCATACAGTCAGCGCTGTGCACTACGTCAGTGTTGCACTACAGTCAGCTGTCCTGCAAACCCTCGCTGCTGCTGCACCACAGTCAGCTGTTGCAGTCGCTGCACCACATCAGTGTATTACTCAAGTGTTGGAAATGTGTTTTTTTGGGATGGCTTAACATGAAAAATTACCCAAAAAACGATTAACCCCCAAAGGGTTAACCCAGGATAACCCCAAGAAGTCAGTGGTCATCAAGGACTGTCTAAAATTTTTTCTTGGGGTCCCTTTTCTTGTCCCCCCGGGATGGGACCCCCAACAGGATAACGCCCCGGTGAGCAGAAAAAAGCCTGGAAAGTGCCTAAGGCGAGGTATGGGGGGAAAGTGGAAAAGTTGGTGGGGGAGGACAATGAAGAACTAACCACTGATGAGCTGTAGATTCTTTAACAAAAAGAGGCCAGACGAGGAAAAATGCTTCGGAGGGGGGAGAGAGAAATTGAAAAAATTGCCTACTTCAAAAATTAAGGAAAGTGTGCAAAGTGGCTTAAAATGCAAACTTTTTTGATGAAAACACTTGTGCAGATTGCAAGCCCTGCGGGGGATATTACATGCAATGTTGTGAAAAAACTTTAGGGAAAGTCATAAAGGAACGAGGGAAGGCCCTATGGACAGTATGTTTTTGCACAGAGGTTTAGTGACTTCAACTGGGCCCCGGGATTTTTAAAAAGAAGGGAAGTCCCGGAAAAGGATTTTTACCTCAAGTCCTAAAGGAAGGGGATTCCCCTTTAAACACTAGACTCCACACTCCCCCCCCATCCCTTTATCACACCAGATCTTCAATAAAGGAAAGTGTCATGTACGTACTTTTTCTTAGTTTGGGGGTTATTAAAAATAATATTTCATGTGGAAAAATTTTTTTTTTCATACTTTGGGGCGTCTTCCCAAGTTTAAATTTGTTTTCCCAAAATTATTTTTTAGGGGAAAAAATTAATTCGCCTAACGAAAATTTCACCTTGTTGAGCTCTCGGAAGGGTTAATATCTTTGGGTAAGGGTCATTTTTTTAATATACAGGGGGACCCTGAGATCATCGTGAACCGAAATTATCGTAAGGCAAATTAATTTCCCCCATAAGAAAAAAGGAAAAAAATTTAAATTCGTGCAAGACCCCCAAAATCTGAAAAAAAAAAATTTCCCATTTAAAATATTAATTTTAAAAACCCCAAAAACTTAAAAGATATCCCAAATTAATACTCTACAAGAATAGAATACTGCATTCCCTTTATTGAAGATTGGTGATGATTGATGGGATGGGAGGAGGGAGAGTGTGGAAGTTTTTGTTTAAAAGGGGGAACCCCCCCTTGGACTTGAGGATAAGCCCCCTTTTTCCCGGGGGGATTCCCTTTTTTTTTAATGCCACTAGGACCCGCTTGAGAGTCACGGGACCTGTTGCACAACAAATCTGTCCATAGAGCTCTGTACCTCCCATTCCCTTTAAAATTTGCCCAAAAGGGCCCCCAAAAATTGATTGTAATAGTCAGCCGGCTTGCAATAGTTTTTTTAGGTGCTTTTTATTCCATAAAGGTTTGCAGTTTAACCCCCTTTGCACAATTTCCTTATCTTTGAAATGCCAATGGATTCACAAATGGGATAGACAAAACACACCAACATAACGGTAACTACACCCACACACACCACCACAGGACAGGCAACACAACCCAAAATGAACAGGTAAAAAACCACACCACATGGACATGACACACACACAACATGAAAGGTCCCATGGACAGGTAAAACTACACAAAAAAGAGGTCACAATTGGGAAATTGAAAACTAGATGAGTCAAAGGGATGTAGAAGTATATCTTAAGACAAGGTTGCAGGCAGTGGAATAGCCTAGAAAGTGACGTATGGGAGCAGAACCATCAATTTTAAGACAAGGTTTGATAAGCTCAGGGACAAGGAGAGAGGGGGTGGGGTGGGGAGGAACCCAGTAGCACCAGTGAAGAGGCAGGGCAGGAGCTAAGTGACTCGACCCCTGCCAAACCACAAATAGGTAGTACATAGACAGCAACGACTCAAACACATGGACAGGTAACACATACCCACACATAGACAGGCAACACACACACACACACACACATGAACAGGTAACATACACACTGTTGTGTACAGGGCAACTACTTAAGCCTGTTTAGCCCTTTCTTGCAACAAATAAACAGGATTGAATATCCTGTTCTAAATAAACATTCAAGGGTTCAGTAGTAAACAATCACAATGTTTCTTTCCGGTTTTTTATTAAGTTTCTTACTAAACCATAGAAGGGTTTTATATTAACTTAAAAAAGGTCACACCATAAAACAGAGTACTTATGAAATTTACACTTGAGTTCACTTAAAAGATAATATACAATATTCTGTCTTGATTATAGTACTGAATGGCTCTAGTATCATACACCTTCACTTCACATAATAACACCTGCTACTCAATCCCAATGAGACAGAAAAACGTAACCTTCATAATAATTCACTCTTATTCAACTTTCAAAATATACTAAGTGAGATTTATTTATTTATTTATTTATTTATTTATTAATTTTAAAAAATTTGTGCACACATACAGAGGTAAAAAAATAGCAGAAAAGATCAGTATGCCAAAGCCACTTAAACTATGCATAGCATACGGGCTGGCTTAAAATTAACATAAGATGAACTAAGCAATGATAACAACGGTGATAAAACTTTAATGTAAACATGATTACTATAAAGCACAAGTGAGTATTACGAAAGACAGGTCAAGTGGTTTCATGCATTGCTGTACATTCATCTATGAAGTATTCTGTTAGGTAGTGTATTTAAAAAATAATAAAGTTAATTGGTTTTAGGTTCACAATTGAGTGATATAATTGTGAGAAACCATTTAAGATAAACATTTTATAAGGTTCAGTTTATTCAGTATTTTATTTTGTTTTGGTGAGTAAGTGAATCTTTGGAAGAGACTGGAATTTATAAACAGGTAGTGTTTCTTTTATATTTACAGTAATGAGTTCCCAGATTTTAGGGCCTTTTATGTGCATTGAGTTTTTTTGCATAGTGTGAGATGGACACGAGAACATCAAAGAGTGATCTGTGCCTTGTGTTATGGTCATGTGTTCCGTTGAGGTTGGCAAGGAGATGTTTGAGGGGAGGGTTAATATCAGAGTTAAGTGTTCTATGTATGTAATAGGTGCAGTAATAAGTATGAATGTTTTGTATGGTGAATAGGTTTAGTGTATTGAATATTGGTGGAGTGTGCTGCCTATAGTGAGAATTTGTTATCATTCTAACTGCAGCCTTTTGTTGGGTAATTAGTGGTCTGAGATGGTTACTTGTTGTTGAGCCCCATGCACAAATTCCATAGGTGAGATAGGGGTAAATAAGAGAGTGATATAGGGCCAGGAGGGCTGACTGTGGAGCATAGTACCGTATCTTCGATAGTATGCCTACAGTCTTGGAAATTTTCTTAGAAATTTGTTGTATATGTGTATGAAATTTGAGTCTATTATCAAGGTGGATTCCTAAGAATTTTCCCTCTGTTAGCTTTGTGATAGGTGATCCGTTTATCATTATGTTAAGAGGGACATCTGTAGCTCTGTTACCAAACTGAATGAAGTAGGTTTTGTCAATGTTTAGTGTAAGTTTGTTAGTCCTCATCCAGGTAGATATTTTCTGTAATTCTGTATTTACAGTATTGGCTAGCGTGACTGGGCTCGGGTGGGAGAAGACGTATGTAGTGTCATCTGCAAATAGTGTGGGTTTGAGTAATTGCGAAGCATTTGGTAGGTCATTTATGTATAGGAGAAAGAGAAGAGGGCCAAGGACACTTCCCTGTGGGACACCAACTGTAATTGGTTGTGCAGAAGAGTTTGCCCCATTTGCATACACATATTGGCTTCTGTTGCTGAGGTATGACTTGAGGTAGTTGAGGGAGTGCCCTCTTATACCATAGTGTGACAATTTTACGTGGAGCAAGTCATGGTTAACTGTATCAAAAGCTTTACGTAAGTCAATGAAGATCCCCAGTGGGACTTCTTTTTTCTCTATTGCAGTGTATATATGTTCTAGCATGTGTATAATAGCATCATTAGTATTTTTATTTGGCCTGAATCCAAATTGGCAGGGGTTGAGTATGTTTTGGGAGATAAGGTAGGAGTAGATTCGTTTATGAATTAATTTTTCGAAGATTTTTGAGAGAGGGTGTAAGTTGGATATTGGCCTATAGTTATTCAACTCTGTTTGGTCTCCTCCTTTGTGGATCGGGGTGACCCTTGCTATTTTGAGTACTGTGGGGAAGGTGGAGGATTCAATGGATTTGTTAAAGAGTGTTGCAATGATTGGTGATAGCACTTGTGACACTTTTTTGTATATAAAGGGTGGTAAGGTATTTAAATCTCCTGCCTTGTTTTTTAGCGTGTTGATAATAAGGGAGACTTCGTATGGGTTAGTCGGAGCTAGGAACAGTGTGTTCGGGTAGTTGCCAGTGAGGTAGTCATTTGGTGGGGTATCTGAGCTTGGGATTTTATTGGCAAGGTTTTGTCCTATAGTGGAGAAGAAGTCATTGAGTCTGTTTGCTGTTTCTGTTGGTGGGAGTTGGGGTTCATCTGATTTTGCTAATTTTATTTCGCTATTTCGTGATATCTTTTTTGTTCCTAGAATTTCTGATAGGGTTTTCCAGGTCTTTTTTATATCACCTCGTAAGTTGGATAATCTGTTCTCATAATACAATTTTTTTGCCCTTCTTATCAGGCTGGTTAGGATTGACGAGTAACGTTTTGTTTGGTCTCTGGTTATGTGACCCATTCTGTACTGTTTTTCATATTGGTGTTTTGTATTTATGGATTTGAGAATGCTGGGTGTTAACCAGGGACTGTTCAGTCTCTTAGCTGTCATCTGTTTAGTTTTTTTAGGGCAGTGCTTGTTATAGAGGTATTGGGTCTTTTTTAGAAAATTATTAATACATTCGTCAATATCTGTATAGATTTCTAGCTCAGTGTGCCAGTCAATGTTTGCTACTGCTGTTGTGAAGTTATTAATGGCTGCCTCATTGTGAAGTCTGAAGGTGACTTTAGTAGTGTCTTGGGGTAATTTACCAAGAGTTGTTATGAGAAAAGTAGGGTAGTGGTCTGTGGTATTATCTGTAATTATGCCTGATTTTAAAGGGGATATGGTGTTGGTCCAGATGTGGTCAAGTAGGGAAACACTAGTCTCTGTAACTCTTGTAGGTTTTGTTACTGTTGGTAGCAACATACAGTTACTCATTGTGTTTGTGAATTCAGTAACGTGTGGGTCCTGGTCTTGCAGGAGATTTATATTGAAGTCACCTGAGAGTAGTAAGTGATCTTTGTTCATGCGTGCATCAGTTATCATACTTCCTAGGTTTTGACTAAATTGGCTAATGTTTGACTGTGGAACTCTGTAAATGTTTATCAATGTGAGAGGTTTTTGTAGGTATTTGGATTTGAATTTGGCTATTATATATTCCCCATGTTCATCCCTTGTGCAAGTATTAGTGATACATTCTAGTTGGTCTGAGTAGTATATGGCTGTGCCACCCCCTTGTTGGTCTGGCCTACAGTTGTGTATGGCTGTGTAACCAGGAATGGCATAGACATCTGTACTATCAGGCTTTAGCCAGGTTTCAGTTAGTGTAATGATGGACATATTGGCATGTAAGGAATTTAGTAATGCTATGAGGTCATCGTAATGCTTGCTTAAAGATCTGATATTGTAGTTAAAGATAGTTATGTTGTTGTTGGCACTGAGAAGTGCCTTTGATTGTTCTGCAGTGTAGTAATTACAGTAACTGTTTGAATCATTTAAGTCATTAAATAAGAGGTTGGTATCAGGATCAATGCTTGTAATCATAAGATTTGTAGTGAATCTATAGTTAGAATTAAGTATAAAACAAAGTAAATAGTCTTAAGCTAAAAAATAGCACCTGAATTATTTAACAAATGTAAAATAATGAGCTAAGGTAGTTTTGGAATATAATGGCAAAGTTGTGAACTTATTCTACTTTAGCACCTGAGAATAGCACCTTGATTATTTTAACAATTGTGAATGTATAAACTAGGGTAGTTATATAAAGCTAAAATAAAGGAGAAAATATATGAGGGACTAAAATTAAGTAATGGTAAACAAAGTTAAATGGACAGGTGGTCACTATGAAATAATATTGGTTTAGGAGTAAGATCTGATTTGTAATATTAAATAAATTGAGCAGTTTATTGCACAATAAAAGTAAAAAAAATGAGGTAGTTGGTACTAGCTAGCAAAAGATAGTTTTGGTACTTGCAAAAAAGTAATTGGAATATACACTAATTGCATACACAATAAAAAGTGACTAAAAAAACAAGTAGTGATAAACAAAATTAAATGGACAGGTAAGAATAATGAATATTATTAATTTGGAGTAAGATTTGACTTGTAATTTAAAATTATGAGCAATTTATAGTAGTAAGAAAGAAGTATAGAGTATTGGAGGTATTTCATTAGCTAGTGATGAAAAATAATAAAAATAATAATGTACAATATAATAGTAACGTACACTATATGCACCACACGTATATATGTATTAAGGGCACTTATCTAATCTGTTACAAAATGTCAGCTTTTCTAAGGAAGGTAGAGAAATCGTGTTCATTTGAGATGTATATTGTTGTCCTGTTGATGTTTTCCTTACTAGTATTTTCCCATCTCGCGTGAAACACTGATGTATTTTGTTTTCCTGTTTAAGTTTTCTCAGCCTGAACAGAAGGTTTTGACGTTTTTTTGTTAGACACTCATTTATGTACACTCCATTTTTCATTGTAATTGCTGATTTAATTAGGTCCTTTCTTTTATCGTATGAATGAAGTCGGATCATTATACTGTGTTTACTTCCTGGTTTTCCTAGCAAACGTGTTTCTTTGATTTCATTGTTTTGCACGATGACTTGTACGTGGTTCTGTATTATCCTGATAGCAGTTTCTTTGCACTGTGCTTGTGTTATGTCACTAGGAATGTGTGGACTGTTTATTATAACTGCATCAGACAACTTATCTTGTTCAGTTTTGTCGTCTTGGAAATCAAGGTATTCATTTAGTCGAGTGTGCATGTTCTGATTCCAGTCCTTGATTGCTTCTTCAACCTTCATATTTATTGTTGTTATTTGCTCAGTGTGACTGGCTATAGCTGCTTTTAGAGTATTTTCTGTGTCAACACTTCCCGATGTAATCTTCTCTTCAAGGTTTTGGATCTTATTCTCGAGGTTGGTTATCTTGGATTCTCGTCGCTCGAGTGTTGCTTTGATATCTTTGATTTCATTTTCTAGAGCAACGATGTAGTCCTTGATATTGTCAGGAATAATTTCGTCCTGAGTTATCGGGGATGAATCCTTTAAAGGGGAGGGGAGTTGGAGGGGGAGTCACCCATTTTTTGTTGTTGTTGTTGTTGTTCCCTGGGTGGCGCCCGGGAGGGGGGTTAAAGATACACTGGCGTCCTGCGGGGGTAACCATTGATTTCTGGGGCCCTGCTGTTATTCTTTTTTTAAACTGGTGTTTTTGTCTTCGGGCAATTCAATAATTGAAGTCAAAAATAAGATAAGATTTTTCGGTTTTTAAAACTCGGGGGGTTTAGCCACCCCGGATAACCCAAGAAGACAGTATGTCATCGTTTAACTGTCCGTCTTTTTTCCTTTGTAAAACCTTCAATCTTGTCCCCCCAGGTTCCACCCGCACCCGTCAAAAAAAGCACAACCCCCACAAAAACACACCCCAAAAACCCCCCCAACTTTACGTGCGCAAGCATTACAAAAGGTCTATTTTTTAATCGACATGTGTCTAGGACAAAAGGGTAACAACTAACATAGGTACCCCGGGGCCCCCCAAGGGCGGTTTAAAACTCTCATTTTTCCCACGGCAGTGTCGGGTTTTGTTTCCCCCAGCGAGAGTAAAAACTTTGGAGGGCCCGTTTCTATACACCGTTTTCAAATTTTTTCCCCACCCATCAGAAAAAATGAGTACCTGGGTTTTAGCCCAAATGGTGTGGGTCGCAATCCGGGGCCCAAAACAACCCAAATTTTCCCCCAAATGCCCAGCATAACAACTCTTTTCTTTTAAAAACAGCTAGGCCTGTGTACCTTGTATATGTACTTGTAGAAAATTTACAGATATTAAAAATTATTATTATTAAATTATTTTATTATTAAAATTATTATTTTTATTATTTTTAATTTTTTAAATTTATTTATTTTTTAATTCGCATTTTTCCGGGAAAGTGAAATTGCTGACATAAAAAAAGTACAGAGAACCTTCCCCGCACCCCAAACTGCGATAAAACAAAAAAAATTACGGGAACGCTTAAATTTTTCCCAAAAAACTCTGTTTCCCCTAGAACGCAGGCGGGAGAGTACACTTAAAAACCCCTAGGGGAAATTTAAAGAAACCAAAACTTGCACACGAAAATCACTCCTTATGAAACAAAAGTTTTCAGGGGCAGGGCAACTTCCCCGAAAAAAAAGGGAGTGCCACTAGCATTTAAGGGGAAAACACAATACCTGGAGTTTACCGGGAGAGAGTTCCGAGGGTCAACGCCCCCCGACCCGGTCCCTTTTCCAGGCCTTTCCCGGTGGATCAAGCCCCAACAACTAGGCTGTTTTCTGCGGCTGCCCCGCAAAAACCCAAAATACGAGCCACAGCCCGCTGGGCAGGGGGCTGAAAATTTGGGGCTTGTCCCCCGTGCCAGCTGAAGAAATTTCCCGGGGGCCGTTGGTAAAACCCCCTTATGTATGCTGGGGGGCAGTTGAACGCACGGGGCCCCCGCCCTTTATTGAAAAGGTCCTTAACGTGCCCAGTGACAAAACCCCCGCCCTTTTCCCTTGGGGGGATGTTGCCCTCGGGCTGCCAAGTCTTGCTTTCGTAGTGATTTATTTTTTGGGGTGCAAGTTCGGTACTAGTCCCCAAGGATTTTCCAGGTTATAAACATGTAAAAAAATCCCCCCCTGCGTTCCAAGGAATACAGTAAAATTTAGGGGTTTTTAAACTCCTTATGGCCCCGGGCCCTGAAAAATTCTCTCTACATTTTTTAGGTCACAATTTTTACCTGCCTTGAAAGGGGCTGTTAGTGGCAGCAAATTCCAGCCTAATAGAAAAAAGTACCTAAAATGTCATCATGGGCTTTTGGGCCCCCCCTAGTTTTAGAAGGTTTTCATTATCCATCCCCCGTCATTTTTTTTTTTTAGCAGACGATTGATACAATTTTTTGGGGGGCCCTTTAAGGTGAAAATCTTCATTGTAGAATAATAAGAAAAAATTTTAACCTTTTACATAAAAAAAAAGGTAAAAAGGGCCCCCCAAAGGAAAAAGTCAATCTGTCCCGACCTTTTTTTGGGGGATCCTAGGTTTCCCCACACATATGCTGCTATTTATGAAAAATTTTTTAGTAACGTTTTTTGGGTTTTCCCTTTAATAAAAATTACTTACTTTCTTACCCTTTCTTTAAATTTTTCACTCCCAGGTCTTTTTACGTTGGGGGGTTTCGCTCTATTTTGTGGCCAGAATTTGTTTTGAAATCTGATGAAGATTTAATTTCCTCGTGTTTTCCATATCGAGTAATTTAAAATTTTTCATCGTTTAACTTTATAAATTTTTTTCCCCGCCCGCCCACTGAAAGTTTGGTTGATGTTTCCCCCTGGACCTTGCAGTGTCCCCGCAATGGAAGACACTTCATTTCAGATTCCCCGGGGTCATCTCAAAGGAAAAACACGGGCGTGGCTAATCCCTGTCCCATGTCCCGAAAATGAGATGGGAAACAAGATGGGAGCAGTTAAATGTGCCCTTTTGGGAAAAGAGCTTTTTCCCCCGTAGCGCCTGGACTTTTTCCCCGTTGACTACTGTTCTCTGTGTTCGTTAGTGAGGGAAATTTATAGATCCTCGACCCCAAATTTTTCCTTTTTTTCCTTTTGCACGCATTTTGTGCGCTATTAAACCCCTGGCACACTTGTCGAAGGCTTTTGCAGAGTCTGTATATATTTCACCCGCATTTTTTTTTGTCTTCTAGTGCATCTAGGACCTTGTCGTAAATGTCCAATATTGAGACAGACAGGAGCGAACCCTTTTTAAACCCAGTTCCCCTGGGGTTTTTTAATTGATTGGGTTTTTAGATGGGGGGGTGATCCCTTTCTTCTTTGGGCCCTTTTTAAAGAAATTTTTTTAAAATGGGATGGTTTGTGCTACGGTCTTTTATTCTTTTCTATTGCTTTTTAAATCCCCCCCTTTTTGGGTGGGGGGTATGTCCCTTTTTTTTTAGTAACTGTTGGGGCGACCCCCCCCGGGCCATGCTCCCTCTCCATAGGATGGTAAAAGCCGTGAGAGGGGCTTTTTGCAGTCTTGATTAACACTGAGTTCCCTGAGCCCGGCCCCCGGGGCAGAGTGTCCCGGGGCCCCCAAAACGGTTTTAAAAAACCCGCCCCCCACATACATAAGGGGGATTACCAAAAAAACCCCCCGGCTGTCTTCAAGAAGGCACTGGAAAAGGCACTTAAAAATCATACCTGACCAGCCGGGCTAAAGGTTTCATACACGGGTTTTCGTGCGGCCAACAGAAAAAAACCTGTTTGAAGAGGCCTTTTATTCACGATTTAGGTCCTGGTCCAGACCGGGGCCCCTGGGGGGTTGACCTCCGAAACTCTCTCCAGGGTTTTTCCCCAAATAAATTTTCTGGGAAGTGAAAGGAAAAGTAAAAAGTAAGGAAAATTTTTCGACAATTTTTACCCGAGCCGGGGGTTGAACCCGGAAAAAACTCACTGGTTTTTGGGGAAAGCTTTTCCTAATAGATTTTTTTTTTTAAAAAATAATTTTTTAAAAGAATAATACAAAAATTTGATATAAATTTTAAATTATAGGTGTTTTTTGTTTACCAGAAACCTTTTTTTATTTAGGGAAATACAAAATACGTACTTTTTACAAGGGGGTTAAATTTAAAAATATTTTTGCTGTAAATTTTGGTAGAATTACCGACCCAAAATTTGAACAAAAAAAGGAGGAAAAATGCTGTAGGCCTTTCTGGCCCCCCAAATTAAATAAGTTTATTCAGGTAACAAAAAATACAGTTACATTGATTATCAAACAAACAGCAAAATGTAGAGAACCGGGGGTAACCCCCAAAAAAATCAGACAGATTTACTTAATTTTTCCCTTGGGGGCCAATTGGGAAAAAAGTTTGACTTTTTTTTTGGGTTTTTCCCAGGTTTTCTACATAAAAGCCTGCCCATGTATTTTTTAACCTGAATAAACTTACTTACATACTTACTAAGTATGGGCCAGTAAGCCCACGCAGTTTTTCCCCCCCTTTTTTTAAAAATTTTGACTTTTTTTTAAATTAGGAACTGGTAACCCGGGGGAAGGCCCCGGTCAGATGACGAGAAGCTCCAGCTGTGACCCGTCATATGACTAAGACCAGCGTCAGGAAATACTTGTCCCGTTTCCCGACAGGACTTACCTAAGCTAACCTACAGTGCAGTAGTAAAAACACACTTTACAAATTTTAGAAAAACCTGCTTGTACATGACTAATGCAAAGCAAGACATGTGGGGGTGACTAGTATCTTTTTCCAACATTAGCGCCTCTGTGTTACAAGACGATGAGGTCTGGTCACAGACCGGGCCGCTGGGGCGTTGACCTCCGAAACCCTCTCCAGGTATACTCCAAGTATTTACTGCTAAGTGAAGATGGACAGTATGTGTAAGGAAACTTGTCGACATTTCTACCCGAGCCGGGGATTGAACCACGGACACTCACTGTGTTAGGAGAAAGCGTTACCTTAATTTTTCCAACATTAGCGCCTCTGTGTTACAAGACGAGCTCAAGATTCCCATAAGCGCCAACTTAAAATTCTGGCAATCAATTTCTGACTTAATAGCATACAAGAACTGTTATTAAAATTCTTTTTACCCTATGATCCTTAGGTACTTATTATTTTTAAGAGAAGTTTTTAATAAATATTAAGTTTCCCCAAAACTACGTTCAGTTTTCTCAGAGTCAAGAACGACGACCATTTTCTATTATATTTGAAGGTAAATGAAACGAGAGTCAAACATTTACTCATTGCTCTATTTACTTAAAATATAATGGGAGTTGCATGGGTATTTGCAGATAGTTTGGATACAAATTGATTACAGTTGTGAGAATTTATTATGTTGCATATTCTAAAGTAAAGCTCAAGAAAGTCTAGTTAAGGACCCCAATGGAAATATGTCACGTTTTCTGCGTTTTTTGGGTTATCCAGGTAAAATTACACATTTGCTGCTATGTATGATAAGTGATGTAACTGTATTTTTTTATTTTATTTTTTATATTTTATTTAAAACCAATACAGTTTAACATAAAAATAAAGAAACAGTATGGATCTCAATCAAATTAACTGACAAACGGATTGCACCTATATGTTCCTGGAGTTTACCTGGAGAGAGTTCCGGGGGTCAACGCCCCCGCGGCCCGGTCTGAGACCAGGCCTCCTGGTGGATCAGAGCCTGATCAACCAGGCTGTTGCTGCTGGCTGCACGCAAACCAACATACGAGCCACAGCCCGGCTGATCCGGAACTGACTTTAGGTGCTTGTCCAGTGCCAGCTTGAAGACTGCCAGGGGTCTGTTGGTAATCCCCCTTATGTGTGCTGGGAGGCAGTTGAACAGTCTCGGGCCCTGACACTTATTGTATGGTCTCTTAACGTGCTAGTGACACCCCTGCTTTTCATTGGGGGGATGGTGCATCGTCTGCCAAGTCTTTTGCTTTCGTAGTGGGTGATTTTCGTGTGCAAGTTCGGTACTAGTCCCTCTAGGATTTTCCAGGTGTATATAATCATGTATCTCTCCCTCCTGCGTTCCAGGGAATACAGGTTTAGGAACCTCAAGCGCTCCCAATAATTGAGGTGTTTTATCTCCGTTATGCGCGCCGTGAAAGTTCTCTGTACATTTTCTAGGTCGGCAATTTCACCTGCCTTGAAAGGTGCTGTTAGTGTGCAGCAATATTCCAGCCTAGATAGAACAAGTGACCTGAAGAGTGTCATCATGGGCTTGGCCTCCCTAGTTTTGAAGGTTCTCATTATCCATCCTGTCATTTTTCTAGCAGATGCGATTGATACAATGTTATGGTCCTTGAAGGTGAGATCCTCCGACAAGATATTACTGCCAAACATACAACAAGAACTTACTGCAAGAACATAGCTAAAAAAAATACTATCACAGGGTCATGAATTGACATATATACTCATTCATTGATGCAAAACCTTGCATATATATAAACTGTACATATAACATGACATCTGACAAAGGCTCAATACACTTGAACATAAAATATACAGAGAAGTTATATCAGTTAAATCCCATCCTTCGCATTAATCAAAAAACCAAAACCTAACATCATAATCTTACTAGAACATCTACATACGTATCCTTAACAATACAGCTTTACATATACCAACATACGAAAAAACAAACTGTCTAGATATGTCTGTATACCATACAGACTAAAACTTAAGATCAAGAACTTAGCATTGACACCAAACCGGTATCAGGGTACAGACCAGAATTATAACCTTTAAAAAGAATCGAGTCATACATATATAAAGTATTACATAACGCCTGACCCATGACAAAGGCTCAATACAATAGAAAGGGATACACACAACACCACACACCACACACACACACACACAATCCAGTCTGAGGGACATAAGGTGATAATTGCAGTAATGTACAACCCACCACAGAACTGCAGGAGGCCAAGAGAAGAATACGATGAGAGCAACAGAGCAATGATCAACACACTAGCCGAGGTGGCCAGGAGAGCACACATGGGGGGAGCAAAGTTACTAGTTATGGGTGATTCAATCACAAGGAGATTGACTGGGAAAACCTGGAGCCCCATGGGGGTCCCGAAACATGGAGAGCCAAGATGATGGATGTGGTACTGGAGAACCTCATGCATCAACATGTTAGAGACACTACCAGAGAGAGAGGAGAGATGAACCAGCAAGGTGGACCTTGTATTCACCATGAGTAGTTCGGACATCGAGGGTATCATGTATGAAAGGCCCCTGGGAGCTAGTGATCATGTGGTTCTGTGCTTCGACTACATAGTTGAGCTCCAAGTGGAGAGAGTAGCAGGAATAGGCTGGGAAAAACCAAACTACAAAAGGGGAACTACTCAGCATGAGGAACTTCCTTCAAGACATTCAGTGGGAGAGGGAACTGACAGAAAACCAGTACAAGAAATGATGGACTATGTAGCAACAAAATGCAAGGAGGCAGAGGAGAGGTTTGTTCCCAAGGGAAACAGAAATAATGGGAAGAACAGAACGAGTCCTTGGTTCACCCAAAGGTGTAGGGAGGCAAAACTAGGTGTACTAGAGAATGGAAAAGGTACAGAAGACAGAGAACTCAGGAGAATAGAGAAATCAGCCGAAGAGCCAGAAACGAATATGCACAGATAAGAAGGGAGGCTCAGAGACAATATGAAAATGACATAGCATCAAAAGTAAAGACTGACCCAAAGCTGTTGTACAGCCACATCAGGAGGAAAACAACAGTCAAGGACCAGTAATCAGACTGAGGAAGGGTGATGGGAATTCACAAGAAACGACCGAGAGGTATGTCAGGAGCTCAACACAAGATTTAAAGAGGTATTTAACAGTGGAAACCAGTAGGACCTCCAAGAAATCAGAACAGGGGGCACACCAGCAAGTGCTGGATGAGGTACATATAACCAAGGAGGAGGTGAAGAAGCTGCTATGCGAACTTGACACCTCAAAGGCGGTGGGACCAGACAACATCTCTCCATGGGTCCTTAAAGAGGGAGCAGAGATATGTGGTGAGCCATTAACAAAGATCTTCAACACATCATTTGAAAACTGGGCAACTCCCTGAGGTATGGAAAATGGCAAATGTAGTCCCAATTTTAAAAAGGGAGACAGACATGAGGCACTAAACTACAGACCTGTATCTCTAACGTGTATAGTATGCAAGGTCATGGAGAAGATCATCAGGAGGAGAGTGGTGGGGCACCTGGAAAGAAACAGTGTATAATTGACAACCAGCATGGTTTCAGGGAAGGAAAATCCTGTGTCACAAACCTACTAGAGTTTTATGACAAGGTGACAGAAGTAAGACAAGAGAGAGAGGGGTGGATCGACTGCGTATTTTTGGACTGCAAGAAGGCTTTCGACACAGTTCCTCACAAGAGGTTACTGCAAAAGCTAGAGGACCAGGCACACATAACAGGAAAGGCACTGCAATGGATCAGAGAATACCTGACAGGGAGGAAACAACGAGTCATGGTACGCGACGAGGTGTCAGAGTGGGCGCCTGTGACAAGCGGGGTCCCACAGGGGTCAGTCCTAGGACCTGTGCTGTTCTTGGTATACGTGAACGACATAACGGAAGGGATAGACTCAGAAGTGTCCTTGTTTGCAGACGATGTGAAGTTAATGAGAAGAATCGAATCGGACGAGGATCAGGCAGGACTACAAAGAGATCTGGACAGGCTACAAGCCTGGTCCAGAAAAGGCCCCCTTGAATTTAACCTGCCAAATGCAAAGCATGAAGATTGGGGAAGGGAAAAGAAGACCGCAGACACAATATATTTAGATGGGCCAAAGAGCCAAACCTCACTAAAGGAAAAAGATCTGGGGGGGGAGTATAACACCGAGCATATCTCCTGAGGCGCACATCAATCAATAACTGCTGCACCCATACGGGCGCCTGGCCAAACCTACGGATAGCTTTTCCGATACCTCAGTAAGGATTCGTTTAAGACTCGTACCCCATCTACGTCAGGCCCTTACTGGAGTATGCAGCACCAGTTGGAATCCACACCTAGCCCAAGCACGTCAAGAAATTAGAGAAAGTGCAAAGGTTTGCAACAAGACTAGTCCCAAAAGCTACGGGGATTGTCCTATGAAGAAAGGTTGAGGGAAATGGGCCCCTGACGACACGGGAGGCCAGGAGGGTCAGGGGAGACATGATAACGACATATAAATACTGCGCGGAATAGACGAGGTGGACAAAGACGGGATGTTCCGAGATGGGACACAGACACAAGAGGTCACAATTGGAAGTTGAAGACTCAGATGAATCAAAGGGATGTTAGGAAGTATTTCTTCAGTCATAAGTAGTCAGGCCGTGGAATAGCCTGAAAGTGATGTGGTGGAGGCAGGAACCATACATAGTTTTAAGGCGAGGTATGAAAAGAGCTCATGGGGCAGGGAGAGAAGGACCTAGTAGCAATCAGCGAAGAGGCGGGGCCAGAGCTGTGACTCGACCCCTGCAACCACAAATGGTGAGTACAAATAGGTGAGTACACACACACACACACACAACACACACACACACACACACACACACACACACTACAAAAACAATTTCACAAAAAACACATTAAACAAATGCACTGTATGCACAAAGCAAAACAGTATATAAGTATATCTATCGTGCAAAACCCAGCACGTAACATAAATACAACTAAAACACTCTTCATGTCACAAAGAACTTATTACTCAAGAATCGTGTCATACAAGACTGATACACATCAAAATTATACATAAAAAATCTACTATTTACCTACATTCTGAAAGTGTTATATCTAACATAACGAGACCTTGAGCTCTACATCCACACTTGGATGCCATAAAATCTCAATGTTAAGCAGGAACCATTCCAAACCCACATTCACAACACTCTCACGACCCCCCCCCCAAGGAGGCGAGCCCGCTGTGACCCCCTGACTCCCTCCAACCTATAAAACCCTTTCACTCACTCATTATCAATCACAGATTTACGAGAATCCCTAACGTTAGCATTCTATACCCCTCTGAGAAAGCCTGAATCCCACCCCCTCCCATACAAATCTCTGTTACACACATCGTAAAGATAGAACGTTACCGCAAGAACCTTCCTTCTCTCCTCACTATCCCCTCTCCCCTCATCACCACGACATATATATATATATAATCTACCATGATATAATCTAAAGCTCTTATGACACCCTCGTCTAACCCACCCATATCTAGACTTAAAGCACGCAAAACCGACACCCCAAAGGCCCCCCACCCTCTGTAAACCCAAACCCACTTAACCAGCACCTAACCTCCTCTATCCCTTCACAAAGTAAACTACATGGAACGCTGTCTCATCCCCTCCACAGATACCACACCCCCCGCCCTCTACAACCTGTCTGTTTCGTAGTATCCACCAGACGGAAGGATCCCATGCAGAAAACGAAACATTACCTAACGCGGCCGGAGGTTTAACTTCATTTTACTAAATCTAAACCAAATACTCTTTCCACGCATACAGGGGGAACAAACCCTCAACTGGGATAACGCACCTACCTCAATAACGTACACAAAAACCTTATAGGGAACCTTTCTCAGTTTCCTTAACCAACATCCACAGCCCTCAAAACGATTTCGCATTCCTCAACTCCATTCCTCGATACCACATACCCAACCTGTCGTGTATCTCCCCCAACTGCCCCGCGTTCACACCCTCACGCAACACTTACCATTTAATAAACACACATTTAGCCCTCCGTCTCAAATCCATCAACCCCAACCCCCCCTGACTTACAGGTAACATTACAACTTCCCTCCGTAACCAATCACAACGTGAACCCCACAAAAATTTGTACACCTGTCTTAGAATCCCCGCAATCGCTGTCCCTGTAATTGGGAACACAGCTGCAACAACCAAATCTTACTATACAATAAAATGTTTACGACTATCACTCGCTGTATAGAGTTAGGTGCTGGGTCTCAGAACCCTAGACTCCCCACGATCCTTTCCAATAACCCATCCGAGTTTTCCTCCCACGCCGCAACCAGGGCATCCTTATAAATAATACCACAAATCTTTAAAGACAATCGCCCATTCTTTAACAACATTACATCTCCCCCCCCCACACCCCCCACTCAAGTGTAACTGTATTTATGTGTACTTGTACCTGAATAAACTTACTTATTTATTAAGGTTTTTCTATAAAATAACTTTGGGTATGTAACATACTTTTAAAGCGTACTTGTAGAGAAGAGGTTATTATATTGTTATAGATTATTAATACATAATAGATTTTTAATACTATAATAATTATTAACCCCTTTGAGGGTCGACAGGCCCTCTCCGAAATCGTTCTCAGGGTCGGCCAAAAATTTTAAAAAAAAAAAAATTATTTTTTCTTATGAAAAAATAGAGTTTTTTTTTTTTTAAACATTATAGGATAAACAAAAAAAAATTTACCATCAATACTTACGGAGATATGGGTGCATGAAGTTTGCAGAAAATGAGCCGCGTATGGCAACAGCGGCGACTGCCGCTCACCCGGTAAACTTTAGTTTTAACTTGTATTTGAAGGTTTGTTTTTTTTTTCACTATTTTATTTTTTTACATAACTTATGTGGCCTATGAGACCAAAGTAAGGTGCAATGTACATATATACACTCGTTGTATACAACACAATAAGCACACAAACATAATTATCAATATATTGTTTACAAACTTGTTTACAAAAACAAACAATACAAACATTGTTTATTATTATTGTTCTATAATATATATACCAATATACAGTCACTGAACATATTCCTATTAGTTCTGCAGCTTGTGGAAAATCTGAAACATGGTGTCATACACAAGGGGTTTTTCTTTTTCCCTCATTTATCTCTTTCAATCTGTCCTTCTTTCTACTGTCTACTATCTCGTTCCAGGTAAATAAAAACAAGTTTC
>NC_069405.1:86688434-86695934 GCF_026875155.1 Cherax quadricarinatus
AAAAAAAAAAATAATCCAAAACGTTACTAATCATATTTTTGAAATACAAAAAAAAATGTGTTGCTAAAAAAATATTTAGTACAAATATTCACATCAGAACACAGGAGGGAACACATGAGAGTGTAAACACAACAAAGATTCTTCAAGAAACTTTTTGTGACTCTCAGATAATATTCGCCATTATGTGGCAATATGCGTACTGTTTAATTTTATCATTCATTATTGTTAGTTTTTCGTCTTTATTGTTAATTTTATCATTCCTTATTGCTAATTTTATCATTCCTTATTGATTGTAATCTTATAATTCTTACTGTTAATTTTATCATTCTTACTGTTAATTTTATTACTGTTACTGTTAATTTTATTACTTATACTGTTAATTTGATCATTCTTACTGTTAATTTTATTACTGTTACTGTTAATTTTATCATTAATTACTGTTAATTTTATTACTCTATACTGTTAATTTTATCATTCTTACAGTTAATTTTATCACTCTTACTCTTACTTTTATCATTCTTACTGTTAATTTTATTACTGTTACTGTTAATTTTATCATTCTTACTGTTAATTTTATTACTGTTACTGTTAATTTTATCATTATTACTGTTAATTTTATTACTGTTAATTTCATCATTATTACTGTTTATTTTATTACTGTTACTGTTAATTTTATCATTCTTACTCTTAATTTTATTACTGTTACTGTTAATTTTATCATTCTTACTGTTAATTTTATTACTGTTACTGTTAATTTTATCATTATTACTGTTACTGTTAATTTTATCATTATTACTGTTACTGTTAATTTTATCATTCTTACTGTTAATTTTATTACTATTACTGTTAATTTTATCATTCTTACTGTTAATTTTATTACTGTTACTGTTAATTTTATCATTATTACTGTTAATTTTATTACTGTTACTGTTAATTTTATCATTATTACTGTTAATTTCATCACTCTTACTCTTACTTTTATTATTCTTACTGTTAATTTTATTACTGTTACTGTTAATTTTATCATTATTTGTCAGCATAGTTGCTGATCCCTGTATTCCCAGTATTATATAGCATAGCATATTAGTATCATCCCTGTGCTTTAGACACGAGATCCCTCGTAGGCCTTTGGCTTTGTGTGACGTCATAGGGATACACATGGGCAGTGATCCCTCTGTCCCGTCCTCACTCGGCGGCAGACCTACAAGGCGTGAACAGGCTAGGCACCGGGCTCCATCTCTCATCTCAGTCTGACAATACACCTACCATCCTACAAGTGTGTCTACCTTATCCTACGATATCTCCATTCAAGAACCCCTTGCGATATATTAATGTTAATTTTATTACTGTTACTGTTAATTTTATCATTATTACTGTTAATTTTATTACTGTTACTGTTAATTTTATCATTATTACTCTTAATTTTATTACTGTTACTGTTAATTTTATCATTACTACTGTTAATTTTATTACTGCTACTGTTAATTTTATCATTATTACTGTTAATTTTATTACTATTGCTGTTAATTTTATCACTCTTACTGTTAATTTTATCATTCTTACTGTTAATTTTATTACTATTGCTGTTAATTTTATTACTATTGCTGTTAATTTGATCACTCTTACTGTTAATTTTATCAATTCTTACAGTTTAAATTTTATTACTGTTACTGTTAATTTATCATTCTTACTGTTAATTTTTTTACGTTACTGTTAAATTTAATAAATTTTTACTGGTTAATTTTTACTGTTACTGTTAATTTTATCATTATTACTGTTAATTTTTATTACTATTGCTGTTAATTTTATCACTCTTACTGTTAATTTTATCATCTTACTGTTAATTTTATTACTGCTACTGTTAATTTTATCATTTTTACTGTTAAATTTATATTACTATTGCTGTTAATTTTATCACTCTTACTTTTAAAATTTTTTTACTATTGCTGTTAATTTTATCACCTTACTGTTTAATTTTATCATCCTTTATTTTTTTTTTTAAATATATATATATATATATATATATATATATAAAATATTATATATAATATAATATATATATATAATAATAATTATATATATATAAAATAATTATATAATATATATAATATATATAATTTATATATATATTTATATATAATATATATAATATATATATAAAATTTTTAAAATAAAATATATATATATATAATATATATATATAATATAAAATATATAAAATATATATATATATGCAATAAGATCACAGTAAACAGGTGATTTCAAAATATGCAAAACAACCACTCTGAAAGAATAGAGAAATTCCAAGCGCTTTCGTGACTACTCACATTACAAGGACTATGAAAGTAAAGGCTCCAAGAAAGCTATATAAGGGGTCTGGCCACACCTCACAAATCAACCCACAACGGTTAAACACCTGACGCGCGCCGACCCAAAATTGGATAGGTCCTTTGCACAACTCACCCACAAACTATTCTACCCAAGAAGATTTAAAAATTATTATTTTTCCAGTGGTTTATTAAATTTTTCCCAAATTCTATAATTATAAATGGATCTAATTTATATAAATCAAAGGAAATATTCATATTATTGTCAAAACTGCCTTTTATGAAACAAGATTCAATTATATTCCTGTCGACCATGGACTTGCTTGATACTACTTTCTCAACTTTTTGAAAATCAATTGGATGGTTAAAATCTCTTACATGAATATAATAGAGCATTGGAATCTTGTCCAGTTCTAATGCTATATTTATGTTGTTTTAATCTTAGTTCGAGATTTTTACCAGTTTGACCGTAATAAATTTTATCGCAAATTTTACAAGGAATCTTATAGACACATCCATCAGCATTTTGGGGGGAATTCTTTATCAAAAGTTTTTTTTACTGTATCAAGATTTTTTTAATACAACTTTAATATTAAAAGTCTTAAGAAGAGAAGGCATATCAACCAAGTTTTCATGGTAAGGGAGAACCAACATATTTTTAGTTGAATAAGGCTGGTTGTCCCTTTTTGGATTGTAAAAAGTATTTCTAGCAACTTTAAAAGATTTATCAATTACATTTCTTGGGTATTTTAAATCATTACCTATTTCATAAATTTTGGATATTTCCTCATCTATGAACTCAGGACTACAAATACGTAAAGCTCTCAGAAACATTGATGAGAAAACAGACAGTTTGACTCTATCTTGATGCGAGGAATAATAGTGGACATAGGAACAGTTATTTGTAGGTTTTCTGTAAATTTTAAATTTGAATTCATTATTACCCTTAATAATTAAAACATCTAGAAAAGGCAATGAGTTATTTTCTTCAAACTCAACAATAAAGTTTATAGAATGGGCTAAGCTATTTAATTTTCCAAGGAAATTGTGTATATCTACATTTTTGGGCATAAGACACAAAATATCATCAACATATCTGAACCATTTAGCTCTATTAGGGAGGATTGTGTTAAGCAACCTTGTTTAAAAAAAATTCCATGTATACGTTACTAAGAACAGGTGAAAGAGGATTTCCCATTGCCATACCAAACTTCTGAGTGTAAAACTTATCATTAAATACAAATTTTGCATCAACAATGCAAAGTTTAATAAGTTTAATGATAGTAGGAACTGGCAATGGTAAATCATAGTTATATATATATATATATATATATATATATATATATATATATATATATATATATATATATATATATATATATATATATATATATACTAAAGTTTATATTAGTGAGGTTATTCTAATGTCTGTTTAGGGACGGAAGGACAATCGTGCAGTCGACAAGATTCAAACCAGCCAAGCTTGTTCCGTGATCTATAAATTTGAAAGATGAGACTGACAGTCATAAGTTGAATATTTTTTTGTTTTAGATTAATAAATATAACATGCTTAGAGATTTATTGTTGAAATTTAAGTTTAATTTGCCACATCTGTCACTGATATACACACATTATCTTACTAATATAAACTTTAATGGGTGAGACACTTGTGCAACGTCTGGGTATTTTTATTGTGGAAACATTTCGCCAATCAGTGGCTTCTTCAGTCCAACGCAGAGAAGAAGGTTGGATGATGAGTCTGAGGTAGTCAGTCCTTCACCTGGAGATGTGTACAGTCCATTAAGCTTGATAAAAATTCTTTTATACTATATTATTAGGTATTTAGCTGTACTTTGTTACACTGCGGCATCAGTGATCCTCGAAAATCGATAGAACTTAAATTCTGAGGAAAAACTCGACATGTTTGGGGACAATGAAGTCGAAATACGATTGTGTGTGTGTGTTAATGGTCAAGAGCAATGAAGTGTATCTCAAATTCCATTGATCAACTGCCCAGATATTTAGAAGATGCATTTGTGACGCTAATGAGGTATTTGTGACAATGACGACGTATTTGTGACTTGTGAAGTATTTGTGACATGACGTATGTGTGAGTGGCGACGCATTTGCGACTGGCGGCGTATTTATAACGATGTATTTGTGACACAGGCGACGTATTTGTGACACTGACGGAGTATTTGTGACACTGACAACGTATTTGTGACACTGGCGACGTATTTGAGACTATCTACGCATTTGTGACTGACGATGTATTTGTGATGCAAGGAGTTGTGATTGATGGCGTATTTCTAATACTGACAACGTGTTTTAAACACTAACGACGTATTTCTAAAACTGACAACGTGTTCGCGACACTGACGACGTATCTTCAGCGATCCACCGATATTACCGAACACAGTGACTGAACAACCAAAAAATAACACTATATTTACGGATAATTTTCGTATAGATACCCGTGAGACGGATGCTCTCTGACTAGATAACCAGTGAACACACTCGCCGTACAGATATCCCCTAAGATATCACTCTCGCTTGTCCTTAATACGGCCATCTGATTCAGTTATTAAATATTGTGCGAAGCTAGATTGTTTCTCAAGGTGATCACTAATACTGTGACTTTGTAAATGGACCAAGTCGAACCGAAACGTCGTCTTCAGCTCCTCTCTCCTACGTGCGGGTTATTTGTGTATTGTTCCAGGTACGGTATTGTGCCGTTTTGTTCTATATTGTGCAACAGAGACCTAAAATAATACTTTAAAAAACAAGTGTATATGACTTCTGAAAATATTAAATGGAAAACAACATACACAACACAACATATATATGCCCATGTGGGCATATATGTGAGGATAGACCATACACAACACTTCCTTGGTAATGTGAGAAATCACGAAAGCGCTTGGAAATTCACTATTTTTTCGCAGTGGTTATTTTGCATACACAACATAAACATCAGCAAATTTGTATATATAACAACAAAACAATAGCATGAGTATGCACACATGAAAAAAAAACTACCGAAAATTTTTGTCCCGAGACAAGAAACTCGGTAAAAATTTTAACCCTTCGAAATATATACACACAGAAGAGAGGTACATATCTCCAGTGTATATACACACAGAAGAGAGGTACATATTTCCAGTGTATATACACACAGAAGAGAGGTACATATTTCCAGTGTATATACACACAGAAGAGAGGTACATATTTCCAGTGTATATACACACAGAAGAGAGGTACATATTTCCAGTGTATATACACACAGAAGAGAGGTACATATTTCCAGTGTATATACACACAGAAGAGAGGTACATATCTCCAGTGTATATACACACAGAAGAGAGGTACATATCTCCAGTGTATATACACACAGAAGAGAGGTACATATCTCCAGTGTATGTACACACAGAAGAGAGGTAACATATCTCCAGTGTATATACACACAGAAGAGAGGTACATATCTCCAGTGTATATACACACAGAAGAGAGGTACATATCTCCAGTGTATATACACACAGAAGAGAGGTACACATCTCCAGTGTATGTACACACAGAAGAGAGGTACATATCTCCAGTGTATATACACACAGAAGAGAGGTACATATCTCCAGTGTATATACACACAGAAGAGAGGTACATATCTCCATGTATATACACACAGAAGAGAGGTACATATCTCCAGTTTATATACACACAGAAGGGAGGTACATATCTCCAGTGTATATACACACAGAAGAGAGGTACATATCTCCAGTGTATATACACACAGAAGAGAGGTACATATCTCCAGTGTATATACACACAGAAGAGAGGTACATATCTCCAGTTTATATACACACAGAAGAGAGGTACATATCTCCAGTGTATATACACACAGAAGAGAGGTACATATCTCCAGTTTATATACACACAGAAGAGAGGTACATATCTCCAGTGTATATACACACAGAAGAGAGGTACATATCTCCATGTAAATACACACAGAAGAGAGGTACATATCTCCAGTGTATATACACACAGAAGAGGGTACATATCTCCAGTGTATATACACACAGAAGAGAGGTACATATCTCCAGTGTATATACACACAGAAGAGAGGTACATATCTCCAGTTTATATACACACAGAAGAGAGGTACATATCTCCAGTGTATATACACACAGAAGAGAGGTACATATCTCCAGTGTATATACACACAGAAGAGAGGTACATATCTCCAGTGTATATACACACAGAAGAGAGGTACATATCTCCAGTGTATATACACACAGAAGAGAGGTACATATCTCCAGTTTATATACACACAGAAGAGAGTACATATCTCCAGTGTATATACACACAGAAGAGAGGTACATATCTCCAGTGTATATACACACAGAAGAGAGGTACATATCTCCAGTTTATATACACACAGAAGAGAGGTACATATCTCCAGTGTATATACACACAGAAGAGAGGTACATATCTCCAGTGTATATACACACAGAAGAGAGGTACATATCTCCAGTGTATATACACACAGAAGAGAGGTACATATATCCAGTGTATATACACACAGAAGGGAGGTACATATCTCCAGTGTATATACACACAGAAGAGAGGTGCATTAGTCCTTAAATTAATCTTCTCCCCCAGGATACGACCCAACAACAGGTAATTTACACGTATGTTATTTATATCTGCACCTATAATAAACTTACTTGCCTACTTAGTACCAGGGAAACAGGGGCAAGAAAACATGCTCAACGTTTCACGCTGGTCGGGGAGTGATCCTGGGTCTTTCTCACCAACAGCTAAGGAAACTATTAACCAAGCCACGAACGAGCACTTACCTAGTATGGGTCAACAGGCCTACTGCAGTGTTCCTCCTTTTTTATATTCTGATGTTCTCTCTCTCTCTCTCTCTCTGCACAGGTCATTAAGTTATAAGATTTGAAGCTAGCAATGTAAATTTGTAAAGTATAAGAACAAGTATGTGGGAAATAAACATGCAAGCTCTGTAATTTAGGCTGTAATGTCCACCACATCCTCTGTTTGGCGCGTATGCGTATTCAGATGCGGATATTTATTTAATCGTGATTGCGGATGAGGACGTGAATGCAGATATCTCATTTAGAAAAAATGAGGATGCGGATGCAAATACGGATGTAAG
>NC_069405.1:86700934-86811597 GCF_026875155.1 Cherax quadricarinatus
AACTGTTTTTGCTCTTTGGGAGGAGCTGATCTATTGGAGGAGTCTGCAAGGGTGTCTCACAGCATGGCTGCTTCAGTGAACCTGGGGTTTTGAGCTCTTACCACACCTCTCAAGCATTCGGGGATAATAGCCTTGACTAGTTCACTGGAAGCCATGCACAAGGGCAGAAATGCAGGTAAGCTACCTGCATTGCCTTGTGCACCCCTATACCTCCCAATCTCACTGGGAGAGTTGCTTGATCCTATTGCTGATCTTCCAGTGACTGATTCAGTGCATTTTTAAAGATAGATCTCAGGAGTAAGTCATATTCGCTAAGTTAAGGGTTGTCGAAAGAGGGTGTGCGCCTCAGGAAGTAAGCGAGTCTTGGCAGAGTAAGACACCTTGTGAGGAGATATTGGGCATCATGGGTATCAAGATTGCTTTTTCTCTCCTCCATTCTCTTCATGTCATTCATTTTGTCACTGAGGACTGTCGATGGCCTGATGACCCAGCGGTGCTCCCAGGAAGGTGCTGTTGGATGGAGTAGTAGTAGAGACTTCAGGGAGGATTGTTCGCACAGCTCTGATTATTTCCTGGTTCGTTATGATGATTTCACACTTGGAGAGATTGAGGATGAGTCCCGAGGCTTCTCCCTGTGTCTTCACCAGTTGTAGGTCCTCTACCAGGGACTCTTCAGTACTTGCCAAAGTGCCATCATCCAGGTACCAGATGTTGTGCTCGCTGCGTAGACTGGAAGTTAGTTCTCTTACCGCTAAGCAGAAAAAAAGTGGAGCGAGTGCATCACCCTGCTGAACACCCTCTGATGAGGGAATTTCATGTTTGCCAAACAAAAGAATTGAGGGTTTGCTGTAGCCAGCTGAAATGAAGGGAAAAAGGCTGGGGAACCGATCCCAAATGGCTGGCAGGACCACATTTTTTCTCACCGTATTAAAAGCATTTCTAAAGTCAAGTTTGACTACGGCCTTTTCTTCTGATAGGTCTCTGATGTAGGCCCTTGCCGCATGAGCTGCGACTTCACTGCCTTGAGAGATCCCAAAGCCCAGTTGGTGTGGCTGGAGTAAACTGACAGCTTCTAGGGGAATGTTTCTTACTGCTGCTTTGACAACAACACGGCGAGGAGTGTTATTATCAACAGCAATGGGTCTGATTACCCTACCCTTCTTCAAAGCGTATAATGAGGCTCCAAAAAAGAAAGGTTTAATTTCTTCTGGAATCCGCCCAGCCAGGGTGGATTGTTAACTTGGAGAGAAAAAATGATGCAGATGTGCCGAGTACTATATTGACCATCTCTTTGAGGTGTTGTGGTCGAATTCCAATGTAACCTCCTGCAGATCCTGCTGGAAATGACACTATCGCCTTATAGACTTCTGATTCAGGCAAAATTAATTGTTCATTGATGAGGTCTTCCTCAGGGTTGTTGTTGATGGCTATGGTGTCCCTGGTTGGATGCTTGTCTCTTAGTGCTTGGGCTGTGGTCTCATCTATGGGGCTACAGTGTCGTCACTTGTAATTATTCTGATTACTCCCACTCTGTTACCTTCTTCGATTTTTTTGCTAACCTGTGCGCAAATTTTCTCGTTTTCAGTGGAACTTTTCTTGAGTCTACCTCTGTGATTCCTGCGATGATGGGGCAGAGGGACACAATTATCTGTTCTTGGGTAGTTGCTCACTGTCTTGATGACTGATGTGGTTAGTAGTTTGCCTCGTCTTTCAGGAACTGCAAGACAGACATTGCACCATGCTTTGACAGGTTGCTCCATGCTTTGATGGTGCCTCGGGCTTCTAAGTTGGTGGAACCTCCAGTCACCTGCTTAAGAAGATGAATTTCCCTGAGATATGATACTGCTAGCAGTGGATTTGAATGTCGTGCCAAATAGGTAAAACTGGTCAATTATCAAGATCTCATTTAAAATTAAGTCCTTTCTAAAATTTTCTCATATACATTTAAAGATATATTTTTTCATTTATATTAATGTAAAAATTAATGATTTTGTACCAAAAGAACCTTAGAACACTTACCTAACCTTATTATAACAAGCGCAATATAATTTAGTCTAATCCAACTAAATATATTTTAGATAAGTTTACTAGAATTTAATTCTAACAAACACAATGAAATATATTTATTTTCGTTAGGTTCAGAATGATTTTTGCGAAATTATTGCATACACTAATTTTCGCTTTCCTTATTCGGCAAGAATAGCGTTGTTATTTAAGCCAAAGTCACAAGTTTTACCTATTCGTCATATATATATATATATATATATTATATATATATAATATATATATATATATATATATATATATATATATATATATATATATATATATATATATATATATATATATATATATATATGTCGTGCCGAATAGGCAGAACTTGCGATCTTGTCTTAAATAGCAACGCTCATCTTGCCATATAGGACAAGTGAAAATTTGTGTATGCAATAATTTCGCCAAAATCATTCTGAACCTAACGAAAAAATATATTTCACTGTGTTTGTTTAGTATTAAATTATTGTAAACAAATCTAAAATATATTTAGTTGGGTTAGGCTAAAATAAATTATTCTTGTTATAATAAGGTTAGGTAAGTTTTCTAAGATTCTTTTGATACAAAATTATAAATTTTTACATTAACATTAATGAAATAAATATATCTTTAAACGTATAAGAGAAAATTTTAGAAAGGACTTAATTTTAAACTAGTTCTTGCTAATTGACCAGTTTTACATATTCGGCACGATATATATATATATATATATATATATTATATATATATATATATATATATATATATATATATATATATATATATATATATAGTCGTGCCGAATATGTAAAACTGGTCGATTAGCAAGAACTCATTTAAAATTAAGTCGTTTCTAAAGTTTTCTTTTATACGTTTAAAGATATATTTTTTTCAATAATATTAATGTAAAAAATTTTAATTTTGCACCAAAAGAATCTTAGAAAACTTACCTAACCTTATTATAACAAGAACAATTTATTTTAGCCTAACCCAGCTACATATATTTTAGATTTGTTTACAATAATTTAATACTAAACAGACACATTGAAATATATTTTTTTCGTTAGGTTCAGAATGATTTTGGCGAAATTATTGCATACACAAATTTTCACTTGTCCTATATGGCAAGATGAGCGTTGCTATTTAAGCCAAGATCGCAAGTTCTGCCTATTCGGCACGACATATATATATAATATATATATATATATATATATATATATAAATATATATATATATATATATATATATATATATATATATTAGGTTGGTAGATAGTAAGCACCCAGGGAGGTACTACTGTACTGCCAAGTGAGTGTGAAGCAGGAACCTTTATCTGTTTTTCATGATGGTAGGATTGCTGGTGTTCTTTTTTCTGTCATAAACACGCTGGATAACAGGTATATCTTGCTATTTCTACTTACACTTTGGTCATACTACACAGGCACACACACGCATCTACGTTTTTCTTTTTTTTTTTCTTTTTTAATAGCTCTTGTTCTTTATTTTCTCTGTTGTCCATGGGGAAGTGGAAAAGAATCTTTCCTCTGTAAACCATGCGTGTCGTATGAGGCAACTAAAATGCCGGGAGCAATAGTCTAGTAACCCCTTTTCCTGTACAAAATACTAAAAAAAGTGAAGGAAAAAATTTATAAAACTGGCATGCATGAATGTGCGTGGATGTAGTATGGATGATAAGAAAGAGATGATTGCCAGTGTTATAAATGAAAAAACGTTGGATGTCCTGGTTCTAAGAGAAACAAAGCTGAAGGGGGTAGGTAAGTTTCAGTGGGGTGAAATAAATGGGATTAAGTCAGGAGTATCTGAGAAAGTTAGAGCTAAGGAAGGGGTAGCAGTAATGTTGAAGGATTATTTATGGAAGGAGAAGAGGGAATATAAATGTATAAATTCAAGTATTATGTGGATTAAAATGAGGGTTGGATGCAAAAAGTGGGTCAAAATAAGTGTGTATGCACCTTGAGAAGAGAGAAGTGTAGAGGAGAGAGAAAGATTTTGGGAAATGTTAAGCGAGTGTGTAGGAACTTTTGAACCTAGTGAGAGAGTAATTGTGGTAGGGGACCTAAATGCTAGAGTAGGAGAAACATTTAGAGAGGGTGTGGTAGGTAAGTTTGGGGTGCCAGGTGTAAATGATAATGGGAGCCCTTTGATTGAAATTTGTTTAGAAAGGGGTTTGGTTATAGGTAATACATATTTTAAGAAAAAGAGGATAAATAAGTATACAAGATATGATGCAGGGCGTAATGACAGTAGTTTGCTGGACTACGTATTGGAAGATAAAAGACTGTTGGGTAGACTTCAAGATGTACATGTTTATAGAGGGGCCACAGACGTATCGGATCACTTTTAGCTGTAGCTACTATGAGAGTAAAAGGTAGATGGGATACAAGGTAAATGGAAGCTGCAGGTAAGAGAGAGGTAAAGGTTTATAAGCTAAAGGATGAGGCAGTTATGGAAAGATATAAACAACTATTGGAGGATAGATGAGCTAGTGAGAGTATACGCAATGGGGTTGAAGATGTATGGGGTAGGTTTAAGAATGTAGTGTTAGAGTGTTCAGCAGAAGTTTGTGGTTACAGGAAATTGGGTGCGGGAGGGAAGAAGAGCAATTGGTGGAATGATGTAAAGAGATTGGTAAGAGAGAAAATGTTAGGATATGAGAGGTTCTTACAAAGTAGAAGTGATGCGAGAAGGGAGGAGTATATGGAGAGGAAAAGAGAGATTAAGAGAGTGGTGAAGAATGTAAAAAGAGAGCAAATGAGAGAGTGGGTGAGAAGTTATCAACAAATTTTGTTGAGAATAAGAAAAAGTTTTGGAGTGAGATAATAAGTTGAGGAAGCCTAGGGGACAAATGGATTTGATTGTTAAAAATAGGAGAGGAAAATTTTTAAATGGAGAGTTAGAGGTATCAGGAAGATGGAGGAAATATTTTCAGAAATTGTTAAATATTGATGAAGATAGGGAAGCTGTGATTTCGTGTATAGTGCAAGGAGAAATAACATCTTGTAGGAGTGAGGAGGAGCGAATTGTGAGTGTGGGTGGAATTCGTGAGGAAGTGGGTAGAATGAAAGTGGGTAAAGGAGCTGGGATTAATGGGATAAAGACAGAAATGTTAAAAGCAGGTGGGGATATAGTTTTGGAGTGGTTGGTGCTATTATTTAATAAATGTATGGAAGAGGGTAAGGTACCTAGGGACTGGCAGAGCACATGCATAGTTCCTTTGTATAAAGGCAAAGGGAACAAAAGAGAATGCAAAAATTATAGGGGAATAAGTCTGTTGAGTATACCATTTTTAAGAATTAGGTTTGGGGTTAAAAGATAAAGAATCTAACACAAAGTGGGAGCTGTCACAGTTTCTCTTTGCTGATGACACTGTGCTTTTGGGAAATTCTGAAAATAAGTTGCAGAGGTTGGTGGATGAGTTTGGTAGGGTATGTAAAACAAGAAAATTGAAAGTGAATATAGGAAAGAGTAAGGTGATGAGGATAACAAAAAAAAAATAGGTAACGAAAGATTGGATATCAGGTTAGAAGGAAAGAGTATGGAGGAGGTGAATGTATTCAGATATTTATGAGTGGACGTGTCAGCAGATGGGGCTATGAAAGATGAGGTGAATCATAGAATTGACGAGATAAAAAATGTGAGTGGTGCACTGAGGAGTCTGTGGAGACTTTGTCTATGGAAGCAAAAAGAGAAATGTATAAAAACACTCTCATATGAGTGTGAAGCATTCGTGGTGAATGATGCAATAAGGAGAAGGCTGGAGGCAGTGGAGATATCATGACTGAGGACAATGTGTGGTGTGAATATAATGCAGAGAATTCATATTTTGGAAATTAGGAGGAGGTGCGAGATTACCTAAACTATTATCGAGAGGGCTGAGGAAGGGTTGTTGAGGTGGTTCGGATATGTAGAGAGGATAGAAGAAAATAGAATGACTTCAAGAGTATATAAGTCTGTAGTGGAACTAAGGTAGGGTAGAGGTCGGCCTAGGAAAGGTTGGAGGGAGGTGGTATAGGTTTTGTGTGTGAGGGATTTGTTAGGAGCAAATGGAGACAAATGGTTTCTATGACTTGACATGCCATTGGGGTGTGAGCAGTGTAATATTTATGAAGGATTGCAAGGAAACCGGCAGGCCGGACTTGAGTCCTGGAGATGGGGAGTATAGTGCCTGCACTCTGAAGGGGGGTGTTAATATTGCAGTTTTATAACTGTAGTGTAAGCGGACCTCTGGCAAGACAGTGATGGAGTGAATGATGGTGGAAGTTTTTCTTTTTCGGGCCACCCTACCTTGGTGGGAAACGGCCGATGTGTTAATAAAAAATAATGATATTTGTGCCCTAGTAGAAGGTTGGTAGACAACAACCACCCAGGGAGGTACTACCGTCCTGCCAAGTTAGTGTAAAACGAAAGCCTGTAATTGTTTTACATGATGGTAGGATTGTTGGTGTCTTTTTCTTCTGTCTCATAAACATGCAAGATTTCAGGTGCGTCTTGCTATTTCTGCTTACAATCAGGTCATACTAGACATACATGTACAAATATATGTAAAGACCATTCTTCCATTTCTAACTTTTCAATGATTTCGTCCTTCAGTTTAGTAGCCTCTTCGTATGTTGACTTGTAAATTGCTGCTTGACTTGGTGTAAGAATGTCAATGCCGTCAAATGACAACTGTTTGCATATCTTGGCGTCTTTACTTGCTGAAACTTTTGTGGATGTCACCAAATTGGTTGTAGCTATACTTTTGTTTTGTTTTCTGGTTGGTGGACTAGTTCTTTCATTTTTATCTTCATACTCGCTGCCTTCAGATTCGGTACCACTGTCACTCGATGCTTGATCGTACGATGTTGATGCTGAAGCTGACCCAGCAGGCAGTTTCCGTCTTTTTGAAGGATGAATAGTTTTTTTCACTTGCAACTTGACCTGTTAGGTTATACCTGTAAATATATTGTCAGACAAGCGGTGCTTACTGATACACTCCTCTGTGAAATAAAATTGGGGAAAATGCTAACAAAAATTAGTAGATGCCAGTAATAAAGTTCCCAAATATTTAATTGGAAAACTTTTATACACCCCCCTCGCCGTAGAAGCGAGAGTTTAAAGCCTCGTTACACGGGGGGGGTTTGGGTTCGATTCTCTTTTCAGGGTAGAAACATTGTGTGTGTTTTTTTTAAATTTGTTGCCAAATGTTAAAAAAACCATAAATTAAAAATTTGGGTCCCTGAGTGTTTTCGAGGGTTGGGTTGATCCGGGGGCCCACAAAATTTGCCCGAAATATTCACATAAGAAGGGGTTTTTTTTAAAAGGGGGTATGCCCGTAAAGTCAGCTAGGCCTGTTCCCCTTTGTAAATATACTTGTAAAAATTTTAAAGATATATTATTTTTTTGGGTTTGTTCTTTCTAGTTTTTTACGGTTATTGGTAAACCCATACCCCCCGGGATTGCCCCCCGGGGGTTCAACCCGGGCCCGGGGGGGGTTGGTTTTTTTTGCAATCGTTTTAAATTACGTTTTTCTTAGTCTTTTTGGGTCATTTTTTGGGCAGAGCGGGGTTCAATGATATAGGCTTCGGGGGTTCTTCCCTTTATTTGCAATGTCGTGGGGTACCCCAGACAGTGTAAGGGGCCCAGGGCCCCAGGGGGCCAGGGGCCCAGCGAGGGGAGAGGAGTCGGGCCCCCGGTTGACTGAGTGAAGTGCGCGGGCCCCGAGGGAGGCAGGGGGCACTGTGGGCATCCCCGAGGGGGGCCCTATGGGTGGCAGCACCAGCATGGCACAAAATTTGAACTAAAGCTGGCGACGCATGGGGCTGCCTGTGCAGACAGTACAGGTGTCTACACTAAGTAGCATCTTGGGAAAAAGGCCAAGGGTTGAGGTAAAAAACCAAACCCGGGTTTGACAATGGGGGCCAGAAGGACTTGGTGCCATATAAAAACCAAAATATAAAAATACGAGGGGAATTGACAAGGTAAATGGAAGAAAATGAGGGAGCGAGGGGGACCCCATCAGATTTAATTCTTTTTTTTGGCTTATTTGTTTTTTTTTTGGAGGGAGTTAATAACCCCGGGGGTTACTAGTAATCTTCAGGGACCGAATAAAGTCAACCCCCCTTTTTTTATTCTATATTAGGGAGGGGCCCTTTGGGGCCCGGGCTGTAAAAGCTCTCTTTTCCCACCACGGAAAACCCTTTGGGCTCTGTTCCGGTGGGGGGGAAAAACATTTCGACGTTTTTCTTCACCTTTTTGGGGTTGTAAACCCCCTCGGCCTGGGGAAGTTCACTCCCGGCTTTCTGGTGTTTTAAACGGTCCCCTCTTACGTGTTTAAAACCCTTTTAATTTGTGTCATCAATCCTAAACGATACATCCCTCTGGGCGCCTGGAACCAATCTTGGGTGGAAAACATTATATCTGATTCAAAAAAGGAGAATTAGTGTCCCATTACCTAGCAAGTTTACGGGCCGGGGGGGAATAAAAGGGGCCTGTTTTCCCGTGTGAAAAAAAAATAATAATAATTGAACTTTTGGTCAAAAAAAGAAAGTCCCCTGAAAGCATTGAGTTAAAACATAGTGAAATTGGTGTATACTACAGTGGCTCCCTAGTATTTTGGGATGAATAAAGGCAAAAAGGCCCCATTTGAAAAAAGGTGAATTTGTAAATGAATGTTTAACCCTATAGAGGCAGGTGCCAAAGCCCGCCAGAAAACTTCCCCCAGGTCAGTTTTTTTAAAAAATCTTCCTGGCCTCCCTATGTACTCGCATATAATTTTTTGGGGATCCCATGGTTTAGCAAAATTACAGTGTTGTAGTAGCAACAAAACCATATTATAATGGTACTTAGTGGAGTGGGGGGAAACTTTCATTAGTTTAAATTTTCTTAAAATTTACGAGACGTTACTGTAAATTTTTAAAACCCGTATTTCCCGCGGTCGCAATATACACAACGAGAAGAAATTTATTACTACAAAAAAAAAGCGTCCTTCCCCAAAAATTTGCACCATTTCAACATAGGGGAATAAATAGCATTTTTTTGGTGGTGGGAGGGAAAAAACCAAAAATAGAAAAGCCAGATACAGGGGTTGTTAAACAAAGAGGTCGACTGTACGTCATTGTAGGAGCTGCCAGAATCACCCGGGTCTTCAAAAACGCAAGTTATACTTTTGGGATCAGTTTAAATCACATATTTTCTCGGGTAGTAAATTTCCAGGGAGATCCTTTCATGGTTAGCTCAAATCCCGGGCCCCTAAAGTTTTTTTAAAAAAGTGACCCACTGAAACAGAGCAAATCGTGGGCCCCAAAACCCCCGATGGTCCGAACCCCTTTACTGGTCCGAACCCGGGCCCGGTTTTAAAAAATTTTTGTTGGACAAAAAAGCAGGGCTGTAAAAACCCATGGGTTTGTAGGGGCCCTTATAAACAAAAATTTAAAAAAAACGGGGAAAGGACGGTAAGCTGCCCCAAAATTTCAAAAAGAGTTTTGAAAAAAATACAAATTCCCAGAGCCCTTTATTTAAGGTATTAAATTAAAATTCCAAAAGGTTTTTAGTTGGGGCTTGCAGTAAAAAAACCATTTTAAATCATTTTGAGCTGTTTTGTAGTCCCTTTGGGCATCAAAAAAAAACGGGCTACCACAAGGATAAAATTTTTTTTTTTGTGGAAATTGGTGTCACGCTCCTTTTTTTCAGATAACCCAGGGAAAAAAACTACAAGCGTATTTTAAAACCCGAGGGGTGTTTTTTGGGGTTTGGCCCCAAAAGAGGAAAATCTTTTGGATAAAACACAAGGGTATTTAAAAAAGGATAACATCAAAGCTGCTTTCATAGAAAACCGGGGAAACTTTTACAACAGAAGGGGAAAATTTTAAAAAATCCCCGGGGTGAATGGTACTGCCCTTGATACTGGCCCCTTTTAATCCAAACTGTAAAAGGTGGAGGTGATGTCCTGGTTTGTCCCGTAAATTTAGGCTGATAGTGCTGTCCTGGGGGCAGTAAGGGGAAACTGGAGGGGCGTCCTGGGAGAAAAGTAATGGTGAAGCTGGAGATACTGTCCGGGGGGGACAGTAATGGTGAAGCTGGAGGTTTCTGTCCCGGGGACAAAAAATGGTTTAAGCTGGAAATGTTTTTGGGAGACAGTAAGGTGAAGCTGGAGGGTTTTTTTCCAGGTAGTCCGGGGGGAAATTTTACGCAGGAAGGAAACATATAAATGACCCCATAAGGGCAAAGGGGCCAAAAGTAGGGAAAAAAAGTGTAGTCAAAGATAAGATAAAACCAAAATTGCAAACCAGAAATACCGCAGGAAAAAGCAAAAAAAGAGGAAACCAATTAAACAATTTTGGGGAGGTAATTTCCAAAAACCCAAATGGTGGGAGCTCCATTGTTGGGGCAAGGGGATAGGAAAAAGACAGGGGAAAATGCACCCAAAAGGGAATTTAAATCACAGAAACCCCAAAAACAAACGGAAAAACCCAAACCCGTGAACATACTATGGGACTTGGTCTGCTGGCATGGGGAAAATTTGGAAAAAAAGATGGGAATGCAACTATGACCCCCCTAGAAAATGTCATGCCCCTAAAGACAACAGGAAAACCAAAACCCTTTCCTTTAACTTTTAAAACCCCCCAAATTTTACCTCTTTATAAAAGGGAAAAATTCTATAAAAAAACCAAATCTTAAACAAAAATTTTCCCAAAAATCCCCCCATTAAACCCTTTACCCCCACTCTTTTTTTCCCAAAAAAAAAACCCCCCCCGGCCCCCCCCAAAATCCCCCAAAAAACCCCCACACCCCCAACCTCAACCCCCCCTCCCACATTTCCTCCCCCCTCCAAACCCAAAAGATACGTCCCTTAATCCAAAAACCCCCCCCCCCAAAAATCCCCCCCCCCATAAATTCTTCAGGCAAATATAATTTTAAACCCCCCCCCAATAAACCAAAAAAAACCCCAAAATCCCCCACTCCAACCAAACCCCTTTTCCCCCCACACCCAACCCACCTAAAGGTCCCCTTACCCCAAATAAACCCAATTTCAACCCCTTTTAAGATTAAGAAACAGGAAAATTGGTTAACCCTTGCAATCACCCCCCGATTTCCCCCAAACCAACCCCCAAAACAGGGGGAAAACCCAAACCCCCCCCAACCCCCAAAAAAGCCCTTTTTCCCCCACAGACCCCCATTTGCAACACCCAGGCCCCAAATTAGGAACCCCGGTTAAAATTCCCCCCCCTTAAAATTTTTTCCCCCTCCGCCCCCCCCACCCCCGGGTTTCCCCAAAAAGGCCCCAAAATAAGGTGCTAAAAGGGTTGGCCCCGTAATAACACCCGAGGCCGCCTGAGGGAAAACCCCCCAACCCCTTTAAACGAGCTTTAAATTTTTCGCACAAAATTTAAAAAAACCAGCCAAAAAATTTTTTGGCCTTTCAAAACCCCCGGAGTACCCAGCCCGCAATTCCCCACTTTTAAAAATTTTTAAAGTTTTGGGAAAAAATTTCCCCCTTTTCAAAAACAAAATTTTTCCAGGGGTTTTAAAAACATAATTGGGGGGTTAGAAATTAAAGGGCCCCCCTTTTTGGGGGGCCCCAGCCCGAAAAAAACTAATCACCCAGGGAATTCCCAAAAAATTCAATTTTTAAAAAAATTAAAAAAGGGGGCCCAATTTAAACCGGGGCAAAGTGAAACAGGCAAAAAAGGGGGGGGTTGGCCCCTTAATTGCAGAGCCCTTTGTTTTGCCGGGAACGCTTAACCCCCTAAAATTGCGTAGGGGAAATTTTTTAGCGAAAGGGTCGAGAACCAAACCTAGCCATTGTGGTGTTACAAGCCTCCGGATGCAAACCCAGCAATTCCGGAAAACAGCTTTTTAAAAATTGCCCTGTCTGGAAAAATCTTCCAGCTCCTGCCCCCAACATCTTGCCCCGGGGGGAAATTTTCAACTTAAGGCCCCAAAAATGGGGAAAATAGCAAATAATATTTTTGCGAAATAACCCGGAGGCAGCCTGATAAAAAAACTCACACTCACCGAGTTTTAATCTCGCACAAAATTCAATTTAAACCCAGAAATAATAGACCCTATAGATGGAGTAACTAGACCTCATTTCACAAACAATGTGATTGAAAAAGAAATGTCACCATATCAAAAAAAATATACTCAGATCACAACATAATTGGGGGGTTCAGACATGTAGCGTGGAGCCTCGCCGACAAAATGAGACTAGCACGAGGGAGCATTCACCAAATACAACTTCAAAAACAAAACAAAGTGGGACCAAGTAAACAAGTCCAAACCCGATATAAGCGGGGAAAGATATACTAAGCAACACAGACCCAAACTTTGCCTAGAACAGATTAACTCGGTGGCACTCGTGTATGACAAGGTTTTCCCTAAAAAAAAGGGGGAGTAGATGTAAAATAGAAAGAGACAGGCGCCCCCTTTCAGGCCCCGGAAAAAATAACAAGCGGCAAAAAAAGGGGTAATATATCAGAAAATGCGGGGGAGACACTGGTCAGAGAAATAGCAAGCATCGAACTTAAGCTAAAAGAATCCTTTAGGAGTCAGGAATCGCGGGAAAAAACTAAAACCCATAAATAAAATCAAAAAAAACCCAAAGTATTTTTTCTCCTATCCCAAATAAAAAATCGAGAACAACGTCCATATTGGGCCCCTTTTTTAAAAAGTGGGTCCTACACAGATGACAGCAAGGAAATTGGTGAGTTTACTCAAGTCCCAATATGATCATTTTTTAGCAAGCCGCAAACCCAGACTGAAGTCAAAGATAAAAATAAATTTTTTATGAAGAGCCACAAAATTTGATTAACACAAGCCTTCCGGTTACCCGCGCCAAATGCTTCGAAAAAGGCGAAAAAATGACATGCCCCGCCTCCCCAGGGCCGACTCATGGAACTCTGTGTTTCAAGAACTGCAAAAGCCCCCATCACGGCCCTTTTTCCCTCCCTTGGGAGGGAGCATGGACCGGGGGTCCCCTCAGTTACTAAAAACAAACAGACTAGCCCCATCCACAAAGGGGGCAGTAAAGAAAGCAAAGAACTAAGCCAATAGCATAACATCCCAAATTATAAAAACTTTGAAAGGGGCCCCAAGAACAAGATCACCACCCATCTAGAAACCCATCAGTTACAAAAAAACCCGGGCAACATGGGTTTAGAACAGGTCGCTCCTGTCCCGCTCAACTACTGGTATACGACAAGGCCCCAAATGCACTAGAAGACAAAAAGAACAATGTAATATATAAGACTTTTCAAAAGCCTTCGAAAAGTGTGACCATGGCGTTAATAGCGCAAAAATGGGCCCTAAAGGAATAACAGGAAAAGTTGGTCATGGATCTATTTTCCTCACTAACAGAACCGAGAGTGTCGTCAACAGAGTAAAGTCCGAGGCAGCTACGGTGAAAAGCCTGTTCCACAAAGGGAGTACTAGTCCCATCTTGTTCCCCATCCTCATATCCGAATTTGACAAGGGGTCAGCCCCCAGCACCGTGATTTCCTTTTCAGATGACACCCGAATTGCATGACAGTGTCTTCCTTAGACACTGCAAGGGTCCAGGCGGACTCAAACCCAAAATTTTCAGTGGGCTGCAGAAAACAATATGAAGTTCAACGATGAGAAATTTCAATTACTCAATATGGAAACATGAGGAAATTAAATCTTCATCGGTACAAAACAAATTCTGGCCACAAAAAAGAGCGAAACACCAAAGTCAAAGACCTGGGAGTGATTATGTCGGAGGATCTCACCTTCAAGGACCATAACATTGTATCAATCGCATCTGCTAGAAAAATGACAGGATGGATAATGAGAACCTTCAAAAACTAGGGAGGCCAAGCCCATGATGACACTCTTCAGGTCACTTGTTCTATCTAGGCTGGAATATTGCTGCACTCTAACAGCACCTTTCAAGGCAGGTGAAATTGCCGACCTAGAAAATGTACAGAGAACTTTCACGGCGCGCATAACGGAGATAAAACACCTCAATTACTGGGAGCGCTTGAGGTTTCTAAACCTGTATTCCCTGGAACGCAGGAGGGAGAGATACATGATTATATACACCTGGAAAATCCTAGAGGGACTAGTACCGAACTTGCACACGAAAATCACTCACTACGAAAGCAAAAGACTTGGCAGACGATGCACCATCCCCCCAATGAAAAGCAGGGGTGTCACTAGCACGTTAAGAGACCATACAATAAGTGTCAGGGGCCCGAGACTGTTCAACTGCCTCCCAGCATACATAAGGGGGATTACCAACAGACCCCTGGCAGTCTTCAAGCTGGCACTGGACAAGCACTAAAGGCAGTTCCTGATCAGCCGGGCTGTGGCTCGTACGTTGGTTTGCGTGCAGCCAGCAGCAACAGCCTGGTTGATCAGGCGCTGTCCACCAGGAGGCTGGTCACAGACCGGGCCGCGGGGGCGTTGACCCCCGAAACTCTCTCAGGTAAACTCCAGGTAAACACCTGTTGTCATGTTCACCTAGCAGCAAATAGGTACCTGGGTGTTAGTCGACTGGTGTGGGTCGCATCCTGGGGGACAAGATTGAGGACCCAAATAGAAATAAGACAGACAGTCCTCAATGACGCACTGACTTTCTTGGTTTATCCTGGGTGTTTAACCCTCCAGGGTTAAAAATCCGAACAAAATCTTATCTATATTACCATTAATGTTTTATATAAAACGTTTCTTCCCCATAACAATCATAATAATCTTTCCTCAGACGAATCAGTAATCCTACTTAATTTCTAGTAGTAATACCTAAGCATATAAAACGTCCATGAAGTATTAATAATCTATTATAGTATTAATAATCTATTATAGTATTAATAATCTATTATAGTATTAATAATCTATTATAGTATTAATAATCTATTATAGTATTAATAATCTATTATAGTATTAATAATCTATTATAGTATTAATAATCTATTATAGTATTAATAATCTATTATAGTATTAATAATCTATTATAGTATTAATAATCTATTATAGTATTAATAATCTATTATAGTATTAATAATCATCATCTCTACAAGTACGCGTTAAAGTATGTTACATACCCAAAGTTATTTTATAGAAAAACCTTAATAAGTAAGTAAGTTTATTCAGGTACAAGTACACATAAATACAGTTACACTTGAGTGGGGGGGTTACCTGGAGGTTACCTGGAGGTTATTCCGGGGATCAACGCCCCCGCGGCCCGGTCCACGACCAGGCCTCCCGATGGATCAGGGCCTGATCAACTAGGCTGTTACTGCTGGCCGCACGCAGTCCGACGTACGAGCCACAGCCCGGATGATCCGGCACTGACTTTAGGTATCTGTCCAGCTCTCTCTTGAAGGCAGTCAGGGGTTTATTGGCAATTCCCCTAATGCTTGATGGGAGGCTGTTGAACAGTTTTGGGCCCCGGACACTTATGGTGTTTTCTCTTAGTGTACCAAAGGCGCCCCTACTTTTTATTGGCGGCATTTTGCATCGCCTGCCCAGTCTTTTACTTTCGTAGGGAGTGATTTCTGTGTGCAGATTTGGGACCATTCCTTCCAAGATTTTCCAAGTGTAAGATTATGATATATCTCTCCCTCCTGTGTTCCAACGAGTACAAGTCAAGTGCTTCCAAGCGTTCCCAGTAGTTAAGGTGCTTGACAGAACTTATACGTGCAGTAAAAGGATCTCTGTACACTCTCTAGATCTGCGATTTCACCTGCTTTGTATGGAGATGTTAATGTACAGCAGTATTCCAGCCTAGAGAGAACAAGTGATTTGAAAAGGATCATCATGGGCTTGGCATCTCTCGTTTTGAAAGTTCTCATTATCCATCCTATCATTTTCTTTGCACGTGCGATCGTGGCACTGTTGTGATCCTTGAAAGTGAGATCCTCAGACATTACTACTCCCAGGTCCCTTACATTATTTTTCCGCTCTATTGTATGGCCGGAGTCAGTAGTATACTCTGTTCTAGTTATTATCTCCTCCAGTTTTCCATAACGGAGTAGTTGGAATTTGTCCTCATTGAACATCATATTGTTTACCGTTGCCCACTGGAAAACTTTGTTTATATCTTCTTGGAGGTTAACCGCGTCCTCAGCAGATGACAGCCTCATGCAGATCCTAGTATCATCCGCAAAGGATGATACGGTGCTGGGTATGTGGTATCGAGGAATGGAGTTGAGGGAATGCGAAATCGTTTTTAGGGCTATGATGTTGGTTAGGGAACTGAGAAAGGTTCGTATAAGGGTTTTGTGTACGTTACTTGTAGGTAGGTGCGTTATCCCAGTTGAGGGTTTGTTCCCCATGTATGCGTGGAAGAGTATTTGGTTTAGATTTAGTAAAATGAAGTTAAACCCTCCGGCGCGTTAGGTAATGTTTCGTTTTCTGCATGGGATCCTTCCGTCTGGTGAGATACTACGAAACAGACAGGTTGTAGAGGGTGGGGGTGTGGTATCTGTGGAGGGGATGAGACAGCGTTCCATGTAGTTTACTTTTGTGAAGGGCTAGAGGAGGTTAGGTGCTGGTTAAGTAGGTTGGTACAGAGGGTGGGGGCCGTGGGGTGTCGGTTCTGCGTCTAGATATGGGTGGGTTAGACGAGGGTGTCATAAGAGCTTTAGATTATATCATGGTAGATTATATATATATGTCGTGGGTGATGAGGGGGAGAGGGGATAGTGAAGAGAGAAGGAAGGTTCTTGCGGTAACGTTCTATCGTACGATGTGTCGTAACAGAGATTTGTATGGGAGGAGGTGGGATCAGGTTTCTCAGAGGGTTATAGAATGCTAACATTGGGGATTCTCGTAAATCTGTGATTGATAATGAGTGAGTGAAGGGGTTTTCATAGGTTGGAGGGAGTCAGGGGGTCACAGCGGGCTCGCCTCCTTTGGGGGGGGGGTCGTGAGAGTGTTGTGAATGTGGGTTTGGAATGGTTTCCTGGTTAACATTGAGACTTCATGGCATCCAAGTGTGGATGTAGAGCTCAAGGTCTCGTTATGTTAGATATAACACTTTTCAGAATGTAGGTATAATATAGTAAATTTTTATGTATTATTTTGATGTGTATCAGTCTTGTATGACACGATTCTTGAGTAATAAGTTCTTTGCGACATGAAGTGTGTTTTAGTTTGTATTTATGTTACGTGCTGGGTTTTTGTATGATGAGATATACTTACATACTGTTTTGCTTTGTTCATACAGTGCATCTGATTAATGTGATTTTGTGAAATTGTTTGTGTGTACGTGTGTGTGTGTGTACTCACCTATTTGTACTCACCTATTTGTGGTTGCAGGGGTCGATTCACAGCTCCTGGCCCCGCCTCTTCGCTGATTGCTACTAGTTCCTCTCTCTCCCTGCCCCATGAACTCTATCATACCTCGCCTTAAACTATGTATGTGTGTGTGTGTGTGTGTGTGTGTGTGTTGGGGTGTGTGTGTGTGTGTGTGTATCCCTTTCTATTGTATTGAGCCTTTGTCATGGGTCAGACGTTATGTAATACTTTATATATTATGACCATCTTTTAATTTTTATAATTATGGCTGTCCCCTGATATGGGTTTGGGTGTTGATGCTAAGTTCTTGATTTTAAGTTTAGTCTGTATGGTACAGACAATCAACATTTATGACTATCCATTTGTGTCAGAGTTTAGATAGGGGTTTATTGAAAATATTGTGCTTCATTTTTTTGTGTTCTAAGCTGTATTCTTTTTCTTATTTTCGTAGGGATTGAAAACGTATTGTTGGGGATACGTATGTAATTTTTTAGTAAGATTATAAAGTTGGTTTTTTTTTTTTTGAAAAAATGCAAAGGGATGGATTTAATGATATAATTTCTCGGTATATTTTTTGTTAAATGTATTGACCTTTGTCAATTCATGTTATAGTACATTTATATTATGAAAGGTTTTGCATTAATAATGTGTATATATTCAATTCATGACCCTTTTAAGTTTTTTTTTTTTTAGCTTTTTCTTGCGTAAGTTCTTGTTGTATGTTTGGCAGCAATATCTTGCAGCATATAGGTAAATCCGTTTTTTTATAATAAGTAAGTTTTCAGGTATACACAAATACTTTTACATAAATTTATCATACATAGCACATATGTGTAGAGAACCTGGGATAACCCAAAAAAGTCGACAGGGGAAACTTATTTCCTTTGGGGGGTCCTTTTTTATTTAAATTTTGTTTGAATCCATACTGTTTCTTATTTTTATTTTTAAACTGTTTTGGGTTTTAAATAAAATAAAAAAAAATAAAAAAAAAATACAGTTACACACTTATCAACATAGCACAAATGGTAAATTCACCGGAAACCCAAAAAACGCAGAAACGGACTATTTCCTTTGGGGTCCTTAACTAACTTTCTTGATCTTTATTTAGAATATGCAAAATAATGAATTCTCACAACTGTAATCAATTTGTATCCAAACTATCTGCAAATACCAATGCAACTCCCATTATATTTTAAGTAAATAGAGCAATGAGTAAATGTTTGACTCTCGTTTCATTTACCTTCAACTATAATAGAAAATGGTCGTCGTTCTTGACTCTGAGAAAACTGAACGTAGTTTTGGGGACACTTAATATTTATTAAAAACTTCTCTTAAAAATAATAAGTACCTAAGGATCATAGGGTAAAAAGAATTTTAATAACACAGTTCTTGTATTCTATTAAGTCAGAAATTGATTGCCAGAATTTTAAGTTGGCGCTTATGGGAATCTTGAGCTCGTCTTGTAACACAGAGGCGCTAATGTTGGAAAAAGATACTAGTCACCCCCACATGTCTTGTTTTGCATTAGTCATGTACAAGCAGGTTTTTCTAAAATTTGTAAAGTGTGTTTTTACTACTGCACTGTAGGTTAGCTTAGGTAAGTCCTGTCGGGAAACGGGACAAGTATTTCCTGACGCTGGTCTTAGTCATATGACGGCTCACAGCTGGAGTTTCTCGTCATCTGACCGAGGCCTTCCACTGGCTTACCAGTTCCTAATTTAAATAAAAGTCACAATATAAGAAAGGAGGAAAACTGCAGTAGGCTTACTGGCCCATACTTAGTAAGTATGTAAGTAAGTTTATTCAGGTATACACAAATACAGTTACATAGATTATCATACATAGCAGCATATGTGTAGAGAACCTGGGATAACCCAAAAAAAAGGTCAAACTTACTTCCATTGGACCCAATGGAAATAAGTCACTCTGTCTGACTTTTTTGGGTTATCCCAGGTTCTCTACACATATGCTGCTATGTATGATAATCTATGTAACTGTATTTGTGTATACCTGAATAAACTTACTAAGTATGGGCCAGTAAGCCTACTGCAGTATTCCTCCTTTCTTATGTTCATATATTGTCGGTAATTCTACCGTAATTACAGCAAAATATAGTTTTAATTAAAAGCCTTGCTAAGAGTACGTATCTTGTATTTGCTAAATAAATAATGTCTCTGGATAAACGAAACACCTATAATTTATAATTATATACTAATTTTGTATATTCATATAAATTATATTTAAAAAAAAACAATCTATTAAGGTAACGCTTTCGCCTAACACAGTGAGTGTCCGTGGTTCAATCCCCGGCACGGGTAGAAATGTTGACAAGTTTCCTTACACATACTGTCCATCTTCACTTAGCAGTAAATACTTGGAGTATACCTGGAGAGGTTTCGGAGGTCAACGCCCCAGCGGCCCGGTCTGTGACCAGACCTCATCGTGAATCAAGGCCTCATCAAACAGGTTGTTACTGTTGGCCGCACGTAACCCGATGTATGAACCATAGCACGGCTGGTCAGGTACTGACTTTAAGTGCCTGTCCAGTGCCTTCTTGAAGACAGCCAGGGGTCTATTGGTAATCCCCCTTATGTATGCTGGGAGACAGTTGAACAGTCTTGGGCCCCTGACACTCTGCCCCAGGGCCAGACTCATGGAACTCAGTGTTCATCAAGAACTGCAAGAAGCCCCTATCACGAGCTTTTACCATACTATGGAGAGGGAGCATGGACACGGGGGTCGTCCCACAGTTACTAAAAACAACAGACATAGCCCCACTCCACAAAGGGGGCAGTAAAGCAATAGCAAAGAACTACAGACCGATAGCACTAACATCCCATATCATAAAAATCTTTGAAAGGGTCCTAAGAAGCAAGATCACCACCCATCTAGAAACCCATCAGTTACACAACCCAGGGCAACATGGGTTTAGAACAGGTCGCTCCTGTCTGTCTCAACTATTGGATCACTACGACAAGGTCCTAGATGCACTAGAAGACAAAAAGAATGCAGATGTAATATATACAGACTTTGCAAAAGCCATCGACAAGTGTGACCATGGCGTAATAGCGCACAAAATGCGTGCTAAAGGAATAACAGGAAAAGTTGGTCGATTGATCTATAACTTCCTCACTAACAGAACACAGAGAATAGTAGTCAACAGAGTAAAGTCCGAGGCAGCTACGGTGAAAAGCTCTGTTCCACAAGGCACAGTACTCGCTCCCATCTTGTTCCTCATCCTCATATCTGACATAGACAAGGATGTCAGCCACAGCACCGTGTCTTCCTTTGCAGATGACACCCGAATCTGCATGACAGTGTCTTCCATTGCAGACGCTGCGAGGCTCCAGGCGGACATCAACCAAATCTTTCAGTAGGCTGCAGAAAACAATATGAAGTTCAACGATGAGAAATTTCAATTACTCAGATATGGTAAACATGAGGAAATTAAATCTTCATCAGAGTACAAAACAAATTCTGGCCACAAAATAGAGCGAAACACCAACGTCAAAGACCTGGGAGTGATCATGTCGGAGGATCTCACCTTCAAGGACCATAACATTGTATCAATCGCATCTGCTAGAAAAATGACAGGATGGATAATGAGAACCTTCAAAACTAGGGATGCCATGCCCATGATGACACTCTTCAGGTCACCTGTTCTATCTAGGCTGGAATATTGCTGCACACTAACAGCACCTTTCAAGGCAGGTGAAATTGCTGACCTAGAAAATGTAGAGAGAACCTTCACGGCGCGCATAACGGAGATAAAACACCTCAATTACTGTATTCCCTGGAACGCAGGCGGGAGAGATACATGATTATATACACCTGGAAAATCCTTGAGGGACTAGTACCGAACTTGCACACGAAAATCACTCACTACGAAAGCAAAAGACTTGGCAGACGATGCAACATCCCCCCAATGAAAAGCAGGGGTGTCACTAGCACGTTAAGAGACCATACAATAAATGTCAGGGGCCCGAGACTGTTCAACTGCCTTCCAGCATACATAAGGGAGATTACCAACAGACCCCTGGCAGTCTTCAAGCTGGCACTGGACAAGCACCTAAAGTCAGTACCTGACCAGCCGTGCTGTGGCTCATGCGTTGGTTTGCGTGCAGCCAGCAGTAACAGCCTGGTTGATCAGGCTCTGATCCACCAGGAGGCCTGGTCACAGACCGGGCCGCGGGGGCGTTGACCCCCGGAACTCTCTCCAGGTAAACTCCAGGTATTGTGTTTTCTCTTAACGTGCTAGTGGCACTCCTTTTCATTACGGGGATGTTGCATCGCCTGCTGAATCTTTTGCTTTCATAAGGAGTGATTTTCGTGTGGTGTGCAAGTTTGGTACTAATTCCTCTAGGATTTTCTAAGTGTATCTCTCCCGCCTGCGTTCTAGGAAGCACGAGTTTAGGAACTTTAAGCGTTCCCAGTAATTTAGGTGTTTTATCGCAGTTATGTGTGCTGTGAAGGTTCTCTGTACATTTTCTATGTCAGCAATTTCACCTTTCCTGAAAAGTGCAGAATAAATAATAATAATAATAATAATAATAATAATAATAATAATAATAATAATAATAATAATAATAATAATAATATCTGTATTTACTACAAGTACATATACAAGGTATACAGGCCTAGCTGTTATACAGAAAAGCCGCTTGTTATGCTGGGCATTTCGGGCAAATTAGGTTAGTTTTGTCCCAGGATGCGACCCACACCAGTCGACTAACACCCAGGTACTCATTTTACTGATGGGTGAACATAGACAACCGGTGTATAGAAACGCCGTCCAGTGTTTTTACTCTCGCTGGGAATCAAAACCAGACACTCGCCGTGTGAAGTGAGAGTTTTAGCCACCTGGCCACCGGGGTACTTATGTTAGTTAGTTACCATTTTGTCCTAGACACATGTCGATTAGACACTAGACCTTTTGTATATGCGTGCCCACGTATGTGGGGGGGGGGTTGATGTGTGTGTGGGTGTATGTGCTAGTCGACTGGTGCGGGTGGCATCCTGGGGGACAAGATTGAAGGATCACAATGGAAATAAGACGGACAGTTATCGATGACATACTGTCTTTCTTGGGTTATCCTGGATGGCTAACCCTCCGAGTTAAAAATCCGAATAAATCTTATCTTGACTTCAAATTATTGAATCCCGTAAAGTTTACCCGTACATAATATAATAGAAAATGTTCTTCGTTAATAAATCACAGAAAACGTAAGTTTAAGGGGTACCTTAATTAGTTTTTTCTTGTAAAATTTTATTTTGATTAGTAAGAATAATAATTTTATTTCTACATGATATAACTTACACAGACCAAAGCTGACATCATTGTTATGCTGAGCATTTCCCGCAACTTAGGTTAATTTTGTTTCCAGGATGCGACCCACACCAGTCCACTAACACCCAGGTACCTATTTACTGCTAAGTGAACAAGGACAGCAGGTGTAAGAAAACTTACGAAACGTTTCCAACCGTACCGGGAATCTAATCCCAGCCCTCAATGTTCGTATTAAGGTGGCTACCCACTAAGCCACACACTGAAGGACGAGTAGAAAAATTGAGAATGTTTTCTTAAACCTGCATAAAATAATTTTTTTTTTATCTTTATTTATCACCTCTAAATACCTTAGTGAAAAATAATATTTGTAAATTCATAAAATCACGTTGAGATTCGTTGATCAAATTATATCTTTCAAGATGGCTTCAAAATCCATCAGCAATTATTGATTCATCATTCCTACAACTGAGGTCAAGTTGATTGGTCTATTAGTTGAAGCTCAGAGACTAAATAATGGGTTGCTAAGTTCCTCCTTACATTCCTGTAGAATCCTTGAATTTAGCTCATCAGGCCCCGTGACTTATTGGCTTCAATTTATCAAGTTCTCTGATAGTCTTTTTAGTATGATAATAAGATGTTATCTTCATTATAGAATAATAAGAAAATATTATAATCTTTATATTATAATAATAAGGTAAAAGGACCCCAATGGGAATAAGTCACTCTGTCTGACTTTTTTGGGTTATCCCAGATTCTCTACACATATGCTGCTATGTATGATAATTCTATGTAACTGTATTTGTGTATACCTGAATAAACTTACTTACTTACTTAAGATAAGATTTCGTTCGGATTTTTAACCCCGGAGGGTTAGCCACCCAGGATAACCCAAGAAAGTCAGTGCGTCATCGAGGACTGTCTAACTTATTTCCATTGGGGTCCTTAATCTTGTCCCCCAGGATGCGACCCACACCAGTCGACTAACACCCAGGTATCTATTTGCTGCTAGGTGAACAGGTGTAAGGAAACGTGTTGAATGTTTCCACCCGCCGGGAATCGAACCCGGGCCCTCCGTGTGTGAAGCGGGAGCTTTAGCCACCAGGCCACCGGGCTACTTACTTACTTACTGAAGACCATGTCAAAAGCAACTGTGATCTTGCATAATTTATTCTCGTCTTGACCAGTATAAGTATTAATCTCTGGTATTTCATGTGTATCTTGTGTAAAAACAGAGATGAAATGCTCATTAAAATGTTGCATATTTCTTTGTCACTAACAGTAGCTGACCTGACCTGAGTTATATTTGGGCTGATCTTTGATTCCATCACAAGATCAGGTACATACATTCTTTTATCTTTCCTTAGTCTTTTTTTACATCTCTCTAAAATTGAATATATTAAGTCAGTACGGTGACTCTCTTGATTCGTCTATCAATGCCTCTTTTTTCAGTTAAGAGAAGTTCCAGTGTATTGCTTATCTATTTGTATCAGTCATATCTGATCTAATTTCTCTAATATGAATATATGCAGCCTGGGCAGCATATACAACGCTTTGAGTGACAATCATCACCCTCGCGTATCTAACCTCCTTCATGATATTCCCTAGTCAAGTTATTCCTTAGGTAATCCTTTAGGCCCTTATAAATGAAGGCTGTTCCTCGGAGGTACTCCGGCATTTTATTTTATTTTTTAGATACGTACATCCTATGTAGTAAGTAAAATCTTGAACGGGTCACCCTTATGACTAAGACCCGTGTCAGGAGACAATTATCCTGTCTCCTGGTGAATATTGTAATAGCAAGCTGTCTAGTCATTTCTTGTGTACATTGTTGTTTTGGGAGTTATTATTTTGGGTTGAATGGCCCATCAGAACCAGTCATCGGTTATTATTGAGACAGTCGATGCATCAATTAATCACGGCACACCTAAAGGCACGCCAGTTATATTTCTGTATGTAACGAAGTTAGGGTCTCTTTATTAAGTAATGTTAGGTTATGTTTGGTTATATTAGACTATGTTTGGCTTGGTTAGGCTGTGCTGAGTTTTTTTTTTTTTTTGCCAGTTAAGATAAGATAAGATAAGATTTCGTTCGGATTTTTAACCCCGGAGGGTTAGCCACCCAGGATAACCCAAGAAAGTCAGTGCGTCATCGAGGACTGTCTAACTTATTTCCATTGTGGTCCTTAATCTTGTCCCCCAGGATGCCACCCACACCAGTCGACTAACACCCAGGTACCTATTTGCTGCTAGGTGAACAGGTGTAAGGAAACGTGTCGGAATGTTTCCACCCGCCGGGAATCGAACCCGGGCCCTCCGTGTGTGAAGCGGGAGCTTTAGCCACCAGGCCACCGGGCCACAACATAAAGTTATCTCCTTAGTAGAACTCATTTAATATTTGACTTTTATGCTATAAATTATTTTTCACATACGCCGAGGAACAACATTCAGAATAGTCGATAGTCATGAATATATTAGCTACATAATTAAGTTTCGTCAACTATTATAAACATTAACAACACAAAAGCAATACAAGGACCCCAGTGTAAATAATTCACATTGCATAAATAAACACGTTTTTATTTAGGTTTTGTGACAGAGGATACAAATATTTTATACGGTGGTCTCGAGGGCACACAAGTGTTTGGGGCGGGGGAGGATCAGCCTCCCAGGATAACAAAAGAAGGTCAGTGCGTCATCCAAGAACTATCTTATTTCCATTGTGGTCCTTCAGTCTTGTCCTCCAGGATGCGATCTACACCAGTCGGTTAACACCTAGGTACCTACTTGCTTCTAGGTGAACAGGGGCAGCAAGTGTAAGGAGACATGATGACACTCTTCAGGTCACTTGTTCTATCTAGGCTGGAATATTGCTGCACACTAACAGCACCTTTCAAGGCAGGTGAAATTGCTGACCTAGAAAATGTACAGAGAACCTTCACGGCGCGCATAACGGAGATAAAACACCTCAATTACTGGGAGCGCTTGAGGTTTCTAAAACCTGTATTCCCTGGAACGCAGGAGGGAGAGATACATGATTATATACACCTGGAAAATCCTAGAGGGACTAGTACCGAACTTGCACACGAAAATCACTCACTACGAAAGCAAAAGACTTGGCAGACGATGCAACATCCCCCCAATGAAAAGCAGGGGTGTCACTAGCACGTTAAGAGACCATACAATAAGTTCAGGGCCCGAGACTGTTCAACTGCCTCCCAGCACACATAAGGGGGATTACCAACAGACCCCTGGCAGTCTTCAAGCTGGCACTGGACAAGCACCTAAAGTCAGTTCCTGATCAGCCGGGCTGTGGCTCGTACGTTGGTTTGCGTGCAGCCAGCAGCAACAGCCTGGTTGATCAGGCGCTGATCCACCAGGAGGCCTGGTCATAGACCGGGCCGCGGGGGCATTGACCCCCGAAACTCTCTCCAGGTAAACTCCAGGTAAGACATGCCCAAGCTTTCAATCCGTGCTAGGCATCGAACCACGGACACTCAGTGTGTGAGGGGAGTGGGCTGCCACAAGATACCGATAACTCAATAAAGTCAAACAATTTCCTATACAAAACAATTATAAACGATTAAAATTATGTATGAGGACTAAATATTTGCTCCCAAAAATTGAGATACCTGAATTGTGCCTCGTCCCACCCCGCGGAGACGGCACCAGAGGGCGACCTCACCATCCCATGCCAGACATGGTAAGTAAGTTCATTCAGGTATACAGTGGACCCCTATACAAATACAGTTACATAGATTATCATACATAGCAGCATATATGTAGAGAACCTAGGATAACCCACTCGGGAGTAAACTTGTCCTGTTTTGAGAGCCACATAATTACGACGCGTGTCATGGCAGTTGTTCCAATGTATCGGTTTCATGAATATCAGTAATGCATTTAAAATACCTATATTGGTATCATATTAGGTGCAGAACTGTATAGTGATCTTTTTTTTTTAAATGGGGTGCTGGACATAACTGGGGTAGGCCAGCCGATGGAGCCCAAGAGTTGTCGGTCATGGAAATAACGGACGGATTTGAACGTGTTTCTTGTATGTTGAGTGGCTTTTTCTAAGACATTATTTTTCAAACTTTTCCCATAACCTTCTGATTTTTTATGATTATGAGCGATTGCGAACGATTAGATAATACTCTCTACCATACCTAAAACTACACTGCTTCACATCTCGACTCCTGATTTCCATGGGATAAGAGAGCGTTCTGATTGGTTACTTGAGGATGATGAAGAGTTTCCTTATTGGGTAATAGCAATGTCAGCAATTTCTTGTGTCCCAATTAGGCTCTAAAGCCTTCCAAAGTCGCCCAAGATGTGGACCTATACGGGGCCTTAAAACGCTGAAGGGGTAATTACTTCACCACTGAACAGGACGTCATTTGATTGAAACTCACCTCAGAGGAAACTGTTGTTATTTCCTGAAAAATAAACTAACATTTATCTTCTACATTTATCATTATTAAATATAAAAATCACAAAGAAATACATACATTTTTGATGGCTATCAATTACTTTCATATTTCATGAATAGACACATGTCATTTTATCCTGCTTTATCTTGTGTCGTTGATCCTGGTGATGAGCTCTTGATCCACGTAATTATCTTGTGTCGTTGATCCTGGTGATGAGCTCTTGATCCACGTAATTATCTTGTGTCGTTGATCCTGGTGATGAGCTCTTGATCCACGTAATTATCTGTGTCGTTGATCCTGGTGATGAGCTCTTGATCCACGTAATTATCTTGTGTCGTTGATCCTGGTGATGAGCTCTGATCCACGTAATTTCTTGTGTCGTTGATCCTGGTGATGAGCTCTTGATCCACGTAATTATCTTGTGTCGTTGATCCTGGTGATGAGCTCTTGATCCACGTAATTATCTTGTGTCGTTGATCCTGGTGATGAGCTCTTGATCCACGTAATTATCTTGTGTCGTTGATCCTGGTGATGAGCTCTTGATCCACGTAATTATCTTGTGTCGTTGATCCTGGTGATGAGCTCTTGATCCACGTAATTATCTTGTGTCGTTGATCCTGGTGATGAGCTCTTGATCCACGTAATTATCTTGTGTCGTTGATCCTGGTGATGACTCTTGATCCACGTAATTATCTTGTGTCGTTGATCCTAGTGATGAGCTCTTGATCCACGTAATTATCTTGTGTCGTTGATCCTGGTGATGAGCTCTTGATCCACGTAATTATCTTGTGTCGTTGATCCTGGTGATGAGCTCTTGATCCACGTAATTATCTTGTGTCGTTGATCCTGTGATGAGCTCTTGATCCACGTAATTATCTTGTGTCGTTGATCCTGGTGATGAGCTCTTGATCCACGTAATTATCTTGTGTCGTTGATCCTAGTGATGAGCTCTTGATCCACGTAATTAACTTGTGTCGTTGATCCTGGTGATGAGCTCTTGATCCACGTAATTATCTTGTGTCGTTGATCCTGGCGATAAGCTCTTGATCCACGTAATTATCTTGTGTCGTTGATCCTGGTGATGAGCTCTTGATCCACGTAATTATCTTGTGTCGTTGATCCTGGTGATGAGCTCTTGATCCACGTAATTATCTTGTGTCGTTGATCCTGGTGATGAGCTCTTGATCCACGTAATTATCTTGTGTCGTTGATCCTGGTGATGAGTTCTTGATCCACGTAATTATCTTGTGTCGTTGATCCTAGTGATGAGCTCTTGATCCACGTAATTATCTTGTGTCGTTGATCCTAGTGATGAGCTCTTGATCCACGTAATTATCTTGTGTCGTTGATCCTGGTGATGAGCTCTTGATCCACGTAATTATCTTGTGTCGTTGATCCTGGTGATGAGCTCTTGATCCACGTAATTATCTTGTGTCGTTGATCCTGGTGATGAGCTCTTGATCCACGTAATTATCTTGTGTCGTTGATCCTGGTGATGAGCTCTTGATCCACGTAATTATCTTGTGTCGTTGATCCTGGTGATGAGCTCTTGATCCACGTAATTATCTTGTGTCGTTGATCCTAGTGATGAGCTCTTGATCCACGTAATTATCTTGTGTCGTTGATCCTGGTGATGAGCTCTTGATCCACGTAATTATCTTGTGTCGTTGATCCTGGTGATGAGCTCTTGATCCACGTAATTATCTTGTGTCGTTGATCCTAGTGATGAGCTCTTGATCCACGTAATTATCTTGTGTCGTTGATCCTAGTGATGAGCTCTTGATCCACTTAATTATCTTGTGTCGTTGATCCTAGTGATGAGCACTTGATCCACGTAATTATCTTGTGTCGTTGATCCTAGTGATGAGCTCTTGATCCACGTAATTATCTTGTGTCGTTGTTCCTGCTGATGAGCTCTTGATCCACGTAATTATCTTGTGTCGTTAATCCTAGTGATGAGCTCTTGATCCACGTAATTATCTTGTGTCGTTGATCCTAGTGATGAGCTCTTGATCCACGTAATTATCTTGTGTCGTTGGTCCTAGTGATGAGCTCTTGATCCACGTAATTATCTTGTGTCGTTGATCCTAGTGATGAGCTCTTGATCCACGTAATTATCTTGTGTCGTTGATCCTAGTGATGAGCTCTTGATCCACGTAATTATCTTGTGTCGTTGATCCTAGTGATGAGCTCTTGATCCACGTAATTATCTTGTGTCGTTGATCCTAGTGATGAGCTCTTGATCCACGTAATTATCTTGTGTCGTTGATCCTAGTGATGAGCTCTTGATCCACGTAATTGTCTTGTGTCGTTGGTCCTAGTGATGAGCTCTTGATCCACGTAATTATCTTGTGTCGTTGATCTAGTGATGAGCTCTTGATCCACGTAATTATCTTGTGTCGTTGATCCTAGTGATGAGCTCTTGATCCACGTAATTATCTTGTGTCGTTGATCCTGGTGAAGAGCTCTTGATCCACGTAATTATCTTGTGTCGTTGGTCCTGCTGAAGAGCTCTTGATCCACGTAATTATCTTGTGTCGTTGTTCCTGGTGATGAGCTCTTGATCCACGTAATTATCTTGTGTCGTTGATCCTGGTGATGAGCTCTTGATCCACGTAATTATCTTGTGTCGTTGATCCTGCTGAAGAGCTCTTGATCCACGTAATTATCTTGTGTCGTTGATCCTGGTGATGAGCTCTTGATCCACGTAATTATCTTGTGTCGTTGGTCCTGCTGAAGAGCTCTTGATCCACGTAATTATCTTGTGTCGTTGATCCTGCTGAAGAACTCTTGATCCACGTAATTATCTTGTGTCGTTGATCCTGCTGAAGAACTCTTGATCCACGTAATTATCTTGTGTCGTTGATCCTGCTGAAGAGCTCTTGATCCACGTAATTATCTTGTGTCGTTGATCCTGGTGAAGAGCTCTTGATCCATGTAATTATCTTGTGTCGTTGATCCTGGTGATGAGCTCTTGATCCTAGTGATGAGCTCTTGATCCACGTAATTATCTTGTGTCGTTGATCCTGGTGATGAGCTCTTGATCCACGTAATTACCTTGTGTCGTTGATCCTGGTGAAGAGCTCTTGATCCACGTAATTATCTTGTGTCGTTGATCCTAGTGATGAGCTCGTGATCCACGTAATTACCTTGTGTCGTTGATCCTGCTGAAGAGTTCTTGCTCCACGTAAATAAAATTACGTGGCATAAGTCACAAATTGCCAATTTTATTGAATTAATGGTGATATTTAGGCTGTGTTAATATCCTAAATTATCATTTTTATTGAATATATTTGAATATATTTTATTGAATATATTTTTCTTATGATAAGATGTGGACTTTTTTTTTTTTGAGTTCCTTGAAATGTTCAACGATAATATGTAAGTGCATTATCAACTTGTGCAACATTCTACACAGTTTTAATGTCTTTCAAGGGACTGGGGTTATGCAACACGGGGATAACTTTATCGGATCATGTACTGGCCAAATTATATCTATTTTTTATATAGGAATTATTACTCTGCTTAATGCCGTTTGTATATGGCAATAAAACAATGAGTCTCGGTCTTATTAGATGAAATATAATCAACCTCCACACAGTGTGTACATTGATATGTACGCCGTCAGATGTATGTCTCTGTGTATGTATACTGAGAGTTTAATCTCAATGTACATATACAGAGGAATTATAGTATTCTTGACGGGTGGTGAACAGGTTACATGTAGCCTTAATGGCACTCGTGTAGTTGATAGGCTGCTAGGCCTGGGCTGGGGCAGTGTCATGTTGCTTGTATGGAAGCTTGAGGATATACCAGCAATTATACAGTGAAACCTCGGTTGTCGACTGTATTACTTGTCGAAGAAATCGGTTTTCGAACGAGGAATTCGAGAAACAATGTCCTGGTTTTTGTACGTTCTCTTGGTTGTCGACCGACAACTTGAACGGCTCTAGTCACGTGCTCACGCGAATGGCTTGGATCATGTGCTAGTAGGGGTTGGTTTGATAATTTTAAGAAAGAAGTGGCATTCATAGTGTTGCTTGGCATGGGAAGGCTGCCAGTGCTGACAAAGTGGCAGTTGAAAAGTATGTTACTGAATTCCAAGAGTACGTAGAGGCTGAGGGGTTTGTCCCCCAAGTGTATAACTGTGACGAAACAGCCTCTTCTGGAAGAAAATACCCAAGAGGACCTACATAAATAAAGAGGAAAAGTCAATACCAGGATACAAGCCACTGAAAGACAGGCTCGCTTTGTTACTGTGTAGTAATGCAAGTGGGGATTTGAAACTGAAGCCCTTACTGGTTTGTCATTCAGAAAATCCACGAGTTTTTAAGAAGAACAATCTTATGTAAAGCAAACTGGCTGTAATGTGGAAGGCCAACACAAAAGCTTAGGTAACAAGACACTTTTATTGCATGGGTGCATGAGGTGTTTGCTCCCATTGTCAAAAAGTGCCACATTAAAAACAAGTGCCACTCAGGGCCAACCTACTTATGAATAATGCGCCTGCTCGTCCTCAAGCTTCAAAAACGAGTTGCTGGAGTTCAGTTTTATAACGGTGAATAGGATATTGTGTCCCTGGGAAAGACCTTGGGCCTAGAGGTGACTGAAGATGATGTGGAGAATTGGTGGAGGAGCATAGAACTGAATTCACCACAGAACTTGTAGACCTTTAGAAGGAGCAGCAATAGACTGCAGCAGAGAAGCTGTCATCAGAGGAAGAGGAGGGAAGGGATAATGTGCCCATTGCACTTGTCAAGGAAATGTGTGGTAAATGACATGAAGCGCAGGAGTTTGCTGAAAAGTACCATACAGACAAAACAGTAACTATCTGTCTCTCTAGCATGTACATTGACAGTGTAATGTCTCAATTTTGACGAACCTCACTGGACAGGTTTTTAGTGAGACAAAGAACCAGTGAGTCAAAGCAAGGTGTTAGTGGTGAAAAGAGAAAGAAGAGAAACAACACCAGGACAGTTGCCTGACACATCAATAGAAGGTGACTCTCCTTCCAGGCAGTAACATCTCCCCTCCTCTCCTCCACCTCCTGCTTCCAGTATACCATTAGTTCTCCTCTGACAAGTAAGAGGCAGATAAATTTTCATTTACTGTACAATATTTCAGTTAAATTTTCATTTGGTATTCACTTTTACAGTTTTATGTAGTAATTAGTACATTTTCAATAAATTATATTGTTATTTGGGGTCTGGAAGGGATTAATTTTATTTACATTATTCTTTAAGGGAAAATTGCTTTGGTTGTCATCCATTTTGGTTGTTGAATTGACATCTGGAACGAATTAAATTCGACAACCAAGGTTCCATTGTATTCCCTTGTATGACCCTCACGGATTTCGAGCTTCCTCCATGAATGAGATTATAATAATAATTTGCATATAAACTATGTATTCATTCTTCATAATTAAAATAAATATATTAGAATACTTCCAGTATCATTTAATATTTTGATGTCCATCTTTGTATTTTTACTCACGAGTACGAAACGTGATTAGTACCTGAGGAGATGTCTACAAAAACTTGTAGTTCATTGATAGCGCGTTTAGCTCACAACCGAAGGACTGGGGCTCGATCCTGGGTAAGGCGGAGACTTTAGCATGCTTACCTAGAATATATCTGAAGGATGTTCCGGGGGTCAGCACTCCCTCGTCCATGACAAGGCCTAGCCGTGGATCGCGGCCTGATCAACCAGGCTATTATTGCTGACCGAACGCAAACCGACATATAAACCACAGGTCGTCTGGTCAGGTACTGACTTTAGGTGTCTGTCCAGCTCCCTCTTGAAGACCTTGCAGTAATGAGTGAAGATGGTAACATAACCTAGCACTGGGCTTTATAATGAGTGAAAATGGTAGTATAACTTAGCACTGGGCTTTATAATGAGTGAAAATGGTAGTATAACTTAGCACTAGGCTTTATAATGAGTGAAGATGGTAGTATAACCTAGCACTGGGCTTTATAATGAGTGAAAAATGGTAGAGTAACCTAGCACTGAGTTTTATAATGAGTGAAGATGGTAGTATAACGTAGCACTTGGCTTTATAATGAGTGAGGATGGTAGTATAACCTAGCACTGGGCTTTATAATGAGTGAAGATGGTAGTATAACCTAGCACTGGGCTTTATAATGAGTGAAAATGGTAGTATAACCTAGCACTTGGCTTTATAATGAGTGAAGATGGTAGTATAACCTAGCACCGGGCTTTATAATGAGTGAAGATGGTAGTATAACCTAGCACTGGGCTTTATAATGAGTGAAGATGGTAGTACAACCTAGCACTGGGCTTTATAATGAGTGAAGATGGTAGTATAACCTAGCACTGGGCTTTATAATGAGTGAATATGGTAGTAAATCTAGCACTGGGCTTTATAATGAGTGAAAATGGTAGTATAACCTAGCACTGGGCTTTATAATGAGTGAAGATGGTAGTATAACCTAGCACTTGGCTTTATAATGAGTGAAGATGGTAGTATAACCTAGCACTGGGCTTTATAATGAGTGAATATGGTAGTATAACCTAGCACTGGGCTTTATAATGAGTGAAGATGGTAGTATAACCTAGCACTGGGCTTTATAATGAGTGAAAATGGTAGTATAACCTAGCACTGGGCTTTATAATGAGTGAAGATGGTAGTATAACCTAGCACTGGGCTTTATAATGAGTGAATATGGTAGTATAGCCTAGCACTGGGCTTTATAATGAGTGAAAATGGTAGTATAACCTAGCACTGGGCTTTATAATGAGTGAAGATGGTAGTATAACCTAGCACTGGGCTTTATAATGAGTGAATATGGTAGTATAACCTAGCACTGGGCTTTATAATGAGTGAAAATGGTAGTATAACCTAGCACTGGGCTTTATTTAAAGAGTGAAAATGGTAGTATAACCTAGCACTGGGCTTTATAATGAGCGAAGATGGTAGTATAACCTAGCACTTGGCTTTATAATGAGTGAAGATGGTAGTATAACCTAGCACTAGGCTTTATAATGAGTGAAGATGGTAGTATAACCTAGCACTGGGCTTTATAATGAGTGAAAATGGTAGTATAACCTAGCACTGGGCTTTATAATGAGCGAAGATGGTAGTATAACCTAGCACTTGGCTTTATAATGAGTGAAGATGGTAGTATAACCTAGCACTAGGCTTTAAATGAGTGAAGATTGGTTAGTATAACCTAGCACTTGGCTTTATAATGAGTGAAGATGGTAGTATAACCTAGCACTGGGTTTTATAATGAGTGAAAATGGTAGTATAACCTAGCACTGGGCTTTATGAGTGAAAATGGTAGTATAACCTAGCACTGGGCTTTATAATGAGTGAAGATGGTAGTATAACCTAGCACTGGGCTTTATAATGAGTGAAAATGGTAGTATAACCTAGCACTGGGCTTTATAATGAGTGAAAAAAGGTAGTATAACCTAGAACTGGGCTTTTTTAATGAGTGAAAATGGTAGTTATAACCTAGCACTAGGCTTTATAATGAGTGAAGATGGTTTGTATAACCTAGCACTGGGCTTTATAATGAGTGAAAATGGTAGTATAACCTAGCACTGGGCTTTATAATGAGTGAAGATGGTAGTATAACCTAGCACTGGGCTTTATAATGAGTGAAAATGGTAGTATAACCTAGCACTGGGCTTTATAATGAGTGAAGATGGTAGTGTAATCTAGCACTGGGCTTTATAATGAGTGAAAATGGTAGTATAACCTAGCACTGGGCTTTATAATGAGTGAAGATGGTAGTATAACCTAGCACTGGGCTTTATAATGAGTTTAAAATGGTAGTATTAACCTAGTTTCTGGGCTTTATAATGAGTGAAGATGGTAGTGTAACCTAGCACTGGGCTTTATAATGAGTGAAAATGGTAGTATAACCTAGCACTGGGCTTTATAATGAGTGAAGATGGTAGTGTAACCTAGCACTGGGCTTTATAATGAGTGAAAATGGTAGTATAACCTAGCACTGGGCTTTATAATGAGTGAAGATGGTAGTATAACCTAGCACTGGGCTTTATAATGAGTGAAAATGGTAGTATAACCTAGTACTGGGCTTTATAATGAGTGGAGATGGTAGTATAACCTAGAACTGGGCTTTATAATGAGTGAAAATGGTAGTATAACCTAGCACTGGGCTTTATAATGAGTGAAGATGGTAGTATAACCTAGCACTGGGCTTTATAATGAGTGAAGATTGTAGTACAACCTAGCACTGGGCTTTATAATGAGTGAAAAAGGTAGTGTAACCTAGCACTGGGCTTTATAATGAGTGAAAATGGTAGTATAACCTAGCACTGGGCTTTATAATGAGTGAAAATGGTAGTATAACCTAGAACTGGGCTTTTTAATGAGTGAAAATGGTAGTATAACCTAGCACTAGGCTTTATAATGAGTGAAGATGGTAGTATAACCTAGCACTGGGCTTTATAATGAGTGAAAATGGTAGTATAACCTAGCACTAGGCTTTATAATGAGTGAAGATGGTTGTGTAACCTAGCACTGGGCTTTATAATGAGTGAAAATGGTAGTATAACCTAGCACTGGGCTTTATAATGAGTGAAGATGGTAGTGTAACCTAGCACTGGGCTTTATAATGAGTGAAAATGGTTTGTATAACCTAGCACTGGGCTTTATAATGAGTGAAGATGGTAGTATAACCTAGCACTGGGCTTTATAATGAGTGAAAATGGTAGTATAACCTAGTACTGGGCTTTATAATGAGTGAAGATGGTAGTGTAACCTAGCACTGGGCTTTATAATGAGTGAAAATGGTAGTATAACCTAGCACTGGGCTTTATAATGAGTGAAGATGGTAGTGTAACCTAGCACTGGGCTTTATAATGAGTGAAAATGGTAGTATAACCTAGCACTGGGCTTTATAATGAGTGAAGATGGTAGTGTAACCTAGCACTGGGCTTTATAATGAGTGAAAATGGTAGTATAACCTAGCACTGGGCTTTATAATGAGTGAAGATGGTAGTGTAACCTAGCACTGGCTTTATAATGAGTGAAAATGGTAGTATAACCTAGCACTGGGCTTTATAATGAGTGAAGATGGTAGTATAACTTAGCACTGGGCTTTATAATGAGTGAAAATGGTAGTATAACCTAGTACTGGGCTTTATAATGAGTGGAGATGGTAGTATAACCTAGAACTGGGCTTTATAATGAGTGAAAATGGTAGTATAACCTAGCACTGGGCTTTATAATGAGTGAAGATGGTAGTATAACCTAGCACTGGGCTTTATAATGAGTGAAGATGGTAGTACAACCTAGCACTGGGCTTTATAATGAGTGAAAAAGGTAGTGTAACCTAGCACTGGGCTTTATAATGAGTGAAGATGGTAGTATAACCTAGCACTGGGCTTTATAATGAGTGAAGATGGTAATATAACTTAGCACTGGGCTTTATAATGAGTGAAGATGGTAGTATAACCTAGCACTGGGCTTTATAATGAGTGAAGATGGTAATATAACTTAGTAATGGGCTTTATAATGAGTGAAGATGGTAATATAACTTAGCAATGGGCTTTAAAATGAGATGTAACAAGAGACGAAGTAGGTCAGTCTATCCCGCATCAATATTACCCGCTCTCGGTATTCTTTTCTTCGTCAGGAAAGAGGGCAATGTCTACTGAATAACTTGATAATTAGGTAAGCATCAGTTAGTCTACCGGGGCCAGGGTCCCCAGTAAAAAAAAAATAACGACTACAAAGTAGAGTATCCTTAGATAATGATGCCTTAAGAAAGATATATTATGAGGCGAGGCTAAAGTAATTAAACTTAAAGTCATTAAAGCAATGGTTCCCAAACTGGGGGTAAATTACCCCCTGGGGGTAATTTAACCATTTTTGGGGGGTAATGGAGGGGTGACAGAAAAAAAGTTATGAATTCTGAAAATCAAGAAAACAATGCGGTACCCGGTATGAGGGATTATTGTTAACTTTGTCTTAGTATATAAAGTTGTAAAGTAAACCTATTATAAGTAAGTAATAAAGTTAAACCAAATAACAATAAACATCAAAAACTAATATACAGTATTAGAAAAGAAGAAATATATAGCTAAGTGTGTGGAAACCCAAAAGTATTTTGACAAGTATGCTTCAGGACAAAAGTCACTCAGTAGCCCAGATCGACCTGTCCAGTACGCGTCACTCACTTCCTGAGGCTGCCTCTATTTCACACTGTCAGTTTATCTGTGAGCATCAGCCGAGGTAGACATAAGCTGGTATGTATGTGTACTGCCCTGTGCAGTATATAGTTAGTATTTACCCACTGTTACTGTGAATTTGTAGCTATTATTAATTTTATATATAATGTATGTGTGGTTCTTACGTTTTCAATGGTTTTGCTAGGATTAGCAGAGTATGCGAGGCTGTATACGTTCACGTTTAGCCATATATATCAATAATAACAACATTTTGTGAAAGGGGTAACATGCTTTATGTGGCATGTTAAATTGGGTAACAAGCTGAAAAAGTTTGGGAACCACTGCATTAAAGAGTCTTGGAGATGCAGTTATGATTTGAAAGATACTCGAGGCATTGACAGGGTTAATAAGGAGAGATTATTTGATATGAGGGAAATGAAAATCAGCATCATACATTTAAGTTTAAAAGAAAGATGAGTCACACGAAATTAGAAGAGCATTTCTACAGTGAAGTGAACTAAAAGAATTGACGGGAGCAATTTTCTATACGCTGTATCAGGAGTAGATACAATGTGTAATTCCATGCTAATGTCGAGAGCAGTTAAGTAAATAGTTTGACAAAGACTGGTGGGCGAAACGTTGCCTTAATGTCTATTTAAGTTCTGTGAGTTCATTTACCGAAAATGATGGAATCCCTGAGACTAGAATCCACATCGACTGCTTGAGAGGTGGAGGTGAGGGCTGTGAGTCGATTCTTACACCTTTACCAGTATACTTGGTGTATACATGCACGCACGTATACACAAACCTATACTATGCCAAAACAATATTATTAAAATTATATACGTAACCATATAATTATAAACACAAACATAATAATATTGAAACTGCAATAATGAGAACAATATCTGCATAACTCTTTTCAGTGTGAATAAAGCTCTATTTTTTCTCATTACATTATTATAAAACACACAATTGTGAAATATAGAGTTTAAATTGCGCTCTACACAGCTGAATTAAAAAGCTATTATCTTACTTAAGCTAATTTAAAAATGGCAGCCTCGTTTAAGGTACACTATCACCCCTTAGGATACACCCCACAACACCTGACTTACACCTAGGTACTTATTTACTGAGAGATGAATAAGGGAAACAAGTGTAAGGAGACTTGCTCGTGTCTCTCTCTCAGCCCTGTGGTTGAACCCGGTTGCCTTTAATTGTGAGCCGAGCACTCTACCAATGATTATTAAAGTACAAACAAAGCACAGTACCGTGAGTGGAACAAAACACAAATGACCTGTACATAACAGAGAGAGAAGATGATGACGACGTTTCGGTCCGACTTGACCATTTACACACACACACACAGCTTGGACTCGACCCCTGCAACCTCAACTAGGTGAGTAATATATATAATATATATATATATATATATATATATATATATATATATATATATATATATATATATATCAATAACAACACTGCACTAGCCAAGTACTCGAACCCATGTTGTACTGGCCCGCCTCATGGTGAGCCAGAACCACATGACACCTTAACCCACCACCCAGTCCTACAAAGATGGCGAAGCCAGCAGAGCTAGCTGCTCGTGGACTAGTACACCAAACAGGGATGAGCATGAAAATTAGCCTAGAAGCTCCCATGACACCGAAGGTCCTCGGATGGCGGTAAAACAGCCTAGCTCTGCTGGCTTCACCTTCTTTGTATGATTGGGTGGTCCTGTGGGTTAATTAAGGCGTCATGTGATTCTGGCTCACCATGAGGCGGGCCAGTATAACATGGGATCGAGTCCTTGGCCAGTGCAGTGTTATTATCGATCAATATCACTCGTTCATCGTCACAATAATACATATATATTATGCAGCTATAATAAAAATGAAATATTACTTTCATAAATGTTAGGTGATACTATATTTACATTTTATTACGAGTGTACAATTGTGTAGCCTACTAAAGGTCTTAAACGCCACTGAATATCTGGTTTTAACACAGTAGGTAATACCCGCTTAGACGAGAAATTAAAAAATTATAATGCCTGTGATTCAAAAGTCCATTAACAACAGATTATATATTTAACCGGAAGCTTCAAATGAATGATTTATGTGTAGTGTGCAAATTATTGCAGCAGTTGCAAGAAGCGTAGCTGTCCCGGGATGCAACCATTGTTGTTACCAGGGAAGTGTAGAGGTGCTGCTGTTGTGGTCCAGGTGAAAAAAGTCACCGAAAAGAAATGTTAGTTTAGGCTAACTGGCCCATACAAGGCCAGTAGGCCTGCTGCAGTGTTCCTCTAGTGTTATTTTGTTTTTACACAAAGCAATTTCAAAGCTCCACCCTATCTGAGGTATACTACCACCCCCCAGGATGCGACCCACACCACTTGACTTGTACTCACTAGAGCGCAGGCGAGAGAGATACATCATAATCTACACCTGGAAGATTCTGGAGGGACTGGTCCCTAATATGCACACAGCAATCACTCCATACGAAAGCAAAAGACTTAGCAGGCGATGCAACATACCCCCAGTGAAAAGTAGGGGCGTCACTGGTACACTAAGAGAAAACGCAATAAGTGTCCGGGGCTCAAGACTGTTCAACAGCCTCCCACCAGCAATAAGGGGCATTACGGGAAGACCCCTGGTTGTCTTCAAGAGGGAGCTGGACAGATACCTAAAGACGGTGCCGGATCAGCAAAGGCTGTGGTTCGTACGTTGGACTGCGTGCGGCCAGCAGTAACAGCCTCGTTGATCAGGCTCTGATCCACCGGGAGGCCTGATCGTGGACCGGGCCGCGGGGGCGTTGATCCCCGGAATGCCCTCCAGGTAGTCTGCTAGCACCCAGGTACCTACTTACTGCTAAGTGAATAGGGACAGCAAATGTAAAGAAACAACTCTATTGTTTCTACCCGTACCGGGGATCGAACCATGGACACTCAGTGTGCGAGCTGTGCTCTACCAACCGAGCTATGGGACACTTTTTTGCCTCGATTCGCGGAAGAAGAGAATGTCTTGATTTTCAGATGCGGATGTCAGTCACACGATGACCCGTAGATGAAGGCAAGACATCCGCGCTCAAGAGTTGTATGTGTATGTATAATGTTTTTAATACAGAGGTGAGTCAGGTGACTCAATATGGAGACAGCAAAGGCGGTGGAGAGGTAGAGATGCTGTGATCAGTCCCTCAACCTTCAAGAAGTGGTTTTGAGGGGGAGGGGGTCGGTTCCTAGCTCGGCCTTGAAGTATTCATCTCCATAGTCTTACTCATCCACTTATCGGTATTATATTTCATTATAATAATCATACAATGACCGCATAGCGCAGTTTTGGCCCCTTGATCGAAACATTTCGCTGGTATATCGGGCCACCCTATTAATAAGTAGACTGCTCGTGAAGGCTGGTGTTTCAAACGGGAATAGAATCAAATTAGTTCTGAGCTTACCACAGCCATCAAACATGCCCAGTGCTACTGGGTACATGATGTTTGTAGGATTAATGGCTCAGTGGTTAGAGCGTCATCGATTTTGATTGGCTCCCCAGGAGGCGGGCTAAAACAACACGGGTTAGATACCCAGCCAGTAGCAGTGTGTTAATTGCTTAAAAACCACTTGCTCGTGGTTGCATTGTATATTCATACACACACACCACACATATAAAATATATATATATATATATATATATATATATATATATTTTATATATATATATATATATATATATATATATACATAGAGAGAGAGAGAGATCTGGCTGTACCCTTCTCCAGAACTTCACTCCATCTGAGATCATATATACCCAGGATGACTCGAGTATGAAACACATTCGTACAGCATAATCATGTAAACGAGATAAAGTCAGTTGATCAAATGAAAATGCTGGCCCACAGATAGCTCCAACTTCATCCTGTTCCCTACTTATATGTCTCATAACAATAAAAATGCTTTCAAATGAGCTGATGTAGGTAACAGCTCTTAGCTTGCCAATAAAGTTAGGAATCCTTAACCTGTAAATAGCTTGTCAATAAAGCTAGGGATCCTTAACCTTATCAAACCCTGTGTAAAAAAAAAAAAGAGAGAGAGAAACTGACAGACAGACAGAGACAGAGAGAGACGGAAGTACCACCTCTATAACTGGAATGGGGATCCTCATCCTCAGAAAAGACAATAAACGTACCTCAGGGAAAACTCAAGATTCTCTCCGGAGCTGTTTGAATATTTTCTTCTCCTACCACCCTCTATATTTTATATTCTGTGAACATTTATTAATGAACACAATACATTTACAGAAAACACAAACATATATATTTTGTACCGACAAGCTGATGAATACGATACATTTCAAATACCTGTGTATGTTTATTGCCGAAATGTCAGGCTTCATCAGTCGAATGCAGTTGAATATAGCGCTGGAGTTAGTTTTGAAGTAATCAGTCTGTCACCCTGGGTGGGCAGTGGTCTGTCCCTCGGTCCGTCACCGAAGTTGAGGGACTGACCACCTCAAAGCTATTTCTGCTGCTTCCATTGTTAAAGACACCTGTATTCAACTGAAGAAACCTGTTTTGCAGGCGAAACATTTCGGAAATGAAGATTCTCATGTGTTACAAATGTCTTACACAAATAAACCGCATATAGACTTGGTCTATTAAGTAGCCAGGCTAACACACGAAGGTGAGGGAGCCAGTGTATATACGAGAGGAGAGCAACGAAGCCAGAAAGACAGGTAGGAAAATAAAAAGAAGTAAGTTGAGATAGTAGAGGAAGAGGTAGTGAAAGTAGCAGAAATAGAGGATAAATCCACATCCTACCTATATACATAGCAAAAATTATAGGGACAGATAATAGTATAAAGCACAATACCATTATTTTAGCTACTAATAATGTTATCGACAGTGACACAACACACCAGTAGTAGTGAAGGAAGTGAAGTGAGGTTACACCAGTAGTAGTGAAGGAAGTGAAGTGAGGTTACACCAGTAGTAGTGGAGGAAGTGAAGTGAGGTTACACCAGTAGTAGTGGAGGAAGTGAAGTGAGGTTACACCAGTAGTAGTGGAGGAAGTGAAGTGAGGTTACACCAGTAGTAGTGGAGAAAGTGAAGTGAGGTTACACCAGTAGTAGTGGATGAAGTGAAGTGAGGTTACACGAGTAGTAGTGGATGAAGTGAGAGTGAGGTTACACCAGTAGTAGTGCAGGAAGTGAGAGTGAGGTTGCACCAGTAGTAGTGGATGAAGTGAAGTGAGGTTACACCAGTAGTAGTGGATGAAGTGAAGTGAGGTTACGCCAGTAGTAGTGGATGAAGTGAGAGTGAGGTTACACTAGTAGTAGTGGATGAAGTGAGAGTGAGGTTACACCAGTAGTAGTGGAGGAAGTGAGAGTGAGGTTACACCAGTAGTAGTGGATGAAGTGAAGTGAGGTTACACCAGTAGTAGTGGAGGAAGTGAGAGTGAGGTTACACCAGTAGTAGTGGAGAAAGCGAAGTGAGGTTACACCAGTAGTAGTGGATGAAGTGAAGTGAGGTTACACCAGTAGTAGTGGATGAAGTGAAGTGAGGTTACACCAGTAGTAGTGGATGAAGTGAAGTGAGGTTACACCAGTAGTAGTGGAGGAAGTGAGAGTGAGGCTACACCAGTAGTAGTGGAGGAAGTGAAGTTACACCAGTAGTAGTGGATGAAGTGAAGTGAGGTTACACCAGTAGTAGTCGAGGAAGTGAGAGTGGGGTTACACCAGTAGTAGTGGAGGAAGTGAAGTGAGGTTACACTAGTAGTAGTGGAGGAAGTTAAGTGAGGTTACACCAGTAGTAGTGGAGGAAGTGAAGTGAGGTTACACCAGTAGTAGTGGAGGAAGTGAAGTGAGGTTACACCAGTAGTAGTGGAGGAAGTTAAGTGAGGTTACACCAGTAGTAGTGGAGGAAGTGAAGTGAGGTTACACCAGTAGTAGTGGAGGAAGTTAAGTGAGGTTACACCAGTAGTAGTGGAGGAAGTTAAGTGAAGTTACACTAGTAGTAGTGGAGGAAGTTAAGTGAGGTTACACTAGTAGTAGTGGAGGAAGTTAAGTGAGGTTACACTAGTAGTAGTGGAGGAAGTTAAGTGAGGTTACACCAGTAGTAGTGGAGGAAGTTAAGTGAGGTTACACTAGTAGTAGTGGAGGACGTTAAGTGAGGTTACACCAGTAGTAGTGGAGGAAGTTAAGTGAGGTTACACCAGTAGTAGTGGAGGAAGTTAAGTGAGGTTACACCAGTAGTAGTGGAGGAAGTGAAGTGAGGTTACACCAGTAGTAGTGGAGGAAGTGAAGTGAAGTTACACCAGTTGTAGTGGAGGAAGTTAAGTGAGGTTACACTAGTAGTAGTGGAGGAAGTTAAGTGAGGTTACACCAGTAGTAGTGGAGGAAGTTAAGTGAGGTTACACCAGTAGTAGTGGAGGAAGTTAAGTGAGGTTACACCAGTAGTAGTGGAGGAAGTTAAGTGAGGTTACACCAGTAGTAGTGGAGGAAGTTAAGTGAGGTTACACCAGTAGTAGTGGAGGAAGTGAAGAGAGGTTACACCAGTAGTAGTGGAGGAAGTGAAGTGAGGTTACACCAGTAGTAGTGGAGGAAGTTAAGTGAGGTTAACCAGTAGTAGTGGAGGAAGTTAAGTGAGGTTACACCAGTAGTAGTGGAGGAAGTTAAGTGAGGTTACACCAGTAGTAGTGGAGGAAGTGAAGTGAGGTTACACCAGTAGTAGTGGAGGAAGTGAAGTGAAGTTACACCAGTTGTAGTGGAGGAAGTTAAGTGAGGTTACACTAGTAGTAGTGGAGGAAGTTAAGTGAGGTTACACCAGTAGTAGTGGAGGAAGTTAAGTGAGGTTACACCAGTAGTAGTGGAGGAAGTTAAGTGAGGTAACACCAGTAGTAGTGGAGGAAGTGAAGTGAAGTTACACCAGTTGTAGTGGAGGAAGTTAAGTGAGGTTACACTAGTAGTAGTGGAGGAAGTTAAGTGAGGTTACACCAGTAGTAGTGGAGGAAGTTAAGTGAGGTTACACCAGTAGTAGTGGAGGAAGTTAAGTGAGGTAACACCAGTAGTAGTGGAGGAAGTGAAGTGAAGTTACACCAGTTGTAGTGGAGGAAGTTAAGTGAGGTTACACTAGTAGTAGTGGAGGAAGTTAAGTGAGGTTACACCAGTAGTAGTGGAGGAAGTTAAGTGAGGTTACACCAGTAGTAGTGGAGGAAGTTAAGTGAGGTTACACCAGTAGTAGTGGAGGAAGTTAAGTGAGGTTACACTAGTAGTAGTGGAGGACGTTAAGTGAGGTTACACCAGTAGTAGTGGAGGAAGTTAAGTGAGGTTACACCAGTAGTAGTGGAGGAAGTGAAGTGAGGTTACACCAGTAGTAGTGGAGGAAGTGAAGTGAAGTTACACCAGTTGTAGTGGAGGAAGTTAAGTGAGGTTACACCAGTAGTAGTGGAGGAAGTGAAGTGAGGTTACACCAGTAGTAGTGGAGGAAGTGAAGTGAGGTTACACCAGTAGTAGTGGATGAAGTGAAGTGAGGTTACACCAGTAGTAGTGGATGAAGTGAAGTGAGGTTACACCAGTAGTAGTGGAGGAAGTGAAGTGAAGTTACACCAGTTGTAGTGGAGGAAGTTAAGTGAGGTTACACTAGTAGTAGTGGAGGAAGTTAAGTGAGGTTACACCAGTAGTAGTGGAGGAAGTTAAGTGAGGTTACACCAGTAGTAGTGGAGGAAGTTAAGTGAGGTTACACCAGTAGTAGTGGAGGAAGTGAAGTGAAGTTACACCAGTTGTAGTGGAGGAAGTTAAGTGAGGTTACACTAGTAGTAGTGGAGGAAGTTAAGTGAGGTTACACCAGTAGTAGTGGAGGAAGTTAAGTGAGGTTACACCAGTAGTAGTGGAGGAAGTTAAGTGAGGTTACACCAGTAGTAGTGGAGGAAGTTAAGTGAGGTTACACTAGTAGTAGTGGAGGACGTTAAGTGAGGTTACACCAGTAGTAGTGGAGGAAGTTAAGTGAGGTTACACCAGTAGTAGTGGAGGAAGTGAAGTGAGGTTACACCAGTAGTAGTGGAGGAAGTGAAGTGAGTTACACCAGTTGTAGTGGAGGAAGTTAAGTGAGGTTACACCAGTAGTAGTCGAGGAAGTGAAGTGAGGTTACACCAGTAGTAGTGGAGGAAGTGAAGTGAGGTTACACCAGTAGTAGTGGATGAAGTGAAGTGAGGTTACACCAGTAGTAGTGGATGAAGTGAAGTGAGGTTACACCAGTAGTAGTGGAGGAAGTGAAGTGAGGTTACACCAGTAGTAGTGGAGGAAGTGAGAGTGAGGTTACACCAGTAGTAGTGGAGGAAGTGAAGTGAGGTTACACCAGTAGTAGTGGAGGAAGTGAAGTGAGGTTACACCAGTAGTAGTGGAGGAAGTGAAGTGAGGTTACACCAGTAGTAGTGGATGAAGTGAAGTGAGGTTACACCAGTAGTAGTGGATGAAGTGAAGTGAGGTTACACCAGTAGTAGTGGAGGAAGTGAAGTGAGGTTACACCAGTAGTAGTGGAGGAAGTGAAGTGAGGTTACACCAGTAGTAGTGGATGAAGTGAGAGTGAGGTTACACCAGTAGTAGTGGATGAAGTGAAGTGAGGTTACACCAGTAGTAGTGGAGGAAGTGAGAGTGAGGTTACACCAGTAGTAGTGGAGGAAGTGAAGTGAGGTTACACCAGTAGTAGTGGAGGAAGTGAAGTGAGGTTACACCAGTAGTAGTGGATGAAGTGAAGTGAGGTTACACCAGTAGTAGTGGATGAAGTGAAGTGAGGTTACACCAGTAGTAGTGGAGGAAGTGAAGTGAGGTTACACCAGTAGTAGTGGATGAAGTGAAGTGAGGTTACACCAGTAGTAGTGGAGGAAGTGAAGTGAGGTTACACCAGTAGTAGTGGAGGAAGTGAGAGTGAGGTTACACCAGTAGTAGTGGAGGAAGTGAAGTGAGGTTACACCAGTAGTAGTGGAGGAAGTGAAGTGAGGTTACACCAGTAGTAGTGGATGAAGTGAAGTGAGGTTACACCAGTAGTAGTGGAGGAAGTGAAGTGAGGTTACACCAGTAGTAGTGGAGGAAGTGAAGTGAAGTTACACCAGTTGTAATGGAGGAAGTTAAGTGAGGTTACACTAGTAGTAGTGGAGGAAGTTAAGTGAGGTTACACTAGTAGTAGTGGAGGAAGTTAAGTGAGGTTACACCAGTAGTAGTGGAGGAAGTTAAGTGAGGTTACACCAGTAGTAGTGGAGGAAGTGAAGTGAGGTTACACCAGTAGTAGTGGAGGAAGTTAAGTGAGGTTACACCAGTAGTAGTGGAGGAAGTTAAGTGAGGTTACACTAGTAGTAGTGGAGGAAGTTAAGTGAGGTTACACCAGTAGTAGTGGAGGAAGTGAAGTGAGGTTACACTAGTAGTAGTGGAGGAAGTTAAGTGAGGTTACACTAGTAGTAGTGGAGGAAGTGAAGTGAGGTTACACCAGTAGTAGTGGAGGAAGTGAAGTGAGGTTACACCAGTAGTAGTGGAGGAAGTGAAGTGAGGTTACACCAGTAGTAGTGGAGGAAGTGAAGTGAGGTTACACCAGTAGTAGTGGATGAAGTGAAGTGAGGTTACACCAGTAGTAGTGGAGGAAGTGAAGTGAGGTTACACCAGTAGTAATACTGGAGGAAATCTAAGAAAAATGTTATGATGATACAGGCAAGATGTGGAAAAATTCACTTACATACCGTTCAGGACGTTTATTATAGGAAACGTTTCGCCACTATTGGTTTCTTCCGTCCTAATAGGACTAAAGAAGCCAATACTGGTGAAACATTTCATCAAATAAATATCCCGAATTTTGCATTGTGTCTTTTTCCACAGAAAGTCTAAGGTTAAGAAAAAGGAACATTGCAAGAGAGCTAATAGCCTACTAGTGCCTCTTTATTTAAAATGTGTCTTTGTCATATTTGTGATTGATGATTTCTTCTTTTGTTTCATATAACTCAGTCCTCATGAAAGTTGCTGCAACCAAACTTAGTCAGGAGCAGGGTTTGGACTATATTATAACGTATTCCAAGGTTTTAATTTAGAGGTGACGGCCCTCGGGGGTTCAGCCATATTCGTGGGTGTTGAATGGTGTGTCAATTTAAAGTGATTTGTATTATGATTTCCAACCTAACTTGATCAGTGTCAATGCAAATTTAAATTAGTCTTCTTAAGTATTAGAACCAAAAGTTATGAGACATCTGCCTCTGGACATGTGTGGTTCTTTCCGCACACACCTGACAAGGAGGGTGTGACAGGGAACACTACCAAACTATCTTAATTAACAACTCAACTAAGAAATTTTTCCACTGTCTGGGAAATGTTAGGTTATGTCTGGACAACACCAGGTTATGTCTGGACAACACCAGGTTATGTCCGGACAACACCAGGTTATGTCTGGACAACACCAGGTTATGTCTGGACAACACCAGATTATGTCTGGACAACACCAGGTTATGTCTGGACAACACCAGGTTATGTCTGGACAACACCAGGTTATGTCTGGACAACACCAGGTTATGTCTGGACAACACCAGGTTATGTCTGGACAACACCAGTTATGTTGGACAACACCAGGTTATGTCTGGACAACACCAGGTTATATCTGGACAACACCAGGTTATGTCTGGACAACACCAGGTTATGTCTGGACAACACCAGGTTATGTCTGGACAACACCAGGTTATGTCTGGACAACACCAGGTTATGTCTGGACAACACCAGGTTATGTCTGGACAACACCAGGTTATGTCTGGACAACACCAGGTTATGTCTGGACAACACCAGGTTATGTCTGGACAACACCAGGTTATGACTGGACAACACCAGGTTATGTCTGGACAACACCAGGTTATGTCTGGACATCACCAGGTTATGTCTGGACAACACCAGGTTATGTCTGGACAACACCAGGTTATGTCTGGACAACACCAAGTTATGTCTGGACAACACCAAGTTATGTGTGGACAACACCAGGTTATGTCTGGACAACACCAGGTTATGTCTGGACAACACCAGGTTATGTCTGGACAACACCAGGTTATGTCTGGACAACACCAGGTTATGACTGGACAACACCAGGTTATGTCTGGACAACACCAGGTTATGTCTGGACAACACCAGGTTATGTCTGGACAACACCAGGTTATGACTGGACAACACCAAGTTATGTCTGGACAACACCAGGTTATGTCTGGACAACACCAGGTTATGTCTGGACAACACCAGGTTATGTCTGGACAACACCAGGTTATGACTGGACAACACCAAGTTATGTCTGGACAACACCAGGTTATGTCTGGACAACACCAGGTTATGTCTGGACAACACCAGGTTATGTCTGGACAACACCAGGTTATGTCTGGACAACACCAGGTTATGACTGGACAACACCAAATTATGTCTGGACAACACCAGGTTATGTCTGGACAACACCAGGTTATGTCTGGACAACACCATGTTATGTCTGGACAACACCAGGTTATGTCTGGACAACACCAGGTTATGTCTGGACAACACCAAGTTATGTCTGGACAACACCAGGTTATGTCTGGACAACACCAGGTTATGTCTGGACAACACCAGGTTATGACTGGACAACACCAAGTTATGTCTGGACAACACCAGGTTATGTCTGGACAACACCAGTTATGTCTGGACAACACCAGGTTATGTCTGGACAACACCAGTTATGTCTACAACACCAAGTTATGTTGGACAACACCGGTTATGTCGGACAACACCAGGTTATGTCTGGACAACACCAAGTTATGTCTGGACAACACCAAGTTATACCTACACAACACCAAGTTATACCTACACAACACCAAGTTATACCTACACAACACCAAGTTATACCTACACAACACCAAGTTATACCTACACAACATCAAGTTATACCTACACAACACCAAGTTATACCTACACAACACCAAGTTATACCTACACAACACCAAGTTATACCTACACAACACCAAGTTATACCTACACAACACCAAGTTATACTACACACATCAAGTTATACCTACACAACACAAGTTTACCTACACAACACAAGTTATGCCTACACAACACCAAGTTATACTACACAACACAGTTTGCCTACACAACACCAAGTTATACCTACACAACACCAAGTTATACCTACACAACACCAAGTTATACCTACACAACACCAAGTTATGCCTACACAACACCAAGTTATACCTACACAACACCAAGTTATTCAGTTAGTAAAATGCAAAACATCACTTAAAGAGATCTGTAAGTTAACTTTCCATCCACTTAAAAATTACAGTTTGCTGGGGATGTTTCAATGTCGAGAAAGTATAACCAGACATAACTTTATTGGCAAATGATGACAGACGGAAACGTCGACCGAGTAAAAGTTTGTGCAGCCTCGTGTGTATTTTTATTTCCATATACAATATAGTATCTACGTTCTGCTTAGTGTTGGAGACACACTTAAAAATTAACATTCATTCTCTGACTCACGTAAGAGTTTAAAACCTCTCGTATGGATGAAAGTGCACCCCTAACTAATTTATTTTTCAGTGCACCCCTAACTAATTTATTTTTCAGTGCACCCCTAACTAATTTATTTTCAGTGCACCCCTAACTAATTTATTTTCAGTGCACCCCTAACTAATTTATTTTCAGTGCACCCCTAACTAATTTATTTTTCAGTGCACCCCTAACTAATTTATTTTCAGTGCACCCCTAACTAATTTATTTTCAGTGCACCCCTAACTAATTTATTTTCAGTGCACCCCTAACTAATTTATTTTCAGTCTTGAAAAACGATACATATGTTTATGAAAAGAAATACCACGAGATATGTGTGTAAACACTTAGGTTTTATTTCCTTTTTTTTCACTGGTATTTTTTTCATATTTACAATCGTAATTTTCATTGTAATATCTTCCGTGTTCGTTTATTGGATGTTCCCAGAGCTATTTTATTTAAATATTCACCTTAACAACAACTGAGAATAAAATGTTGTTATCCACACTAAAAGTTAATTGCATCCATGAAATCGAAGTCTTGCATCGGAAGCTCATGGTGAAGAGTAGTTTATTTATGAATTATTACTATTATTATGTGAGCATATCACCTGCAGGAAGCTTACAGGGCCTTAGCTGAATTATTACCAGCAAGTAATTTGCGTGAGGTAAGTGGGACATAGTCACAGCAGGTCGCCTAACTGTAACTCCCTCGATGCCCACTCCCCACCACTCTCATAAAAAGCTAGACCTAACATTAAGTTAATAATTTAATATTAAAACCAGCTACTCTGGTAAATTTAAGTTATGTGGACTGTGTATTATTAGGCTTGCTGAGTACACATAATATAATTATTATACATGAATTATTACTGTTATTAGAAAGGAAATTTCTATTATTACTTACCATTTATCACAGGAAACACTGCTGATGGAACACACCCTAACCTTACACTAACAGCTAGAATTTACGATGGCCAATGCAAAAACTACTCTACATTATGGGTAAGCATCACTTAAGCAAAGGTATGTTGCCGGGAAAGATTGAAGTCCTTTCTTTTTCCGTCCTGGTTGCCGAATTGTAAAGGTTTTCCACACTATTTATCCCAATTCTTCAGCAACGTGTCAGCAGTTATTATGGATTGAGGCCGATATAGACCAACTGACCTTCGAGAATGCCTGATTACATTACACAATTCAGTCTAGTGTTCACACATTAAATTCAATATGGCGTCCCTCCCCAGTGTCACTCAGCAGCTGTTCTACCTACCCCCTCCCTTGAAATTTCTCGAAAGGTCCAAATAACATCACATTTTAATACACAATTATTATATCATTCATTTATATATTCTACAATTAGGAAATAATGTAAAAAAAAATCCACAGTTGATATAACCTGGACTCTAATGGTACAATATCATTATTAGGATCAACATAATAATTTGGCAGAATTATCTTAATTAATATAACTTTCACTCGTGATGCTAAAAAAAAAACCTAAATGGAAATTACATAATTTCACGAACATGAACGCAACTGAGTACCAGATCTTTAAGTCTTGAGGTGTGTGTGTGTGTGTGTACTCACCTAGTTGTACTCACCTAGTTGAGGTTGCGGGGGTCGAGTCCGAGCTCCTGGCCCCGCCTCTTCACTGATCGCTACTAGGTCACTCTCCCTGAGCCGTGTGTGTGGGTGTGTGTGTTGTGTGTGTGTGGGTGTGTGTGGTGTGTGTGTGTGTGTGTGTGTGTGTGTGTGTGTGTGAGTGTGTACTCACCTGTTTGTGTTTGCAGGGTCCGGATCTTAGCTTCTGGCGCCGCCTCTTCACTAGTCGCTACTAGGTCCACTCTCCCTGTTTCAAGAGTTTCATCGTACCTCTTCTTAAAGCTATGTATGGATCCTGCCTTCATTACGTCACTCTTCAGATTGTTCCACTTTTTGATAACAATGTGTAACACTGTACACAGCAGTGTATGAGCAGTGAAGGCAGGGCACTGTGTAGCACTGTACACAGCAGTGTACGGGCAGTGAAGGTAGGGCACTGTGTAACACTGTACACAGCAGTGTATCAACAGTGAAGGCAGGGCACTGTGTAACACTGAACACAGCAGTGTATGAGCAGTGAAGGCAGGGCACTGTGTAACACTGTACAGAGCAGTGTATCAACAGTGAAGGCAGGGCACTGTGTAACACTGAACACAGCAGTGTATGAGCTGTGAAGGCAGGGCACTGTGTAACACTGTACACAGCAGTGTACGAGCAGTGAAGGCAGGGCACTGTGTAACACTGTACACAGCAGTGTATCAACAGTGAAGGCAGGGCACTGTGTAACACTGTACACAGCAGTGAAGGCAGGGCACTGTGTAACACTGTACACAGCAGTGAAGGCAGGGCACTGTGTAACACTGTACACAGCAGTGAAGGCAGGGCACTCTGTAACACTGTACACAGCAGTGTATCAGCAGTGAAGGCAGGGCACTGTGTAACACTGTACACAGCAGTGAAGGCAGGGCATTGTGTAACACTGTACACAGCAGTGTATCAGCAGTGAAGGAAGGCACTGTGTAACACTGTACACAGCAATGAAGGCAGGGCATTGTGTAACACTGTACACAGCAGTGAAGGCAGGGCACTGTGTAACACTGTACACAGCAGTGAAGGCAGGGCATTGTGTAACACTGTACACAGCAGTGTATCAGCAGTGAAGGCAGGGCACTGTGTAACACTGTACACAGCAGTGTATCAGCAGTGAAGGAAGGCACTGTGTAACACTGTGCACAGCAGTGTACGAGCAGTGAAGGCAGGGCACTGTGTAACACTGTACACAGCAGTGTACGAGCAGTGAAGGCAGGCACTGTGTAACACTGTACACAGCAGTGTATGAGCAGTGAAGGCAGAGCACTGTGTAACACTGAACACAGCAGTGTATGAGCAGTGAAGGCAGGGCACTGTGTAACACTGTACACAGCAGTGCACGAGCAGTGAAGGCAGGGCACTGTGTAACACTGTACACAGCAGTGTATCAGCAGTGAAGGCAGGGCACTGTGTAACACTGTACACAGCAGTGTACGAGCAGTGAAGGCAGGGCACTGTGTAGCACTGTACACAGCAGTGTACGGGCAGTGAAGGCAGGGCACTGTGCAACACTGTACACAACAGTGAAGACAGGGCACTGTGTAACACTGTACACAGCAGTGAAGGCAGGGCACTGTGTAACACTGTACACAGCAGTGAAGGCAGGGCACTGTGTAACACTGTACACAGCAGTGTATCAGCAGTGAAGGCAGGGCACTGTGTAACACTGTACACAGCAGTGTACGAGCCGTGAAGGCAGGGCACTGTGTAACACTGTACACAGCAGTGAAGGCAGGGCACTGTGTAACACTGTACACAGCAGTCCAGGCAGGGCACTGTGTAACACTGTACACAGCAGTGTACGAGCAGTGAAGGCAGGGCACTCTGTAACACTGTACACAGCAGTGTATCAGCAGTGAAGGCAGGGCACTGTGTAACACTGTACACAGCAGTGTACGAGCAGTGTAGGCAGGGCACTGTGCAACACTGTACACGGCAGTGTATCAGCAGTGTAGGCAGGGCACTGACATTCCCATAACTCGTCTGAGTTTTTAACTTCCTGTTGCATCCCCGTGTTCCTTCGTCTCATCTCCGAAACATTCTGTCCCTGTCCACCTTGTCAATTCCTCTCAGTATTTTATACGTCGTTATCATATTTTCCCTATCCTCCAGTGTCGCCAGGTTGAGTTCCCTTAAGCTCTTCTCGTAGGACATGCCTCTTAGCGCCGGGACTAACCTTGTTGCAAACTTTTGCGCTTTCTCTAATTTCTTGACGTGTTTGACCAGGTGTGGGTTCCATACTGGTGCTGCATACTCCAATATGGGCCTAACTTACACGGTGTGCAGTATCGTGAATGGTTCTATACTTAGATGTCGAAATACTATTCTTAGATTTGCCAGAGCAGTTATTTGGGTGATGTGCGCCTCACATGTGCTCGGTATGATTCTTACCCCAAGATCCCTTTCCTTGAGTGAGTTTTGCAGTCTTTGACCTCCTAGGCTGTACTCCGTCTGCATTTTTCTTTGTCCTTCCCCAAGCTTTATGACTTTACACTTGCTGTGGTTAAACTCCAGGAGCCATTTGTCGGACCAGGCTTGCAGCCTGTCCAGTTTTCCTTGTAGGCTTACCCGATCCTCGTCAGTCTGTATTCTCCTCATTAGTTTCACATCGACTGCGCAGAGAGATACCTCTGACTATCCTTTCCGCCATGTCATTCACATGTACAATAAATAACAACAGCACCAGACCTAGGACTGACCCTTGGGAAACTCCACTCGAAACATGCACCCGCTCTAATACCTCGTCACGTACCAACACACGTTGTTCCCTTACTGTCAGATATTCCTTGATCCATTTCGGTACTCTCCCTTCTATTCCTGCCTAATCCTGTAGCTTTTGTTTTAGTTTCTTGTGCAGTATCGTGTCGAAAGCCTTCTTTCAGTCCAAGAAGATGCAGTCTACCCATCCCTCTCTCTGTCTTCTCTTACTTCTGTTATCTTATTATCTAATAGGTATGTGAAACAGGATTTCCCATCCCTGAAGCCGCGTTGGTTATCATGTATGAGGCCGTTCCTTTGTATTTGGTCTACCGCTTTTCTCCTGATAATCTTATCCATATATATTGAAGATTGTTGTTAGTGGCATCCACATTACCTCTGCTCCCTCTCTCAGGAGCCGAGGAGAAATGTTATCTGGGCCCACCGTCTTCGAGGTATCTAGTTAACCTAGCAGTTTTTTCACTCCTCGGTTGTATGTGTGTGTGTGTGTGTGTGTGTGTGTGTGTGTGTGTGTGTGTGTGTGTGTGTGTGTGTGTGTGTGCTTACACGAACACCACCATAATCACACACTAGCACCATCGCCAATGCCATTAATGTCACCATCAATACCATCAGCTACACCATCATCATGCCACAATCACCATCAAATAAAACTCTCGTATAGAGTTAAAATTCATGAATACGTTAATAAAACAAGTATAAATGTAAATCTATTAAATTTTAAGAACCCATAATATGTTAGTTTTCATTATTTTTAATTGTTTTTAATTTGTACTTTAATTTCTCTGCGAATTTTTAAGATTTTTTAAGAGACTGGCAGTAGCCTGCCAGTGCAACCAGACAGACGCGTTTCATGGTTAAGATAATTAAATAAAACAAACCTTCCCCTACATTAGATACTTCATCTCTTCTGATCGGATGATCAGAAGAGCTATTCAAAGGATATCTCATGAGAACCAGTTTCGCATTTTTTTTTTCAATCAAATTGGCGACTATATAACCTAAAAGATATCTATAGACCTTCCTTTTTGATATGCTAGTGTTGAAAGTGTGAATGTGAACATGGGAATAATTCACCAGGTTCGTTATTTATTAACACACCAGCACCACCTCCACCACTAGTACCACCACCACCACCACCACCTCCACCACCATTACCACCAGCACCACCACTACCTCCACCACCACAACCAGCAGCACCACTACCAGCACTACCTCCACCATAGATACCACCAGCAGCACCACCACCAGTACCACCTCTACCACTACACCTACCACCAGCACCAGCAGCATCACCACCTTCACCACCACAACCAGCAGCACCACCAGCACCACTTCCACCACACCAGCACCACCACCACTTCCATCACCACTACCACCAGCACCACCACCACTAGTACCACCTCCACCACCAGTACCACCAGCACCACCACCACCACCACCACCACCACCACCACCTCCACCACTACCACCACCCACCACCACCACCACCACCAACCCCTCCCCCCTTCCCACATTTTTACAGAACCTTCCTTAATGTATTAATATTATTAACATATTTTAACAAGTGAAGAAAGACTTCCATTTTTGTACAAATAACAAATAGCACATTTATTAAAAGTTAAAAATTATAATGAGTGTGTTGGAGGTTGTTGAGTCAGCAGCCAACTGGTCAGTCCGGTCTGACCACCTGATGGGGACACAATACTCTTCCTTCTTGTTCCGCTCACCTCCTCTGGGAATTATTGTTAATTTATTTGCCAGGGAAAATTACCTGAGGCGGGTCTTAATCTGCGTTTTTCTTCTCACTGTATTGTTACAATTAAACAATATGCTAAAATAATATATATGTCGTGCTGAATAGGTAAAATTGGTCAATTAGCAAGAATAACTAAATGTCCAACCTAAAAGCCTACGTAATGTAGTGTATGTTTTGCTCCATTATTGTTCAAATCTCGTAGTACAATCTCTTAGTATTTAAATAATCAACTACCTCATTTTGTGATTTTACTAGTAAGCATAAGTCACCTTATCTAATTTTCTTATTTACTATTGTTTGCTTAAATATTAGCTGAATCGATACTTTCTCTGTCCATATTACTACCTATTTTTTTTAAATACTATCAATTGATATTACTTACTAAAATTAATAATTACCATTTTTACTATCAATACAATTTACTTTAACATTTTTGGACATCATTTAATTAACCATTACTTGTCTAATTACCTTAACCAGTTTTTAATACCACATTTACTATCTTAGAGTACTCTTAATTACCTTGAATGCCATATAACCTCTAGTATAACTACAGTGCAATTTGAAAGAAATAAACATTTACTTTTTCACTTATTTTGTAATGATTATTACTTACTAAAATTTTATTAAACACCATATTTACTACCAGTCAATTTTACTTTTGTACATTAAACATTATTTTATACTTCCCATAACATTTTGTTGCCAAATTTTCAAGTTTGTATATTCAACTCCAACCTTTATATTATCCTTTGTACCTGTGTACCTGTGTACCTGTGTACCTGTGTACCTGTGTACCTGTGTACCTGTGTATCTGTGTACCTGTGTACCTGTGTACCTGTCTACCATCTTACTATCATATTATAACCAAGACATTGCCATTGTTATTTTTTACTATTATTCTTTTGGTACTTTAATTTGTGAATTTTATTTTGTCAATTTAAAACTAGTTATACTCCTGATCTTGTCAACAACCTATACCAGACTCTAGTGCAATTGCAAGTACCATTTCAATTTGTATTTTTATATTATAAGTTTATATTATAAATCCTATTCTAAGATTGTTTTCATATCTTAGTGACTATATTGTGTGTGCAATTAGTGTATATTTCAATTATATTATTGTTCAAGGCCCTTAACTATCTTTTGCTAACTAGTACCAACTACCTCATATATTTTTTTTTCTACTTTTTTTTTATTATTTTGCTACCTTAACTTGCATATTTAATCTTGTCAATTTAAATTTAGTTATACTCTAATTCTTGTAAACAACTTATATAACACCTTAGTGCAATTACAATTGAGAGTCTTGTGCCTTTTTTATATCATTAGATTAAACTCAGTTGTACTATAGCTCATTCTAGCTCAATACATAGTCAATACCAAATTCATTATATTAGACCATAGTGTAATTACTAGTGAGAGTCTTGTGCTATTTTTAATTTGTATTTTTATATTATTAGTTTATACCTAGTTGTACTTTAGTTCATTCCAGCACAACACATAGACAACACCAACTTCATTATGTGTATTAGTGACTATACTCTACATGACCAAAATGCTATAGCTATATACTTGTCCAAACTTCCCACCACTACAGATATCAGTACTAAAACTCAACCCACAACTCAGGATATAAATAACCATAATTTAAACCTAGAAGATGATTGATCACGTTGACCCTGATCTAAACCTCCATAATCTGACACACACTCAAAACCTATTGGAAAGTAACTGCCTTTACTACACAGCATCACAAGCCAGCACTATCCTAAACAATGCTAAAAGTCTATCAGTACTTAACTACAACATCAGGTCCTTAAGCAAACACTATGATGACCTCTTAGCACTCCTTGAATCACTAAAGACACCCTTCTCCTGCATTATTCTTACTGAGACCTGGCTTAAGCAGGACATAATAGATATCTACCCTCTATCAGGATACACAGCAATCCACAACTGCAGACCATACCAAGTTGGGGGTGGTATTGCAATCTATTACTCTAACCAGTTATCTTGTATTAGCACCACTTGCTTTAGTGATGAATATGGAGAATACATTTTTGCTAATTTTACTGTAAAAAACCTTAAGATGCCTATAACAATCGGTGCCATTTACCGGATACCCCACACAAACATCCCAAATTTCAGTGAGAAACTAAAGGCACTAATAACAAATAGACAAATGAATAAGCACCACCTTCTCTTAGCTGGAGACTTCAACATCAACCTTGGCCTACTAGATGATCAGCCTGTAACTGATTTCATCAACAATATGAACAACACACTTCTCATACCAACAATAACTAAACCAACCAGGCTCACTGAAACGAGTGCAACCATAATAGACCACATATGGACCAATATACTAGCCCCCCTTAAATCAGGGATAATCACAGATAGCACTACAGACCACTACCCTACCTTCCTCTTGACAAACATTAGTAAACCACCACTTGAATACAACAAAGTTTCATTTAGACTCCATGATGAGGCCTCAATAAGGAAGTTCACAGCTGACCTAGAGACTGTTGACTGGCCTACAGAATTCTCCAAGGCCAATGGTATTGACGACTGGACAGACATTTTCCTTAACAAATTACTTAGACTATACAACAAACATTGTCCTATAAAAACGAAACAGATCACAAACAAACGGCTTGGTTGCCCATGGCTAACCAGCACCATTCTGAAATCCATTGATAAGAAACACCAATATGAAAAGCAATATAGACAGGGCTTAATACACGAAGATATTCTTAAACACTATTCATCAGTCCTCACCAAAGTAATAAAGAATGCCAAACAACTATACTACTCCATTAGATTCACTGATACAAGACGAGATATAAAAAGACCTGGAAAACACTCTCTCAGATTCTAGGGACCCACAAACTGAAAAAAAAACAAGAATATTACACTAACTAAACCTAATGAAACACCACTGCATCCCACTGACACAGCTAACAAGATAAACGACTTCTTCTCAACCATAGGTTCTAATCTCACCAATAAAATCCCACGCACCAATGCCCATGCCGGGGACTACCTAGATGGGAATTTCCCAAATTCCTTCTATCTTGCTCCAACTGAGCCCATGGAAGTCACCGAGATTATAAAGTCACTTAAAAATAACTCAGGGAATCTGTCTCATGTCCCACCATTATTGTACAAGAGAGCAGCCCATGTCCTCTCGCATGCTATCTCATTACTTTTTAACAAGTCACTAGAAACTAGCACCTTCCCGAAACTACTCAAGACGGCATGGGTTACACCAATACATAAAGGTGGTGACCCTACAGATTTAAACAACTTTAGGCCAATATCAAACTTACCATTGCTATCCAAAATCTTTGAGAAACTCGTGCACAGGAGACTGTATTCATTTATAACGGCACAAAACATACTCAACCCCTGCCAATTTGGATTCAGGAAAAATAAAAGCACTAACGATGCAATCATAAAAATGCTAGATCTGCTTTACACAGCATTGGAAAATAAGGAATATCCACTAGGAATTTTTATTGACCTAAGAAAAGCTTTTGACACAGTAGACCACGGCATCCTACTCCACAAACTTGATCATTACGGTATAAGAGGCCATGCGCTTGCATATTTCAAATCATACCTTACTAATAGGTATCAGTATGTCACCATTAAAGACACAGCATCAACAACACAGCCACTTGATACTGGAGTTCCGCAGGGAAGTGTCCTTGGTCCCCTGCTCTTCCTCATATACATCAATGATCTTCCAAACGTATCTCAACACCTGAACCCCATTATCTTTGCTGACGACACGACTTATGTCATCTCTCACCCTAATCTTGCCACCCTCAACACCATTGTTAATGAGGAGCTGATCAAAATATCGACTTGGATGACAGCCAATAAACTTACGCTTAACACTGACAAAACCTACTACATTATGTTTGGTAGCAGAGCAGGAGACGCGCAAATTAACATTAAGATCGACAACACTCTAATTGCCAGGCATAATGAGAGCAAATTCCTAGGCTTATACCTCGACAACAACCTGAACTTCAGCACCCATATCCAACACATAACCAAAAAAGTATCCAAAACGGTTGGGATCCTCTCCAAGATACGATACTACGTGCCGCAAACTGCCCTTCTCACACTATACCATTCACTTATATATCCATACCTCACCTATGCTATATGTGCTTGGGGTTCAACTACAACAACACACCTAAAGCCAATAATAACCCAACAAAAAGCCGCAGTAAGAATAATCACTAAATCCCATCCCTGGCAACACCCCCCCCCCCACTCTTCATAGATCTAAACTTACTCCCTGTTCAGTACATCCACACTTACTACTGTGCAATCTACATCTACAGGACCTTAAATTCCAATATTAACCTTGACCTAAAACGCTTTCTTGATAGTTGCGACAGAACCCACAGGCACAATACCAGACACAGACATCTCTATGACATTCCCCGTGTCCGACTAAACCTTTACAAAAATTCAATGTATGTCAAATGCCCTAAAATCTGGAACACCCTACCTGAAAATTCTAAAACTGCAGACACATTCATCACCTTCAAAACTACCATCAGAAAACATCTTATCTCCCTGATACACCCTGTCAACTAATTACACGAATACCACCTGGTGGTTCACACTTACACTCACTCACCCATTTGACCATAAACAGAAATATCAATCTCAATCTCAAAATAATGAATCCTAACTAGTCATAAGTTGGCCTGTGATACTCCAATACTGAAACTATGTACTGTGCCAAAACAAAAGCATTCACATTGCTAAACTCACAAACTAGTATTTAGTCACTTAGCCATAATACCAACTTATCTCATAATTTTGTAATATTTTAAACTTAAGATTTAATTTAAGTCTGCCCGAAATACCTAGCCATGCTAGGTGTTCTAGTGGTACACTCTGTAATTATTATTTTACTACATGTAAACCACACAATAACCAAATTCTGTAAACTCAGCATTGTAATACTTATAGAGAATAAACTTTGAATTGAATGAATTGAATTGAACTCATTTGAAATTAAGTGCTTTCTAAAAATTTGTCTTATACGTTTAAACATATATATTTTTCATTTATCTTAATGTAAAAGTTAATAATTTTGTACCAAAAGGAACTTAGAAAACTTACCTAACCTTATTATAACAAGCTCAAATTAATTTAGCCTAATCCAACTAAATATGTTTTAGATAAGTTTATAATAATTTAATAATAAACAAACACAATGAAATATTTTTTTTTCGTTAGATTCAGAATTATTTTTTCGAAATTATTGCAAACACATATTTTTGCTTGCATTATTCGGCAAAAAGAGCGTTGCTATTTAAGCCAAAATCGCAAGAATGGTGTACAATACCAACAAGATGAAATTAAGACACATGTGCAACATCTGGGTATCTTTACTGTAGACGTTTCGCCATCCAGTGGCTTTATCAATACAAATTCCAGGACGAAATTTGAAGACAGTAGAACTATATACAGAAGATGAGGTAATCAGTCCCTCAACCTTGGAGTTGGTGCGAAGAGCACCATAGTCGTGGAGGTTCTGAAGCAGAGGCAAGGAGCCTGACGCTTACATACTAACGTCAGGCAGAAAGGGGACGTGTAGCAGACGATGGCACAGTCACTGGTAGGCGGGATTCCCCAGTGGATGACGCACATGTGTCTTAATTTCACCTGTATATATATCACTGCACCACGCAGAAACAAGCGGGTATATACAAAGAAAGACAGCAGTCAGCAGGATTCGAAACTACTACTGAGAATGATCAAGATTCTTAGGCAGCGCACTAGTCCACTCGGCCACACAACTGCCACATAAACTGGGCAGCCTGGTTCACAAGCCATGTTTCTTTCCCAGCCCGGGCACGTCAGTAAGCATCAAGTATGGATTCAAGCTATTTCAATCTCCTGTATGTTCTGACCTCTCAAGCGTTTTTTTTATCAATGCACCAGCAGAAAAAAACATTTGTGGCTTTTGTGACCAGTGAATAGAGCGCTACCTGAGAATCTTGACCAATATTATATATATTATATATATATATAATATATATATATATATATATATTTTAAAATTATATTATAATTATATATTCACCTTAAGCAGAAATGTAAGAGCCTACAAGACTAGAAATACGCTGGACTCTCTTCACTAACCGACGATCGATACTAATAAAACTGTATCAAAGACAAATACAACTAAACACAACATAAAAGAGGTTACAGACATGTATGCACAGGGCTTCTACCAAAAAATGATGGCATCAGAAGGTCTCTTCACGAAATTCAATTTCAATAACAAAATATACCAATGGGATAAAAAGTAAACCATGTCCTAAATGAAACAAGGTGGAAGATATCCTAAACACACGGATCCGAACATTTGCCTTGAAAAAAGAAGATTCTGTGGTTCTAAAGATCTGTCAAGACACATTCCATTAAGAAAAACGAAAGAGAAGATGTAAACTAGAAAGAGAGAGATGTTTTTATCAGACGTAGGTGAAGTGGTCACAAAAGTGCTGAGTGGGCCAATATAAAATAAGAACTTTAAGAACATAAGAAAAGGGAAAGAACACTGCAGCAGGCCTTGGCCCATACTAGGCAGGTCCTTTACAATTATCCCATAAAAACATTTGACCTACCCAATTTTCAATGCAACCAAGAAATAGTCTGAGGGTCAAGTCCCACTCAAATCAACCCATCCCACCAGTATTTATCCAACCTAAATTTTAAAAACAAACCAAAGTCAGCCTCAATAACCCAACTAGGTAGACTGTTCCACTCATCAACTACCCTTTTTCCAAACCAATACTTTCCTATGTCCTTTCTAAATCTAAACTTATCTAATTTAAATCCATATATATCTGAAATACGAAGGGAGGAACTAATCAATGAAATTGCAATTATCGAACTTAAGCTGAAATAATCTTATAGGAGACAAGAATCACAGGAAGAACTAAAAGCCATGAAGGAAATTGAAAAAAAAAAAAAAACTTCTTCTCTTATGCCAAATCTAAGGGAAAAACAACATCCAGTATTGGGCCCCTGCTTAGGCGGGATGGGACATACACAGATGACAGCCAAGAAATGAGTGAGATACTAACGTTCCAATATGACTAAGTGTTCAGCGAGCCACTGCCCAGACTAAGGGTCGACAATCCAAATGAATACTTTATGAACGAAACCCAAAATTTGGTCATCCCAAAAATCTCGGATATTATTCTAACTCCACAAGACTTTGAAGAGGCAATTAATGACATGCCCATGCACTCTGTCCCAGGCCCAGACTAGTGAAACTCCGTGTTCATCAAGAATTGCAAAGAAGCCCCTATCGCGTGCCTTCAGCATTTTATGGAGAGGGAGCATGGACACAGGGGTCATCCCACACACACTAAAACCAACAGACATAGCTCCACTCCACAAAGGTGGCAGTAAAGCAATTGCAAAGAACTACAGACCAATAGCACTAACATCCCATATCACAAAGATCTTTGAGAGGGTTCTAAGAAGCAAGATAGCCAACCACCTAGATACTCATCAGTTACACAACCCAGGGCAAAACGGGTTTAAAGCAGGTCGCTCCTGCCTGTCGATAAGTGTGACCATGGTGTAATAGCACACAAAATGCGGGATAAAGGAATACCGGGAAAACTTGGTAGATGGATCTACAACTTCCTGACAAATAGAACACAAAGAGTAATAGTAAACAGAGTAAAGTTCCAGGCAAACACGGTAAAAAGCTTTGTTCCACAAGGCACAGTACTCGCTCCCATTCTATTCCTCATCCTCATTTCTGACATAGACAGAGATGTGAGCTATAGCTCTCTGTCTTCCTTTGCGGATGACACCCGGATTACAATGCCAGTGACCTCCATCGAAGACACCTCGAGACTCCAAGCGGATATCAACCAAGTCTTCGAATGGGCCACTCAAAACAATTTGAAGTTCAACGAGTAGAAATTTCAACTACTCAGATATGGGAAACTTGAAGAAATTAAAAATGTGTCAGGGAATACAACAAATTTTAACCATACAATAGAGCGGGAAAGTAATGTGAAGGACCTGGGAGTGATAATGTCAGAGGATCATACCTTCAAAGACCACAACAATGTATCTACCTCATCCGCTAGGAAAATGATAGGGTGGATAATGAGAACCTTCAAAACTAGGGACACCAAGCCCATGATGATTCCCTATAAATCGCTTGTGCTCTCTAGGCTGGAATACTGCTGTACACTAACGGCCCCCTTCAAAGCTGGCGACATTGTAGACCTGGAGAGTGTACAAAGAACTTCCACGGCACACATAAGTACGATAAGGCACCTAAACTACTGGGAACGGTTGAAGGTCCTTGATCTGTATTCTCTCGAATGCAGGCGAGAGAGATACATGATAATATACACTTGGAAGGTCTTGGAGGGATTGGTACCAAACCTGCACACGAAAATCACTCCCTATGAAAGCAAAAGACTCGGCAGGAGATGCAACATTCCCCCGATGAAAAGCAGGGGTGCCACGAGTACACTGAGAGACCACACAATAAGTGTCCAGGGCCCAAGACTGTTCAATTGCCTCCCAGTATACATAAGGGGGATTACCAATACACCCCTGGCTGTCTTCAACAAGGCACTGGACAGGCACCTAAAGTCAGTATCTGACCAACCGGGCTGTGGTTCGTACGTCAGCTTGCGTGCGGCCAGCAGTAACAGCTTGGTTGATCAGACCCTGATCCACCATGAGGCCTGGTCTCAGACCGGGCCGAGGGGGCGATGACCCCCGAAACCCTCTCCAGGTAATATAATATATATATATATATATATATATATATATATATATATATATATTATATATATATATATTATATATATATTATATATCCATGGGGAAGTGGAATAAGAATCTTTCCTCCGTAAGCCATGCGTGTTGTAAAAGTCAACTAAAATGCCGGGAACAATGGGCTAGTAACCCCTTTTCCTGTAAAGATTACTAAAAAGAAATAAGAAGAAAATTGTCAAAGGGGAAGTCTGAATGTGCGTGATGTTGTGCAAATGATAAGAAAGAGATGATTGTGGATGTTATGAATGAGAAGAAACTGGATGTCCTGGCTTTAAGTGAAAAAAGCTGAAGGGGTGGGAGAGTTTCAATGGAGAGGAATAAATGGATTAGGTCAGAGGGGTTTCAAATAGAGTTAGAGCTAAAGAAGGAGTAGCAATAATGTTGAAGGATAAGCTATGGCAGGAAAAGAGGGACTACTAATGCATAAATTCAAGGATTATGTGGAGTAAAATAAAGATTGGATGTGAAAAGTGGGTTATAGTAAGCGTGTATGCACCTGGAGAAGAGAGAAGTGTAGAGGAGAGAGGGGAGAATTCTGGGAAATGTTGAGTGAATGCGTGGGGAGTTTTGAATCAAGTCTGAGAGTAATGGTGGTTGGGGATTTCAATGCTAAAGTGGGTAAAAATGTTATGGAGGGAGTAGTAGGTAAATTTGGGGTGCCAGGGGCAAATGTAACATGGGGAGCCTTTAATTGAGTTATATGTTAGAAAGAAATTTGGTAATAAGTAATACATATTTTATGAAAAAGAGGATAAATAAATATACAAGGTATGATGTAGCACGTAATGAAAGTAGTTTGTTAGATTGATGGTATTGGTGGTCCAATGTTTTATAGAGGGGCAACTGATATATCAGATCATTATTTAGTTGTAGCTACAGTTTTGAGTAAGAGGTAATGGGAAAAGAGGAAGGTGGGCAACAACAAGTAAGAGGGAGGTGAAAGTGTTAAACTAAGGGAGGAGGAAGTTCGGCGAGATATAAGCGACTATTGGCAGAAAGGTGGGCTAGTGCAAAGATGAGTAGTGGGGGGGTTGAAAAGGGTTGAATAGTTTTAAAAATGCAGTATTAGAATGTGGGGCAGAAGTTTGTGGTTATAGGAGGGTGGGGGCAGGAGGAAAGAGGAGTGATTGGGGGAATGATGAAGTAAAGGGTGTGATAAAAGAGAAAAAGGTAGCTTACGAGAGTTTTTACAAAGCAGAAGTGTTATAAGAAGAGCAGAGTATATGGAGAGTAAAAGAAAGGTGAAGAGAGTGGTGAGAGAGTGCAAAAGGAGAGCAGATGAAAGAGTGGAGAGGCACTGACAAGAAATTTTAATGAAAAATAAGAAAAAAATTTTGGAGTGAGTTAAACAAGTTAAGAAAGCCTAGGGAAAGTATGGATTTGTCCGTTAAAAACAGAGTAGGGGAGTTAGTAGATGGGGAGAGGGAGGTATTAGGTAGATGGCGAGAATATTTTGAGGAACTTTTAAATGTTGAGGAAGAAAGGGAGGCGGTAATTTCATGCACTGGCCAGGGAGGTATACCATCTTTTAGGAGTGAAGAAGAGCAGAATGTAAGTGTGGTGGAGGTACGTGAGGCATTACGTAGAATGAAAGGGGGTAAAGCAGCTGGAACTGATGGGATCATGACAGAAATGTTAAAAGCAGGGGGGGATATAGTGTTGGAGTGGTTGGTACTTTTGTTTAATAAATGTATGAAAGAGGGGAAGGTACCTAGGGATTGGCAGAGAGCATGTATAGTCCCTTTATATAAAGGGAAAGGGGACAAAAGAGATTGTAAAAATTATAGAGGAATAAGTTTACTGAGTATATCAGGAAAAGTATACGGTAGGGTTATAATTGAAAGAATTAGAGGTAAGACAGAATGTAGAATTGCGGATGAGCAAGGAGGCTTCAGAGTGGGTAGGGGATGTGTAGATCAAGTGTTTACATTGAAGCATATATGTGAACAGTATTTAGATAAAGGTAGAGAAGTTTTTATTGCATTTATGGATTTAGAAAAGGCATATGATAGAGTGGATAGAGGAGCAATGTGGCAGATGTTGCAAGTTTATGGAATAGGTGGTAAGTTACTAAATGCTGTAAAGAGCTTTTATGAGGATAGTGAGGCTCAGGTTAGGGTATGTAGAAGAGAGGGAGACTACTTCCCGGTAAAAGTAGGTCTTAGACAGGGATGTGTAATGTCACCATGGTTGTTTATATATATTATATAGATGGGGTTGTAAAAGAAGTAAATGCTAGGGTGTTCGGGAGAGGGGTGGGATTAAATTATGGGGAATCAAATTCAAAATGGGAATTGACACAGTTACTTTTTACTGATGATACTGTGCTTATGGGAGATTCTAAAGAAAAATTGCAAAGGTTAGTGGATGAGTTTGAGAATGTGTGTAAAGGTAGAAAGTTGAAAGTGAACATAGAAAAGAGTAAGGTGAAGAGGGTATCAAATGATTTAGATAAAGAAAAATTTGATATCAAATTGGGGAGGAGGAGTATGGAAGAAGTGAATGTTTTCAGATACTTGGGAGTTGACGTGTCGGCGGATGGATTTATGAAGGATGAGGTTAATCATAGAATTGATGAGGGAAAAAAGGTGAGTGGTGCGTTGAGGTATATGTGGAGTCAAAAAACGTTATCTATGGAGGCAAAGAAGGGAATGTATGAAAGTATAGTAGTACCAACACTCTTATATGGATGTGAAGCTTGGGTGGTAAATGCAGCAGCGAGGAGACGGTTGGAGGCAGTGATGTCCTGTCTAAGGGCAATGTGTGGTGTAAATATTATGCAGAAAATTCGGAGTGTGGAAATTAGGAGAAGGTGTGGAGTTAATAAAAGCATTAGTCAGAGGGCAGAAGAGGGGTTGTTGAGGTGGTTTGGTCATTTAGAGAGAATGGATCAAAGTAGAATGACATGGAAAGCATATAAATCTATAGGGAAGGAAAGAGGGGTAGGGGTCGTCCTCGAAAGGGTTGGAAAGAGGGGGTAAAGGAGGTTTTGTGGGCGAGGGGCTTGGACTTCCAGCAAGCGTGCATGAGCGTGTTAGATAGGAGTGAATGGAGACGAATGATACTTGGGACCTGACGATCTGTTGGAGTGTGAGCAGGGTAATATTTAGTGAAGGGATTCAGGGAAACCGGTTATTTTCATATAGTCGGACTTGAGTCCTGGAAATGGGAAGTACAATGCCTGCACTTTAAAGGAGGGGTTTGGGATATTGGCAGTTTGGAGGGATATGTTGTGTATCTTTATACGTATATGCTTCTAAACTGTTGTATTCTGAGCACCTCTGCAAAAGCAGTGATAATGTGTGAGTGTGGTGAAAGTGTTGAATGATGATGAAAGTATTTTCTTTTTGGGGATTTTCTTTCTTTTTTGGGTCACCCTGCCTCGGTGGGAGACGGCCGACTTGTTGAAAAAAAAAAAAAAAAAAATTCAGGGAAACCGGTTATTTTCATATAGCCGGACTTGAGTCCTGGAAATGGGAAGTACAATGCCTGCACTCTAAAGAAGGGGTTTGGGATATTGGCAGTTTGGAGAGATATATTGTGTATTTTTATACGTATATACTTCTAAACTGTTGTATTCTGAGCACCTCTGCAAAAACAGTGATTATGTGTGAGTGAGGTGAAAGTGCTGAATGATGATGAAAAGTATTTTCTTTTTGGGGATTTTCTTTCTCTTTGGGTCACCCTGCCTCGGTGGGAGACGGCCGACTTGTTGAAAAAAAAAAAAAAAAAAAAAAAAAAAAAAAAATATATATATATATATTTTATATATATATATATATATATTATATATATATATATATATATTATATATATATATATATATATATATATATATATATATATATATATGCAAAACAACCACTGCGAAAGAACAGAGAAATTCCAAGCGCTTTCGTGACTACTCACATTATCAAGGAAAAATAAAAGTAATGCTTCAAGGAAGGCATATAAAGGGTCTAGACCACACTTCATTATCACATCCCATAACAAAGCAACACCTGATGCGCGACTCATAAGAAAGAGAACACTGCAGCAGGCCCGCTTTCCCAACCAGGCAGGTCCTTCACACAACCCACGAGCAAACTATTCTACCCAAGAGTTAAGAATCTTAAAATTTATTATTTGTCCAATGTATTATTAAATTCTTCCCAAATTCTATTAATTATAAATGGATCTAATTTACATAAATCAAAGGAAATATTCATATTATTGTCAAAGCTGTTTTTTATGAAACAAGATTCAATAATATTCCTGTCGACCATAGACTTGCTTAATACAACTTTCTCAACTTTCTGAAAATCAATTGGATGGTTAAAATCTCTTACATGAATAAATAGAGCATTGGAATCTTGTCCAGTTCTAATGCTATATTTATGTTGTTTTAATCTTAGTTCGAGATTTTTACCAGTTTGACCGTAATAAACTTTATCGCAAATTTTACAAGGAATCTTATAGACACATCCATCAGCATTTTGGGGGGAATTCTTTATCAAAAGTTTTTTTACTGTATCAAGATTTTTGAATACAACTTTAATATTAAAAGTCTTAAGAAGAGAAGGCATATCAACCAAGTTTTCATAGTAAGGGTGAACCAGCATATTTTAAGTTGAATAAGGCTGGTTGTTTCTTTTTTGGACTGTAAAAAGTATTTCTAGCAATTTTAAAAGATTTATCAATTACATTTCTTGGGTATTTTAAATCATTACCTATTTCATAAATTTTGGATATTTCCTCATCTATGAACTCAGGACTACAAATTCGTAAAGCTCTCAAAAACATTGATGAGAAAACAGACAGTTTAACTCTATCTTGATGCGAGGAATAATAGTGGACATAGGAACAGTTATTTGTAGGTTTTCTGTAAATTTTAAATTTGAATTCATTATTACCCTTAATAATTAAAACATCTAGAAAAGACAGTGAGTTATTTTCTTCAAACTCAACAGTAAAATTTATAGAATGGGCTAAGCTATTTAATTTGCCAAGGAAATGGTGTATATCTACATTCTTGGGCATAAGACACAAAATATCATCAACATATCAGAACCATTTAGCTCTATTAGGGAGGATTGTGCTAAGCAGCCTTGTTTCAAAAAATTCCATGTATAGGTTACTAAGAACAGGTGAAAGAGGATTTCCCATTGCCATACCAAACTTCTGAGTGTAAAACTTATCATTAAATACAAATTTTGCATCAACAATGCAAAGTTTAATAAGTTTAATGATAGGAACTGGCAATGGTAAATCATAATTAACGAGTTCTTCAGATAAGAAACTTAATAAATCATCAACAGGAACTTTCGTAAACAAGGAAGTAACATCAAAACTAACCATGTTAAAATCATTTAAGTCAGTCAAGGAGCTTAATTTATCAACTAAATCTATGTTGTTTTTAACATTAAAGTTAGAAATTTTGCCAATAATAGGGCTCAAAATGTCAACAAGCCATATAATATATATATATATATATATATATATATATATATATATATATATATATATATATATATATATAATCAGTAACAATACTGCGACGAGCTAAGGATTCGAACCCATGCTGCTTTGGCCTGCCTCATGGTGAGCTAGAACACATGACGCTCTAACCCACAGGACCACGCAATCCTACAAGAATGATCCACCCAGCCAAGCTAGATGTTTTACCGTAATCTGAGGACATACGATGGTGTGGATGCCCCAGATCTAAACCGTATTGAGAATCTCTGGTCATTATGGACACAAAGTTTACTGGGCAAGGATATCAGTTCCATCCCGCGGCTGGAGACTGCTCTACATGAGGCATAGAATAATATACCTCCCCAAACCCTCAAGAATTTGTGTGAGAGTCTTCATATATGTCTGAGGGACATGATTAAGCGTAAAGGACGCTTCAGCAAGTATTAAAACCTCAGTAGGTGTGCAAATATATATTTTATAATCTTTCATGGTATGCGTTTGTGTTTTCGTACGTGTGTTGGGGAGGGGCGGCATAATGCCGTGACTAGCACTGTAGGTCCGCCGGTATAATCACCAGGCCCGGGCCTTTTCCAGGTGGTGGCCCAGTCATGGCTCTCTTTCGTGGGAGTGTCTCAGACCAATGTCTCATGGGAGGAGGTACAAGTACGTCCTCGTCTTCTGGGACTAGTTGCCCCCAGACCTAGCCCCATTCCCTGCCCACGGGGCTCAGAGGGAGAAGTTAGGCACTCTGGACTGCCAGAAACCCCACCCACACTGGGCGGGGTTTGTGGCAGTCCTGACATCGCCTACTGCATAGCAGCAGACGATGTCAGGAAGTGCAAAGACAGCAAGCACTACAGGATCCTATTGGAGCCACACCCCAGCTGCGGGCCAAGCCCGAGCGCTGGGGAAGCTCAAGAATGCCCCTTTCTGTGAGTGTTGTTGCTGCTACTTCACTTGTCCGTTGCACTCCCAGTTTTCTTGATAAATAAAATCCCACTACTTTTGGCGTAAATACAAGTCAATTAAATACCATATCTAAATCTGTTATGCTTATTTGCAACGCCACTTTTTTTTCATTAACACTCCTTAATGCTTCTGTCATGAACGTCACCTTGTGAGAACAACCTATTTAATGCCTCCTTTCTGTTTCCTTTCTTAAATGCTGGGCCCACATTTTCTGTCTACCAGATCCCTGGTAACTGTCCCGTATCCGTTGATTTACTGTAGATCATAGCTAGTGGTTTAGACAATGCTTCTGCTCCCTCTCGTAGAACACTCAACGCTGTGAATGTGATAATGATATATAATACCGACAAGTTGATAAATATGACACATGTGCAACAGTTAGGTATATTTATTCCGAAACAGATGCTGCTTCACATTGTTCCAAGCTGTGGAGGTGAACTCTTCTTCAGGCTGAGGGACTGACCACCTCAAAACTACGTGTTCGAGGGGGATGGGCTGATTATATCTCTACTGCTTCTGTTGCCTCCACAAAATTCGACTGAAGAAGCCTACTGTGCTGGCGAAACATTTCGGAATCAAGATACCTAACTCTTGCACATGTGTCTTAATCATCAACTGTACCTGGCATACTCAACTCTTGACCTGGTATATTCAACTCTCAGCAATTCGCCTAGAATACTATCTACTACACTTGGTATACTTAACACGATACCTGGTATACACAACACTATAATCTGTGTTAATGCAAAACAATACAGTTATACTCAGTGTTATACCCAGTAAAAAGGGTTAAAGCCACAAGGGGCTACATCAGGACTGATAAAGCCCCTCGTGGCGAAACGTTTGCTTTAAAAAATGTCCTGAACTATACTCGAGTATTCTTTCCGTAGTTTACAGCTATAACCAGCATACTCAACCCTTTCTCTGGTATACTCCACATTATATCTGGTATACTCACTACTGTATTTAGTATACAAAACCGGTATGTTCAGCAGAATATCTTGAATATTTACCAGTAATATTCCCTCATTGTATTGCCAGTTATTTTATTTCAAGAATAATGTTTTACTATAAGAATAATTATCGTAGAAGGAATATTATCAGCGAATTAAATAATAATTATCCAATGTTTACATATTTTGAGACAGAAATTTTCTCAAGTGGTGAGGTGTTATAGTGTCTCAGAGTTGCTAGTGTTCTTGTGTATGAGGTGTTGCGGTGTAGCTATTGCTATGGTGTTATGTGTGAGGTGTTGCAGTGTTACAGTATTGCTAGTGATATGGTGTTTTGTGTGAGGTGTTAGTGTTGCTAGTGTTATGGTGTTATATGTGAGTTATTACAGTGTTGCTAGTGTTATAATGTTATGTGCGAGGTGTCACAGTGTTGCTAGTGTTATGGTGTTATGTGTGAGGTGTTACAGTGTTGCTGTCTTATGAAGTTATGTGCGAGGTGTCACAGTGTTGCTAGTGTTATGGTGTTAAGAGTAAGGTGTCAGTGTTGTTAGTGTTATGGTGTTAAATGTGAGGTATCAGTGTCACTAGTGTTATGGTGTTAAGTGTGAGGTGTCATTCTCGCTAGTGTTATGGCGTCAAGTGTGAGGTGTCATTGTCGCTAATGTTATGGTGTTAACTGTGAGGTGTCAGTGTTGCTAGTGTTATGGTGTTAAGTGTGAGGTGTCAGTGTTGCTAGTGTTATGGTGTCAAGTGTGAGGTGTCAGTGTTGCTAGTGTTATTGTGCTAAGTGTGGGATATCAGTGTTGCTAGTGTTTTGGTGTTAAATGTGAAGTGTCAGTTCTGCTAGTGTTATCGTGCTAAGTGTGAGATATCGGTGTTACTAGAGTTATGGAGTTAAGTGTGAGGTGTCAGTGTTGCTAGTGTTTATGGTGTTAAGTGTGAGGTGTCAGTGTTGCTAGTGTTATGGTGTTAAGTGTGAGGTGTCAGTGTTGCTAGTGTTATGGTGTTAAGTGTCAGGTGTCAGTGTTGCTAGTGTTATGGTGTTAAGTGTCAGGTGTCAGTGTTGCTAGTGTTATGGTGTTAAGTGTCAGCTGTCAGTGTTACTAGTGTTATGGTGTTAAGTGTGAGGTGTCAGTGTCGCTAGTGTTATGGTATTAAGTGTTAGGTGTCAGTGTTGTTAGTGTTATGGTGTTAAGTGTGAGGTGTCAGTGTCGCTAGTGTTATGGTGTTAAGTGTGAGGTGTCAGTGTTGGTAGTGTTATTGTGCTAAGTGTGAGATATCAGTGTTGCTAGTGTTTTGGTGTTAAATGTGAAGTGTCAGTGTTGCTAGTGTTATGGTGTTAAGTGTGAGGTGTCAGTGTCGCTAGTGTTATGGTGTTAAGTGTTAGGTGTCAGTGTTGCTAGTGTTATGGTGTTAAGTGTGAGGTGTCAGTGTCGCTAGTGTTATGGTGTTAAGTGTGAGGTGTCAGTGTTGGTAGTGTTATGGTGTTAAGTATGAGGTGTCAGTGTCGTTAGTGTTTTGGTGTTAAGTGTGAGGTGTCAGTGTCGCTAGTGTTATGGTGTTAAGTGTGAGGTGTCAGTGTTGCCAGTGTTCAGCTTGAGTTACACAAGTCAGACTCATAACAGAGAAAGCCTGTCAGGGTTAAAAACCTTGTTGGAAGTACGTAAGAACAGCTGAACTACACACCTGCATCCCGAGTCAGGTGAAGAGGACCACACATCTGCATCCCGAGTCAGTTGTAGAGGACCACACATCTGCATCCCGAGTGAGACGAAGAGGACCACACCTGCATCCCTAGTCAAGTGTAGAGGACCACACATCGCTTCCCGAGTCTGGTGTAGAGGATCCATAAGGTAAAATCTATTGGAATAATTTCTAAGCAGGTTTGCACTGGAGATTATCTGACGACAAATTCAACCCTTGAGGGAGACTAATTATTATAATAATATTTATTTCTACAACGAAAATAACATAAATGACGCAGATCGGAATTTAATGTGACCCACTACGCTCTACGTTGCCACCTGCTACTACCACTCCTTTGTCAGGGTAGGTTAGATTAGGTGAGGTTGGTCAGGAAACAGTACAAGTGTTTCCTGATTCGGATTTTAGTCATAATCCGCAGCTGGATCTTTTGGTAATCTGACTGAGGCCGGTTTATCCGTCCACCCGTTTAAAAATTATGGTTCTATATGAAGTGAGAAGAGTGCAACAAGAGGGTATGAGTGACGTGCGCGAGGCCGCGTAGCAACAGGTGAACATGAAGGGAGCGCAGGGGTCAGCCTGGGGGAGGGGGAGCTGGAGCCGTCGACAACACAGCTAGCAGCACGCTAGATTCATTCCACTCCATGAATAATATGCAAGCGCCTGACAGCGCTACAGGTGGCGCTGCTTAAACACACCTGCCCCAGCTGGCTAATTAAAGGTTAACACACACCGAGGACATAGGTATAAAAAAACTTGTGTTAAATCTTTTCTAATGAACACTTGTCATGAATTCTGTCTGTCACATACACGCCTACCACAAGTGTAGCTTTGCGACTTTTGCTACAAATAGCCATTCACACGCCGGAAACTGAGTATGGACTTGCGTAATACCGCCTACAACTCTCACTTGAGGAGGACTTTTCGGGGTGAGGATAGTATTGAGTGCACCTTCAAGGCGCACATCAACTGAATAACTTATGCAGAAAATATGCTGCATAAGTCATGCTGCATGAATCATGCTGCATAAGTCATTCAGTTGAGTTTCTAGGGAGATGATCGAAGATTATCTTTCTGGAAACTCAACGAAGAGCCATTAACGAGCTTGTGCATAACCTGTGTCAGTCACTCATTAAGAAGAAATGGCGGAGGTTCACAACCAGCCTAGTACAGCAACAATGTGATGTAAACTATAAGGAGAGATTAAAAAACACTGGCAACACTGGAGGACGGAAGGACCACTGATGCTAAGATAACGACATACACAGTCCTCACGAAACAAGCACACTAGGACACAGTCCTCAGGAAACAAGCACACTAGGACACAGTCCTCAGGAAACAAGCACACTAGGACACAGTCCTCAGGAAACAAGCACACTAGGACACAGTCCTCAGGAAACAAGCACACTAGGACACAGTCCTCAGGAAACAAGCACACTACGACACAGTCCTCAGGAAACAAGCACACCAGGACACTGTCCTCAGGAAACAAGCACACTAGGACACAGTCCTCAGGAAACAAGCACACCAGGACACAGTCCTCAGGAAACAAGCACACCAGGACACTGTCCTCAGGAAACAAGCACACTAGGACACAGTCCTCAGGAAACAAGTACACCAGGACACAGTCCTCAGGAAACAAGTACACCAGGACACAGTTCCTCAGAAACAAGTACACCAGGACACAGTCCTCAGGAAACAAGTACACCAGGACACAGTCCTCAGGAAACAAGTACACCAGGACACAGTCCTCAGGAAACAAGTACACCAGGACACAGTCCTCAGGAAACAAGTACACCAGGACACAGTCCTCAGGAAACAAGTACACCAGGACACAGTCCTCAGGAAACAAGTATACCAGGACACAGTCCTCAGGAAACAAGCACACTAGGACACAGTCCTCAGGAAACAAGCACACTAGGACACAGTCCTCAGGAAACAAGCACACTAGGACACAGTCCTCAGGAAACAAGCACACCAGGACACTGTCCTCAGGAAACAAGCACACTAGGACACAGTCCTCAGGAAACAAGTACACCAGGACACAGTCCTCAGGAAACAAGTACACCAGGACACAGTCCTCAGGAAACAAGTACACCAGGACACAGTCCTCAGGAAACAAGTACACCAGGACACAGTCCTCAGGAAACAAGTACACCAGGACACAGTCCTCAGGAAACAAGTACACCAGGACACAGTCCTCAGGAAACAAGTACACCAGGACACAGTCCTCAGGAAACAAGTACACCAGGACACAGTTCTCAGGAAACAAGTATACCAGGACACAGTCCTCAGGAAACAAGCACACCAGGACACAGTCCTCAGGAAACAAGCACACCAGGACACAGTCCCAAGGAAACAAGCACACCAGGACACACTCCTCAGGAAACAAGCACACCAGGACACAGTCCTCAGGAAACAAGCACACCAGGACACAGTCCTCAGGTAACAAGCACACTAGGACACAGTCCTCAGGAAACAAGCACATCAGGACATAGTCCTCAGGAAATAAGCACACCAGGACACAGTCATCAGGAAACAAGCACACTAGGACACAGTCCTCAGGAAACAAGTACACCAGGACACAGTCCTCAGGAAACAAGTACACCAGGACACAGTCCTCAGGAAACAAGTACACCAGGACACAGTCCTCAGGAAACAAGTACACCAGGACACAGTCCTCAGGAAACAAGTACACCAGGACACAGTCCTCAGGAAACAAGTACACCAGGACACAGTCCTCAGGAAACAAGTACACCAGGACACAGTCCTCAGGAAACAAGTACACCAGGACACAGTCCTCAGGAAACAAGTGCACCAGGACACAGTCCTCAGGAAACAAGTACACCAGGACACAGTCCTCAGGAAACAAGTACACCAGGACACAGTCCTCAGGAAACAAGCACACCAGGACACAGTCCTCAGGAAACAAGAACACCAGGACACAGTCCCCAGGAAACAAGCACACCAGGACACACTCCTCAGGAAACAAGCACACCAGGACACAGTCCTAAGGAAACAAGCACACTAGGACACAGTCCTCAGGAAACAAGCACACCAGGACACAGTCCTCATGAAACAAGCACACCAGGGCACAGTTCTCAAGAAACAAGCACATCAGGACACAGTTCTCAGGAAACAAGTGCACCAGGACACACTCCTCAGAAAACTAGCACAGCAGGACATAGTCCTCAGAAAACTAGCACACTAGGACACATTCCTCAGGAAACAAGCGCACCAGGGTACAGTCCTCAGGAAACAAGCACATCAGGACACAGTTCTCAGGAAACAAGTGCACCAGGACACAGTCCTCAGAAAACGTGCTCACTAAGACACAGACCTCAGGAAACAAGGTCAACAGGACACAGTCCTCAGAAAACTAGCACAACAGGACATAGTCCTCAGGAGACAAGCACATCAGGACACATTCCTCAGGAAACAAGTGCACCAGGGCACAGTCCTCAGGAAACAAGCACAACAGGCTACAGTCCTCACGAAACAAGCACACCAGGGCACAGTCCTCAGGAAACAAGCACAAGAGGCTACAGTCCTCAAGAAACGAGCACATCAGGGCACAGTCCTCAGGAAATAAGCAGACCAGGGCACAGTCCTCAGGAAACAAGCACACCAGGACACAGTCCTCAGGAAACAAGCACATCAGGGCACAGTTCTCAGGAAACAAGTGCACCAGGACACAGTCCTCAGGAAACAAGCACATCTGGGCACAGCTCTCAGGAAACAAGCACATCAGGGCACAGTCCTCAGGAACAAGCACACCAGGGCACAGTTCTCAGGAAACAATCACACCAGGGCACAGTCCTCAGGAAACAAGCACACCAGGGCACAGTCCTCAGGAAACAATCACACCAAGGCAGTTCTGAGGAAACAAGTACACCAGGCACAGTCCTCAGGAAACAATCACACCAGGGCACAGCCCTCAGCAAACAGGCACAACAGGGCACAGTCCTCAGCAAACAAGCACACCAGGGCACAGTCCTCAGCAAACAAGCACAACAGAGCACAGTCCTCAGCAAACAAGCACAAAAAGGGCACAGTCCTCAGCAAACAAGCACAACAGGACACAGTCCTCAGCAAACAGGCACAACAGGGCACAGTCCTCAGCAAACAAGCACAACAGGGCACAGTCCTCAGCAAACAAGCACAACAGGGCACAGTCCTCAGCAAACAAGCACAACAGGGCACAGTCCTCAGCAAACAAGCACAACAGGGCACAGTCCTCAGCAAACAGGCACAACAGGGCACAGCCCTCAGCAAACAAGCACAACAGGGCACAGTCCTCAGCAAAAATGCACAACAGGGCACAGTCCTCAGCAAACGAGCACAACAGGGCACAGTCCTCAGCAAACAAGCACAACAGGGCACAGTCCTCAGCAAACAAGCACAACAGGGCACAGTCCTCAGCAAACAAGCACACCAGGACACAGTCCTCAGGAAACAAGCACACCAGGACACAGTCCTCAGGAAACAAGCACACCAGGACACAGTCCTCAGGAAACAAGCACACTAGGACACAGTCCTCAGGAAACAAGCACACCAGGACACAGTCCTCAGGAAACAAGCACACCAGGACACACTCCTCAGGAAACAAGCACACCAGGACACAGTCCTCAGGAAACAAGCACACCAGGACACAGTCCTCAGGAAACAAGCACACTAGGACACATTCCTCAGGAAACAAGCACACCAGGACACAGTCCTCAGGAAACAAGTACACCAGGGCACAGTCCTTAGGAAACAAGCACATCAGGACACAGTCCTCAGGAAACAAGCACACTAGGACACAGTCCTCAGGAAACAAGCACACTAGGACACAGTCCTCAGGAAACAAGCACACCAGGACACAGTCCTCAGGAAACAAGCACACTAGGACACAGTCCTCAGTAAACAAGCACACCAGGACACAGTCCTCAGGAAACAAGCACACCAGGACACAGTCCTCAGGAAACAAGCACACTAGGACACAGTCCTCAGGAAACAAGCACACCAGGACACAGTCCTCAGGAAACAAGCGCACCAGGACACAGTCCTCAGGAAACAAGCACACCAGGACACAGTCCTCAGGAAATAAGCACACCAGGACACAGTCCTCAGGAAACAAGCACACTAGGACACATTCCTCAGGAAACAAGCACACCAGGACACAGTCCTCAGGAAACAAGCACATCAGGACTCAGTTCTCAGGAAACAAGCACACTAGGACACAGTCCTCAGGAAACAAGCACACTAGGACACAGTCCTCAGGAAACAAGCACACCAGGACACAGTCCTCAGGAAACAAGCACATCAGGACACAGTTCTCAGGAAACAAGTGCACCAGGACACAGTCCTCAGAAAACGTGCTCACTAAGACACAGACCTCAGGAAACAAGGTCAACAGGACACAGTCCTCAGAAAACTAGCACAACAGGACATAGTCCTCAGGAGACAAGCACATCAGGACACATTCCTCAGGAAACAAGTGCACAGTCCTCAGGAAACAAGCACAACAGGCTACAGTCCTCAAGAAACGAGCACATCAGGGCACATTCCTCAGGAAATAAGCAGACCAGGGCACAGTCCTCAGGAAACAAGCACACCAGGACACAGTCCTCAGGAAACAAGCACACCAGGACACAGTCCTCAGGAAACGAGCACATCAGGGCACAGTCCTCAGGAAATAAGCAGACCAGGACACAGTCCTCAGGAAACAAGCACATCAGGGCACAGTCCTCAGGAAACAAGCACACCAGGGCACAGTCCTCAGGAAACAATCACACCAGGGCACAGTCCTCAGGAAACAAGCACACCAGGACACAGTCCTCAGGAAACAAGCACATCAGGGCACAGTTCTCAGGAAACAAGTGCACAAGGACACAGTCCTCAGGAAACAAGCGCATCTGGGCACAGCTCTCAGGAAACAAGCACATCAGGGCACAGTCCTCAGGAAACAAGCACACCAGGGCACAGTTCTCAGGAAACAATCACACCAGCGCACAGTCCTCAGGAAACAAGCACACCAGGGCACAGTCCTCAGGAAACAATCACACCAGGGCACAGTCCTCAGGAAACAAGCACACCAGGGCACAGTCCTCAGGAAACAATCACACCAGGGCACAGTCCTCAGGAAACAAGCACATCAGGGCACAGTCTTCAGGAAACAAGCACACCAAGGCACAGTTCTGAGGAAACAAGTACACCAGGGCACAGTCCTCAGGAAACAAGCACACCAGGGCACAGTCCTCAGGAAACAATCACACCAGGGCACAGCCCTCAGACAAACAGGCACAACAGGGCACAGTCCTCAGCAAACAAGCACACCAGGGCACAGTCCTCAGCAAACAAGCACAACAGGGCACAGTCCTCAGCAAACAAGCACAACAGGGCACAGTCCTCAGCAAACGAGCACAACAGGGCACAGTCCTCAGTAAACAAGCACAACAGGGCACAGTCCTCAGCAAACAAGCACAACAGGGCACAGCCCTCAGCAAACAAGCACAACAGGGCACAGTCCTCAGCAAAAAAGCACAACAGGGACAGTCCTCAGCAAACGAGCACAACAGGGCACAGTCCTCAGCAAACAAGCACAACAGGTCACAGTCCTCATCAAAGAAGCACAACAGGGCACAGTCCTCATCAAACAAGCACAACATGTCACTGTCCTCAGCAAACAAGCTGGCTGCCTTGGATCAAACGTGTAGCGCTAGCTACACGCCAAGGTATTGTCCAGTGTGGGTAGATTGGTAAAGCACTGCGTACCTTGTCCGAAGGTTCGTAGGTTCGAGTCTCCTTCAGCCAGAGATCAGTGTTTATATATATATATATATATATATATATATATATATATATATATATATATATATATATTCGCTTCTAATGACCAGAGCTTTGGTAAGATGGGGAAGGAAGAAGGATGGGTAAGGATGGAAATATTGGAAGAGGGTTGGAGGGGGGGGGGGGAGAGGTAGGATATAAAAGGTAAGTGGCCCAACCACTTTGGTGTAATTTAAAAAGTGTATTTGAATTGATAAGATTATTTTTTAAGAGGTATAATACTAACCCATCAGAGTCACATAAATATAATAGGTATATAAGTACATGACTCTGAATTGGTTGTAATTATACAAGTTGCAATTGCGTTTTTTTTTTTTTTTTTTTTTTTTTCGCGATTGCACAACGGATATTTATACGACAGGAAAGGCAATATTTTCTGGCCAGTTTATGAGCCCGTGACAATAGCTTCTTAATGGTGGTGTCCAACAATAGTCAATAGCATAATTTTACATTAGAAAGTTATTTAAGATGTCTCCCTAATTGGGGGCGATGATTTTCTCAGTATACATAGAAGGGTTCTGGTGGTATCCAATCTTCTTCGTCAGGTAAGTTGCTCAAAATCATGGGTCGAGGGTAATCATCTTTATGAATAAAACGACGAACCCTCTGTGGGAGAGTCATTCTTTGAGTCCTGTGAGGTGGAGTATTGATGGTGTAATCGGTGGTATTTATCGCTTGTGTAGGATGTTCTCTATCTGGCATGTATAGTTCTTGCATTGTATAAAGTTGTTTCTTTTTTAGGGTGTCAAGGCGTACATTTATGGCAGTGATATCTTGTTGTGTGTGTAAATCTGCCATTTTAACTCTGTCTCTCCTCCTGGTATTGGTAATAAATCGAAGAGCTCTATTCTGGACCCTTTGTAACCGTAGCATGTTGGTCTTTGTTGTTAATGATATTGGGACACAAGGGTATTCAAGTATAGGTCTTATTATCATTTTATACAGATGTTTTTTGACATGTTGAGGGGCTTGATTGAATCGAAAGAGTCTGCTAAGACCGGCTTTGGCTGTGTTGATCTTTTTAGTTACATGAGATGTTGAGTGGAGCAGCCTGTCTATTTCATATCCCAAGATCTTGTTAGGGTTTCTAATGGCTACAGGTGTACCTCTGATGGAGATACCCCCTTTATCTTCAATGGTTGATGCAAAACATCCTATCGTGCTAACAAGGACCTTGTCAGGATTAGTCGTAATTCTCCATTTCTTCTCCCAATTAGATGTTCGACGAAGTTCAATATTCATTTTTTCTATGACTCTCTCATACTTGTATTTTCCTGTTACTGGAGTTGATGAAACGACATGAATAACATCATCTGCAAACTGTGTCACAATTGTGTCATTAAACTCTGATTGAGGAAGGTCATTCACATAAATGTTAAACAGAAGTGGACTGAGACAAGAACCTTGTGGGACACCAGCCGTCGGTATAAAAGGTTCTGTCGACTTGCCATGAAAGGGGGGGAAGTTTTTCTTTGAGTTAAGAAATTAAAAATTACTCTGAGAAAAGTATTATGGTCTGGTGGGCAAGGGTTTTGTTATAAGGCCATCTCCATAAGCTTAAAAAGCTTTTTGAACACTTGGTGGCTTTAAGGCAAATTGCCTGTTTTTTAGACTTGCTACAGTGTATTATATATATAGTAAGTGACTATTTAGATAAGGGCTAAAGAGGTTTTTGGGGCATTTATGGTTTTTAAAAGACTTTATGACAGGGAAATAGGGGGAAATGGGGAGATGTTGCGGTGTATTGTGTAGGGGTGGGGTTTTACTAAAAGCAGTGAAGAGTTTTTACAAGGAAAAGGGGCTAAAGTTGAGTATTAGGAAAGAGGGAGATTTTTCCCCAGAAAAAGTAGGCCTTAGAAAAGGGATGTTGAGTCACCGGGGTTTAAATTTTTTTATAGTTTTGGGTTTTAAGAGAAGAAAATGCGAGGGTCTTGGCAAAGGGGGCTGGAGAAAAAAAGATAAAAATCACAAAAAAAAAGGGGGTGTCACAGTTGCTCTTTGCTGATGACACTTGTTCTTGGGGAGATTTGAAAGAATTTGCGAGGTTGGGTGGAAAATTTTGTAGGGTATGAAAAAAGAAGAAATTAAAAAGTGAATACGGGAAAAGAGTAAGGTTATGGGAAACAAAAAATATTGGGTGAAAAAAGTTTGGATATAGATTGGAGGGAAGGTAGGGAAAGAGGGGATGTAGGATTTGGGGTGGACGTGTAGCGGAGGGTCTATAAAAGTGAGGTAAATCATAGAATTGATGAGGGGGAAAAGGGGAGTGGTGCATCAGGAGTATTGGAGAAAAAGAACTTTGTCCTTGGGGAAAAGAGGGGAAGTATGAGGCATAGTTTTACCAACGCTTTTATATGGGTGTGGAGCATGGAGATGAATGTTGCAGCGAGGAAAGGGCTGGAGGAGTGGAGGGGTCATGTTGGGGCAATGTGTGGTGTGAAATAATGCAGAGAATTCTTTGTTTGGAGTTAGGGGGAGGTGCGGGATTCCCAAAAAACGGGTTGCCCAGAGGGCTGGGGAAAGGGTTTTTGAGGTTTTTGGGACATGTAAGAGAATGGAGCGAAACAAAATGACTTCAGAGTGTATCAGTCGTAGGGGAAAGGAAGGCTGGTAGGGGTCGGCCTAAAAAAGGTTGGAGGGGGGGGTAAAGGAGGTTTTTGGGGGGGGCCGGGATTCCAGCGGGCATTCGTGAGCGTTTTTGATAGGAGGGGAAGGAAACAAAGGGTTTTTAATACTTGACGTGCGTTGGAGTGTGGCAAAGTAACTTTATGAAGGGATTCAGGGAAACCGGGCGGATTGAGTCGGGGGAAGGGGAAGTCAGGCCTGCCTCTGAAGGAGGGGGTTTTAAAGTTGCAGTTTAAAAACTTTTTTAAAGCACCTTCGGGGCAAGACAGTTTTGGAGTAAATGATGGTAAAGTTTTTCTTTTTCGGGCCACCCCCCTTGGTGGGAATGGCCAGTGTGTTATAAAAATAATAAAAATATATATATTATATATATAATATTTTATATATAATATTTATATTTATATAATTATATATAATATATATATAATATAATATATAAATAATATATTATATATATTATATATTTTTTTTTACAGTAACACTCTGCATAGCAAGGAGTCGAACCCACGCTGTTTCGGCCGCCTTATGGTAAACGAAAACCATAATGCTTTAGATATAAGGTGGTCTGGTGGTCTAAAGCGTCTGTGATTTCCTTACCATGAGGCGGGCCAAAAAACGCGGGGTTTTTTGACCCCTTGGGATAGTGCGTTTGTAATGAACAATTCCACTCGTTTCGTAGGTAAAATATATATATATATTATATATTTATATTTATATATATATATATTATATTTTAAAAATTTAAAAATATTTATATATAATTTTATTTATAAAAAAAAAAATATAAAATATAATATATATAAATATAATTTATATATTTATTATTTATATATTTTATATATATATATATATATATATTATTAATTTATATTAATATATATATATTATATATATATATATATATTTAAATATATATATATATATTATATATAATATTATTATATTCTTCCGGAAAACCCAGTGATCAGCGGGAATACGACCCAATTCCCAAATGCCTTCACTAAAGGGGAGACTTTGCTGCTCCTTTACCAAGCCCCTAGTTCATACGGGCCACAAACAGTCAAGTGGGAGGGCCCCCACTTGAAAAAGTGCTTGCCAACGTCGGGGCGTAACTCAACGGGAATGCCGTCTCCAAGCTGGACATCTTCACTTGGGGGACTTCCTCCAAACAGCCCCCTTTCGAAAATGGTTTTTGGGGTTAAAATTAGGGGTTCTTGGCGGGGGAGTAATAACAAAGGTTCGGAGCTTCTTACTTTTTTTGAATGTGTAGGGTACAGGGGTTTTTACCTAAATAACCTGTATTGCTAAATAAATAGAATAACCCTGTTTAACCAGTTAACCTAGTAAACCCTTGGCTTCCTTTTCGATTTTGGGTTGCTTCAACTATGAATATTTCAGGGAAAAAATAATTAAATCCCATATTGTGAATTTTAAACACCACGGCCGAAACTTAGAAAGGTTTGGACCTTGGTGCTCCGTATAAAATGATGGAAAGTATTTTAAATTTTCATTATCCTTTTTCCCCACATTCAAAATACATGGTGAATGAAATTTTAAATCAATAATATATGATTATTAATACCTTCCCGCCCTGGTAGTAAGGTTTACAAGGATATAATGATTTTTACATTATTATATTGGATATTTTTGTAATGCAGGATAAAGGGTGAGAATAATTTCTTTTTTGGGGGAGAAAAATGTTCCCACGAGGTTATTTCCCCCCACGAGTTATGTCTCCCCCGTGAGTTATATTGTCTTCCCACGAGGTTACGTCTCCTCAATGAGTAAAATGTCTCCCCAGGGTTTTTGTCTCCCGGGAAAAGTTTTGTTGCCAGAGTTATAATGTCTCCCCAGTGGTTTTTTGTTCGCCGGAGTTTTTTGTTCCAGTGGATTGTCTGCCCAATGATTTTATGTCTCCCCAAAAGTCATAAGTCCCCCAAAACTCAAAATGTCTCCCAAAGAGGTCATAATGTCTATAAGAGTAAATGTCTCCCTAAGAGTTATAATTTTTCCCCCAAGAGTCATAATGCCCCCCAGAGTCATAATGTCCCCTAGAGATCATAATGTCTTCCCAAAGAGTCATTATATCCCCCCAAGAGAGCATAACTCCCCCCAGAGTCAAAAGTCCCCCAAAAGCAGTCAAAATGTCCCCCCAAGAGAGTCCTAATGCCCCCCAAGGGTCATTGTCTCCCCAAGTCATAATGTCCCCCCAAAGGAATTTTCCCCAGGAATCATTTTTCTCCCCAAGAGAGTCATAATATCTCTCCAAAGGATCTAATTTTCCCCCCCAAGATCTAATGTCTCCCAAAGAAATCATAATGTGCCCCAGAGAATCATGATGTCTCCCCAAGAGATCAAATGTCCCCCGGAAAACCCCAAATGCCCCCCCCAGGAGAATAAGGTATCAGGGGACTGGTAATGCTGGCGACTGGTGCAAAGTTTCGACAACAAAAAAATAAAAAAAAAAGTAAGCCCCCATAAGTTTTTTACTTGCGCGGGGGAGTGATCCCGCTTATTTTCCCTTTTTCTTAGTGGGATAGGGTGGGGGGGTGTTCCTGTCGAAAAAACGTCTCAACCAAATCAACAACACTTCCCCCTTTTACCTTGCTCGGTGGGGAAAATTGGCTGCAGGGCTCTGTTTCTAGAGGCTTAGGGACGGGAGTAACCCAGTTTCACCCCTCTTTGTGGAATTACTACACGAAATTTCCATTTATTAAATTTAAAAAAATAATTTTATGTTCCTTCACTCGCTCGTTTTTCCTGTTATTACCGTTTCACTAAATGGGAATGACAAAATACAAGACCTTTTAAACCCCTACAAGACCCCTGATGAGAAAAGGATAGGGGATACACACTAAAAGGGGTGTTTCTCAGCCCGGATTTTGCTGTAATTCTAAGGGTTATTTAAAATAAGTTTACTGGAGGTCAACAGGGGACTTCAGCCTTAAGACCCTGTTAATCACTAAAAGTTAAACCCCCATTTTAAAAACCAACAGGATTTTCTCATCAAGCCAGCGTCGAGGTCAAGTAAAACAAAGCAAGATTCTCTGCCCCTTTGCCACTCTGGTTTAAAAAAAGTTTCCGAAAAAGTCAATCCTGGAATTACCTTGTTTTAACCATTTTAATAATCTCACATAAAGGAACGTTCGAGGTTGGATCAAACATCACCCCTTTTTATTATTGAATTATTAATTTTTAAAACAAATAACTCCAGTTTATAATGGATAAAAATTATGAATGAAAGTTACTTATGTGGCTGGAACATTGGTAACCAAAAAGGAAATTGGAAATATTCCTCCCGTAAACCGTTAAAAAAATTTTAGTATTTACAACGGTTTATCGGTTGCACAGCACGGGATACAAGATCAACTTTGGCTCGTTGTGTGAGTGACTGGAGGAGGTCTCGTAAAACTTGTAGTTTGTTGCCCCGGTAAACATCTGTAAGTCCCGTTTGGGCGGCCACGAGATTTTGAAGTTGTTAAGGGCTTGCAGAATTTTTAAAAATTTACCATTGGGAAAAGAAGTGTCTTTCCGGGCATTTTTACAATAGGGTTCAAGCTTAGTGGTAAATCCATCCAACTCGTATTTATTTCCAGAACATGACATCATATTAAAAACTAAAATTCATAATAACATACAATACAGCATAAGAAAATAATAGAAAAAATTTTTTTAAAATAGATAAATCATGAGGTTTTGTAAAAATTTTCCCTGGTTTTTATTGTTTTTAAAATTTTTCCTCATATTTGCTAATGTACTGTAATTTAATTTACGTGGTTGTACTATGTTTAAAATAATAATAATAATAATAATAATAAAATAATAAATTAAAAATAATAATAATAATTATTTTATTATTTTTATTTTTATTATTATTATTTTTTTATTTTTATTATTATTATTATTATTTTATTTGTGAGATGATGATGATGGATGTCGGGTCCCGGAAAGGATCTAGATGGGTGATTTTCAACCAAAAACGTTACGTTACTACAAAATTCCCCAAAAAATATAATGTTTCCCCTGCCCAAAAAAAGTGTTATAGTAAATATATTATATATAATATATTATATATATTATTAATTAAAATTTATAAAATATAATATATTTATATATATATTATATATAATATTATAATATTAATATATTATATATATATATATTATATATATATATATAATTTTAAAATATATATTCTAATATAAAATTTTTAAAATATTTAAATATATATATATATAAAATATATTTATAATATATATATATATATATATAAAAATTATATATAAATTTTATATATTTATTTATTTTTTATTTATTTATTTATTTATGCATCGGGAAATTTCCCCCAAGGAGGGTGACTCGAAAAAAAAAAAACTTTCCCCATCATTCACCATTTCTTGCCCGAGGCGGGGTTAAATAATTTATTAAAAATTTCAACATTAACACCTCTCCTTCGAGTGCAGACATTGTCTTCCCCCCCTCAGGTCAAATCCTCCCGGGGGTTTCTCTGTCCCCTTTTTAAATATTCCCTTCAACTCCAACAGCAGGGAAAAACTAAAACATTTGGGGTCCATTGCCCTGTCTAAACCCCTCACGCATGCTTGCTGGAAATTAAATCCCCGACACACAACCTCCCTTTTCTCCCTCCCCCAACCACCTAGGCCTTCTTACCCCGCCTTTAGTTTTACTATAGATTTATACACTTCGAAGTCTTCTAGTTCTTCCATACTCTTACATGTCCCAAAACCCCCCAACAAACCCCCCCTACCCCCTGGATAATATTTTGGAATCCCCCACCTCCTTAAAATTCCCAACACGAATTTCTGCTTATATTACAAACCCACATGCCCCTCCCCTACTCCTGCCCTTTTCCTTTTTGTAACATTTTACCACTCATGCTTCACCCATAAGAGCGTTGGATAACTATCTCTCATACAGTCCCCCCTTGGCCTCCATGAATAAAATTCTTTGTCTTAAAATGGTGGTCTTACAGATTCATTTTCCCTCGTCAATTCTATGATTCCCTATTTTCAGGACCATCTGCGACCGTCCCCCCTAATATCTGAATACATTTCCCCCTCCATACTCTCTCCCTCCCGCCTGATTTAATCCTTCGTTTCCCAATTTTTTTATTCCTACCTTTAAACTTTCCTTATTTTGTTTTTAATTTTTTTCTTTTAATACCCCACAAAACTCATTTTACCAACTTCTGCAATTCTCCCTGAGCCCCACCCCCGTAAAAAATTTCCTGCATCAAAAAAACCTACCTCCTTTGAACATCGCCCATTGTCCCCAATCACCCTGTCATTTGCCTTTTCCAAAACCTGAAGCCACAAAAAAACCCTTTTTACCATTATCTAATACGTACCTTGTCTACACAAACCCCCCACCCCTTCCTAAAGATCCCTTGTTCAACTGCGATCCTTCTCTGCGTTTTCCCCTTAATTTTTCAATAATCTCTACCCTACACTTTTCCCCCCTTAATTTTTTTATCTTTTTATCCCCTGGCCTTTATACAAAGAAAAACATGCTCCGCCCAAACCCCAAGTGCCTTACCCCCTTCCTTTCATTTTTTAAATAAAAACACAACCCCCTCCAGAATATATTACCTGTTTTTAAAAATTTCTATCTTTATTTATCAACCCCCCTCCCCTTTTCCACTTTTTAAACCCATTCCCCACGAAATTTCCCTCCCAAATACAATTCGTCCTTCATCCTACAAGATGTTATTCCCCCTTGTCCTATAAGCGAATCACAGTTCCCCGGCCTCTCAGGGATAATTAAAGGGGGAAAAAAGGGCCAAATTTTTTGCTCAAAAACCCCTTTAAACACGCCAACCCCACCCCCCCCCCAACCCCATTGAAAGGGGATCCCAAAAACAGAATTTAAAGATACTTAACGACAGGAATGCTGAAGTGTAATAAAGTATATATATTTTTATATATATATATATATATATATATATATATATTATATTAAATTTATATATATTTTAATTTATATTATATATATTATATAATATATATATATATAAATTTTTATATATATTGGGGGGGGGGAGGGGGAAGTAGAACGAAAACTTCCCCCGTAATATGGTGTGTAAGAGGCGATAAACGCCAGGGGCAAAAGGGTAGTAACCCCCTTTTTCCTTTTTTCATTATTGTATTAAAAAGAAAACTTTTTTTTTTTTGGGCCCCTTGCATGGTGGGTAATGCCCGGTTTTTCTTTTACATTCTCGGCGATCAGGACTTCCCAATGTTGTAAAAGTAGGAATTTAAAAAAAGAGGGAAGTTTTCCCCGGTAGGGGACGTGACACCCGCCCAGCTCTTCAGGTTGAGAGGGATGATCAGGTTTTTACCCCCCCAACACCCTCCCCCGCCCTACCGATATGGGGGGGGAGACGAGGGCCCCCAAGTTTAAGAAAGGGGGAGACAAAAAAGTAGATGCAAAAGCCACCCTAAGTTTCTTTAGTCGCTGGAAAAGAATAATCGCGTTGCAGGGTTCGAATCACACAGGAAGGTGGCAAGGTTCCCCAAAGGCATTCACATCGGGCCAAAAAATGCCTCAAAAGTTGGGTACTTTGTTTTTCAAGCCCTTTTGTCCCGTAGGCCATACCCCTGGGGTTCAAGCATAGTTCAAGCTTATTTCATTCTCCCGACATGGTTTTTAATCCGTTGATGCGGACACACACACACACACACCACACACACACACCCCACCCCCACACACACACACCCCCAAAACACCCACACACACACACACACACACACAGTACCCCGTGTAGTGGGGGCCCATCTGGGTATGCAGCCCTTTTTGGAAACCCCAATTGATCAGCACGTAAAGAAATCAAGAAAGTGAAAAAGGATGCGACAAGGTTATTTCCAGACTAAGGGAAATGCCCTATGAAGAAAGGTTGGGGGAAATCCCCCGACGACACTGGGGACAGGGGGTCGGGGTTTTGTGGGGGTTTTCGTAGGAATATGAAGGTTTGGAATAACACACTTGTTGGATGGTAACACTATATTGCAGATGTGTAAGGGGGCCCAACCTGCCGTGTGTTGCCTGTAGTAGACTTATGGGGGGAATGAGAGGATCCCGGGCGCAAAGGGCTACAACAGCGTCAGTGACGTCACTCATGCTGGTCACGAACCTAGAAAAGGGGGTCGTGTATGAAAAAACATTGGAGGTTATCTTTTGATACTCAGATAGCTATACAAACAAGGAGAGAACGATAAGACATACAAAATATCATGGAATAGAAAAGGGTGGACAGAGACAGGGTTCCGGGAGGGGGACCAGAAATTAGGACACATTGGAAGTTAAAAGACCCAGACGAGTAAAAAGGGTGTTAGGAAGTACTTCTTCACACATAGTAGTAACAGTGGAATAGCCTGCACGTGAGGAAGTGGAGCAGGAACCTACATAGCTTTAAATGAGGCATACAAAGCTCATGGGCAGGGAGAGAGAGGACCTAGTAGCCTCCTTAAAGGGGGGGGCCCGGGAGTAATCTCGATCCCTGCAACCACAATTGGTGGAGGAGCTGGAGAAATTCATGATCTTTTAAAAATTTTACCATTGTATTCATGTTTGTGTTTTTTTTTGCAAAAGTTTTTTGTTTTTTAAAAATGTTCAAATAGAAAATAAAAAATAGGGGGTGGTAGGGGAAAAAAATATTCAAACAGCTCCGGGGGAACCTTGAGTTTTCCCTGAGGTTACGTTTATTGTCTTCTCTGAGGATGAGGTTTCCCCATACAAGCTATAGAGGTGGTACCTCCCTATATATATATATATATATATATTATATATATATATATATATATTATATATATATATATATATATATATATATATTTTATATATATATATATTATTATATATATATATATATATCTGGTGCAAAATTGTGGGTCCCACAGCCTTGGAAAAGTGGATAAAAAGGCTTCAAGGAAGAATATTTGGATTTCTTCCTGAAGCCCTTTGAATATTCCTCTTCCCTTACCTTGCATTGACTGGTTCGTGGTGCTTGGATTTTGTCCTGGTTATATCCTTTATTGAAGTGCTAGAAGCGATGGCGACTTCTATTCCAGTCAAGATACCAAGACCAAAAGAGGCATCATCATCGGGTTTTTCCTAAGAGCATACCGAATTTGTAGTCCTGAGTTTCTTGACGAGGAGTGTACATACATTCACCAAACATTCACAGAGTTACATTTTCCTTCTTTTTTCATCAAAGACTGCAAGAAAAGAGCTCTTCAGATCATAAATTCTCCACGCATCAACACCACTCCCAGCAAAGTTATAATTCTTCCCAACAGTCAGGTTGCACTGAACGTCTCAAAAGCACTTTCACAAGCTAACACCAGAGTCGCCATCGCTTCTACCACTTCAATAAAGGATATAACCAGGACAAAATCCAAGCACACGAACCAGTCAATGCAGGAGTTTACACTATACCCTGTGGAGGCTGTGACAAGATTTACGTAGGTGAAACAGCCAGAAACCTCGACACCCGCCTCAATGAACACATTTACGCATGTAGGAACGATAACCTGAACAACGCCCGTGTACAACACCGAAATTCCACCCAATCATCTCATGAAATTCAGAGACGCCCAATTAGTGATCAAAGAAAACTAATTTCCGCAGACGCAAGTGCTCGAATCAGCACTGATCGCTGTTTCGAATACAATTAAACAAAACAACGGCAGCTTCACCATCTCCGAAGTCTTAGCAAGAATCCTCCTGAGAACAGTAAACCCTGCCATCACATAGTCTCTCCTGTTATACTACACAAAGCACAGAGAGTGAACACTGAAACAAGCTGCCTCATTCCAGTTTATATTTGTCCAACCTATTTATATGTTACCCAAGTAATAGCTTTTATATCCTTTTACTCATGTACGAATTAATTGCTCTACCATATTGTATTACTTTTGTCACTACCACTACTACTACTACTACTACCACTAGTGAACATCGAAATGGTACCTCACTAGTATTCACCTCACTCTGAGCCTTTATATACACCTCTGTGTCCAATGTATTGTTTGTAATGGCTTGATAAAGCTCCTGGAGAGCGAAACGTTGCCACAATAAATGTCACATTAGTCGCACTTGTGTCCTTTTACTTTACAAATTTCTCATCGTTGAACTTCATATTGTTTTCTGCAGCCCACTGAAAGATTTGGTTGATGTCCGCCTGGAGCTTTGCAGTGTCTGCAATGGAAGACACTGTCATGCAGATTCGGGTGTCATCTGCAAAGGAAGACACGGTGCTGTGGCTGACATCCTTGTCTATGTCGGATATGAGGATGAGGAACAGATGGGAGCGAGTACTGTGCCTTGTGGAACAGAGCTTTTCACCGTAGCTGCCTCGGACTTTACTCTGTTGACGACTACTCTCTGTGTTCTGTTAGTGAGGAAATTATAGATCCATCGACCGACTTTTCCTGTTATTCCTTTAGCACGCATTTTGTGCGCTATTACGCCATGGTCACACTTGTCGAAGGCTTTTGCAAAGTCTGTATATATTACATCTGCATTCTTTTTGTCTTCTAGTGCATTTAGGACCTTGTCGTAGTGATCCAATAGGTGAGACAGACAGGAGCGACCTGTTCTAAACCCATGTTGCCCTGGGTTGTGTAACTGATGGGTTTCTAGATGGGTGGTGATCTTGCTTCTTAGGACCCTTTCAAAGATTTTTATGATATGGGATGTTAATGCTATTGGTCTGTAGTTCTTTGCTGTTGCTTTACTGCCCCCTTTGTGGAGTGGGGCTATGTCTGTTGTTTTTAGTAACTGTGGGACGACCCCCGTGTCCATGCTCCCTCTCCAGGTATCAGCCAAGGTAGATGCACATGTGTAGTCCCACACCACTTGCTTGCCGTCTGTCCAGGCTTGAAGGGTGATACCATCTGGACGCTTTTGGCGGTCATCAGATCTGCATAGTTGGGCTGGCTCTCTTAATGTTGGGCATCTGGTTTTCAGAGTAATTTTATATCCCCTAGGCAGCAGTGTAAGCACCCTTTAGGAGCCAGGAACATTTTATTTAAGTTACGACATAAAAGTCGTAACAGCTGTTACAAGTCCACTGGATGTAATGCATGAGGACAGGAAAGCAGGTAGCGCAGTCTGTGATGACTTGCGGACACCAATGCCTCCTAGTCTGACTGGAAGCGTAGCTTGGTCCCACTGCCCATCTTCTACAGTAAGGTTAACTGATGGGTTTCTAGATGGGTGGTGATCTTGCTTCTTAGGACCCTTTCAAAGATTTTTATGATATGGGATGTTAATGCTATTGGTCTGTAGTTCTTTGCTGTTGCTTTACTGCCCCCTTTGTGGAGTGGGGCTATGTCTGTTGTTTTTAGTAACTGTGGGACGACCCCCGTGTCCATGCTCCCTCTCCAGGTATCAGCCAAGGTAGATGCACATGTGTAGTCCCACACCACTTGCTTGCCGTCTGTCCAGGCTTGAAGGGTGATACCATCTGGACGCTTTTGGCGGTCATCAGATCTGCATAGTTGGGCTGGCTCTCTTAATGTTGGGCATCTGGTTTTCAGAGTAATTTTATATCCCCTAGGCAGCAGTGTAAGCACCCTTTAGGAGCCAGGAACATTTTATTTAAGTTACGACATAAAAGTCGTAACAGCTGTTACAAGTCCACTGGATGTAATGCATGAGGACAGGAAAGCAGGTAGCGCAGTCTGTGATGACTTGCGGACACCAATGCCTCCTAGTCTGACTGGAAGCGTAGCTTGGTCCCACTGCCCATCTTCTACAGTAAGGTTAAGTACTTTCGTAAAAATCTCCCTCAGGATACTGTCATATTCGTGCAGTATAGGGTTATGATATGAAGGTGCACATCTTAGGAAATATTTTAACATGGGAAGACTCAAGCACTTTGTGAGAAGGTACAACGCATCATGGGTGTTAAGATTGCCTATTCGTGTTCCATTCTCCAAAACTCTTCCAGTGTCTCCCTGAGAATTGTGTCAATGGCATCGCTTCCCAGAGGTGCTCCAAACAAGACGCTATTTGTGGGGGCAATGACTGATGCTCCTGGTTGATTTGGTTGCACTGCATCTATCACTTGTTGATTGACGGAGATGATTTCACATTTGGATGGATTCAGGATGAGACCCATTTCCTGTCCCCGTGTCATTACCTGTGTAAGATCATCTAAAAGGGATTCCTTTGTACCTACTAGTGTGCCATCATTCAGGAACCAGATGTTTAGCTCACTGCTCAGTCTGACTGATTTCCCTAACCGATATACAGAAGAGAAATTGTGCGAGGGGATCCCCTTGCTGGACACCCTCTGAAGATGTGATTTCATGCTCTCCAACAGGAACATTGTTTCCTTGATATATATATATATATATTTATATATATTTATTATATATATATATATATATATTATATATATAATATATTTTATATATATGTGTGTGTGTGTGTGTGTGTGTGTGTGTGTGTGTGTGTGGGGTGTGTGTGTGTGTGTTGTGGTGTGTGTGTGTGTGTGTGTGTGTGTGTGTGTGTGGGGTGCGCGTGTGCGTGTGCGTGGGGCGTGTGCGTGTGTGTGTACTCACCTAGTTGTACTCACCTAGTTGAGGTTGCGGGGGTCGAGCCCGAGCTCCTGGCCCGCCTCTTCATGATCGCTACTAGGTCACTTCCTGAGCCGTGAGCTTTATGTACCTCTGCTTAAAGTTGTATGGATCCTGCCTCCACTACATCGCTTCCCAAATATTCACTTACTGACTACTCTGTGGCTGAAGAAATATTCCTAAAATCCCTGTGATTCATCTGTGTCTTTAGCTTCCAACTGTGTCCCTTGTTACTGTGTCCAATCTCTGGAACATCCTGTTTTTGTCCACCTTGTTTAATTCTCTCAGTATTTTTGTATGTCGTTATCATGTCCCCCTATCTCTCCTGTCCCCCAGTGTCGTCAGGTTGATTTCCCCTTTAAACCCCTCCTCGTAGGACATACCTCTTTTGCTCTGGGACTAGTCTTGTTGCAAACCCTTTTCACTTTCTCTAGTTTCTTTACGTGCTTGGCTTGGTGTGGGTTCCAAACTGGTGCGCATACTCAATATGGGCCTAACGTATCGTTTTACGGGGTTTGAACGATTCCTTTTTAAAGATGTGGAATGCGGGTTTGGGTTTTGCTAGGCGCCCATATGCTGCAGCAGTTTTTGGGTTTTGATGTGGTTCAGGAGATGTGCCTGGTGTTTATCACCCCAAGATTTTTTTCCCTTTTGGTGAGGTTTTTTGCTCGGACCCCCTAGACTGTACCCCGTTTGGGGCCCTTCTTTGCCCTTCCCATCTTCATTTTTTTGATTGGGGGGATTTAAATCCAGGACCCAATTGCTGGCAGTTCTGCAGCTGTCGATCCCTTTGAGTTTGCTGGTTTTCGATCGAGTGTATTCTTCTCATCAACTTCACGTATGAAAACGGGGGACACCTCAGGTCTATTTTCGTCTGCGTTCAAATACCAAAAAACGCAGGCCCTAGGATGACCCCTGGGGGGACCCCCGCGGGTCACAGGGCCATCGACCCCTCGCCACGTACCATGATCGTGCTGTTTTCCGGCAAGTATTCCCTGATCCATTGTAGTCCCTTCCTTTTCCCCTGTTGGTCCTCAGTTTTTGCCCCAAATTTTTGTGGGAACTGGTCAAAGCCTTCTTCGTCAAGAAAATGCAACCCACCCCCCCCCTTTTTCTTTGTCTTTGCTGTCCCATGTTTAGAATCCGTGGGTTTTGTGACCAGGTTTTCCCCCGTCCCTGAAAACCTGTGGCTGTGTTGATGAGATTTTCCCTTTCTAGGTGTTCACCACTTTCCCCTGAAAATTTTCCCCATGATTTTGCTATATCATGTCAGTGACATGGTCTTATTTTAATGCTTATGTCTTTTCCCCTTTTTTAAAGTTGGGGACTACATTTGCTGTTTTCCCTCCCTCGGCAATCTCCCTGTTCGATAGATGTATTAAAATTATTGTTTTAGGGGTACACATGGCCCTCTGCCCCTCTCTCAATACCCATGGGGAGATGTTATCGGGCCCCCTTTCCCTTTTGAGGTTCTAGTACTCAGAAGCCCCTTTTACTTCTTCCCCGGTTGTGTGCACTGTGTCAGCATGGTGGTGTGCCCACCTTCCGTTTTCTGGGTCCCCTTTTGTCTTCCCCTTTTTGGAACACTTCTTTGACTTTGTTGAGTTCTTCCATATTCCCGGGCATTTCCCGTTTTCTCTCCTCCTTCCTTCTAGCCTGATTACCTGGTCCTTGACGTTGTTTTCCTCCGATGTGGTGTACAACAGTTTGGGTCAGATTTGGCTTTTGCGCTATGTCATTTTATATTGTCTTTGGGCCTCCTTTTATCGTGATATTATTTTGGCTTACATGTTTCCTTATTCTGGGGGCCTTTGCCTTCTTATTTTTTCCATTCCTGACCTTGGTTTTTTTCCTCCCCCACCCTTTTGGGGGTTAAACCGGGGGTCTCTGGCTTTTTTTTTATCCCGTTCCCTTGGGTACAACCTCTCCCAGCCTTGCCCTTTTATTGCTACATATTCCATCATTTTTATGGTTTCCTCCAGTTCTCTGTCCATGAACCCCCTTAGGGAGTTCCTCTTCCTGTGTGTCCCCTTTTTGTAGTTTGGCTTCATTCGTTGGCCTTCCTGTTCTCCCCCCTTGTGCTTATGTATGTGGGTGTGTGGTGTGTGTGTGTGTTTGTGGGTGTGTGTGTGGGTGTGTTTTGGGGTTTTTAGTCTGGTTAAGATTACCTTGTGAGGTGGGGGAATGGGGGGGTGGGGGGAAACAAAAAAAAAAAAAAAAAAAAAAAAAAAAATTTAAAAAAAAGTGGAAAAAAAAAAAAAAAAAAATATTTTGAAAAATTTTCTTATGGGAAAATGGGGTATTTTAAATTATTTTTTTAACAAAAAATTTTATTATTATTATTATTACTTTTTTTTTTATTATTATTATTATTTTATTTTTATTTTTTTTATTATTATTATTATTATTATTTAAATTTCTTTATTATTATTATTTTATTATTTTTTATTGTTTTGTTGTTGTTGTAGGTTTTAACTCAGCGGCCGTCAAAAGTTTTCTTTTTACATTTCTCAGTTTATACAGGTGTTACTAGCCCCTCGCTCCCGACATTTTAGTCGCCTCTTACGACACCCACCAACACATCCCAATGGAAGTGTTGTTGCTGTTATTATTGGTATTGTTATAAGTAGCTACTTAAGCTGTTGCTTTCAAGTTACTGTCACTGAGAACTCTGTAACCAAAGTTAGTACATGAAGCCCAGTTTTAGTTACAACAGACAACTACTCGAGATTATTATAAATGTTAGGAAGTTGCTGAAACAGTGATTCCAAACGTCTGTCTGTCATGTACCCTTGACGCTCTTATATTATTAACCGCGTACCCCTTTGTACACTTAAAAAAAAAACTTCCACATGTATTGTTTGAGGTGAAGACACAGGCAGCAAGGTACTACTAAATTTTAGAAGTACATAACTTCGCTATACCACGATATGGGTCCTGTACGATAAAAAAAAGATGAATGTGCGTCACAGAAGATATGTTTATTAATATATAAATTGTTACTGTTAACAACATTGTGCGGCCTAACAAATGAACTTCCCAAATTTTTTTATTAAGAACCTTTCGAGGTTTAATGTATTTTTATAACGTAATATTTATATTAAGAAGGGAAGCATACACTTTTTAAATGAAGATGTTATCTGGTATAACCTGCAAATAGTTAATTATGTGTATATCAGTGGTATGCAGTACCGACAGTATGATAATTTAGACACATGTGCAACATCTGGGTTTTGATAAAGACACTGGATGGCGAAACGTCTACACATATACGACAGATGTTGCATATGTGTCTTAATTTTTCATAGTTAATCATGAAATATTTGTACATGTTTTAGCTCCTGGGAGATTCATTGTGAAGAATGTGGTTGATTATTTAAAGCCAAGACTTTAATTATGGTTGCTGTTGTTGACAACACCACCACTCAACATCGTCCACAAAATAATCTAGCACGGCGTTTGGTCTTAATGGCGCACAAAACAGAGAATATACATAGGTATACTGTGGGAAATGTTAAAAGTTTTACAGTGGTGAAGGTTGTGACTAGCTCATCTGTGGCCAGAATTTAGTCAAGGATAGATTTTCTTGAGCATCCCGAACAGCTGGGGTTGGTTACTTGGTTTAAAATCTATCGACTATACTAGAGTTAGTCTGTAAGGCTCAAGAATCCCTTAATCCCTAAAACAGGGATTCAGGTATTTTTTTTCCATGTATATACACTCAAAAATACATCTCTCGGTATACATATCATTTGAGTAGATGAAGGGTCATAGAGCGCCTGTCACACAGGAGGTAGTCAAGTTTGAGCCATGAAAAGGAACGGCACCTCCAATTCGTTTGGATCAAGAGCCCTTCACCAAGATCAAGGAACTTCCGTTTGAAGAGCATGTTATTATATTTGTGATACAACCTCCTGACACTTCTCCGGTTTAATAAATTCCCGAGGAATAAAAAGACAGTTGCATTTATTAAGAGTCTTTTGTTTCAAAGAAGGATGACGTTTTGTTGCATAATGAAAACCTGGTTCCAGTTGAAAAAATAGGGACATGCCTGCTGAATGCCACATACAGAAGTATAAGTTATTCCACATTAATGGAACCAACAGGAAATGAATGTTAGGGAAATTGACATTGTTGCATCAGAGACGATATGAAGATGAAAGGCACAGACATGGAATCTGTTCGGCCGGAGGTTTCTTGAAGGGATGAAACTTAATCTTAATTTGTAATCTATAAACCCTAGAGCCTAGAGAGTGACAATGGTAAGCTTCTCTAGGACGGAATTGATTAGGGATCTAGAAATGAAAATGTAGTTTTAATGGAAGATTTTAACTTTAACCAAATAGATTGGAGCAATTTGACAGTTAATTTGGAGTCTAGCGACGTTCTTAAAATGGCCCAGGACTGTTTTTCAAAACAGTTGTGTCAGAAATAACTTGCTGGACTTGGTTCTGGCAAACAAGGATTTTCTGGTCGACAATGTCGAGGTTATTGAAGAGCTTGGAGAAAATGATTACAAGTTACTTAATTTATAATATCTCATGAAATTACCTTAACAAAGATAACAAACTTTCGCGCTGCAGATTATTGTGAGTTGAGTGACTGACAAGTGTAGACTGAGGTAACATGACAAGTGACCCTCGTGAGGAAGACCAGATAGAAGGTGGTGATGGTTGACAATATGACATTTCCCGAAGGATTGTACAAGCTGGCCAAGCTGTATATAATCCTAACTGACAATTTAGATCAAACATGAATGACCTTAAATGGATAAACAATAGACTCAAACATCTCTTGGTTCCTAAAAAGAAAAAACATTTACAGGCGAATCAAAAGAGGTGGGGCCACCTTATTGAGTAATATATTTAACTTGCAATTGAAGTAAAAAGTGTAATAAAAAGTGTAATAAAGATACCCTAAAGAGAATATGAAAATAAGGTTGTGAATAAATCACAGACCAATCCTGGGTTTTTTTTTTCCGGTATAAAGGAATTACATTAGAGAAATGATAAACCCGCTCAAATGTAACTCAGATCAGTTTAGTCTTAGTAACGAAGAAATGTGTACCATTTTCAACACTTAGGTGCCTCTCTGGTTTTTTGCACAAAAGAAGAATACAAAACGAAGTCCCAGAAATCAATAATTATACAGGTCTGGACGAAAATTAATTATGCAGTATCAAAGTCACTAGTGACCTGGTCCTCAGAAATGTAAGGAGGAACTCAGTAAGGAGGAAATGTAAGGAGGAACTTAGCAAACTATTAGTTAGTCTTCAACATATCACCACCAACAGGTCTCGTGCCGGATAAATGGAAAATGGTCAATGTGATACCTATTTACAAAGTTTGAGATAGATCCACAGCTTTGAATTATAAACCAATTAGTCCAACCTCAGTTGTGGGAAAGTTGGCAGAATCAGTAATTCCTGATGCACTTCGAAGCCACATCGAAAGATATAATTTGATCAACGAATCTCAGTACGGTGACTGAAAGAACGATGGTAAAAACAGGTATTATGGTATCAGAACTCAATGGATTTTAGGAAAGAAGGAGAAGAATGTGTTTGTTTAGGCTTAAAAACTATAAAGAAAATAAAACGTAGTTGTTATATATTTTTATTTAGGGAGAGGACAGTTTGAAGAAGCAAGGTCAGAGACCAGACCACGATTAACGAATGGAGGGTTGAGCCTTCACCACTCCTTGTGCTGGATGACACACGGATTTGGGTACGGAGAATCGAGCCTCCGCCGCTCCCTGCGATGAATATCTCGTATGAGTTTAGTGTTATTTTTGTATGCTTTCCGTGTATTTGAAGAAGACATATGAGAAGGTGAATAAGGAAACAGCATAACTCTAGTTACACAGGTACTTATGCTGAATAAACCCGCAGAGTTCAGAGTTATTCTTTAAAGAGTAAAAACGAAAGGGAATAAGATAAGATTAAGATTTCGTATCGAGATTTTTAACCCCGGAGGGTTAGCCACCCAGGGGATAACCCAAGAAAGTACAGTGCGTCATCGAGGGCTGTCTAACTTATTCCATTGTGGGTCCTCAATCTTGTCCCCCAGGATGCCACCCACGTAAGTCGACTAACACCCAAGGTACTATTGTGCTAGGTGAACAGGACAAACAGGTGTAAGGAAAAACATGTCGAAATGTTTCTACCCGCCGGAAAATGGAACCGGGACCTCCGCAAGTAAAGCGAAAGCTTTGCATTGAAAGATAATGTATGTGAAAGAGTGAGAGAGAGAGAGAGAGAGAGAGAGAGTGAGAAAAAACGTATTGTCTTAAAAGACCAAGACTCGTATAAAGTTAGAATTGTCCCAGTTACTCTTTATTGATAACAGTGTGAATGGGAGGGACAACAAAGAAGCTTCAGAACTTGGTCAAGAAGAATACAAAGCTGTGTAAAAAAAGGAAATGGGAAAAATAATACCGGGAAGCGCAAGATGTACACTGTGTACATAACCTGAGTTGTGGTTCCGTGAGACACCTGGTCATGATCTCTGGAGACACACACTTACCGAGTGATGATGAATGTGCATTCTTTGGTAAACTCTTTGGGAGACAAACTACGTTCATAACGAAGTATATAGCACAGCTTAACAAAAAATAATTGGAATTGTTTCAGTTGTGGTTATTATCTGAGTCAGTTACGTCCTCGTGTGCAGACGTTAAACTCACACTGAGTTGTTTCACGAGGAGACGCAACGTTCTTATTAATGTAGTAGACAGTGGCTAGAGAAGTGGCACCTGGTCAAGGTCAGTGACCCTGGCACCTGGTCAAGGTCAGTGACCCTGGCACCTGGTCAAGGTCAATGACCCTGGCACCTGGTCAAGGTCAGTGATCCTGGCACCTGGTTCAAGGTCAGTGATCCTGGCCACATGGTCCAAGGTCAGTGGACCCTTGGCACCTGGTCAAGGTCAGTGACCCTGGAACCTGGTCAAGGTCAGTGATCCTGGACACTGTAGTCAAGGTCCATTGATCCTGGACCTGGTCCAAGGTCAGTGACTGTGGGGGAGTTATATGTTCACTGTATTGATGTAACACTGCTTTATTCAGTGCGTGGCATAGTATGATGAAGGTGCAGTGGCCAAGTTATTGATGAAGGTTGCCGTGGCCAGTATTGATGAGGTTCCGTGGCTAGTATTGATGAAGGTGCCGTGGCCAGTATTGATGAAGGTGCCGTGGCCAGTATTGATGAAGGTGCCGTGGCCAGTATTGATGAAGGTGCCGTGGCTAGTATTGATGAAGGTGCCGTGGCCAGTATTGATGAAGGTGCCGTGGCCAGTATTGATGAAGGTGCCGTGGCTAGTATTGATGAAGGTGCCGTGGCCAGTATTGATGAAGGTGTCCGTGGCGACCAGTATTGATGAAGTGCCGTGGCCAGTATTGATGAAGGTGCCCGTGGCCAGTAATTGATGGAAGTGCCGTGGGCAGTATTGATGAAGGTGCCTTGGCCAATATTGATGAAGGTGCCCTGGCCAATATTGATGAAGGTGCCCTGGCCAATATTGATGAAGGTGCCTTGGCCAATATTGATGAAGGTGTCGTGGCCATTATTGATGAAGGTGCCTTGGCCAGTATTAATGAAGGTGCCGTGGCCAGTATTGATAAAGGTGCCGCGGCCAGTAATTATGAATGCATCGTGGCCAACATTTATGAAGGTGCCTTGACCAACATTTATAAAGGTACGGTGGCCATCATTTATGAAGGTACCGTGGTCATCAATTATGAAGGTACCGTGGCCAACATTTATTAAGGTACCGTTGATGGTTTATTGGGTAATGGGTTTAAAGCCTATGGACTATACTCTGAGACAGACATAACTCACACTGTACATACCCTGAGACAGACATAACTCACACTGTACATACCCTGAGACAGACATAACTCACACTGTACATACACTGAGACAGACATAAAACACACTGTACATACCCTGAGACAAAACATAAACTCACACTGTAATCCTTGAGACAGACTAAAACTCACATGTTACATACCCTGAGACAGACATAACTCACGCTGTACATATCCTGAGACAGACATAACTCACACTGTACCTACCCTGAGACAGACATAACTCACACTGAACACATCCTGAGACAGACATAACTCACACTGTACATACACTGAGACAGACATAACTCACACTGAACACACCCTGAGACAGACATAGCTCACACTGTACATACCCTGGGAGGGACAAAACTCACACTGTACATACCCTAAGACAGATATAACTCACACTGTACATACCCTTAGACAGACATAACTCACATTGAACACACCCTGAGACAGACATAACCCACACTGTACATACCCTGAGACAGACATAACTCACATTGAACACACCCTGAGACAGACATAACCCACACTGTACATACCCTGAGACAGACATAACACACATTGAACACACCCTGAGACAGACATAACTCACACTGTACATACCCTGAGACAGACATAACTCACACTGTACATACCCTGAGACAAACATAACTCACACTGTACATACCTTGAGACAGACATAACTCACACTGTACATACCCTGAGGCAGACATGACTCACACTGTACATAACCTGAGACGGACATAACTCACACTGTACATACCCTTAGACATAACTCACACTGTACATACTCTGAGAGGGACATAACTCACACTGTACATACCCTGAGACAGACATAACTCACACTGTACATACCCTGAGACAGACATAACTCACACTGTACATACTCTGAGAGAGACATAACTCACACTGTACATACCCTGAGACACACATAACTCGCACAGTACATACCTTGAGACAGACATAACTCACACTGTACATACCCTGAGACGGACAATAACTCACACTGTACATACCCTGAGACGGACATCAAATACACTGTACATACCCTGAGACAGCCATTGACTCACACTTGTACATACCCTGGAGATTGACATAATTACACTGTACATTACTCTGAAGAGAGACATAAACTCACACTGTATATACCCTGAGAATGGAATAACTCACACTGTCACATACCCTGGACAGACATAAAAAATAAAAAACTCAATGCTACACTACCCTGCACTGAGATAGACATAACTCACACTGTACATACTTGAGAGAGACTAACTTCACACTGTATATACCCTGAGATGGACATAACTCACACTGTACATACCCTGAGACAAGACATAACTCCACTGTACATTATCCTTAGAACAGACTTAACTCAAACTGTACATACCCTGAGAAGACATAACCTCATATTTTACTTACCTTGAGACAGAAATAATCCCACACTGTACATACCCTGAGACAGACATAACTCACACTGTGCATTACCCTGAGGACGGACCATAATCACACTGTACATAAACCTCAGACGAACATAACTACACTGTACATACCCTGAGACAGACATAACTCCACACTGTAAATTTTACCCTGAGACAGACATAACTCACACTGTACATACCCTGAGGGGACAGCATAATCACAATTGTACATACCCTGAGACAGACATAACTCACATTGTACATACCCTGAGACAGACATAACTACACACTGTACATACCCCTGAGACAGACATAAATTCCACACATGTACATACCCTGAGACAGACATAACTCACACTGTACATACCCTGAGATGGACATAACTCACACTGTACATACTCTGAGACAGACATAACTCACACTGTACATGCTCTGAGACAGACATAACTCACACTGTACATACCCTGAGACAGACATAACTCACACTGTACATACCCTGAGACAGACATAACTAACACTGTACATACCCTGAGATGGACATAACTCACACTGTACATACTCTGAGACAGACATAACTCACACTGTACATGCTCTGAGACAGACATAACTCACACTGTACATACCCTGAGACAGACATAACTCACACTGTACATGCTCTGAGACAGACATAACTCACACTGTACATACCATGAGACAGACAAAACTCACACTGTACATACCCTGAGACGGACATAACTCACACAGTACATACTCTGAAACAGACATAACTCACACTGTACATGCTCTGTGGACAGACATAACTCACACTGTACATACCTGAGACAGAATAAAATCTCACACTGTACCATACTCCTGAGACGGACATACTTCACACTCGTAATACCATGGACAGACATAACTCACACTGTACATACCCTGAGACGGACATTAACTCACACAGTACTACTCTGAGACAGGCATAACTCACACTGACATACTCTGAGAAAGACATAACTCACACTGTACATACTCTGCAGGACAGACATTAACTCACACTGTACATACTCCCTGAGAATTACATAACTCACATGTACATACCCTGAGACAGACTTAACTCACCACTGTACATACCTGAGAACAGACATAAACTCAACTGTACATACCCTGAGACAGACATAACGCACACTGGACATACTACTGGAGACAGGACCATAATCTAACTGTACATACCCTGAGATGGACATAAACTAACACTGTACTTACTCTGAGACAGCTCATACTCACATTGTACATACTCTGAGACAGATATAACTCACACTGTACATACTCTGAGACAGACATAACACACACTGTACATACCCTGAGACGGACATAACACACACTGTACATACTCTGAGTCAGACATTAACTCACTTGTACATACCCTGAGACGGACATAAACTCACACTGTACATACTCTCGAGACAGACATAACTCACCATCTATACTTACACTGAGACGGACATAACTCACACTGTACATACTCTGTTACAGACATAACTCACACTGTACATACTCTGAGAGGGACATAACTCACACTGTACATAAACTGAGACAGACATAACTCACACTGTACATACCCTGAGAGGGACATAACTCACACTGTACATACCCTGAGACAGACATAACTCACACTGTACATACCCTGAGACGGACATAACTCACTCTGTACATACCTTGATTAGAGGAGACGTAAGTCACACTGTACATACCCTGAGACGGACAATAACTCACACGTAACATACCCTTAGACAGGACATAACTCCGACAATGTGCATACCCTGTGGACAGACATAACTCACACTGTACATACTCTTGAGAGGGGACTAACTCACACTGTGCCATACCCTGTGAGACAGGCATTAATCAACTGTAATACCTGAGACTGACATAACTCACCCCTGTACATACCCTGAGACGGACATAACTCACAAATGTACATACTCTAAGACAGACATAAACTCCACTGTAAATACTGAGACAGACTAACTCACACTGTACATGCCTTGGAAGGAACATACCACACAGTTACATATCTGAGACAGACATAACTCACACTGTACATATCTGAGACAGACATAAACTCACACTGTACGTGCTCTGAGGACTGACATAACTCACACTGTACATACTCTGAGACGGACAAACTCACACTGTACATACTTTAGACAGTTAACTCACACTGTACATAACCCTGAGAAAGACATAACTCACCACAGTACATACCTTGAGACGACATAACTCACACTGTTCATCTTGAGACGGACATAACTCACACTATTAAATACCTGGGACGACATAACTCACAATGTTACATACTTGAGACGGAACATAACTCACACTGCTACATACCTGAGACGGACAAATCACACTGTACATACTCTGAGACGGACATATCCTCACACTGTACATACCCTGAGACAACATAACTCACACTGTTACATACCCTGAGGACAGACATAACTCACACTGTACGTACCCTGAGACAGAATAACTCACACTGTACATTACCCTGGGAGACGGACTAACTCACACTGTACTTACCCTGAGACGGACATAATTCTCACACTGTACATTCTAGAGACGGACTTAAATCACACGTTCATACCTGAGACGGGACAGAACTCACACTGTACATTACTCGGAGGACAGACATAACTACACTGTACATGCTTGAGACAGACATAAACTCACACTGTAATACTCTGAGACGACATAAACTCCACACTGTACAATACCCTGAGAGCAGACATTACTCACACTGTACATCCCTGAGAAGACATAATCACACCTGTACATACCTTGAGACAGACATAAACTCACCACTGTAACATTACTATGAGACAGACATAACTACAGGTGTTCATACCCTGAGACGGAACATAACTCACACTGTACATACCCTGGAGACAGGGACATAACTCACACTGTACATAACTGAGAAGGACATAACTCACACTGTACATACCCTGAGGACAGACATAACTCACAAACGGTACATACCTGAGGACGGACATAACTCACACTGTACATACCCTGAGACAGACATAAACTCACATCTCTGTACATACCCTGAGACAGACATAACTCACACCCGTACATACCTGAGACGGACATTTCCTCACATGTACATACCCTGAGCAGACAACTCACACTGTACATACACTGAGACGGACATAACTCACACAGTACATACCCTGAGACAGACATAACTCACACTGTACATACCCTGAGACGGACATAACTCACCTGTACATACCCTGAGGACAGACATAACTCAACACTGGACATATCTGAGACAGGGCATAACCTCACTTTACATACCTGAGACGGAAATAACCTCACACTGTGCATACCTGAGATAGACTTAACTCCACACTGTACATACACCTGAGACAGGACATAACTCTCGCTTTTCATACCCTGAGACGGACATTACTCACACTGTACATACCCTGAGACAGGTCATAAACTCACACTGTACATACCCTGAGGCCGGAATAACTCACACTGTACATACCCTGAGACCAGACATAACTCACACTGTACATACCTGAGCAGACATAACTCACACTGTACATACCTGAAAACAGACATAAACTCACACTGTAAATACCTGAGACAGACATAATCACACTGTACCATACCTGAGACAGAACATAACTCACACTGTACATACCATGAGACAGACATAAACTCACACTGTACATACCCTGTGACAGACATAACTCATGTACATACCCTGGAGACTGACATAACTTCACACTGTACATACCTTGATAGACGGACATAATTCACACTGTACATACCTGAGACAGAACATAAACTCACACTGTACATACCTTGAGACGAGAATAAACTCACACAGTACATAACTCTGAGCAGAATAAACTCACAACTGTACATACTCTGAGCAGACATTAAACTCCACACTGTACATGCTCTGAGGACGGACATAACTCCACACTGTACATACTTTAGACGACATAAACTCACACTGTACATACCCTGAGACAGACATAATCACACTGTACATACCTGAGAAGACATAACTCACACGTACATACTCTGAGCGGAATAACTCACACTGTACATACCTGAGACAGACTAATTCACAACTGTAAATAATCTGGAGACGGACATAACTACACTGTACATACCCTGAGACAGACATATCACACTGTACAACTCTGAGACGGACATAACCACACTGTACATACCCTTAGACAGAATAACTCACACTGTACTACCCTGTGACGGAATAACTCACACTGTACATACCTGAGACGAATAAACTCACATGTACATACCCTGAGACAGACATAACCACACTGTACATACTCTGAGTCGGACATAACTCACATGTAACATACCCTGAGACGGACAAACTCACACTGTACATATCTGAGAAGACATAACTCACACTGTACATGCTCTGAGACTGTCATAGCCAACAGGTACATACTCTGAGACGGACAATATACTCACACTGTACATACCTGAGACAGACATCAACTCACACTGTACATACTCTGAGACGGACATAATCACACTGTACATACCCTGAGAAGACATAACTCAACTGTACATACCATGAGACAGACATACTCACACCCTGTACTACCCTGAGAAGACATAACTCACCACAGTTACATACTCGAGACGAACATAACCACATGTACATACCTGCGATCGAGACGGACATAACTCACATGTCTTTTTTTTATACATACCCTGGACAGACATAATCACACTGTAATACCCTGAGACGGGACATACACACACTGTACATACTCTGGACAGACATAACTCACCACTGTACATTCCTGAGACCGGACATAACTACCACTGTACATACCCTGAGACATGACCATAACTCACACTGTTACATTACCTGGAGGGGGACAGACATAACTCACACTGTACATACCCTTGAGACGGACATAACTCACACTGTACATACCCTGTGGAGACAAGACATAACTCACCACTGTACATAACCCTGAGACGGACATAAACTCACACTTTAACATCCTGAGACGGGACATAACTCACACTGTACATACCCTGAGACGGACATAACTCACACTGTACATACCCTGAGACAGACATAACTACACTGGACATACTCTGAGACAGACATAACTCTTCATCTTTTCCATACCCTGAGACGGACATTAACTCCACACTGTGCATACCTTGAGATCGACCATAACTACAATGTACATACCCATGGAGACAGACATAACTCTCACTTTACATACCCTGAGACGGACATAACTCACACTGTACATACCCTGAGACAGACATAACTCACACTGTACATACTCTGAGAGGGACATAACTCACATTGTGCATTCCTGAACAGCATAACTCACACTGTTACATTACCCAGGAGACAGACATAACTCACACTGTACATACCCTGAGACGGACATAACTCACACTGTACATACCCTGAGACAGACATAACTCACACTGTACATACCCTGAGACAGACATAACTCACACTGTACATACCCTGAAACAGACATAACTCACACTGTACATACCCTGAGACAGACATAACTCACACTGTACATACCTGAGACGGACATAACTCACACTGTACATACCCTGAGACAGACATAACTCACACTGTACATACCCTGAGACGGACATAACTCACACTGTACATACCCTGAGACAGACATAACTCACACTGTACATACCCTGAGACAGACATAACTCACACTGTACATACCCTGAGACGGACATAACTCACACTGTACATACCCTGAGACAGACATAACTCACACTGTACATACCCTGAGGGCGGAAAATTAAACTCACACTGTACATACCCTGAGACGGACATAACTCACACTGTACATACCCTGAGACGGACATAACTCACACTGTACATACCCTGAGACAGACATAACTTACACTGGACATACTCTGAGACAGACATAACTCTCACTTTACATACCCTGAGAACGGAAAATAAACTCCACTGTGCATACCCTGAGAAAGGGCATAACTCACACTGTACATACCCTGAGACAGACATAACTCTCACTGTACATACCCTGAGACGGACATAACTCACACTGTACATACCCTGAGACAGACATAACTCACACTGTAACCTCTGAGAGGGACATAACTCAACCCCTGTGCATACCCTGAGACAGGACATAACTCCACACTGTACATACCCTGAGACAGACATAATCACACTTTTACATAACCCTGAAAAGACATAACCACACTGACATCCCCGAGGGCAGAAATAATCACATGTACATAACCTGAGACGACTAAAACAACCCGTACATACCCTGGAAACGACATAAAAACAATGCATACCTGAGACAGACATAACTCACACTGTACATACCCCGAGACGAATAATCAACTGTACATACCTTAAAATAAATCACAAGTCATATTGAGACAGAAATAAACACTGTACTACTTTAGAAACTAATCAATGTACTCTTTAGAGGGAAAAATACATGTTTCAAATTTAACAGAATAACTCCATGTAATCCCCGAGACGACATAACCCCCCAA
>NC_069405.1:86812097-86839597 GCF_026875155.1 Cherax quadricarinatus
GTAGAAATTTCCCACAGTCATAGTGAATGTAGCCTTACAGCTAGTTCACGATGTACCAGGTGTTGCACACCCTGATATGGATCGTTCAGTAAAACAAGCCAGATTGAAATACTTTTGGCCTCATATGGCAATGATATTTCTGAGTATGTTATGAAATGTAGTGTCTGCATGCAACATAAGGGTTAATGCTAATGGTTCTAATCCAATCCAAGTATATCCAACTACTAGCGAACCGTGGGGAAAGAGTTGCGCTAGATTTGTTAACTAATTTCCAATGTTCCCTCCAAGGCAACAAACATCTGTGTGTTATGGTAGACCATTTCACCAGATATTGTGAGTTAGTTCCTATTGCAGATAAGACTGCCGAGACAGTAGCTAAAGCGTTTAAAGAACGCATTATCTGCAGGCATACCACCCCTAAGTCCCTAGTAACAGATAATGGAGGTGAATTCTGTAATGAGATTCTTGAAAATTTGTGTTCCTTGTACAAGATCTCTAAATCCACCATTGTTCCTCATCATCCTGCCAGCAGTGGGTTAGTGAACGAACCAATAAGAAAGTACTTGATGTCTTGAGAGCCACTATCAATCCCAACAATGAAACTTGGGATGAAGTTATACCTGATGTGCAGTGTGCTATAAATTCTGCTTACAATGTTTCTATAGGTGCACATCCACATTATGCATTGTATGGTGTAGATAAACGTTTGCCTTATGAGTTGCTATATTCTAATCCGAAACCAAATTACAACCCTGATGATTTCATAGCAACTCGTACCAGCATAGCTCAAGTGTTTTTAGAAGAATCCGTGAAAACTTCATAAATCAACAGCAGAATTTACAAGAGTTGCAAACCTCGACAAAGCCACCCAAAATCAAAGTAGGTTCGAGAGTTTATGCTGACTAATTTTAACAAAACGTCTGCAATGCCAAAGCTTGATCAAAAGTTTGTTGGTCCTTATCGAGTAGTTGAACATATCACTGGTAATAAGTATAAGGTTAGAGAAAATTAGTACTGGTCAGTATAAAGAATCGCATTTAGATCATATGAAGTTAGTATGTGATGATAATGATGTTCCAATCCAGACTAATGTGACACACTCTGACAATCCTCCTGAACCTGTACTCTCTTCCTCTGATGCTCAGTCAGACGATCAACCTGAATGTCGTTATTCCTTACGTACACGACAGGTATTGAGAAACCCTCAAGTATCATTTGTAACTTCCAATTCAGATTTGCCTCAAATAAGCATGAGTTAGCCCAAAGCAACAGAGTTTGATCCTCCCAGAGATGACACCCATTCTGCATATGTCAATCTTACCCTAGCAGAGTTGGGGATAAATGTAAATAACCTGTATAGATGAATAATTACAGTATCAACTTATCAGTATTCAAGAATTTTTTTTTTTGTGTTCACGTTCTCTCTGAATTCTGAGAGTTAACAGTCTAGATTTGAGTGCACCGAATCTGCTTTCTGTTAAACACTCTTTCTTTGTATATATTCCTTCCTCAGAATCCGTAGATCACATGAATACAGATCGATCGATCAAATTTTTTTTTATCACTATCGTGTAATCCCAACGTTGAGTTTCATTCGATGAGTTGTGCTATATTATACCTTGTATTGCATTACAGTTTCAGTTACGTAAGCTTCCATTCCAATGTTCTACTTATGTATGTTATAATGTTCAATTGGTGTGTACTTTGACTTATAGAATCAGCCCAAGCCGAATACCTGCCATCTCTAGTTTGTATTAGTTGTATGTCGGGACGACATACGTTAGCGTCGCCGAGCTCTCAGTAGTAGTACCAGTTACCAGTAACCAGTGTACCAGTAGATGACTCACTACCAACCGTCTCTGCTTGAATCACTGCCTGTATTCATATTGTGCTGACCACAGCAGTATTCAAACACCCCCTCACATATGGGTACTGGGGTTAGTTAGTCTGACGAGAGTGAGCAAGGAGGAAGGTTATGGCTGTTTGGCTCTTCCATACTACCGTTATAATGATACGTATTAAAACCTACCTGCCTAAGGGAGGTATTACTTTACCCTATCCACGTGTTAGAACCCCCACTTGAATGTTCAGTGTGAGTTTTTCATCTCAGGGTATGTACCAGTGTGGAGTTATGTCTGTCTCAGGGTAAGTTAGTGTGGAGTTATGTCCATCTCAGGGTATGTACGTGTGAGTTATGTCCGTCTCAGGGTATGTTAGAGAGTGAGTTTATGTCGTCTCAGGGTTTTTGTCACGTGTGAGTTATGTCCGTCTCAAGGTATGTACGTGTGTATTATGTCCGTCTCAATGTATGTACTGTTTGAGTTATGTCAGATCTAGGGTATGTTCAGTGTGAGTTATGTCCGTCTTCAGGGGTATGTTAAGTGTGAAATTGGTGTCCGTTCCAAGGTATGTACAGTGTGAGTTATGTCAGTTAGGGTATGATACAGTGTGAGTTATGTCCGTCTCAAAGGTATGTACAGTGTGAGTTATGTCAGTTCAGGGTATGTACAGTGTGAGTTATGTCCGTCCTCAGGGTAATATACTGTGTGAGTTATGTCTGTCTCAGGGTATGTACAGTGTGAGTTATGTCTGTCTAGGGTATGTAACAGTTGTGGTTATGTGGTTTCAGGGATATGTCAGTGTGAGTTATGTCTGTTCAGGGTAGTACAGGGTGTGTTATGTCTGATCTCAGGGTATGTACAGTGTGAGTTTATGTCCGTCTCGGGTATGTACAGGTGAGTTATGTCTGTCTCAGGGTATGTTCAGTGTGTGTTATGTCGGTTTCAGGGTATGTACAGTGTTGAGTTATTGCCTGTCTCGGGTAGGTTCAGTGTGAGTTATGTCTTGTCTCAGGGTTATGTTCAGTGTGAGTTTGAGGTATGTTCTGTCTCTGGGTTTGTACAGTGTGACTTATGTCCGTCTAGGGGTCTGTAAAGTGAGAGATAGTCGTATCAGGGTATGTACAGTGTGCTTATGTCCGTCTCTGGTATGTAAAGTGAGAGATATGTCTGTTCAGGGTATGTACCAACAGTGTGAGTTATGTCCGTCTCAGGGTATGTACAGTGTGGTTATGTCCCTTCAGAGAATGTACGTGAGAGTTATGTCTGTCTCAGGGTATGTACAGTGTGATTATGTCGTCTCAGGGTATGTAAAGTGAGATTATGCTGTTCAGGGTATGTACAGTTGATGAGTTTGTCCGTTCAAGGTAAGTAACAGTGTGAGCTACTCCATGTTCGGGATTGTACAGTGTGTGTTATGGTCTGTTCAGGGTATGTACATTGTGCGTTATGTCTGTCTCAGGGGTATGTACAGGTGAGTTATGTCTGTTTCAGGGTAGGTACAGTGTGAATTTATGTCCGTCTAGGGTATGTACAGTGTGAGTTTGTCTGTATCAGGAGTATGTCAGTGTGAGTTATGTCGTTCAGGGTATGTACAGTGTGAGTTATGTCCGTCTCAGGGTATGTACAGAGATGTGAGTTATGTCCCGGCTCGGGTATGTACAGTGTGAGTTATGTCCGTCTCAGGGTATGTACAGTGTGAGTTCTGTCTATCTCAGGGTATGCACAGTGTGAGTTATGTCTGTCTCAGGGTATATGTACTGTGTGAGTTATTCTGTCTCAGGGTATGTTACAGTGTGGAGTTATGTCTGTCTCAGGGTATGGTACAGTGTGAGGTATTGTCGTATCAGCGGTATTAAAGTGAGAGTTATGTCTGTCTCAGGGTATGTACAGTGTGAGTTATGTCTGTCTCAGGGTATGTACAGTGTGAGTTATGTCCGTCTCAGGGTATGTACAGTGTGAGTTATGTCTGTCTCAGGGTATGTACAGTGTGAGTTATGTCTGTCTCGGGATGTACAGTGGAGTTAAGTCAGTCTCAGGGTTGTACAGTGTGAGCTTATGTTATGTCTGTCACTGGGTATGTACAGTGTGAGTTATGTCCGTCTCAGGGTATGTACAGTGTGAGTTATGTCTGTCTCAGGGTATGTACAGTGTGAGTTATGTCTGTCTCAGAGTATGTACAGTGTGAGTTATGTCTGTCTCAGGGTATGTACAGTGTGAGTTATGAGTTATGTCTGTCTCAGGGTATGTACAGTGTGAGTTTTGTCTGGTCTCAGGGTATGTACAGTGGAGTTATGTCCGTCTTCAGAGTATGTTACAGTGTGAGTTTTGTCGTCTAGGGTATGTACAGTGTGAGTTATGTATGTCTCAGAGTATGTACAGTGTGAGTTATATCTGTCTCAGGGTATGTACAGTGTGAGTTATGTCTGTCTCAGAGTATGTATAGTGTGAGTTATATCTGTCTCAGGGTATGTACAGTGTGAGTTATGTCTGTCTCAGAGTATGTACAGTGTGAGTTATATCTGTCTCAGAGTATGTCCAGTGTGAGTTTATGTTTGTCTCAGAGTTTGTATAGTGGTGAGTTATATCTGATATCAGGGTATGTACAGTGTGAGTTATGTCTGTCTCAGAGCATGTACAGTGTGAGTTATATCTGTCTCAGGGTATGTACAGTGTGAGTTATGTCCCTCTCAGGGTATGTACAGTGTGAGTTATGTCTGTCTCAGGGATGTACAGTGTGGTTATGTCTGTCTCAGGTTATTGTACAGTGTGAGAGTTTTGTCTGTTCTCAGGGTATTGTACAGTGTGAGTTTTGTGGAGTTATGTCTGTCTCAGGTTATGATACAGTGTTAGTTATGTCTGTTACAGAGTAGGTCCAGTGGAGTTAGGTCTGTCTCTGAGGTATGTACATGTGAGTTATATCTGTCTCAGGTATGTGCAGTGTGAGTTTATATCTGTCTCAGGCGTATGTACAGTCGTGAGTTATGTCAGTCTCAGGGTATGTACAGGTGTGAGTTATGTAAGTCTCAGAGTATGTACAGTTGTGTGTTGAGTTTTGTCGGTCTCAGGGTATGTTCAGTGTGAGTTATATCGGTCTCAGGGTATGTATCAGTTGTGAGGTATGTAAGTCTAGGGTATGTACAGGTGAGTTATGTCTGTCTCAGGGTATGTACAGTGTGAGTTATATCTCTCTCAGGGTATGTACAGTGTGAGTTATATCTCTCTTCAGGGTATGTACAGTGTGATGATTATGTCCCGTCTCAAAGGTGTGTACAGTGTGAGTTATGTCTGTCTCAGGGTATGTACAGTGTGAGTTATGTCCGTCTCAGGGTATGTACAGTGTGAGTTATGTTTGTCTCAGGGTATGTACAGTGTGAGTTATGTCTGTCTTCTGGGTCCTTATGTACAGTAGTGAGTTATGTCTGTTAGGTATGCACTGTGTGAGTTATGTCTGTCTCAGGGTATGTCAGTGTGAGTTTTGTCTGTCTTCAGGGTATTGTACAGTGTGAGTTATGTAAGTCTAGGGTCTGTACAGTGTGAGTTCATGTCCGTCTCAAAGGTTATGTTCTGTGTGAGTTATGTGCTGTCTCAGGGTATGTACAGTGTGGAGTTATTGTCTCTCTCAGAGTATGTCTACAGTGTGAGTTATGTCCGTCTCAGGGTATGTACAGGGTGCGTTATGTCTGTATCAGGGTGGTATGTACAGTGTGAGTATGTCTGGTTCAGGGTATGTTGCAGTGTGAGGTTATGCCTGTCTAAGGGTATGTACGTCGTGAGGTTTGTCCCTCTCAGAGATTGTTCAGTGTGAGTTATGTCCCGTCCCAGGGATATGGACAGTGTGAGTTATGTCGTCTAAGGGTATGTACACTGTGAGTTATGTGACGTCTCAGGGTATGTGCAGTGTGAGTTTGCCTGTTCAGGGGTAGTACAGTGTGAGTTATGTCCGTCTCAGGGTATGGACTGTGTGAGTTTGTCTGTCTAGGGTATGTACATGTGAGTATGTCTGTCTCAGGGTTTGTACAGTGTGAGGTTATGTCTGTCTCAGGGTTATGTACAGGTGAGTTATGTCTGTCTCAGGGTATGGACTGTGTGAGTTATGTCTGTAAGGGTATGTACTGTGTGATTTATGTCCGTCTCAGGGTAGGTACAGTGTGAGTTATGTCGTCTATTGGGTATGTACAGATGTGAGGTCATGTCCCTCTAAAGGGTATGTACAGTGTGAGTTATGTCAGTCTCAGGGTATGTACAGTGTGAGTTATGTCCGTCTCAGGGTATGTACAGTGTGAGTTATGTCTGTCTCAGGGTATGTACAGTGTGAGTTATGTCTGTCTCAGGGTATGAACAGTGTGAGTTATGTCCGTCTCAGGGTATGTACAGTGTGAGTTATGTCCGTCTCAGGGTATGTACAGTGTGAGTTATGTCTGTATCAGGGTATTGAAACTGGTGTGAGTTATGTCCGTCTCAGGGTATGTACAGTGTGAGTTATGTCCGTCTCAGGGTATGTACAGTGTGAGTTATGTCTGTCTCAGAGTATGTACAGTGTGAGTTATGTCTGTCTCAGGGTATGTACAGTGTGAGTTATGTCCATCTCAGGGTATATACAGTGTGAGTTATGTCTCTCTCAGAGTATGTACAGTGTGAGTTATGTCTGTCTCAGGGTATGTACAGTGTGAGTTATGTCCATCTCAGGGTATGTACAGTGTGAGTCTCCCGTGAGTTATGTCTGTCTCAGGGTATGTACAGTGTGAGTTATGTCTGTCTCAGGGTATAACAGTGTGAGTTGTGAGTAATAGTCCGTCTCAGGGTATGTACAGTGTGAGTTATGTCCGTCTCAGGGTATGTACAGTGTGAGTTATGTCTGTCTCAGAGTATGTACAGTGTGAGTTATGTCTGTCTCAGGGTATGTACAGTGTGAGTTATGTCCATCTCAGGGTATATACAGTGTGAGTTTTGTCTGTCTCACGGTTAAGTACAGTTGTGAGTTATGTCATCTCGTGGTATATACAGTGTGAGTTATGTCTCTCTCAGAGTATGTACAGTGTGAGTTATGTCTGTCTCAAGGTATGTACTGTGCGAGTTATGTCTGTCTCAGGGTATGTATAGTGTGAGTTATGTCGCTCTCAGAGTATGTACAGTGTGAGGTATGTCTGTCTCAGTATGTACAGTGTGGAGTTATGTCTGTCTCAGGGTTTGTGCCAGTGTGTGTTTATGTCCGCTCTTCAGAGTATGTACAGTGTGGTTATGTCTGTCTCAGAGTATATACAGTCGTGAGTTCTGTCCGTCTCAGGTTATGTACAGTGTGAGTTATGTTTCTCTCAGGGTATGTAAAGTGTGAGTTATGTTTCTCTCAGGGTATGTAAAGTGTGAGTTATGTCCCTCTCAGGGTATGTACGGTGTGAGTTATGTTTGTCTCAGGGTATGTTCGTGTGAGTTATGTTTGTCTAGGGTTATGTACAGGTGTGGTGTTATGTCTCTCTCAGAGTATGTACAGTGTGAGTTATGTCTGTCTCAAGGTATGTACAGTGTGAGTTATGTCTAAGGGTATGTACAGTGTGAGTTATGTCTGTCTCAGGGTATATACAGTGTGAGTTCTGTCCGTCTCAGGTTATGTACAGTGTGAGTTATGTTCTCTCAGGAAAGGTTGTAATGTGTGAGTTATGTTTCTCTAGGTATGTAAAGTGTGAGTTATGTCCTCCAGGGTATGTACAGGGTGAGTTATGTTTGTCTAGGGTTTGTACAGTGTGAGTTATGTTTGTTCTAGGGTATGTACAGTGTGAGTTTATGTCTCTTCAGAGTAATGGACAGTGTGAGTTATGTTTGTCTCAAGGTATGTACAGTGTGAGTTATGTTTCTCTCAGGGTATGTAAAGTGTGAGTTATGTCCCTCTCAGGGTATGTACAGTGTGAGTTATGTTTGTCTCAGGGTATGTAGTGTGAGTTAGGTTTGTCTCAGGGTATGTCCAGTTGTGAGTTATGTCTTGTCTCAGGGGTATGTAGTGTGAGTATGTTTGTCTAGGGTATTACAGTGTGAGTTTGTTACTGTCTCAGGGTATGTACAGTGTGAGTATGGTCCGTCTCAAGGTATGTACTGTGTGAGTTTGTCAGTCTCTGGGTATTTACAGTGTGAGGTGATGTCCGTCTCAAGGTATGTACAGGTGTGGATATGTCTGTCTCAGGGTATGTACAGTGTGAGGTTAGTCGTCTCCAGGTATGTACAGTGTGCAGTTTTGGTCGTCTCAGAGTATGTATACAGTGTGAGTTTTGTCTGTCTCAGGGTATGTACAGTGTGAGTTATGTCTGTCTCAGGGTATGTACAGTGTGAGTTATGTCTGTCTCAGGATATGTACAGTGTGAGTTATGTCTGTCCTCAGGGTTATGTACAGTGTGAGTTATGTCTGTCTCAGGGTATATACGTGTGAGGTGTCGTCTCAAGGATGTTACAGTGTGAGTTATGTCTGCTCTGAGTATGTTAAAGTGATGAGTTATGTCTGTCTCAGGGTATGTACTGTGTGAGTTATGTTCCCTCTCAGAGTATGTTTACAGTGTGGTTATGTCTGGCTCAGGGCATGTACAGTGTGAGTTATGTCATCTCAGGTTTATACTGTCGTGAGTTATGGTCTCTTTCAGAGTATGTACAGTGTGAGTTATGTCTGTCTCAAGGTATGTACTGTGCGAGTTATGTCTGTCTCAGGGTATGTACAGTGTGAGTTATGTCCGTCTCAGGGTATGTACAGTGGGTTATGTCTGTCTAGGTTAGGTACAGTGTGAGTTTTGTCTGTCTCAGGTATGGTCAGTCGTGAGTTATGTCGTCTCAGTGTATGTACAGTGTGAGTTATGTCTGTCTCAGGATATGTACAGTGTGAGTTATGTCTGTCTCAGGGTATGTACAGTGTGAGTTATGTCTGTCTCAGGGTATGTACAGTGTGAGTTATGTCTGTCTCAGGTTATGTACAGTGTGAGTTATGTCTGTCTCAGGATATGTCCGTGTGGAGTTATGTCTGTCTCAGGGTTATGTACAGTGTGAGATATGTCTGTCTCAGGGTTTGTTACAGTGTGAGTTTGTCTGTCTCAGGTTATGTACCAGTGTGAGTTAGGTCGGTCTCAGGGTAAGTACAGTGTGAGTTATGTCTTGTCTCAAGGATATGTACAGTGTGAGTTATGTCTGTCTCAGGTATGTTACAGTTGTGGAGTTAGGTCTGTCTCAGGTATGTACAGTGTGAGTTATGTCTGTCTCAGGGTATGTACAGTGTGAGTTATGTCTGTCTCAGGTTATGTACAGTGTGAGTTATGTCTGTCTCAGGGTATGTACAGTGTGAGTTTTGTTCTGTCTCATGGTATGTACAGTGTGAAGTATGTCTGTCTCAGGTATGTACAGTGTGAGTTATGTCCGTCTCAGGGTGGTTGTACTGTGTGGTTATGTCTGGCTCAGATATGTACTGGGTGAGTTTATGTCTGTCCAAAGTATGTACTGTGCGAGGTTTTTTTTTATGCTGTCTCAGGACATGTACAGTGTGAGTTATGTCATCTAGGGTATATACAGTGTGCGTTATGTCTCTCTAGAAGTATGTACAGTGTTGTGTTATGTCTGGTCTCAGGGCATGTACAGTGTGAGTTATGTCCATCTTAAGGGTATTTAACAGTCGTGAGTTATGTCTCTCTCAGAGTATGTACGTGTGAGTTATGTCTGTCTCAAGGTATGTTTCTGTGCGAGTTTTATGTCTGTCTCAGGGTATGTACAGTGTGAGTTATGCTGTCTTCAGGGTATGTACAGTGTGAGTTATGTCGCTCTTCAGAGTATGTACAGTGTGAGTTATGTCTGTCGGGTATGTTACAGTTGTGAGTATATGTCTGTCTCTGGGTATATACAGTGTGAGTTCGGTCCGTCTCAGGGTAGGTATGTAGGAGTTATGTTTGTCTCTGGGTATATAAAGTGTTAGTTATGTCTCTCAGGGTATGTGTTTTACAGTGTGAGTTATGTTTGTCTCAGGGTATGTCCAGTGTGAGTTATGTCTGTCTCAGGGTATGTACAGTGTGAGGTATGTCTGTCTCAGGGTGTGTTCAGTGTGAGTTATGTCTGTCTCAGGGTATGTACAGTGTGAGTTATGTCTGTCTCAGGGTGTGTTCAATGTGAGTTATAGTCTGTTCTAAGCGGTATGTACAGTGTGAGTTATGTCTGACTCATGTTATGTCAGTGATGGAGTTATGTCTGTCTCAGGGTGTGTTCATTGTGAGTTATGTCGGTATCAGGGGTATGTTCAGTGTGTGTTATGTCTGTATCAGATATGTTCAGTGTGAGTTATGTCCCTCCCAGGGTATGTACAGTGTGAGTTATGTCTGTCTCAGGATGTGTTCAGTGTGTGTTAGGTCTGGGTCTCAGGGTATGTACAGTGTGATTTATGTTCTGTCTCTGGATATGTTAACAGTGTGAGTTATGTCTGTCTCAGGGTAGTACAGTTGTGAGTTATGTCTGTCTCAAGGTATGTACAGTTGTGAGTTATGAGTTATGTCTGTCTCAGGTATGTATACAGTGTGAGTTAGGTTCTGTCTCGTGTATGTACAGTGTGAGGTTATGTCTGTCTCAGGGAGTATGTCTGTGTGAGTTATGTCTGTCTCAGGGTATTTATGTACAGTGTGAATTATGTCCGTTCAAGGTATGTACAGTGTGGAGGTATGTCTGTCTCAGGGTATGTACTGTGGAGTTATGTCCGGTCTCAGGGTATGTACTGTGTGGAGTTATGTCTGTCTCAGGGTATGTACAGTGTGAGTTATGTCTGTCTCAGGGTTGTTACAGGGTGAGTTTGTCAGTTCTCAAGGGTATGTACAGTGTGAGTATGTCCGCTCTCAGGGTTGTACAGTGTGAGTTGAAGTTGTCTCAAGGGTATTACTGTGTGAGTTATGTCTGTCTCAGGGTATATGTTACAGTGTGAGTTATGTCCGTCTCAGGGTATGGTCAGTTTGAGTTATGTCTGTCTCAGTGTATGTACAGTGTGAGTTTGTCCGCTCTAAGAGTATTTACAGTGTGAGTTATGTCTGTCTCAGGGTATGTACGTGTGAAGTGATGTCTGTCTCAGGGTATGTACAGTGTGAGTTTATGTCCGTCTTCAGGGTATGTTACAAGTGTGAGTTATGTTGTTCAGGATATGTACAATGTGAGTTATGTTCTGTTCAGGTATGTACAGTGTGAGTTATGTCCGTTCAGGGTATGTACTGTGATGAGTTAATGTCGTCTAGGGTATGTACAGTGTGAGTTTCTGTCTATCTAAGGGTATGCTCAGTGTGAGTTATGTCTGTCTCAGGGTATGTTACAGTGTGGAGTTATGTCTGTCTCAGGGTATGGACGTGTGAGTTATGTTGTCTCTGGTATGTACAGTGTGAAGTTATGTCTGTCTCAGGGTATGTACAGTGTGAGTTATGTCTGTCTCAGGTATGTACTGTGTGAGTTTTGGTCTGTTCTCAGGATGTGTCAGTGTGAGTTCTGTCTGTCTCAAGGGTATGTACAGTGTGAGTTATGTTGTCTCAGGATATGTACAGGTGTGGTTTGTCTGTCTCAGGGTATGTACAGTGTGAGTTAGGTCTGTCTCAGGATATGTACACGTGTGAGTTATGTCTGTCTCAGGGGTTATGTCACAGTGTGTGTTATGTTCTGTCTCAGTGTATGTACAGTGTGAGTTATGTCTGTCTCAGGATGTGTTCGTGTGAGTTATGTCTGTATCTGGGTATGTACAGTGTGAGTAATGGTCTGTCTCAGGATATGTACAGTGTGTGAGTTGTGTCTGTCTCAGGGTATGTACAGTGTGAGTTATGTCTGTTCTCAGGATATGTACAGTGTGAGTTATGGTCTGTCTCAGGAGTATGTTAACAGTGTGAGTTATGCTGTCTCAAAGGTATGTTCCAGTGTGAGTTATGTCCTGTTCAGGGATTGTACAGTGTGAGTTATGTCTGTCTCAAGGTATGTACAGTGTGAGTTATGTCTGTCTCAGGGTATGTACAGTGTGAGTTATGTCTGTCTCAGGGTATGTACAGTGTGAGTTATGTCTGTCTCAGGAGGTGTTCTGTGGTGTGTGTATGTCTGTCTCAGTGTATGTACAGTGTGAGTGATGTCTGTCTCAGTGTATGTACGTGTGTAGTGATCGTCCTGGTCAGAGTCATAGTATCATGTCCAGTGTGAGTTATGTCTGTCTCAGGGTATGTACAGTGTGAGTTATGTCCGTCTCAGGGTATGTACAGTGTGAGTTATGTCTGTCTCAGGGTATGTACAGTGTGAGTTATGTCTGTCTCAGGGTATGTACAGTGTGAGTTATGTCTGTCTAGCGATGGTATGTAATGTGTGAGTTAGGTCCCTATCAGGGTATGATTACAGTGGAGTTTTGTTTGTGCTCAGGGTATGTAAAGTGTGAGTTATGTCCCTCTCAGGGTATGTACAGTGTGAGTTATGTTTGTCTCAGGGTATGTCCAGTGTGAGTTATGTGTGTCTCAGGGTATGTACAGTGTGAGGTATGTCTGTATCAGGGTTGTGTTCAGTGTGAGTTTTGTCTGTCTCTGGGTATGTACCGTGTGAGTTTTGTCTGTCTCAGGGTGTGGTCATGTGAGTGTATGTCTGTCTAAGGGTATGGACAGTGTGAGTTACAATTGTCATAGGGTATGTACTGTGGAGTTATGTCCCTTCCCAGGGTATGTACATTGTGAGCTATGTATCAGTTCAGGGTGTGTTAGTGGAGTTATGTCGTCTCAGGATAATGTACTGTGTGAACGTTATGTCTGTCTGAGAGTATAGTCCATAGGCTTTATACAGTACCCACTTTATAACCATCATCGGTACCTTAATTATTGTTGGCCACGGTACTTCATAATTGTTGACACGGTAACCTGATAAATGATGGGCACCGTACCTCATAAATGGTGGTCAAAGGCACCTTCATAAATGTTGCAACGATTGCATTCATAATTATGGCCGCGGCACCTTTATCAATACTGGCCACGGCACTTTCATTAATACTTGGCCAAGGCAACCTTCATCAATAATGGCCACGACACCTTCATAAATATTGGCCAGTGCACCCCTTCAATATTGGCCTGGGCACCTTCATCAATATTGGCCAGGGCACCTTCATCAATATTGGCCAAGGCACCTTCATCAATAATGGCCACGGCACTTCTTCAATATGGCAGCACCCTTCATCAATATGGCCCCCGGCACCTTCATCCTCAATTACTGCCACGGCACCTTTATAACAGTGTTACATCACTACAGGTGAACATATTATCATCCCCACAGTCACTGGACCTTGACCAGGTGCCAGGATCACTGACCCTTGACCTGGTGCGAGGGTCACTGACCTTGACCGGTGCCATCTTCTCTAGCCACTGTTACTACATTAATAAGAACGTTGCCCTCTCCTCGTGAAACAATCAGTGTGAGTTTAACGTACTGGCACACAAATGACGTAACTGACTCAGATTAATAACCACACTGAAACAATTCCTATTATTTTGTTAAACTGTGCTATATACTTCGTTATGTAACGTAGTTTCGTCTCCCAAAAGTGTTTACAAAGAATGCACATTCATTATCACAAACGGTATGTGTGTGTGTCTCCAGAGATCTTTGACCAGGTTGTCTCACGGGCACCACAACTCCAGGTTATGTACCAAAAAAAAAAAAAACCCCCAGGGGTGGGGTGGTTTTAACAAATTCTTGCGCTTCCCGGTTTTATTTTTCCCATTTCTTTTTTTTCACAGCTTTGTATTCTTCTTGACCAAGTTTGAAGCTTTCTTTGTTGTCCCTCCCATTCACACTGTTATCAATAAAGAGTAACTGGGACAATTCTAACTTTATACGAGTCTTGGTCTTTTAAGACAATACGTTTTTTCTCACTCTCTCTCTCTCTCTCTCACTCTTTCACATACATTATCTTTCAATACAAAGCTTTCGCTTTACTTGCGGAGGTCCCGGGTTCCATTTCCGGCGGGTAGAAACATTTCGACATGTTTCCTTACACCTGTTGTCCTGTTCACCTAGCAGCAAATAGGTACCTGGGTGTTAGTCGACTTATGTGGGTGGCATCCTGGGGGACAAGATTGAGGACCACAATGGAAATAAGTTAGACAGCCCTCGATGACGCACTGACTTTCTTGGGTTATCCTGGGTGGCTAACCCTCCGGGGTTAAAAATCCGAACGAAATCTTATCTTATCTTATTCCCTTTCGTTTTTACTCTTTTAATAATAACTCTGCGGGTTTAATCAGCATAAGTACCTGTGTAACTAGAGTTATGCTGTTTCCTTATTCACCTTCTCATATGTCTTCTTCAAATACACGGAAAGCATACAAAAATAGCACTAAACTCATACAAGATATTTATGCAGGGAGCGCGGAAGGCTCGATTCTACCGTACCCATTCCGTGTGTCATCCAGCACAAGGAGTGGTGAAGGCTCAACCCTCCATTCGTTAATCGTGGTCTGGTCTCTGAACTTGCTTCTTCAAACTTTCCTCTCCCTAAATAAAAATATGTAACAACTACTTTTTATTTTCTTTACTTTTAGCCTCAGTAAAAACAAACACATTCTCTCTTCTTTCTAAATCCATTGAGTTCTGATACCATAATACCTGTTTTTACCATCGTTCTTTCAGTCACCGTACTGAGATTCGTTGATCAAATTATTTCTTTCGATGTGGCGTCGAAATTGCATAGAATTATGATTTCTGCCAACTCCTTCCCAACAACTGAGGTTGGACTAATTGGTTTATAATTCAAAGCTGTGGATCTATATCAAACTTTGTAAATAGGTATCACATTGACCATTTTCCATTTATCCGGCACGAGACCTGTTGGTGGTGATATGTTGAAGGCTAACTAATAGTTTGCTAAGTTCCTTCTTACATTTCTGAGGACCAGTCCACTAGTGACTTTGATACTTCATAATTTATTTTCGTCCAGACCTGTATAATTATTGATTTCTGGGACTTCGTTTGTATCTTCTTGTGCAAAAACAGAGAGGCAGTAAGTGTTGAAAATGGTACACATTTCTTCGTTACTAAGACTAAACTGATCTGAGTTACATTTGAGCGGGTTTATCATTTCTCTAATGTAATTCATTTATACCGGAAAAAAAAACCCAGGATTGGTCTGTGATTTATTCACAACCTTATTTTCATATTCTCTTTAGGGTATCTTTATTACACTTTTTATTACACTTTTTACTTCAATTGCAAGTTAAATATATTACTCAATAAGGTGGCCCCACCTCTTTTGATTCGCCTGCAAGGAGGAATAACATCTTGTAGGAGTGAGGAAGAGCCAGTTGTGAGTGTGGGGGAAGTTCGTGAGGCAGTAGGTAAAATGAAAGGGGGTAAGGCAGCCGGGATTGATGGGATAAAAGTTTAGAATAGAAAATGTTTAAAAGCAGGTGGGGATTATGTTTTGGAGTGGTTGGTGCCATTATTTAATAAATGTATGGAAGAGGGTAAGGTACCTAGGGATTGGCAGAGTGCATGCATAGTTCCTTGTATAAGGCAAAGGGGACAAAAGGAGAGTGCAAAAATTATAGGGGGTTAAGTCTGTTGAGTGTACCTGGTAAAGTTTATGGTAGAGTTATAATTGGAAAGAATTAAGAGTAAGACGGAGAATAGGATAGCAGATGAACAAGGAGCTTTAGGGAAGGTAGGGGTGTGTGGGACCAGCGTGTTCTACACCTGTGAAACGTATAAGTGACAGTATTTAGATAAGGCTCTAAGAGGTCTTTGTGGCATTTATGGATTTGGAAAAAAAGCGTATGACAGGGTGGATAGGGGTTGCAATGTGGCACGATGTTGCAGTGTATGGTGTAGGAGGTAGGTTAATGAAAGAGTGAAGGAGTTTTTACGAGATAGTGAGGCTCAGTTAGAGTATGTAGGAAAGAGGGATATTATTTCCCAGTAAAAGTAGGGCCTTAGACAAGGATGTGTGATGGTCACCGTGGTTGTTTAAATATATTTATAGATGGGGTTGTAGAGAAGTAAATGCCGAGGGTCTTGCAAGAGGCGTGGAGTTAAAGCTTGAGTTACAAGATAAAGAAATCACAACAAAGTGGGAAGTTGTCACACCTGCTCTTTTGCTGATGACACTGTGCTCTTGGAGATTCGATAGAGAAGTATCCCCCCCCCCCCCCCCCCCCCCCCCCCCCAGAGATTGTGGAATGAATTTGGTAGGTGTGCCAAAGAAGAAAATTAAAGGGTGATACAGGAAGAGTAAGGTTATATGAGGATAACAAAAAGAATTAGGTGATGAAGATTGAATATCAGATTGGAGGAGAGGTACTGGAGGAGGTGAAACGTTATTCAGATATTTGGTGAGTGGACGTGTCAGCGGATGGTCTATGGAAAAGATGAGGTGAATCATAGAATTGATGAGGGAAAAGAGTGAGTGGTGCACTTAGGAGTCTGTGGAGACAAAGAACTTTGTCCTTGGAGGCAAAGAGGGAAGTATGAGAGTATTGTTTTACCACGCTCTTATTATGGGTGTGAAGCGTGGGTGTGATGAATGTGCAGCGAGGGAGAAGGCTGGAGGCAGTGGAGATGTCGTGTCTGAGGGCCATTGTTTGGTGTGAATATAATGCAGAGGAATTCGTAGTTTGGAAGTTAGGAGGAGTGGTGCGGATTACCAAAAAACTGTTGTTCCATGAGGCTGAGGAAGGTTGTTGAGGTGGTTTCGGACATGTAGAGAGAATGGGAGCGAAAGCATGAATGACTTCAGAGTGTTTCAGTCTGGTATTGGAAGGGGGAAGGGCGGGGTAGGGGTCGGCTAGGGAAGGGTTGGAGGGAGGGGGTAAAGGGGTTTTGTGTGCGAGGGGCTGGACTTCCAGCAGGCATGCGTGAGCGTGTTTGATAGGAGTGAATGGAGGACTGAAATGGTTTTTAATACTTGACGTGCTGTTGGCATTGGTGAGCAAAGTAACATTTATGAAGGGATTCAGGGCCCCCCGGAGGCCCCGACTTGAGTCCTGGAGATGGGAAGTACAGTGCCTGCACTCTGAAGGAGGGGTGTTAATGTTGCAGTTTAAAAACTGTAGTGTAAAGCACCCTTTCTGGCAAGACAGTGATGGAGTGAATGATGGTGAAAGTTTTTCTTTTTCGGGCCACCCTGCCTTGGTGGGAATCGGCCAGTGTGATAATAATAAATAAAGTAAATGTTTTTTTTCTTTTTAGGAACCAAGAGATGTTTGAGTCTATTGTTTATCCATTTAGGGTCATTCATGTTTGATCTAAATTGTCAGTTAGGATTATATACAGCTTGGCCAGCTTGTACAATCCTTCGGGAAATGTCATATTGTCAACCATCACCACCTTCTATCTGGCCTTCCTCACGAGGGTCACTTGTCATGTTACCTCAGTCTACACTTGTCAGTCACTCAACTCACAATAATCTGCAGCGCGAAAGGGTTTGTTATCTTGTTAAGGTAATTTAATGAGATATTAATAAATTAAAGTAACTTGTAATCATTTTCTCCAAGCTCTTCAATTACCTCAACATTGTCGACCAGAAAATCCTTGTTTGCCAGAACCAAGTCCGGCAAGTTATTTCTGACACAACTGTTTTGAAAAACAGTCCTGGGCCATTTCAAGAACGTCGCTAGACTCCAAATTAACTGTCAAATTGCTCCAATCTATTTGGTTGAACCGTTAAAATATTCATTAAAACTACATTTTATTCTAGATCCCTAAACAATTCCGTCCCAGAGAAGCTTACCATTGTCACTCTCTAGGTTCTAGGGTTTATAGATTACAATTAAGATTAGAGTTTCATGCCCTTCAAGAAACCTCGGCCGAACAGATTCCATGTCTGTGCCTTTCATCTTCATATCGTCTCTGATGCAACAATGTCAATTTCCCTAACATTCATTTCCTGTTGGTTCCATTAATGTGGAATAACTTATACTTCTGTATGTGGCATTCAGCAGGCATGTCCCTATTTTTCAGACTGAACCAGGTTTCAGTTATTGCAACAACGTCCATCCTTCTTTGAAACAAAAGACTCTTAATAAATGCAACTGTCTTTTTATTCCTCGGGAATTTATTAAACCGGAGAAGTGTCAGGAGGTTGTATCACAAATATAACATGCTCTTCAAACGGAAGTTCCTTGATCTTGGTGAAGGGCTCTTGATCCAAACGAATTGGAGGTGCCGTTCCTTTTCATGGCTCAAACTTGACTACCTAGATAAGTACAGGTCAGCTATAGATTTCATTAAGTCTAAGGGAGGGATCCCAATCATATGTAGCATCTTGCTGGAAGGGGAGTAGGAAATGAATGGTTGTCTAGGGCAATTGGTGTAAATTGCTGGCTAGACAGATACTGCAAGGAACTTGCAATCCCATTCATTGACAACTGGAACAACTTTTATGGCAAACATGAATGTATGGCAAAGGATGGGGAATAATTCTCTGGGGGCTGGGGTGGTAGCACTTGCAGCTCGATTGGAGAAGGCCTTGGGTGAAATGCCTATGATTTTAACTGATTGAAGATAGAGGTATGGGTGTGTGTGGGAAACAAGCAGAGTTGCAACACTTGGGGGGGGTGTTGGAACAGTAAATGTATAAAAGGCATTCAGCATGAAGTTATAAATAAAGACAATAGATCAGGTCAGCAAACAAAGGGGGGACAGCAGAGGGCAGCAAGGGACTAGATCCCTTAAGGTTTACTATACTAATAGCAGGAGTGTATGAATAAGATAGATGAGCTAAAGATTAATTGCAGTGAGGAAACATAGATATTATTGCTATAACAGAGACCTGGACAAGCCCTCTCGCTCATGCCCTCTGAATACACATACAAGGCTTAAATTATTCCACACTGCAGGGTCAACAGGGAAAGTGGTGTAGCGATGTATGTCAGAGACAATTTAAATTGTTGTGTTAGACAAGATATTAAATTAGAAGCGTCAGCCACTGATCTGTTTGGTTACAGCTTTCTCGAGGGCAGAGAAAAAACTAAATTTTGGGTGTGATTTACATGGCCCCAAAATCTTGATAGTGGAGTGCAGTAAATTCTATGGGACAGAAATTCGTAAGGCATCTACAATACGAAAATGTTGTGCTATGGGAGATTTTCAAACTTAGACAGATTGACTGGAGCAATTTGACAGGAAAATTTAGAGTAGGTGACTTTCTTGATACGATCCAGGATTGTTTTTTAAAACAGGTTTGTGACAGAGCCAACTAGGGGAAATAACTCCTTGACTTGGGTTCTTGCAGAGGGAAACACTAATTAATAATCTTGAGGTTAATGATGAGCTTGGGGAAAGTGATCACAAATCACTCAGTTTTAATATATCATGGAATTCCCCTAATAATGGCAATCAAGTCTCCGTCCCTGACTTTCGCTTGGCTGTTTCATAGGATGAAAAATTATTGGGTGGGTGAACGGAAGACCTGAAAAGGGGGTAGGTAGGTGGTGAGGTTGCCGATATGTGCTTTCAGGGATAGTTCTAGTGCTCAGTAAAATTATGTTCCAAATAGGGAAATAGATCAAAAAAAAATGATCCTAAAGGTTAAAACAATAGATTAAAAATATCTGATTGGTCAAAAGGAGCAATATGGGAAAAATCAAAAGAGGGAGGGGCAATTGAGAAATCGATTATTATTTAAAGAGAAAAATAAAAAAGGGAATTAGAAAAGCAAAAAGAGATTATAGGTTAAAGTTGCAAGGAATCAAGACTCCCCCAAAAGGTTTCTTTCAGGTATACAGAAGTAATCAGGGAAAAAGTAGGCCCACTAAAAAAGTTCCCGGGTCAGCTCACTGCAGTGAAAAGGAAATGTGTAGAATTTTTAAAACCATATTTCCCTCCCCAGTTTTTACACAGGAGGTCCCAGCGATATTCCAGAAATGAAAAATTATGTAGAACGGGCATAATAAACGGCCTATTAGGGTCACAAGTGACAGGTCCTTAGGAAAATAGATAAATTAAAACCTAAAAAATCCCGGGCCCTGATGAACGTATGCAAGGGGGTTTTAAAGGAAAGTAAAGAGGGGCTTAGCAAAACCCTTTTGGGTAATCTTTCAAATATCACTACAAACTGGCATGGGGCCGATAAATGGAAAATGGCAAATGTGAACCATTTTTAAAAAAGGTGAAAGGGCCTTCTTCGAACTTAGACCAATAAGCCCAACCCTGTGGGAAAATTTTGGAATCAATAAATTTCCCAGGGAGTTCAGCCCCCCTTTAAAAACTAAATTAATCACGAATCTGCATGGTTTTTCAAAGGGGGGTTTCCCGCCCTTTCGAATTTTAACTTTTTTTTACTAAGGTATTTGAGGAGGTAGATATGGAATGAATATGATTTGTGTATATGGATTTAGTAAGGCTTTTGACAGGGTCCCACATCAGAGACTATTGAGGAAAATTAAAGCACATGGATAGGAGGAGAAATTTTTTCCTGGATAGAGGCATGGTTGACAAATAGGCAGCAGAGAGTTTGCATAAATGGGGAAAAATTTCAGAGTGGGGAAGTGTCACGAGCGGTGTTCCACAGGGGTCAGTGTTGGGCCCCCTGCTTTTCCCACAATCTACATAAACGACATAGATGAGGGAAATAAAGAGCGACATCGGCAAGTTTGCCGATGACACCAAAATAGGCCGTCGAATTCATTCTGACGAGGACATTCGAGCACTCCAGGAAGATTTGAACAGACTGATGCAGTGGTCGGAGAAGTGGCAGATGCATTTTAAATTTATAGACAAATCCCAAAGTTCTAAATGTTGGACAGGACAATAACCATGCCACTATAAACTAAATAATGTTAGATCTTAATATTACGGATTGCGAAAAAGATTTAGGAGTTTGGTTTTGCAGTAATCTGAAACCAAGACAACAGTGCATAAGTGTTCGCAATAAAGTAATAGAATCCTTGGTTCATATCAAGAAGCATAAATAATAGGAGTCCTCAGGTTGTTTTCAAAATCTATACATCCTTGGTTAGGCCTCATTTAGATTATGCTGCACGTTTTGGTCACCTTATTACAGGGAAAGGATATAAATTCTCTGGAAAATGTACAAAGGAGGTTTACAAAGTTGATCCCATGTATCAGAACCTTCCTATGAGGATAGATAAGGGCCCTGAATCTTTCACTCTCTAGAAAGACGTAGAATTAGGGGGGATATTGATTGAGGTGTATAAATGGAAGACAGGAATAAATAAAGGGGATGAATAGTGTGCTGAAAATATCTAGCCTAGACAGGACTCCAGCAATGGTTTTAAGTTGGAAAATTCAGATTCAGGAAGGATATAGGAAAGTACTGGTTGGTAATAGAGTTGTGGATGAGTGGAACAAACTCCCAAGTACCCTTATAGAGGCCAGAAAAGTTGTGTAGCTTTAAAAATAGGTTGGATAAATACATGAGTGGATGTGGGTGGGTGTGAGTTAGACCTGATAGCTTGTGCTACCAGGTCGGTTGCCGTGTTCCTCCCTTAAGTCAATGTGACCTGACCTGACTAGGTTGGGTGCATTGGCTTAAGCCGGTAGGAGACTTGGACCTGCCTCGCATGGGCCAGTAGGCCTTCTGCAGTGTTCCTTCGTTCTTATGTTCTTATCTTCTTATGTTCTTAAATGATATGTATGCCGAGAGATGTATTTTTCAGTGTATATACATGGAAAAAATACCTGAATCCCTGTTTTAGGGATTAAGGGATTCTTGAGCCTTACTGACTCACTCTAGTACAGTCGATAGATTTTAAACCAAGTAACCAACCTCAGCTGTTCGGGATGCTCAAGAAAATCTATCCTTGACTAAATTCTGGCCACAGATGAGCTAGTCACAACCTTCACCACTGTAAAACTTTTAACATTTCCCACAGTATACCTATGTATATTCTCTGTTTTGTGCGCTAGATTATTTTGTGGACGATGTTGAGTGGTGGTGTTGTCAACAACACAACCTAATTAAAGTCTTGGTTTAAAAATAATAAAACCACATTCTTACAATGATCCCCCAGGAGCTAAAATGTATAAATATTTCATGTTTAAAACATGAAAAATTAAGACAATTATGCAACATCTGTCGTTTGTGTAACGTTTCCCATCCAGTGGCTTTTCAAAACCCAGATGTTGCACAGTGTCTAAATTATCTACTTCGGACTGAATACCACTGATAACACTAATTAACTTTTTGCGGGTTTATACCAGATAACATCTTCATTTAAAAAGTGTATTTTTCCCTTTTTAAATTTTAAATTTTACGTTAAAAAAATACATTAAACTCGAAAGGTTCGTAATAAAAAAATTGGGAAGTTCTTTGTTAGGCCGAAAAATGTTGTTCCAGTAACAATTTTTATTTTTTATTTTATTTCAATGGCCGATTCCCACCAAAGGGCAGGTGGCCCCCAAAAAAAAAAAACTTTCCCCTCATTCACTCCATCAGGGGGTCTTGCCAGAAGGGTGTTTAACTACATTTTTTAAACTGCAACATTAACACCCCTCCTTCAGGGCAGGCCTGTATTTCCCCATCTCCGGACTAAGTCGGCCTGCCGGTTCCCCCTGAACCCCTTCATAAATGTTACTTTGTCACACTCAACAGCACGTAATATTAAAAACCATTTGTTTTTTTTTCCCCACTCCTTTCAAACACGCCATGCTCCCCTGTGGAAGTAAAAGCCCCTCGCAACAAAACCTCCTTTACCCCTCCCCCCAAACCCTTTCCTGGCCGACCCCTACCCCGCCTTCCTTCCACTACGACTGTTTCCTCTTGAAGTCATTCGTTTCGTCCATTCTTTACATGTCCGAACCACCTCAACAACCCTTCCTCAGCCCTCTGGACAAAGTTTTGGTAATCCCGACCTCCCCCCTACTTCCAAACTACAAAATTCTCTGCATTTTATTTCACACCAACTTGCCCCAGACATGACATCTCCACGCCCCCGCCTTCTCCCGCTGAAACATTACCCCACGTTTCACACCCATATAAGGCGTTGGTAAAACATACCTCTTCATTCCCCTCTTTCCCTCCAAGGACAAAGCCCTTTGTCCCCACAACCCTAAGTGACCACTCACTCTTTTTCCTCATCAATTCATGTTCCCCTCATCTTTCATAGCCCCATCCGCTGCACGTCCACTCCCAAATATTGAATACGTTCACCCCTCCATACTCTCTCCCCCCCAATCTGATATTCATCTTTCTCACCAATTTTTTTTTATCCTAAAAACCTTTACTTTTTCCCTTATTCACCTTTAATTTTCTTTTTTTTGCACCCCTCCAAAAATTCATCCACCAATCTCTGCAACTTCTCTTCAGAATCCCCCCAAGAGACAGTGTCATCAGCAAAAGCAGTGTGACAACTCCCACTTTGTGTGTGATTCTTTTCTTTTAATCCCGCCTTTCCCAAGACCCTCGCTTTACTTCTTTACAACCCCATCTTAAATATATTAAACAACCACGGGGGGACATCACCATCCTTGTCTAAGGCCCTTTTTTTTAAATGGGAAAAAATTTTCTCTTTTCTACTACTCTAACTTGACCCTCATATCCTCGTAAAAAACTTCACTGCTTTCATCCCTACCCCCTACCCCATCATTTGCAAATCTGCCAATTGCCCCCCTTCCCCCTGTCATACGCCTTTTCAAAATCCATAAATCCAAAAAGACCTCTTTGCCTTATCAAATACTGTTCCTTATATGTTTCACTGTAAACACCGGGTCCACCACCCCCTCCCTTTCCCCTAAAGCCCCCTTGTTCATTGTTATCCTATTCCCCGTTTTATCTTAATTCTTTAATTATAATCTACCATCACTTTCCGGGTACCTAACGATTATCCCCTATAATTTTTGCCTCTTTTTTCCCCCTTGCCTTTATAAAAAGGAACTATGCATGCTCTCTGCCATCCCTGGGGTCCCTTACCCTCTTATACATTTTTTAAATAATTGCACCAACCACTCAAACATTCCCACCTGCTTTTAAATTTCTATCTTTACCCCATCAACCCCGGGCTGCCTTACCCCTTTCTTTTTACCTACTGCCTCCGATTTCCCCCCACACTCACAAGGGCTCTTTTCACTCCTAAAGATTTTATTCCTCCTTGCCCATACACAAATCACAGCTTCCCTATCTTCTCAACTTTTAAACAATTCCTCAAAATATTCCCTCCATTTTCCCCAATACCCTAACCCCCATTTAATAACTCTCCTCTCCTATTTTTAACTGAAAAAACCCATTTGTTCTCTGGGGCTTTTTAATTTGTTAATCTCACTCCAAAACTTTTTCTTATTTTCAACAAAATTTTTTGAAAACATCTCACCCACTCTTCTTTTGCTCTTTTTTTACTTGTTTTCACCACTCTCTTAACCTCTCTCTTTTTCTCCTATACTCTTCCCTCCTTGCTCATTCTATTTTTAAAAAACTTTCATATGTAACTTTTCTCCCTTACTACTCTCTTTACATCTCATTCCCCCAATCCCTCCTTTTTCCCCCCTGCCCCCATTTCCTTAAACCACAAACTTCTGCTAAAACACTCAACATACTTTTTTTAAACCTACCCCATACCTCTTCGCCCCCATTCCTATGCTCCATTAGCCCATCTATCCCCCAATAGCTGTTTATATCTTACCTAATGCCCCTCTTTTAGTTTAAAAACCTTCCCTCTCTCTTCCCTGATGTTCTATTTCCTTGAATCCCTCTACCTTTTACTCTCAGTGTAGCTAAACTAGAAAGTGATTGAATATTGTGGCCCCTCTATAAACATGTACACCCCTGAAGTTACTCAACAGTCTTTTATCTACCAATACAAAATCCAACAAAACTTCATTTCGCCCTAATATATTTGTAATTATTTATCCTTTTTTTCAAAAATGTATTCCCCTATAAAAAACCCTTTTTCTATAAAAAGTTCAATCAAAGGGCTCCTTATCTTTACCCTGGACCCAAATTACCTACCAAAACCCCTCAAAAATTTTTCTCCTACTTTAGCATTGGGGGCCCCTCCCACAATTACTCTCTCATTGGTTTAAAAGGGCCCCCATCTTCACTTAACATTCCCAAAAATCTTCTCTCCCCTTGCATTCCTCTTTTCCCCGGGGTGCATACCGTTATTATGCCCCACTTCTCGCTCCAACCTTTATTTTAAATCCACATAATTCTTGAATTTACACATTCATATTCTCTTTTCTCCTTCCCAAATGTTTCTTTTTTAAACATTACTGCTACCCCTTCCCTTTGCTTCCCTTCTCAGATACTCCAGATTTAACCCCTTTTTTCCCCCACTGAAAATTCCCCTACCCCTTCAGCTTTGTTTCGCTTAGAGCCAGGAACCCAAACTTTTTTTATTTAACATCAGCAATCATCTTTTTCTTGTCACCCGCACACATCCCCACATTTAAGCACCCATTTTTTATAAAGTTTTTCTTCTTCTTTTTTTTAGTAAAGTATACGGAGAAGGGGTTACTAGCCCTTCTCCCGGCATTTTGTGCCCATACGCACGCTGGTCGGGGGAAAGATTTTTTTTTCCACTTCCCATGGACAATAGAAGAAAAAAAAAAAAGAACAAGAGCTTTTTAGAAAAAGGGAAAAAACCTGATGTAGTATTTTATATATATGCATGTGCGTGTCTGTGAAGTGTGCCCAAAGTGTAAGTGGGAGTAAAAGATTCCCTGTTATCTGCGTGTTTAGGGACAGAAAAAAAACCCAGCAATCCTCCATCATGCAAAACAGTTACAGTTTTTGTTTCACAGTCATCTGGCGGGGAGGGTATATTTCCCCCTGGGGGGGTTGCTGTCTACCAACCTACTACCAGTAACTTTTTATTATTAATAAACATATCTTCTGTGACGCACTTCATTTTTTTTTATCGTACAGGCCCATATCGTGGTATAGCGAAGTTTATCTTCAAAATTTTAGTAGTACCTTGCTCCTGTGTCTTCCCCTCAAACAATACAGGGAAGTTTTTTTTTTTAAAGTGTACAAAGGGGGTCGCGGTTAAAAATGGGGCGTCAAGGGTACTGACAGACAGACGTTTGGGATCACTGTTTCGCAACTTCCTAACATTTATAATAATCTCGAGTAGTTGTTGTTGTAACTAAAACGGGGCTTCATGATTTTAATTTTGGGTTACAGAGTTCTAGTGACAGTAATTTAAAAGCAACAGCTTAAGTAGCTACTTAATAACAATACCAATAATAAAGCAACAACATTCCATTGGGATGTTTTGGTGGGTGTCGTAAGGGGCGACTAAAAGGGGGAGCGGGGGGGCTAGTAACACTTTAAACTGAGAAATGTAAAAAGAAAACTTTTGACGGCCGCTGATTTAAAAACCCAAAACAACAAAACAAAAACAAGAACAATAATAATAAAAATAATAAAAAATAATAATATAATAATAATAATAATAATAAAAATAATAATAAAAATAATAATAATAAAATAATTTAAATATTTCCCCTTTTCCCATAAGTAACTCTGAATATTTTAACTTGCCAAGATTTTTTTCACGGGTTTTTCCAACATAAAATTTTTTCTTTCTTTTCTCCTCTTCAATTTTCCCACGATTACCCCACCCCTTTTCACCCACTTCCCCCCCCCCCACTATGGTAAACTTAAACCATGACTAACAACCAAAACCACACACACACACAACACACACACACCATACACCAACCCCCACCGCACAGCACAAGACATGCCACGCACACGCACACGACACACACATTTTACAACACATATAAATTTTTATATATTATATATATATATATATATATATATATATATATATTATATATATAATAATATATATATATATATAATCAAGAATCAAGTTCCTGTTGGAGAGCATGAAAAAAAAACCCCATTTCAGAGGGTGCCGCAAGGGGATCCCCTCGCACCATTTTTTCTTTGTTACGGGTTTGGGAAAACAGCAGATGAGCAGTGGCTAAACATCTGGTTCCCGGGGTGATGGACAAGTGGTACAAAGGAATCCCTTTTTAAAATCTTTCACAGGTGATAAAGGGGACAGGAAATGGGTCTCATCCTGAATCCATCCAAATGTGAAAATCATCTCCGTCAATCAACAAGTGATAGATGCAGGGAACCCAAAACAACCGGAGCATCAGTCATTGCCCCCCCAAATAGCGTCTTGCTTGGGGCACCTCGGGAAGCGATGCCCTTGACACAATTCTCAGGGAACACTGGAAGAGTTTTGGAGAATGGGGAAAACAAAAGGCAATCTTAACACCATATGCGTTGTACCTCTCCAAAGTGCTTGAGCTTCCCCTGTTAAAATTTTCCTAAAATGTGCCCTTCATATCATAACCCTTAAAATGCACGAATATGACAACCTGGGCAGATTTTTACGAAAGTATTTAACCTTTTGTAGAAAATGGGCAGTGGAACCCAAACTACGCTTCCCGTCAACTGGAGGGATTGGTGTCCGCAAGTATCACAGACTGCGTACCCGCTTTCCTGTCTTAGCATTACATCCGTGGACTTGAAACAGCTGTTACGAAATTTTTTGTAACTTAAAAAAAATTTCCTGGCTCCAAAGGGTGCTTAAATGCGCCTGGGGGAAAAAAATTACTTGAAAACCCAAAGCCCCAAATTAAAAGAGCCCGCCCAACTATCAGATCTGATGACCCCCCAAAAGCGTCCAGATGGGATCACCCTTCAACCCCGGACAGCGGCAAGCAAGTGGGTGGGACTACCATGTGCAT
>NC_069405.1:86844597-86886796 GCF_026875155.1 Cherax quadricarinatus
GCCGCTGTTGAGTGTGAGCAGTATATTATGAAAGGATTCAGGGAAACCGCCAGGAAAGGACTTGAGTCTGATGAGGGGAAAGTACAATGTTCTGACACTCTGAAGAGGGTGTTTAAATGTTGAACTTAATATATATAGTATTTAAGCGCCTCTGCAGACAGTGGAGTGAATATGGGAAAGTTTTTTTATTCGAGCCAACCCTACTATAGGTGGGAAACTATCGATCATAAATAAATAAATAAATAAAAAATAAATAAATAAATAAATAAATAAATATATATATATATATATATATATATATATATATATATATATATATATATATATATATATATATATATATATATATATATATATATATATATATATAATATATATTTACTATATACACTTTTTTTGGCAGGTGGGAAACATTATATGTTCTTGGGACATTTATTGTAGTAATCTGTATATCAGCATTTGGCTTGAAAATCAGTCCACTATCATCAGGATCCGTTCCTGGACCCCGACATCATCATCATCATCACCCTCAATAATAATAATAATAATAATAATAATAATAATAATAATAATAATAATAATAATAATAATAATAATAATAATAATATAATATTATTATTATTATTATTATTATTATTATTATTATTATTATTATTTATTTATTAAACATAGTACAACACGTAAATTAAATTACAGTACATTAGCAAAATATGAGGAAAATTTAAAAACAAATAGGCAAACCAGGAGGAAAATTATGTTACATAACCTACATGATTTATCTAGTTTTAAAATTTTCTATTATTTTGTTAATGCTGTATTGTAATGTCTATTATGTATTTTAGTTTTTACAATACGATGTCATGTTCTGGAAATAAATACTGATGTTGGTAGTGCATTTACCACTGAAGCGTTGAAGCCTATTGTAATAACTGTCCTGTGAAGATCACTTAGTCTTCACCACCTGGTAAAATTATAATTCTGCAAGCCCATAACAACTTCAATAAGATCTCGTGGCCGCCTCAAACTGGACTTACAGATGTTACCAGCGGCAATAAACTACAAGTTCTTACAGAGACCTCCTCCAGTCACTCACAACAACGTAGCCAAAAGTTGATCTTGTATCCACGTGCTGTGCAACCGAAAAACTGTTGTAAATACTAGTAATTTTTTTACGGATTACGGGGAGGACATATTTCCAATTTCCTTATTGGTTACCAACTGTTCCAGCCACAGTATAGTAACTTTCATTCATAATTTTATCCACTTATAAACTGGAGCTTATTTGTATTTAAATTAATAATTGCAATAATAGAAGAGGTAGTAGTAGTGTTGAGTCCAACCTCGACACGTTCCTTTACTGTGAGATTATTACAATGAGCTAAATACAAGGTAATTGTCAGGATTGACTTTGTTTCAGGAAACTGTGTTTACCAGAGTGGCAAGAGACGGCAGAGAATCATCTGCTTTGTTTTGACTTGACCTCGACTGTCTAGGCTATAGATAGAGAAAATCCTAGTTGGTTGGTTAATAGGGGTTAACTCTTAGTGATTACACGAGGGTCATTAAGGCTGCAAGTCCCCTGTTGACCTCCAGTCAACATTACTTTAATAAGCCTTAGAATTACAGCAAAATCTCGGTGCTGAGAAACATGCACCTTAATGTGTGTATATCCTATCCTTTTCTCATCAGGGGTCATATGTATGGTTTCTAAGGTCTTGTATTTTGTCATTCCCATTTAGTGAAACGTGTAATAACAGGCAAAACGAGCGAGTGAAGGAAGCATAGAATTATTTATTTTAATTTACATGAATCGGCAAATTCGTGTAGGTAATTCGGCACAAAGAGCGGTGAAATCTCGGTACTCCGTCCACTAAGCCTCCAGAAACTAGAGCCCTGCAGCCAGACTTTCCCACCGAGCAAGGATGAAGAGGGAAGTGTTGTTGATTTTGGTTGAGCACGTCTTGTCGACAGGCAAACACCATCTCACCCTATCCACACTAATGAAAGGGAGATAAGCTGGTTCAGCTTCCCTGCTGCAAGTAACACACATTAATGGGGTTTACTTTTATTTTTGTATTTTACTATGTGGGGCGTGTCGAAACTTAAGCACCAGTACGCCACAGTTACTCAGTCACCCGAGTACCTTAATTGACTCTCTGGGGGAGATCATTATGGTTCTCTGGGGGAGACATTATGACTCTCTTGGGGAGACATCATGATTCTCTTGTGGGGGCACATTATGACTTTCTTGGGGAGACTTATGACTCCTTGGGGGAGACATTATGACTCTCTTGGAGAGATATTATGACTCTCTTGGGGAGATATTATGATTCTCTTGGGGAGATATTATGACTCTTGGGGAGACATTATGACTCTTGGGGAGACATTATGACTCTCTTGGGGAGACATTAGGACTCTCTTGGGGAGACATTTTGACTGTCTTTGGGAGACATTATGACTCTGGGGAGATGTTATGACTCTCTTGGGGAGATATAATGACTCTCTTGGGAAGACATTATGACTCTCTGAGGAGACATTATGACTCTTGGGGAGACATTATGACTCTTGGAGAGACATTATAACTCTTAGGGAGACATTATGACTCTTAGGTAGGAATTTGACTCTCTTAGGGAGACATTTTGACTGTCTTTGGGAGACATTATGACTTTTGGGGAGACATAATAACTCATGTGGGCAGACATATCTCACTGGGAGACAATATAACTCACGTGGCGAGACAATATAACTCACGTGAGGAGACATTATTACTCGTGGGCAGACATAACTTCCCTGGGGAGACAATATAACTCACGTGGGGAGACATTATAGCTCATGTGAGGAGACGTAACTCTCGTGGGAAGACAATATAACTCACGTGGGGAGACATAACTCGTGGGGAGACATTAAAACTCTCGTGGAGAGGACATTTTTCTCCCAATAAAAGAAATTATTCTCACCATTTATCACTGATTACAAAACATATCCAAGTATAAGTTAATTTAAACGATCATTAATATCTTGTAACCATTACATACCAGGTTCGTTGTAAGGTATTAAGTATTTCATTATTTATTGATATTACATTCACCTGTATTGTGATGTGGGGGAATAGGATAATGGAACAATTATAAATAACTTTCCAGTCATTATATACGTGATGACGATCCAGGAAGAGTCCGAACCTTGTCATTAAGTTTTCGAGCCGTGGTGTTTAAATTCACCAATATTGGGATTTACAATTATTCTTTCCATGAAATATTTAAGGTTGAGACAACCAACACTCGTAAAACTTGAAACCAAGGTTTATACTAGGTTTATACTAGGTTAAACTAGGTTATTCTAGCTAATTACTAGGTTATTCTAGGTACACATGTGTACCCTACGACCATTGCAAATAAAGTAAGAAGCCTCCGAAGCGCTGAGCGTCTTGAGCGCTTTGAGGTTTTAAACCTGTATTTCCTGAACGCAGGAGGGAGAGATCATGGATTATATCACCTGGAAAATCTAGAGGGACTGTGACCGAACTTGCACACGAAAATCACTCACTACGAAAGCAAAAAGACTTGGCAGACGATGCACCACTCCCCCCAATGAAAGCAGGGGTGTCACTAGCACGTTAAGAGACATATATATAAGTGTCAGGGGCCCGAGGACTGTTCAACTGCCTCCAAGCACACTTAAGGGGGTTACCAACAGGACCCCTGGCAGTCTCAAGTGGCCACTGGACAAGCACCCCTAAAGTCAGTTCCTGATCAGCCGGGCTGTGGCTTCGTACGTTGGTTTGCGTGCAGCGGCAGCAACAGCTGGTTAATCAGGGGGCTGATCCACCAGGAGGCCTCGTCCACAGACGGGCGCGGGGGCGTTGACCCCGAAACTCTCTCCAGGTAAACTTACAGGTAAACTCCCCGCTGCCAAGTACACTAATAAACCGACTAAAACACCATTGTCGAATGGGAAACTGTTTGGAGGAAGGCCCCGGAGTGAAGTATGTCACCAGCTTGGAAGATGGCAGTCTCCCTGTTCTGATGTTACAGCCCTGGAGCGTCTTGGCAAGCACTTTTCCAGAGATGGGGCCATCCCAGCTTGGATCTGTTTGTTGGCAGTGATGAACTAGGGCTGGTAATGGAGCAGCAAGAAGATGTCTCCCTTCAGGGATGGCTATTGCACACATAGTTAGGGTCGGTATTCTTGCTGAGTCTCTAGGTTGTCCGAAGAATATATATATATATATATATATATATATATATATATAATATATATATATTTATATATATATATATATATATATATATATATATATATATATATATATATTACATTAATATATATATATATAGATATATATATATTATATATATATATATATATATATATATATATATATATATATATATAATATATATATATATATATATATATAAGCAATAAGATCACAGTAACAGGTGATTTCAGATATGCAAAACACCACTCGAAAGAATAGAGAAAGTCAAGCGCTTTTCGTGACTATCCACATTATCAAGGAAACGATGAAAGAAAGCATCTCAAGGAAGCTATATAAGGGGGTTATGGTCGGCACCTCTCTATCAGATCCCCAACGGTTTAAACCGTGACGGCGGCGAGCCAAGCCTTGGAAAGGTCCTTGGCAAAAACTCACCCCACAAACTATTCTAACCAAGAATAAGAAATTTTAAAGATATTTGTCCAGTGTATTATTAAATTCTTCCCAATTCTATTACTTATAAATGGATCTAATTTATATAAACCAAATGAAATATTCATATTATTGTTCAAAAATGCTTTTTATGAAAAACAAGATTCAATTATATTCCTGTCGACCTTGGACTTGCTTGATATACTTTCTCAACTTTTTGGAAAATCAATTTGGATGGTTAAAATCTCTTACATCGAATAACTAGAGATTGGAATCTTGTCCAGGTCTAATGCTATATTTATGTTGTTTTAATCTTAGTTCGAGATTGTTACAGTTTGACCGTATAAACTTTATCGCAAATTTTGCAAGGAATCATTATAGACACTCCATCAGCTTTTGGGGGGAAATTCCTTTATCAAAGTTTTCTTTTTTATGTATCGAAGATTTTTGAATACCAACTTTAATATTAAAAGTCTTAAGAAGAGAAGGATATCAACCAAGTTTTCATGGTAAGGGAGACACAACTATTTTTATTTGAATAAGGCTGGTTGTCCCTTTTTTTGGATTGTATAAAAGTATTTCTGGCAACTTTAAAAGAATTTATCAATTACATTTCTTGGGTATTTTAAATCATTACCTATTTCATAAATTTTCGATATTTCCTCATCTATGAACTCAGGACTACAAATTGTAAAGCTCTCAGAAGAAACATTGAGAGAAAACATGGACAGTTTGACTCTATCTTGATGGGCAGGAATATAGTGGGCATAGGAACAGTTATTAGTAGGTTTTCTGTAAATTTTAAATTTGAAGATTCATTATTTACCCTTAAATAATTAAAACATCTAGAAAAGGCAATGAGTTATTTTCTTCAAAAATCAACAGTAAAGTTTATTGAATTGGCTAAGCTATTTAATTTTCCAGGAAATGGTGTATATCTAATTTTGGGCATAAGACACAAAAATATCACATCATATCTGAACCATTTAGCTCTATTAGGGAGGATTGTGTTAAGTAACCTGTTCAAAAAAATTCCCCCTTGTTTAGGTTACTAAGAACAGGTGAAAGGGGATTTCCCATTGCCATACCAAACTTATGAGTGTAAAATTTATCCATTAAATACAAATTTTGCATCAACAATGCAAAAGTTTAATAAGTTTAATGAAGTAGGAACTGGCATGGTAATCATAGTTAACTGAGTTCTTCAGATAAGAAACTTAATAATCATCTACAGGAAACTTTCGTAAAAAGGAAGTAACATCAAAACTAACCATGTTAAATCATTTAGGTCAGTCAAGGAGCTTAATTTTCAACCAAGTCTATGTTGTTTTTACATTAAAGTTTAGAAAATTTTGCCAACAATAGGGCTCAAATATCAACAAGCCATTTGGATAATTTATATGAAAACTGTCCTATGGAGCAAGGAATCCAGTCAGCCAATTATTAGCTCATAGGATTCAAGTTTTCATTTAAATTATCCAAATGGCTTGTTGAGATTTTGAGCCCTATTGTTGGCAAAAATTTCTAACTTTAGTTAAAAACTACATAGCACTTGGTTTGATAAATTAGGCTCTTGACTGCCTAAATGATTTTAAACATGGTTAGTTTGATGTGCTTACTTCCTTGTTTAACGAAAGTTCCTGTTGATGTTTATTAAGTTTCTTAATATCAAGAACTCGTTAACTATGATTTACCATTGCCAGTTCCTACTATCATTATAACACTTATATTAAAAACTTTGCATTGTGATGCAAAAATTTGTATTTTTAATGATAAATTTTACATCAGAAGTTTGGTATGGCAATGGGAAATCCTCTTTCACCTGTTCTAGTAACCTATACATGGAATTTTTTGAAAAAAAGGTTATTAACACATTCCTCCCTAATGAGCTAAATGGTTCAGTATGTTGATGATATTTTGTGTCTTATGCCCAAAATGTAGATATTACACCATTTCCTTGAAAAATTATATAGCTTAGCCCCATTCAATAAAACTTTACTGTTGAATTTGAAGAAAATACACTCTCATGCCTTTTCTAGATGTTTTAATTATTAAGGAGTAATATTAAATTCAAATTTAAAATTTACAGGAAAAACCTACTAATAACTGTTGCCTTTGTCCACTATTATTCCTCGCATCAAAATAGAGTCAAACTGTCTGTTTTTCTCATCAATGTTTCTGAGAGCTTTAGAATTTGTAGTCTGAGGTTCATAGATGAGGAAATATCGAAAATTTATGGAAATAGGTAATGATTTTAAAATACACAAGAATGTAATTGATAAATCCTTTTAAAGTTGCCCAGAATACTTTTTACAATCCAAAAAGGGACAACCCAGCCTTACTTCAAAATTTAAAATATGGTGAGTTCTCCCTAACCCTGAAAACTTGGTTTGATATGCCTTCTCTTCTTGACTTTTAATATTAAAAGTTGTTTTCAAAAAATATCGATACAGTAAAAAATTTTTGCATAAAGAATTTCCCCCCAAAAATGCTTGTTGGATTGTGTCTATAAGATTCCTTGCAAAATTTGCGATAAAGTTTATTACGGTCAAATGGTAAAAAACTCGAACTAAGATTAAAACAAACATAAAATAGCCATTAGACTTGGACAAGATTCCAATGCTCTTATTTATTCATGTAAGAGATTTTAACCATCCAATTATTTTCAAAAAGTTGAGAAAAGTAGTATCAAGCAAGTCCATGGTCGACAGGAATATTAGAACATAAGAACATAAGAAATAAGAGAGAGGAACACTGCAGCAGCCTGTTGGCCCATATAGGCAGGTCCTTTACAATTCATCCCACTAAAAAAACATTTTTGACAACCCAATTTTCAATGCCACCCAAGAAACATGCTCCGATGTGCAAGCCCCTTCAAATCCAACCCTCTCCCACTCATGTACTTATCCAACCTTAAATTTGAAACTACCAAAGTCCTAGCCAATAACCCAACTAGGTAGACTGTTCCACTCATAATACCCTATTCCAAACCAATACTTTCCTATGTCCTTTCTAAATCTAAACTTAATCTAATTTAAATCCATTACTGGGGTTCTCTCTTGAGAGATATCCTCACGTCCTTGTTAATATCCCCTTTTTAATACCTATATCCACTTATATACTTCGATAGGTGTCCTCCCTCTTTCTTGTCTAACAAGTGAATCGTAAACTTAAGAGTCTTCAATCTTTCTTCATAAGGAAGATTTCAATAATGCTATGTATTAATTTAGTCATCCTACGCTGAATGTTTTTCTAACGAATTATGTCCATTCTGTAATATGGAGACCAGGAATTGAGCTGCTAAACTAGGCTGGAGGCCTTACTAATGATGTATAAGACTGAGTATGACCTCTGAGGACTTCTGTTGCTTACACTTCTTGATAAATCCCATGTAATCTATTTGCCTTATTACGTACGTTAGGCATTGCTGTCATTGGTTTAAGGTTGCTGCTTACCATACCCCAAGTCCTTTTTCGCAATCTGTATGGGCTAAGTTCTACATTATTTACTTATCAAGTGCTAGGGTTAGGACACTCCCGAGCTTCAGGAACCTTGCATTTATCTACATTGAACGCATATGACCACTTTTCTGACCAAGAGTAAAGTTTGTCTAAATCCTCCTGAAGTTCCCCTAATATCTACGTTTGAATCAATTACCTACCTATCTTCGTGTCATCAGCGAATTTGTCATATCATTGTAATTCCTTCATCAAGATCATTGATATATATTATAAACAACAAACGGGCCAAGCTGACCGATCCCTGTGGAACGCCACTTGTAAAAACTGATCAACACTCGGATTTAACCCAATTTATGGACACTCTCTGTTCCTGTCTGTGATGACATCATGACTCGATCCACGAGAGCACCTTCCCCCAATGCCATGAGCTGCTATTTCTTCATCAGTCTTTGTGCGGAACTTCTATCAAATGCCTTACTAATATCTAAGTAATAATATCAAATTCTTTGTCATGGTCAAACAGCCTCAAAAGCTTTACTGAAGAAAGTTAATAATTAGTTAGTCCAAGAACCGGCCTCTTGTGAATCCATGTGAGTTTCATTAATCCAAGCTAATGCTTATGAGATGGCTTCTTATATCTCAGCTATTATTGACTCTAGTAAAATTTGCCCTACATTTGAGGGTCAGCTTTTTGGGCGGTAATTTGACGGTACGACTTGTCCCTGTTTTAAAATTAGGAATTACATTCGCCATCTTCTCACATATAGACACTACATGTTTGAAGAGGTAAATTAAAGAATTAGTTAATGGTTCACAGACTTCCATTTTGCTATTCCTTTTAAGAACCTTGAAAAAACCTCATCAGGACCCGGTGGACTTATTTGCTTCAGGTCGGTCTATCTGCTTCACAACCATTATCACTAGTGACTATTGATGTTACATAATTATCTTCTTCTGGTCCACTATAAAAATTAATTACCGGAAATATTATTAGTGTCTTCCTGTGTTAAAAACCCGAGGAGAAAAATAATTATTTAAAATCGAAGACATTATCATTCTCTTTTGTCAGTAAGATCCCATAGTTATTTTTAAGGGGACCTTATCTTATCTCTGACTTTTGTTCTAATATACACTGGAGAAAAACTTTTGGGTTGTTTTAGGAATCTCCATAGACAACTTTAATTCATAGTCCCACGTTTAGGCTTTTCTTATCCCCTTTTTAATGTCCCTCTTTAATGTCAATATACTGATTCATAAGATGACCCTCGCCTCTTTTGATACGCCTATAAATCATTTCTTATGCCTAGTAGAGATTTCAGCCTATTATTCATCCATTTTGGGTCATTTTATATGATCTAATTTCCTTATAAGGGATAAACGTTCTTTGAGCAGCATTGGTATGGTGTTCAGAAAACTGTCATATTGATGCTTCTCTTTCGTTACCCCAATCAACAGATGATAAGTGTTCTCTAAGCCCATTCGTAATCTGCCCTAAGCGAAAATCTGGGACTGTTACTGACGTTATCCTTCTATCATACTTCCATTCATCTAAATGTAATTGATTTGTGGTCGCTAGCACCCCAGTTCCACTGAAATCTTCTAAATTATTAACAAGGGATTTTCATTGTTTGCCAGAACTAAGTCAAGCAGGTTATTTCCCCTTGTAGGTTTCTCCCGTTCATAAACTGCTTCAAAAAACAATCCTTGAATACTTCTAAGAAATGTATGATTCTAAATTCCCAGTCAAGAAATTCCAATCAATATGACTAAAGTTAAAAGTCTCCTGAATTACTTACTTATCGTGCACTTGTATCCGTGGCCCCCCGTGGTAACCAATTTCCCTTCAGTATCTCTACTTCTTTTCCTACCCCCCAAAAAATATAGTCTCCTTGGTCCTATCTAATTTGAGAGGGACGGTATATCACACATAAAATTAATTTTTCATGCCCCCTTGGAAAATTCTATCCAACAGACTCTGTACTGTGTTACTTCAGACTTAATACCCGTTTTTTATGCAACAGTTCAAGCGGATCTCGACCATACCAATGCCACCCACCCCCCTTTCCCGATACTTCTGTTACTGGAACATTTAAAAACCCTGAAGTGACATTCTGCAGGCATTTCCGACATTTTTGAATTAAACACGTCTCAGTAATGGCAAACAAATACATTCTATGTTACCTGCACTTGCAGCAAACTATCTCAACTCGTCCATCTTATTCCTAGCACTGATGGACTTTTGTTGTAAAAAATTTTTATTGACCATCCACTCTCTTTACCTTCCTGCCTACCTTTCTGTTATTCCACTAAACTTATTTCTGTCCTTGTTAATTTTGATGCACCACTGGCTTTCAATATCCACCTCATTTTGCATAATACTAGTTCTCCTAGTAATCATAGTTACTACCCTGCGACTTCATAGTTTTCCCGGCCGAATCCCACATACCACTAACTATTCTGTTAAAGACTAACGCTCCCTTCCACTGCGTTGGCCGTGCTCCCACCCCCACACCTAGTTAAGTGAAACCCCATCCCTGGCATACATGTCATTTCTGCCTAGAAGATGGTCCCAGTTGTCAATGTTTGTTACCGCATTTCCTTACAGTACTTGTCCAGCAAGCAATTGACACCAATTGCTCTGGACAACCACTTCATTTCCAACTCCTCTCTTGGCAAATGCCACATATGGACAGGTTTCCACCCTTCTCATAATTAATCTCTATTGCTGACCTTACTGTAATCAGGTCCTCACTCCTACGTCTGCCAACTATCGTTGCCTCCCAGCATGAGACAGATAATAGGATTGCTTCCCATTACCTTCATGATGTAATTCCAGACGGCTAACATTATCCTTCATCCCAGCCCCAGGAACCCAGGAAAACACATCTCTCCTCCTACTCCTATCCATTCAAAACAGAATGCCCTATCCATGGTACCTAATCTGGCTCTATCCCCAACCATACAATGTTTTTACCTCCTTGGCGTCGTCCGTCGTGATGCTCCGAGTGAGTCGATCTCACATTCGCCACGGTAGCATTTACACCACTTGTAGAATTCGTCAAGACGTTCTCGCAATGGTCTTACATTGGGGTTTCTAGGGATGTTTACTCCACGTTGCCAATGCTTCTTTGGTTGCTCGTTGTGGGCATTCCCAGCAGAACACTCACATTCGTCAGGTAGCACCGAGAATGGTTGGACTTTTCCATGGTAGACTTCTGGTTTCTCGTTGTTTCGCCTCTCCAGCCGTTTTCTTGATCTTCAGGTTGGTTCCATGTTGCCGGCCATGACCAGCCTCCCTCTTAACCTGGGACTCACAACAGATGGATTACTACGGAATCCTCTTGTTTCCTCTTGTTCATAAATGCAGAGTCTTGACAATAATATGAATTTGTTCCTTTGGTTTTATATAATTTGATCCATTTATAATTAATAGTATTTGGGAAGAATTTAATAATACACTGGACAAAATAAATCTTTAAAAATTTCTTATTTCTTGGGTAGTATAGTTTGTGGGGTGAGTTTTGCCAAGGACCTTTCCAAGTTGGCTCGCACCGCGCGTCAACGTGTTTTAAAACCGTTGTGGGATTGTAGTGAGGTGCGACCAGCCCCTTTTAATAGCTTCCTTGGATGCTTTACTTTCATAGTTCCTGATAATGTGAGTAGTCACGAAAAGCGCTTGGTATTTTCTCTATTCTTTCAGAGTGGTTGGTTTTGCATATTATATATATATATATATATATATATTATTATATATATATATATATATATATATATATATATATTATATACTATATATATATATATATATATATTGTATATATATATTATATATATATATATATATATATATATATATATATATATTTATATATATATATATTATATAAGAGGGAATTTTTTTCCCAGTAAAAAGTAGGCCTTAGACAAGGATGGTGATGTCACCGTGGTTGTTTAATATATTTATGCGATGGGGTTGTAAGAGAAGTAAATGCGAGTGGTATTGGCAAGAGGCGTGGGAGTTAAAAGATAAAGAATCACACACAAAGTGGGAGTTGTCACAGCTGCTCTTGGCTGATGACAACTGTGCTTTGGAGATTCTGAAGAGAAGTTGCAGAGATTGGTGGATGAATTGGTAGGGTGTGAAAAGAAGAAAAATAAAGGTGATACAGGAAAGAGTAAGGGTTATGAAGGATAACAAAAAGATTAGGTGATGAAAGATTGAATATCAGTTGGAGGGAGAGAGTATGGAGGAGGTGATCGTATTCAGTATTTGGGAAGTTGGACGGTTCAGGGATGGGTCTATGAAAGATGAGGTGAATCTTAGAAATTGATGAGGGAAAAGAGTGAGTGGTGCACTTAGGAGTCTGTGGAGACAAAGAACTTTGTCCTTGGAGGCAAAGAGGGGAATGTATGAGAGTATAGTTTTACCAACGCTCTTATATGGGTGTGAAGCATGGGTGTGATGTTGCAGCGAGGAGAAGGTGGAGGCAGTGGACGATGTCATGTTGAGGGCAATGTGTGGTGTTGAATATAATGCAGAGAATTCGTAGTTTGGAAGTTAGGAGGTGGGTGCGGGAATTACCAAAAACTGTTGTCAGAGGTCTGAGGAAGGGTTGTTGTGGGTGGTTTCGGACATTTAGAGAGAAATGAAGCGAAACAGAATGACTTCAAGAGTGTATCAGTCTGTAGTGGAAGGAAGGCGGGGTAGGGTTCGGCCTAGGAAGGGTTGGATGGGAGGGGGTAAAGGAGGTTTTGTGTGCGAGGGGCTTGGACCTTCCAGCAGGCAGTGCGTGAGCGTGTTTGATAGGGGTGAATGGATTGGACAAATGGTTTTTAATACTTGACGTGCTGTTGGAGTGTGAGCAAAAGTAACAGTTATGAAGGGCATTCAGGGAAAACGGCAGGCCGGATTGAGTCCTGGAGATGGGAAGTCAGAGCCTGCACTATGAAGGAGGGTATGTTAATGTTTGCAGTTCAAAAATGGTAGTTAAAGCACCCTTTGGCAAGACAGTGATGGGAGTGAATGATGGTGAAAGTTTTACTTTTTCGGGCCACCCTGCCTTGGTGGGGAATCGGCCGGGTGATAATAAAAAAAAAAAAAAAAAAAAAATATATATATATATATATATATTATATATATTCTATTATCACACTGGGACGATTCCCAACCAAAGGGCAGGGTGGCCGAAAAAGAAAATTTTCCAATCATTCACGCCATCACTGTCTTGCCAGAAGGTTGCTTTTACACTACAGTTTTGAAACTGCAACATTAACACCCTCCAGTGTGCAGGACTGTACTTCCCATCTCCATGGACTCAAGTCCGGCTGCCGGTTTCCCTGAATCCCTTCATAAATGTTACTTTGCTCCCACTCCACCGCACGTCAAGTATGAAAAACCATTTGTCTCCATTCACTCCTATCAAACACGCTCACGCATGCTGCTGGAAGTCCAAGCCCCTCGCACACAAAACCTCCTTTTACCCCTCCCTCAACCTTTCCCTGGCCGACCCCTACCCCGCCTTCCTTCCACTACAGACTGATACCACTCTTGAACTGACTTACTAACGCGAACGGGCGGAGTTTTGTGAGACTCTATGGCCCGCCGGGTTCAATCCCGGCCTGGGGGTATGGTTTTACACTCTTGAAGTCATTCTGTCTTCGCTCCATTCTCCTACATGTCTGAACCACCTCAACAACCCTTCCTCAGCCCTCTGGACAACAGTTTTTGGTGAATCCCGCACCTCCTCCTAACTTCAAAACTACGAATTCTCTGCATTTTATTCACACCACACATTGCCCTCAGACATGACATCTCCACTGCCTCAGCCTTCTCCTCACTGCAACATTCATACCATGCTTCACACCCTAGATAAAGAGCGTTGTAAACTATATTCTCAATACATTTCCCCTCTTTTGCCTCCCAAGGACAAGTTCTTTGTCTCCACAGGCACTCCTAAGTGCACCACTCACTCTTTTTCCCTCATCAATTTTATGATTCACCTCATCTTTCTAGGACCCATCATCTACACGTGCTACTCCCAATATCTGAATACGTTCACCTCCTCCATACTCTTCCCTCCAATCTGATATTCAATCTTTCAACACCTAATCTTTTTGTTATCTCATACCTTACTCTTTCCTGTATTCACTTTAATTATTTCTTCTTTTGCACACCCTACCCAAATTTCCTCCACCAATCTCTGCCAACTTCTCTTCAGATCTCCCAAAGAGCACAGTGTCATCAGCAAAGAGCCAGCTGTGACAACTCCCACTTTGTGTAGTGATTCTTTATCTTTTACTCCACGGCCTCTTGCAAGACCCTCGCATTTACTTCTCTTAAACCCCATCTATTAAATATATTAAACAAACCCGGTGACATACAACATCCTTGTCTAAGGGCCTACTTTTTAACTGGGAAATAATTTCCTCTTATCCTACCATTACTCTAACTTGAGCCTCACTATCCTCGTTAAAACTCTTCACTGCTTTCAGTAAACCTACTTCCTACACCATTACAATTGCAAATCTGCCACATTGCCCCCCTATCCCACCCTGTCTACGCCTTTCCAATCCATAAATGCCACCAAGACCTCTTTAGCCTTATCTAAATATGTTTCACTTATATGTTTCACTGTACAACACCTGGTCCACACACCCCCTACCTTTCCTAAAAGCCTCCTTGTATTCATCTGCTATCTATTCTCCGTTTCTTACTCTTATTCTTTCAATTATAACTATTCCATTCACTTTACCAGGTATATCAACAGACTTATTCCCCTATTAATTTTTGCACTCTCTATTATCCCCTTTGCCTTTGATACAAAGGAACTATGCATACTCTTACTGCCAATCCTAGGTACCTTACCCGCCATACATTTATTAAATATTGCACCAACCACACCAAAACTATATCCCCACCCTGCTTTTAACATTTCTATTTTATCCACATCAAAACCCCGGCTGCTCCTTACCCCCCTTTCGTTTACCTATGCCTCACGAACTTTCCCCACACTCACAACTGGTTCCTTACTCACTCATACAAGATGTTATTCCTCCTTGCCTTATACACGTAAATCACAGCTTCCTATCTCATCAACATTTTAACAATTCCTCACAAAATATTTCCTCCATCTCCCAATACCTCTTACTCTCCATTTAATAACTCTCCTCTCCTATTTTAAACTGACAAATCCATTGTTCTCTAGGCTTTTTAACTTGTTAATCTCACTCCCAAAAACTTTTACTTATTTTCAACAATAATTTGTTGGATAAAATTCACCCACTCTCTCATTTGCTCTCTTTTGACCATTTGCTTCACCACTCTCTTAACCTCTCTCTTTTTCTTCCATATACTCTTCCCTCCTTGCATCATTTACTTTGTAAAAAACTTCTCATATGCTAACTTTATCTCCCTTACTACTCTCTTTACATCATCATTCCACCATCGCTCCTCTTCCCCCTGCACCCACTTTCCTGTAACCACCAAACTTTGCTGGTAACACTCTAACACCTACCATTTTTAAACCTACCCCATACCTCTTCGACCCCATTGCCTATGCTCTAATATATATATTTATATATATATATTTATATATATATATATATTATATATATCTATATATATATATTATATATATATATATTATATATATATATATATATATATATATATATATATATATATATATTTATAGATATATAATATATATTATATATATATAATATATTTATATATGTATATAGTGTACCACGAAACGGAGTGGTATTGTTCAGAAACAAACACTGCACTATCCAAGGAGTCAAACCCAGGCTGTTTTGCGCCCGCCTTAGGTAAGCGAAATCACATGACGCTTAGACACCAGACACACACTTAGTGTCTAATGCAATGCGTTTTCGCTCACCATTAAGGCGGGCCGAAGCAGCGTGGGTTCGACTCCTTGGTGGTTAGTGCAGAGTTGTTATGATAAAATAAATATTATAATATATTATATTTTTTTATTAACACACTGGCGATTCCCCAAGGCAGGGTGGCCCGGAAAAAAAGAAAAACTTTGGACCATATTCACTCCATTCACTGTCTTGCCAGAAGGGGGTGCTTTACACTACAGTTTTTTGTAAACTGCAACATTAACAACCCTCCTTCATGAGTGCAGGGCACTGTACTTCCCATCTCCAGGGACTCAAGTTCGGCCTGCCGGTTTCCCTCGAATCCTTCATAAATGTTACTTTGATCACACTCCAACCAAGCACGTCACGTATTAAAACCATTTGTTCTCCAATTCCACTCATATCAAAACACGCTCACGCATGCCTGCTTACTGGAAAGTCAGCCCCTCGCACACAAAAACCCTCTTTACCCCCTCCCTCCAACCTTTCCTAGGCCGACTTCTACCCGCTTCCTTCTCTACAGATGATAAACTCTGAAGTCATTCTGTTTCGCTCCATTCTCTCTACATGTCCGAACTCACCTCAACAAACACCTTCCTCAGCCCTCTGGACCAACAGTTTTGGCAATCCCGCACCTCCTCCTTAACTTCCAAATTACGAATTCTCTGCATTATATTCACACCACACATTAGCCCTCAGACATGACATCTCCACTGACTCCAGCCTTCTCCTCGCTTGGCAACATTCATCATCCATGCTTCACACCCATATATCCATATCCAATTCTTTCATCACCTAATCTTGTTGTTATCCTCATAACCTTACTCTTTCTTGCTGCATTCACTTTTAATTTTCTTCTTTTGCATTTACCCTTCCAAATTCATCCACCAACCTCTGCAAACTTCTCTTCAGAATCTCCAAGAGCACAGTTGTCATCAGCAAAGAGGGCAACTGTTGACATCTCAAATTATGTGTGATTCTTAATTCTTTTAACTCCACGCCTCTTGCCAAGACCTCGCATTTACTTCTATTACAACCCCATATATAAATATATTAAACAACCACGGTTGACTCACACATCCTTGTCTAAGGCCTAACTTTTACTGGGAAAATAATCTCCCTCTTCCTACATACTCTGAAATGAGCTCACCTATCCTTGTTAAAAACTCTTCACTGCTTTCACTAATCTACCTCCTACACCAATACACCTGGCAAAATCTGCCACATTGCCTCCCTATCCACCCTGTCATAGGCCTTTTCCAAATCCATTATATGCCACCAAAAACCTCTTTAGCCTTATCTAAATACTGTTTCACTTATATTTATATATATATATTTATAATATTATATATATTATTTATATATATTTATTATATATATATATATATATATATATATTTTTTTTTTTTTATTATCTCACCGGCCGATTTCCACCAAGCAGGTGGCCCGGAAAAAAAAAAGAAAAAACTTTCACCATCATTCTACTCCATCACTGTCTTGCAGAAGGTGGCTTTACACTACGTTTTTAAACTGCAAACATTTAACCCCTCCTTCAGAGTGCAGGCACTGTACTTCCCATCTACAGGACTCAAGTCCGGCACTGCCGGTTTCCCTGAATCCCTTCATAAATGTTACTTGCTCCACTCCCAACACAGTCAAGTATTAAAAACCATTTGTCTCCATTCACTCCCGCGACAACGTTCCTTTACTGTGAGATTATTAAATGAGGCTAAAATACAAGGTAATTGTCAGGATTGACTTTGTTTCAGGAAACTGTGTTTACCAGAGTGGCAAGAGACGGCAGAGAATCATCTGCTTTGTTTTGACTTGACCTCGACTGTCTAGGCTATAGATAGAGAAAATCCTAGTTGGTTGGTTAATAGGGGTTAACTCTTAGTGGATTACACGAGGGTCATTAAGGCTGCAAGTCCCCTGTTGACCTCCAGTCAACATTACTTTAATAAGCCTTAGAATTACAGCAAAATCTCGGTGCTGAGAAACATGCACCTTAATGTGTGTATATCCTATCCTTTTCTCATCAGGGGTCATATGTATGGTTTCTAAGGTCTTGTATTTTGTCATTCCCATTTAGTGAAACGTGTAATAACAGGCAAAACGAGCGAGTGAAGGAAGCATAGAATTATTTATTTTAATTTACATGAATCGGCAAATTCGTGTAGGTAATTCGGCACAAAGAGCGGTGAAATCTCGGTACTCCGTCCACTAAGCCTCCAGAAACTAGAGCCCTGCAGCCAGACTTTCCCACCGAGCAAGGATGAAGAGGGAAGTGTTGTTGATTTTGGTTGAGCACGTCTTGTCGACAGGCAACACCATCTCACCCTCATCCACACTAATGAAAGGGAAGATAAGCTGGTATCAGCTCCACTGCTGCAAGTAACACACATTATGGGGTCTTACTTTTATTTTGTATTTTTATGTGGTGTCGAAACTTAGCACCAGTACGCCAGCAGTTACTCAGTCACCCTGAGTACCTTAATGACTCTCTGGGGGAGACATTATGGTTCTCTGGGGGAGACATTATGACTCTCTTGGGGAGACATCATGATTCTCTTGGGGGCACATTATGACTTTCTTGGGGAGACATTATGACTCTTGGGGAGACATTATGACTCTCTTGGAGAGATATTATGACTCTCTTGGGGAGATATTATGATTCTCTTGGGGAGATATTATGACTCTTGGGGAGACATTATGACTCTTGGGGAGACATTATGACTCTCTTGGGGAGACATTAGGACTCTCTTGGGGAGACATTTTGACTGTCTTTGGGAGACATTATGACTCTGGGGAGATGTTATGACTCCTCTTGGGGGAGATATATGACTCTCTTGGAAGACATTATGACTCTCTGAATGACAGGAGACATTATGACTCTTGGGGAGACATTATGACTCTTGGAGAGACATTATAACTCTTAGGGAGACATTATGACTCTTAGGTAGACATTATGACTCTCTTAGGGAGACATTTTGACTGTCTTTGGGAGACATTATGACTCTTGGGGAGACATAATAACTCATGTGGGCAGACATATCTCACTGGGAGACAATATAACTCACGTGGCGAGACAATATAACTCACGTGGGGAGACATTATTACTCGTGGGCAGACATAACTTCCCTGGGGAGACAATATAACTCACGTGGGGAGACATTATAGCTCATGTGAGGAGACGTAACTCTCGTGGGAAGACAATATAACTCACGTGGGGAGACATAACTCGTGGGGAGACATAACTCTCGTGGAGAGACATTTTTCTCCCCAATAAAGAAATTATTCTCACCATTTATCACTGCATTACAAACATATCCAAGTATAAGTAATTTAAACGATCATTAATATCCTTGTAACCATTACATACCAGGTTCGTTGTAAGGTATTAAGTATTTCATTATTTATTGATATTACATTCACCTGTATTGTGATGTGGGGGAATAGGATAATGGAACATATTATAAATACTTTCCAGTCATTATATACGTGATGACGATCCAGGAAGGTCCGAAACCTTGTCATAAGTTTCGAGCCGTGGTGTTAAATTCACAATATTGGGATTTACATTATTCTTTCCATGAAATATTTAAGGTTGAGACAACCAACACTCGTAAAACTTGAAACCAAGGTTTATACTAGGTTTATACTAGGTTAAACTAGGTTATTCTAGCTAATACTAGGTTATTCTAGGTACACACTGTGTACCCTACGACATTGCAAATAAAGTAAGAAGCCTCCGAAGCGCTTGAGCGTCTTGAGCGCTTTGAGGTTTTAAACCTGTATTTCCTGAACGCAGGAGGGAGAGATCATGGATTATATCACCTGGAAAATCTAGAGGGACTGTGACCGAACTTGCACACGAAAATCACTCACTACGAAAGCAAAAAGACTTGGCAGACGATGCACCACTCCCCCCAATGAAAGCAGGGGTGTCACTAGCACGTTAAGAGACATATATATAAGTGTCAGGGGCCCGAGGACTGTTCAACTGCCTCCAAGCACACTTAAGGGGGTTACCAACAGGACCCCTGGCAGTCTCAAGTGGCCACTGGACAAGCACCCCTAAAGTCAGTTCCTGATCAGCCGGGCTGTGGCTTCGTACGTTGGTTTGCGTGCAGCGGCAGCAACAGCTGGTTAATCAGGGGGCTGATCCACCAGGAGGCCTCGTCCACAGACGGGCGCGGGGGCGTTGACCCCGAAACTCTCTCCAGGTAAACTTACAGGTAAACTCCCCGCTGCCAAGTACACTAATAAACCGACTAAAACACCATTGTCGAATGGGAAACTGTTTGGAGGAAGGCCCCGGAGTGAAGTATGTCACCAGCTTGGAAGATGGCAGTCTCCCTGTTCTGATGTTACAGCCCTGGAGCGTCTTGGCAAGCACTTTTCCAGAGATGGGGCCATCCCAGCTTGGATCTGTTTGTTGGCAGTGATGAACTAGGGCTGGTAATGGAGCAGCAAGAAGATGTCTCCCTTCAGGGATGGCTATTGCACACATAGTTAGGGTCGGTATTCTTGCTGAGTCTCTAGGTTGTCCGAAGAATATATATATATATATATATATATATATATATATATAATATATATATATTTATATATATATATATATATATATATATATATATATATATATATATATATTACATTAATATATATATATATAGATATATATATATTATATATATATATATATATATATATATATATATATATATATATATAATATATATATATATATATATATATAAGCAATAAGATCACAGTAACAGGTGATTTCAGATATGCAAAACACCACTCGAAAGAATAGAGAAAGTCAAGCGCTTTTCGTGACTATCCACATTATCAAGGAAACGATGAAAGAAAGCATCTCAAGGAAGCTATATAAGGGGGTTATGGTCGGCACCTCTCTATCAGATCCCCAACGGTTTAAACCGTGACGGCGGCGAGCCAAGCCTTGGAAAGGTCCTTGGCAAAAACTCACCCCACAAACTATTCTAACCAAGAATAAGAAATTTTAAAGATATTTGTCCAGTGTATTATTAAATTCTTCCCAATTCTATTACTTATAAATGGATCTAATTTATATAAACCAAATGAAATATTCATATTATTGTTCAAAAATGCTTTTTATGAAAAACAAGATTCAATTATATTCCTGTCGACCTTGGACTTGCTTGATATACTTTCTCAACTTTTTGGAAAATCAATTTGGATGGTTAAAATCTCTTACATCGAATAACTAGAGATTGGAATCTTGTCCAGGTCTAATGCTATATTTATGTTGTTTTAATCTTAGTTCGAGATTGTTACAGTTTGACCGTATAAACTTTATCGCAAATTTTGCAAGGAATCATTATAGACACTCCATCAGCTTTTGGGGGGAAATTCCTTTATCAAAGTTTTCTTTTTTATGTATCGAAGATTTTTGAATACCAACTTTAATATTAAAAGTCTTAAGAAGAGAAGGATATCAACCAAGTTTTCATGGTAAGGGAGACACAACTATTTTTATTTGAATAAGGCTGGTTGTCCCTTTTTTTGGATTGTATAAAAGTATTTCTGGCAACTTTAAAAGAATTTATCAATTACATTTCTTGGGTATTTTAAATCATTACCTATTTCATAAATTTTCGATATTTCCTCATCTATGAACTCAGGACTACAAATTGTAAAGCTCTCAGAAGAAACATTGAGAGAAAACATGGACAGTTTGACTCTATCTTGATGGGCAGGAATATAGTGGGCATAGGAACAGTTATTAGTAGGTTTTCTGTAAATTTTAAATTTGAAGATTCATTATTTACCCTTAAATAATTAAAACATCTAGAAAAGGCAATGAGTTATTTTCTTCAAAAATCAACAGTAAAGTTTATTGAATTGGCTAAGCTATTTAATTTTCCAGGAAATGGTGTATATCTAATTTTGGGCATAAGACACAAAAATATCACATCATATCTGAACCATTTAGCTCTATTAGGGAGGATTGTGTTAAGTAACCTGTTCAAAAAAATTCCCCCTTGTTTAGGTTACTAAGAACAGGTGAAAGGGGATTTCCCATTGCCATACCAAACTTATGAGTGTAAAATTTATCCATTAAATACAAATTTTGCATCAACAATGCAAAAGTTTAATAAGTTTAATGAAGTAGGAACTGGCATGGTAATCATAGTTAACTGAGTTCTTCAGATAAGAAACTTAATAATCATCTACAGGAAACTTTCGTAAAAAGGAAGTAACATCAAAACTAACCATGTTAAATCATTTAGGTCAGTCAAGGAGCTTAATTTTCAACCAAGTCTATGTTGTTTTTACATTAAAGTTTAGAAAATTTTGCCAACAATAGGGCTCAAATATCAACAAGCCATTTGGATAATTTATATGAAAACTGTCCTATGGAGCAAGGAATCCAGTCAGCCAATTATTAGCTCATAGGATTCAAGTTTTCATTTAAATTATCCAAATGGCTTGTTGAGATTTTGAGCCCTATTGTTGGCAAAAATTTCTAACTTTAGTTAAAAACTACATAGCACTTGGTTTGATAAATTAGGCTCTTGACTGCCTAAATGATTTTAAACATGGTTAGTTTGATGTGCTTACTTCCTTGTTTAACGAAAGTTCCTGTTGATGTTTATTAAGTTTCTTAATATCAAGAACTCGTTAACTATGATTTACCATTGCCAGTTCCTACTATCATTATAACACTTATATTAAAAACTTTGCATTGTGATGCAAAAATTTGTATTTTTAATGATAAATTTTACATCAGAAGTTTGGTATGGCAATGGGAAATCCTCTTTCACCTGTTCTAGTAACCTATACATGGAATTTTTTGAAAAAAAGGTTATTAACACATTCCTCCCTAATGAGCTAAATGGTTCAGTATGTTGATGATATTTTGTGTCTTATGCCCAAAATGTAGATATTACACCATTTCCTTGAAAAATTATATAGCTTAGCCCCATTCAATAAAACTTTACTGTTGAATTTGAAGAAAATACACTCTCATGCCTTTTCTAGATGTTTTAATTATTAAGGAGTAATATTAAATTCAAATTTAAAATTTACAGGAAAAACCTACTAATAACTGTTGCCTTTGTCCACTATTATTCCTCGCATCAAAATAGAGTCAAACTGTCTGTTTTTCTCATCAATGTTTCTGAGAGCTTTAGAATTTGTAGTCTGAGGTTCATAGATGAGGAAATATCGAAAATTTATGGAAATAGGTAATGATTTTAAAATACACAAGAATGTAATTGATAAATCCTTTTAAAGTTGCCCAGAATACTTTTTACAATCCAAAAAGGGACAACCCAGCCTTACTTCAAAATTTAAAATATGGTGAGTTCTCCCTAACCCTGAAAACTTGGTTTGATATGCCTTCTCTTCTTGACTTTTAATATTAAAAGTTGTTTTCAAAAAATATCGATACAGTAAAAAATTTTTGCATAAAGAATTTCCCCCCAAAAATGCTTGTTGGATTGTGTCTATAAGATTCCTTGCAAAATTTGCGATAAAGTTTATTACGGTCAAATGGTAAAAAACTCGAACTAAGATTAAAACAAACATAAAATAGCCATTAGACTTGGACAAGATTCCAATGCTCTTATTTATTCATGTAAGAGATTTTAACCATCCAATTATTTTCAAAAAGTTGAGAAAAGTAGTATCAAGCAAGTCCATGGTCGACAGGAATATTAGAACATAAGAACATAAGAAATAAGAGAGAGGAACACTGCAGCAGCCTGTTGGCCCATATAGGCAGGTCCTTTACAATTCATCCCACTAAAAAAACATTTTTGACAACCCAATTTTCAATGCCACCCAAGAAACATGCTCCGATGTGCAAGCCCCTTCAAATCCAACCCTCTCCCACTCATGTACTTATCCAACCTTAAATTTGAAACTACCAAAGTCCTAGCCAATAACCCAACTAGGTAGACTGTTCCACTCATAATACCCTATTCCAAACCAATACTTTCCTATGTCCTTTCTAAATCTAAACTTAATCTAATTTAAATCCATTACTGGGGTTCTCTCTTGAGAGATATCCTCACGTCCTTGTTAATATCCCCTTTTTAATACCTATATCCACTTATATACTTCGATAGGTGTCCTCCCTCTTTCTTGTCTAACAAGTGAATCGTAAACTTAAGAGTCTTCAATCTTTCTTCATAAGGAAGATTTCAATAATGCTATGTATTAATTTAGTCATCCTACGCTGAATGTTTTTCTAACGAATTATGTCCATTCTGTAATATGGAGACCAGGAATTGAGCTGCTAAACTAGGCTGGAGGCCTTACTAATGATGTATAAGACTGAGTATGACCTCTGAGGACTTCTGTTGCTTACACTTCTTGATAAATCCCATGTAATCTATTTGCCTTATTACGTACGTTAGGCATTGCTGTCATTGGTTTAAGGTTGCTGCTTACCATACCCCAAGTCCTTTTTCGCAATCTGTATGGGCTAAGTTCTACATTATTTACTTATCAAGTGCTAGGGTTAGGACACTCCCGAGCTTCAGGAACCTTGCATTTATCTACATTGAACGCATATGACCACTTTTCTGACCAAGAGTAAAGTTTGTCTAAATCCTCCTGAAGTTCCCCTAATATCTACGTTTGAATCAATTACCTACCTATCTTCGTGTCATCAGCGAATTTGTCATATCATTGTAATTCCTTCATCAAGATCATTGATATATATTATAAACAACAAACGGGCCAAGCTGACCGATCCCTGTGGAACGCCACTTGTAAAAACTGATCAACACTCGGATTTAACCCAATTTATGGACACTCTCTGTTCCTGTCTGTGATGACATCATGACTCGATCCACGAGAGCACCTTCCCCCAATGCCATGAGCTGCTATTTCTTCATCAGTCTTTGTGCGGAACTTCTATCAAATGCCTTACTAATATCTAAGTAATAATATCAAATTCTTTGTCATGGTCAAACAGCCTCAAAAGCTTTACTGAAGAAAGTTAATAATTAGTTAGTCCAAGAACCGGCCTCTTGTGAATCCATGTGAGTTTCATTAATCCAAGCTAATGCTTATGAGATGGCTTCTTATATCTCAGCTATTATTGACTCTAGTAAAATTTGCCCTACATTTGAGGGTCAGCTTTTTGGGCGGTAATTTGACGGTACGACTTGTCCCTGTTTTAAAATTAGGAATTACATTCGCCATCTTCTCACATATAGACACTACATGTTTGAAGAGGTAAATTAAAGAATTAGTTAATGGTTCACAGACTTCCATTTTGCTATTCCTTTTAAGAACCTTGAAAAAACCTCATCAGGACCCGGTGGACTTATTTGCTTCAGGTCGGTCTATCTGCTTCACAACCATTATCACTAGTGACTATTGATGTTACATAATTATCTTCTTCTGGTCCACTATAAAAATTAATTACCGGAAATATTATTAGTGTCTTCCTGTGTTAAAAACCCGAGGAGAAAAATAATTATTTAAAATCGAAGACATTATCATTCTCTTTTGTCAGTAAGATCCCATAGTTATTTTTAAGGGGACCTTATCTTATCTCTGACTTTTGTTCTAATATACACTGGAGAAAAACTTTTGGGTTGTTTTAGGAATCTCCATAGACAACTTTAATTCATAGTCCCACGTTTAGGCTTTTCTTATCCCCTTTTTAATGTCCCTCTTTAATGTCAATATACTGATTCATAAGATGACCCTCGCCTCTTTTGATACGCCTATAAATCATTTCTTATGCCTAGTAGAGATTTCAGCCTATTATTCATCCATTTTGGGTCATTTTATATGATCTAATTTCCTTATAAGGGATAAACGTTCTTTGAGCAGCATTGGTATGGTGTTCAGAAAACTGTCATATTGATGCTTCTCTTTCGTTACCCCAATCAACAGATGATAAGTGTTCTCTAAGCCCATTCGTAATCTGCCCTAAGCGAAAATCTGGGACTGTTACTGACGTTATCCTTCTATCATACTTCCATTCATCTAAATGTAATTGATTTGTGGTCGCTAGCACCCCAGTTCCACTGAAATCTTCTAAATTATTAACAAGGGATTTTCATTGTTTGCCAGAACTAAGTCAAGCAGGTTATTTCCCCTTGTAGGTTTCTCCCGTTCATAAACTGCTTCAAAAAACAATCCTTGAATACTTCTAAGAAATGTATGATTCTAAATTCCCAGTCAAGAAATTCCAATCAATATGACTAAAGTTAAAAGTCTCCTGAATTACTTACTTATCGTGCACTTGTATCCGTGGCCCCCCGTGGTAACCAATTTCCCTTCAGTATCTCTACTTCTTTTCCTACCCCCCAAAAAATATAGTCTCCTTGGTCCTATCTAATTTGAGAGGGACGGTATATCACACATAAAATTAATTTTTCATGCCCCCTTGGAAAATTCTATCCAACAGACTCTGTACTGTGTTACTTCAGACTTAATACCCGTTTTTTATGCAACAGTTCAAGCGGATCTCGACCATACCAATGCCACCCACCCCCCTTTCCCGATACTTCTGTTACTGGAACATTTAAAAACCCTGAAGTGACATTCTGCAGGCATTTCCGACATTTTTGAATTAAACACGTCTCAGTAATGGCAAACAAATACATTCTATGTTACCTGCACTTGCAGCAAACTATCTCAACTCGTCCATCTTATTCCTAGCACTGATGGACTTTTGTTGTAAAAAATTTTTATTGACCATCCACTCTCTTTACCTTCCTGCCTACCTTTCTGTTATTCCACTAAACTTATTTCTGTCCTTGTTAATTTTGATGCACCACTGGCTTTCAATATCCACCTCATTTTGCATAATACTAGTTCTCCTAGTAATCATAGTTACTACCCTGCGACTTCATAGTTTTCCCGGCCGAATCCCACATACCACTAACTATTCTGTTAAAGACTAACGCTCCCTTCCACTGCGTTGGCCGTGCTCCCACCCCCACACCTAGTTAAGTGAAACCCCATCCCTGGCATACATGTCATTTCTGCCTAGAAGATGGTCCCAGTTGTCAATGTTTGTTACCGCATTTCCTTACAGTACTTGTCCAGCAAGCAATTGACACCAATTGCTCTGGACAACCACTTCATTTCCAACTCCTCTCTTGGCAAATGCCACATATGGACAGGTTTCCACCCTTCTCATAATTAATCTCTATTGCTGACCTTACTGTAATCAGGTCCTCACTCCTACGTCTGCCAACTATCGTTGCCTCCCAGCATGAGACAGATAATAGGATTGCTTCCCATTACCTTCATGATGTAATTCCAGACGGCTAACATTATCCTTCATCCCAGCCCCAGGAACCCAGGAAAACACATCTCTCCTCCTACTCCTATCCATTCAAAACAGAATGCCCTATCCATGGTACCTAATCTGGCTCTATCCCCAACCATACAATGTTTTTACCTCCTTGGCGTCGTCCGTCGTGATGCTCCGAGTGAGTCGATCTCACATTCGCCACGGTAGCATTTACACCACTTGTAGAATTCGTCAAGACGTTCTCGCAATGGTCTTACATTGGGGTTTCTAGGGATGTTTACTCCACGTTGCCAATGCTTCTTTGGTTGCTCGTTGTGGGCATTCCCAGCAGAACACTCACATTCGTCAGGTAGCACCGAGAATGGTTGGACTTTTCCATGGTAGACTTCTGGTTTCTCGTTGTTTCGCCTCTCCAGCCGTTTTCTTGATCTTCAGGTTGGTTCCATGTTGCCGGCCATGACCAGCCTCCCTCTTAACCTGGGACTCACAACAGATGGATTACTACGGAATCCTCTTGTTTCCTCTTGTTCATAAATGCAGAGTCTTGACAATAATATGAATTTGTTCCTTTGGTTTTATATAATTTGATCCATTTATAATTAATAGTATTTGGGAAGAATTTAATAATACACTGGACAAAATAAATCTTTAAAAATTTCTTATTTCTTGGGTAGTATAGTTTGTGGGGTGAGTTTTGCCAAGGACCTTTCCAAGTTGGCTCGCACCGCGCGTCAACGTGTTTTAAAACCGTTGTGGGATTGTAGTGAGGTGCGACCAGCCCCTTTTAATAGCTTCCTTGGATGCTTTACTTTCATAGTTCCTGATAATGTGAGTAGTCACGAAAAGCGCTTGGTATTTTCTCTATTCTTTCAGAGTGGTTGGTTTTGCATATTATATATATATATATATATATATATTATTATATATATATATATATATATATATATATATATATTATATACTATATATATATATATATATATATTGTATATATATATTATATATATATATATATATATATATATATATATATATATTTATATATATATATATTATATAAGAGGGAATTTTTTTCCCAGTAAAAAGTAGGCCTTAGACAAGGATGGTGATGTCACCGTGGTTGTTTAATATATTTATGCGATGGGGTTGTAAGAGAAGTAAATGCGAGTGGTATTGGCAAGAGGCGTGGGAGTTAAAAGATAAAGAATCACACACAAAGTGGGAGTTGTCACAGCTGCTCTTGGCTGATGACAACTGTGCTTTGGAGATTCTGAAGAGAAGTTGCAGAGATTGGTGGATGAATTGGTAGGGTGTGAAAAGAAGAAAAATAAAGGTGATACAGGAAAGAGTAAGGGTTATGAAGGATAACAAAAAGATTAGGTGATGAAAGATTGAATATCAGTTGGAGGGAGAGAGTATGGAGGAGGTGATCGTATTCAGTATTTGGGAAGTTGGACGGTTCAGGGATGGGTCTATGAAAGATGAGGTGAATCTTAGAAATTGATGAGGGAAAAGAGTGAGTGGTGCACTTAGGAGTCTGTGGAGACAAAGAACTTTGTCCTTGGAGGCAAAGAGGGGAATGTATGAGAGTATAGTTTTACCAACGCTCTTATATGGGTGTGAAGCATGGGTGTGATGTTGCAGCGAGGAGAAGGTGGAGGCAGTGGACGATGTCATGTTGAGGGCAATGTGTGGTGTTGAATATAATGCAGAGAATTCGTAGTTTGGAAGTTAGGAGGTGGGTGCGGGAATTACCAAAAACTGTTGTCAGAGGTCTGAGGAAGGGTTGTTGTGGGTGGTTTCGGACATTTAGAGAGAAATGAAGCGAAACAGAATGACTTCAAGAGTGTATCAGTCTGTAGTGGAAGGAAGGCGGGGTAGGGTTCGGCCTAGGAAGGGTTGGATGGGAGGGGGTAAAGGAGGTTTTGTGTGCGAGGGGCTTGGACCTTCCAGCAGGCAGTGCGTGAGCGTGTTTGATAGGGGTGAATGGATTGGACAAATGGTTTTTAATACTTGACGTGCTGTTGGAGTGTGAGCAAAAGTAACAGTTATGAAGGGCATTCAGGGAAAACGGCAGGCCGGATTGAGTCCTGGAGATGGGAAGTCAGAGCCTGCACTATGAAGGAGGGTATGTTAATGTTTGCAGTTCAAAAATGGTAGTTAAAGCACCCTTTGGCAAGACAGTGATGGGAGTGAATGATGGTGAAAGTTTTACTTTTTCGGGCCACCCTGCCTTGGTGGGGAATCGGCCGGGTGATAATAAAAAAAAAAAAAAAAAAAAAATATATATATATATATATATATTATATATATTCTATTATCACACTGGGACGATTCCCAACCAAAGGGCAGGGTGGCCGAAAAAGAAAATTTTCCAATCATTCACGCCATCACTGTCTTGCCAGAAGGTTGCTTTTACACTACAGTTTTGAAACTGCAACATTAACACCCTCCAGTGTGCAGGACTGTACTTCCCATCTCCATGGACTCAAGTCCGGCTGCCGGTTTCCCTGAATCCCTTCATAAATGTTACTTTGCTCCCACTCCACCGCACGTCAAGTATGAAAAACCATTTGTCTCCATTCACTCCTATCAAACACGCTCACGCATGCTGCTGGAAGTCCAAGCCCCTCGCACACAAAACCTCCTTTTACCCCTCCCTCAACCTTTCCCTGGCCGACCCCTACCCCGCCTTCCTTCCACTACAGACTGATACCACTCTTGAACTGACTTACTAACGCGAACGGGCGGAGTTTTGTGAGACTCTATGGCCCGCCGGGTTCAATCCCGGCCTGGGGGTATGGTTTTACACTCTTGAAGTCATTCTGTCTTCGCTCCATTCTCCTACATGTCTGAACCACCTCAACAACCCTTCCTCAGCCCTCTGGACAACAGTTTTTGGTGAATCCCGCACCTCCTCCTAACTTCAAAACTACGAATTCTCTGCATTTTATTCACACCACACATTGCCCTCAGACATGACATCTCCACTGCCTCAGCCTTCTCCTCACTGCAACATTCATACCATGCTTCACACCCTAGATAAAGAGCGTTGTAAACTATATTCTCAATACATTTCCCCTCTTTTGCCTCCCAAGGACAAGTTCTTTGTCTCCACAGGCACTCCTAAGTGCACCACTCACTCTTTTTCCCTCATCAATTTTATGATTCACCTCATCTTTCTAGGACCCATCATCTACACGTGCTACTCCCAATATCTGAATACGTTCACCTCCTCCATACTCTTCCCTCCAATCTGATATTCAATCTTTCAACACCTAATCTTTTTGTTATCTCATACCTTACTCTTTCCTGTATTCACTTTAATTATTTCTTCTTTTGCACACCCTACCCAAATTTCCTCCACCAATCTCTGCCAACTTCTCTTCAGATCTCCCAAAGAGCACAGTGTCATCAGCAAAGAGCCAGCTGTGACAACTCCCACTTTGTGTAGTGATTCTTTATCTTTTACTCCACGGCCTCTTGCAAGACCCTCGCATTTACTTCTCTTAAACCCCATCTATTAAATATATTAAACAAACCCGGTGACATACAACATCCTTGTCTAAGGGCCTACTTTTTAACTGGGAAATAATTTCCTCTTATCCTACCATTACTCTAACTTGAGCCTCACTATCCTCGTTAAAACTCTTCACTGCTTTCAGTAAACCTACTTCCTACACCATTACAATTGCAAATCTGCCACATTGCCCCCCTATCCCACCCTGTCTACGCCTTTCCAATCCATAAATGCCACCAAGACCTCTTTAGCCTTATCTAAATATGTTTCACTTATATGTTTCACTGTACAACACCTGGTCCACACACCCCCTACCTTTCCTAAAAGCCTCCTTGTATTCATCTGCTATCTATTCTCCGTTTCTTACTCTTATTCTTTCAATTATAACTATTCCATTCACTTTACCAGGTATATCAACAGACTTATTCCCCTATTAATTTTTGCACTCTCTATTATCCCCTTTGCCTTTGATACAAAGGAACTATGCATACTCTTACTGCCAATCCTAGGTACCTTACCCGCCATACATTTATTAAATATTGCACCAACCACACCAAAACTATATCCCCACCCTGCTTTTAACATTTCTATTTTATCCACATCAAAACCCCGGCTGCTCCTTACCCCCCTTTCGTTTACCTATGCCTCACGAACTTTCCCCACACTCACAACTGGTTCCTTACTCACTCATACAAGATGTTATTCCTCCTTGCCTTATACACGTAAATCACAGCTTCCTATCTCATCAACATTTTAACAATTCCTCACAAAATATTTCCTCCATCTCCCAATACCTCTTACTCTCCATTTAATAACTCTCCTCTCCTATTTTAAACTGACAAATCCATTGTTCTCTAGGCTTTTTAACTTGTTAATCTCACTCCCAAAAACTTTTACTTATTTTCAACAATAATTTGTTGGATAAAATTCACCCACTCTCTCATTTGCTCTCTTTTGACCATTTGCTTCACCACTCTCTTAACCTCTCTCTTTTTCTTCCATATACTCTTCCCTCCTTGCATCATTTACTTTGTAAAAAACTTCTCATATGCTAACTTTATCTCCCTTACTACTCTCTTTACATCATCATTCCACCATCGCTCCTCTTCCCCCTGCACCCACTTTCCTGTAACCACCAAACTTTGCTGGTAACACTCTAACACCTACCATTTTTAAACCTACCCCATACCTCTTCGACCCCATTGCCTATGCTCTAATATATATATTTATATATATATATTTATATATATATATATATTATATATATCTATATATATATATTATATATATATATATTATATATATATATATATATATATATATATATATATATATATATATTTATAGATATATAATATATATTATATATATATAATATATTTATATATGTATATAGTGTACCACGAAACGGAGTGGTATTGTTCAGAAACAAACACTGCACTATCCAAGGAGTCAAACCCAGGCTGTTTTGCGCCCGCCTTAGGTAAGCGAAATCACATGACGCTTAGACACCAGACACACACTTAGTGTCTAATGCAATGCGTTTTCGCTCACCATTAAGGCGGGCCGAAGCAGCGTGGGTTCGACTCCTTGGTGGTTAGTGCAGAGTTGTTATGATAAAATAAATATTATAATATATTATATTTTTTTATTAACACACTGGCGATTCCCCAAGGCAGGGTGGCCCGGAAAAAAAGAAAAACTTTGGACCATATTCACTCCATTCACTGTCTTGCCAGAAGGGGGTGCTTTACACTACAGTTTTTTGTAAACTGCAACATTAACAACCCTCCTTCATGAGTGCAGGGCACTGTACTTCCCATCTCCAGGGACTCAAGTTCGGCCTGCCGGTTTCCCTCGAATCCTTCATAAATGTTACTTTGATCACACTCCAACCAAGCACGTCACGTATTAAAACCATTTGTTCTCCAATTCCACTCATATCAAAACACGCTCACGCATGCCTGCTTACTGGAAAGTCAGCCCCTCGCACACAAAAACCCTCTTTACCCCCTCCCTCCAACCTTTCCTAGGCCGACTTCTACCCGCTTCCTTCTCTACAGATGATAAACTCTGAAGTCATTCTGTTTCGCTCCATTCTCTCTACATGTCCGAACTCACCTCAACAAACACCTTCCTCAGCCCTCTGGACCAACAGTTTTGGCAATCCCGCACCTCCTCCTTAACTTCCAAATTACGAATTCTCTGCATTATATTCACACCACACATTAGCCCTCAGACATGACATCTCCACTGACTCCAGCCTTCTCCTCGCTTGGCAACATTCATCATCCATGCTTCACACCCATATATCCATATCCAATTCTTTCATCACCTAATCTTGTTGTTATCCTCATAACCTTACTCTTTCTTGCTGCATTCACTTTTAATTTTCTTCTTTTGCATTTACCCTTCCAAATTCATCCACCAACCTCTGCAAACTTCTCTTCAGAATCTCCAAGAGCACAGTTGTCATCAGCAAAGAGGGCAACTGTTGACATCTCAAATTATGTGTGATTCTTAATTCTTTTAACTCCACGCCTCTTGCCAAGACCTCGCATTTACTTCTATTACAACCCCATATATAAATATATTAAACAACCACGGTTGACTCACACATCCTTGTCTAAGGCCTAACTTTTACTGGGAAAATAATCTCCCTCTTCCTACATACTCTGAAATGAGCTCACCTATCCTTGTTAAAAACTCTTCACTGCTTTCACTAATCTACCTCCTACACCAATACACCTGGCAAAATCTGCCACATTGCCTCCCTATCCACCCTGTCATAGGCCTTTTCCAAATCCATTATATGCCACCAAAAACCTCTTTAGCCTTATCTAAATACTGTTTCACTTATATTTATATATATATATTTATAATATTATATATATTATTTATATATATTTATTATATATATATATATATATATATATATTTTTTTTTTTTTATTATCTCACCGGCCGATTTCCACCAAGCAGGTGGCCCGGAAAAAAAAAAGAAAAAACTTTCACCATCATTCTACTCCATCACTGTCTTGCAGAAGGTGGCTTTACACTACGTTTTTAAACTGCAAACATTTAACCCCTCCTTCAGAGTGCAGGCACTGTACTTCCCATCTACAGGACTCAAGTCCGGCACTGCCGGTTTCCCTGAATCCCTTCATAAATGTTACTTGCTCCACTCCCAACACAGTCAAGTATTAAAAACCATTTGTCTCTGGGAGGGTCCTGGGGTGGTTTTTTCCTGAGGACTGGTCCTGGTGTTTTTTTCCGAGGGCTGTGCCCGGTGTTCTTTTTTCCTGAGGACGTGTCCTGGGGATGTTTCCTGAGGGCTGTGCCTGGTGTGTTTTTTCCTAGGACGGCCTGGGGTGTTTTTTTCCCCAGGCTGTGTCCTGGATGGGCTTGTTTCCTGAGGACTGTGTCATGGTGTGCTTGTTTCCTAAGGACTGTGTCCTGGTGTACTTGTTTCCTGATGACTGTGTCCTGGTGTACTTGTTTCCTGAGGACTGGGTCCTTGTGTGCTTGTTTCCTGAGAACTGTGCCCTGGTGTGATTGTTTCCTGAGAACTGTGCCCTGGTGTGCTTGTTTGCTGAGGACTGTGTCATGGTGTGCTTGTTTACTGAGGACTGTGTCCTGGTGTGCTTGTTTCCTGAGAACTGTGCCCTGGTGTGATTGTTTCCTGAGAACTGTGCCCTGGTGTACTTGTTTGCTGAGGACTGTGTCATTGTGTGCTTGTTTACTGAGGACTGTGTCCTGGTGTGCTTGTTTCCTGAGAACTGTGCCTTGGTGTGAATGTTTCCTGAGAACTGTGTCCTGGTGTGATTGTTTCCTGAGAATTTTGCCCTGGTGTGCTTGTTTGCTGAGGACTTTGTTTTGGTGTGCGTGTTTACTGAGGTCTGTGCCCTGGTGTGCTTGTTTGCTGAGGACTGTTCCCTGGTGTGATTGTTTACTGAGGACTGTGCCCTGGTGTGCTTGTTTACTGAGGACTGTGTCCTGGTGTGCTTGTTTACTGAGGACTGTTTCCTGGTGTGCATGTTTACTGAGGACTGTGTCCTGGTGTGCTTGTTTACTGAGGACTATGTCTTGGTGTGCATGTTTCCTGAGAACTGTGCCCTGGTGTGCTTGTTTACTGAGGACTGTGTCCTGGTGTGCTTGTTTACTGAGGACTGTGTCCTGGTGTGCTTGTTTCCTGAAAACTGTGCCCTGGTGTGCTTGTTTGCTGAGGACTGTGCCCTGGTGTGATTGTTTACTGAGGACTGTGCCTTGGTGTGATTGTTTACTGAGGACTGTGCCCTGGTGTGATTGTTTCCTGAGAACTGTGTCCTGGTGTGCTTGTTTCCTGAGGACTGTGTCCTGGTGTGATTGTTTCCGGAGGACTGTGTCCTGGTGTGCTTGTTTCCTGAGGACTGTGTCCTGGTGTGCTTGTTTACTGAGGACTGTGCCCTGGTGTGATTGTTTCCTGAGAACTTTGCCATGGTGTGCTTGTTTCCTGAGAACTGTGCCCTGGTGTGCTTGTTTCCTGAGGACTGTGTCCTGATGTGCTTGTTTCCTGAGGGCTGTGTCCTGGTGTGCTTGTTTCCTAAGGACTGTGTCCTGGTGTACTTGTTTCCTGAGGACTGTGTCCTGGTGTACTTGTTTCCTGTGGACTGTGTCCTTTTGTGCTTGTTTCCTGAGAACTGTGCCCTGGTGTGATTGTTTCCTCAGAACTGTGCCCTGGTGTGCTTGTTTGCTGAGGACTGTGTCATGGTGTGCTTGTTTAACTGAGGGGCTGTGGTCCTGGGGGTGCTTGTTTCCTGAGAACTGTGCCCTGGTGTGATTGTTTCCTGAGAACTGTGCCCTGGTGTACTTGTTTGCTGAGGACTGTGTCATGGTGTGCTTGTTTACTGAGGACTGTGTCCTGGTGTGCTTGTTTCCTGAGAACTGTGCCCTGGTGTGAATGTTTCCTGAGAACTGTGTCCTGGTGTGATTGTTTCCTGAGAACTGTGCCCTTGTGTGCTTGTTTGCTGAGAACTGTGTTTTGGTGTGCTTGTTTACTGAGGACTGTGCCCTGGTGTGCTTGTTTGCTGAGGACTGTTCCCTGGTGTGATTGTTTACTGAGGACTTTGCCCTGGTGTGCTTGTTTACTGAGGACTGTGTCCTGGTGTGCTTGTTTACTGAGGACTGTGTCCTGGTGTGCTTGTTTACTGAGGACTGTGTCCTGGTGTGCTTGTTTACTGAGGACTATGTCTTGGTGTGCATGTTTCCTGAGAACTGTGCCCTGGTGTGCTTGTTTACTGAGGACTGTGTCCTGGTGTGCTTGTTTACTGAGAACTGTGCCCTGGTGTGCTTGTTTTCTGATGACTGTGTCCTGGTGTGCTTGTTTCCTGAGGAGTGTGTCCTCGTGTGCTTGTTTCCGGAGGACTGTGTCCTGGTGTGCTTGTTTCCTGAGGACTGTGTCCTGGTGTGCTTGTTTCCTGAGGACTGTGTCCTGGTGTGCTTGTTTTCCGATGACTGTGTCCTGGTGTGCTTGTTTCTTGAGGAGTGTGTCCTGGTGTGCTTGTTTCCTGAGGACTGTGTATTAGTGTGCTTGTTTCCTGAGGACTGTGTCCTGGTGTGCTTGTTTCTTGAGGACTGTGTCCTAGTATGTTTGTTTCCTGAGGACTGTGTCCTGGTGTGCTTGTTTCCTGAGGACTGTGTCCTGGTGTGCTTGTTTCCTGAGGAGTGTGTTGGTGTGCTTGTTTCCTGAGGACTGGTGTCCTGGTGTTTTGTTTTCCCGAGGACTGTGTCCTGGTGTTCTTGTTTTTCCTGAGGACTGTGTCCTGGTGTGCTTGTTTCCTGAGGGCTGTGTCCTGGTGTGCTTGTTTCCTGAGGACTGTGTCCTGGTGTGCTTGTTTCCTATGGACTGTGTCCTGGTGTGCTTGTTTCCTGAGGACTGTGTCCTGGTGTGCTTGTTTCCTGAGGACTGTGTCCTGGTGTGTTTGTTTCCTGAGGACTGTGTCCTGGTGTGCTTGTTTCCTGAGGAGTGTGTCCTGGTGTGCTTGTTTCCTGAGGACTGTGTCCTGGTGTGCTTGTTTCCTGAGGAGTGTGTCCTGGTGTGCTTGTTTCCTGAGGACTGTGTCCTGGTGTTCTTGTTTCCTGAGGACTGTGTCCTGGTGTTCTTGTTTCCTGAGGACTGTGTCCTGGTGTGCTTGTTTCCTGAGGGCTGTGTCCTGGTGTGCTTGTTTCCTGAGGACTGTGTCCTTGTGTGCTTGTTTTTCCCAAGGACTGTGTCCCCGGTGTACTTTTTATCTGAGGACTGTGTCCTGTGTACTTGTTTCCTGAGGACGTGTCCTGGTGTGCTAGTTTCCTGAGGGACTGTGTCCTGGTGAACTTGTTTCCTGAGGACTGTGTCCTGGTGTACTTGTTTCCTGAGGACTGTGTCCTGGTGTACTTGTTTCCTGAGGACTGTGTCCTGGTGAACTTGTTTCCCCGAGGACTGTTTCCCTGGTGTGCTTGTTTTTCCCGAGGACTGTGTCCCGGTGTACTTGTTTCCTGAGGGCTGTGTCCGGTGTACTTGTTTCCTGATTACTGTGTGCTGATGTACTTGTTTCCTGAGGAGGGGTGTCCTGGTGTACTTGTTTCCTGAGGACTGTGTCCTGGTGTACTTGTTTCCTGAGGACTGTGTCCTGGTGTACTTGTTTCCTGATTACTGTGTGCTGATGTACTTGTTTCCTGAGGAGTGTGTCGTGGTGTACTTGTTTCCTGAGGACTGTGTCCTGGTGTACTTGTTTCATGAGGACTGTGTCCTGGTGTACTTGTTTCCTGAGGACTGTGTCCTGGTGTACTTGTTTCCTGAGGACTGTGTATGTCGTTATCTTAGCTTCAGTGGTCCTTCCGTCCTCCAATGTTGCCAGTGTTTTTTAATCTCTCGTTATAGTTTACATCACATTGCTGCTGTACTAGGCTGGTTGTGAACCTCCGCCATTTCTTCTTATGAGTGACTGACACAGGTTATGGACATGCTCGTTAATGGCTCTAGTTGAGTTTCCGGAAAGATAATCTTAGATTATCTTCCTAGAAACTCAACTGAATGACTTATGCAGCATGACTTATGCAGCATGATTCATGCAGCATGACTTATGCAGCATATTTTCTGCATAAGTTATTCAGTTGATGTGCGCCTTGAAGGTGCACTCAATACTATCCTCACCCCGAAAAGTCCTCCTCAAGTGAGAGTTGTAGGCGGTATTACGCAAGTCCATACTCAGTTTCCGGCGTGTGAATGGCTATTTGTAGCAAAAGTCGCAAAGCTACACTTGTGGTAGGCGCGTATGTGACAGACAGAATTCATGACAAGTGTTCATTAGAAAAGATTGAACACAAGTTTTTTTATACCTATGTCCTCGGTGTGTGTTAACCTTTAATTAGCCAGCTGGGGCAGGTGTGTTTAAGCAGCGCCACCTGTAGCGCTGTCAGGCGCTTGCATATTATTCATGGAGTGGAATGAATCTAGCGTGCTGCTAGCTGTGTTGTCGACGGCTCCAGCTCCCCCTCCCCCAGGCTGACCCCTGCGCTCCCTTCATGTTCACCTGTTGCTACGCGGCCTCGCGCACGTCACTCATACCCTCTTGTTGCACTCTTCACTCACTTCATATAGAACCATAATTTTTAAACGGGTGGACGGATAAACCGGCCTCAGTCAGATTACCAAAAGATCCAGCTGCGGATTATGACTAAAATCCGAATCAGGAAACACTTGTACTGTTTCCTGACCAACCTCACCTAATCTAACCTACACTGACAAAGGAGTGGTAGTAGCAGGTGGCAACGTATGGCGTAGTGGGTCACATTAAATTCCGATCTGCGTCATTTATGTTATTTTCGTTGTAGAAATAAATATTATTATAATAATTAGTCTCCCTCAAGGGTTGAATTTGTCGTCAGATAATCTCCAGTGCAAACCTGCTTAGAAATTATTCCAATGCATTTTACCTTATGGATCCTCTACACCAGACTCGGGAAGCTGATGTGTGGTCCTTTACACCTGATTCGGGATGCAGATGTGTGGTCCTCTACATCTGACTCGGGATGTACATATGTGGTCCTCTGCAACTGACTCGGGATGCAGATGCGTGGTCCTCTACACCTGACTCGGGATGCAGATGTGTGGTCCTCTACACCTGACTCGGGATGCAGATGTGTGGTCCTCTACATTTGACTAGGGATGCAGATGTGTGGTTCTTTACACCTGACTCGGGATGCAGATGTGTGGTCCTCTACACCTGACTCGGGATGCACATATGTGGTCCTTTACACTTGACTAGGGATGCAGGTGTGGTCCTCTTCGTCTCACTCGGGATGCAGATGTGTGGTCCTCTACAATTGACTCGGGATGCAGATGTGTGGTCCTCTTCACCTGACTCGGGATGCAGGTGTGTAGTTCAGCTGTTCTTACGTACTTCCAACAAGGATTTTAACCCTGACAGGCTTTCTCTGTTATGAGTCTGACTTGTGTAACTCAAGCTGAACACTGGCAACACTGACACCTCACACTTAACACCATAACACTAGCAACACTGACACCTCACACTTAACACCATAACACTAGCAACACTGACACTTCACATTTACCACCAAAACACTAGCAACACTGATATCTCACACTTAGCACAATAACACTACCAACACTGACACCTCACACTTAACACCATAACACTAGCAACATTGACACCTCACACTTAACACCATAACACTGGCAACACTGACACATGACACTTAACACCATAACACTAGCAACACTGACACCTGACACTTAACACCATAACACTAGCAACACTGACACCTGACACTTAACACCATAACACTAGCAACACTGACACCTGACACTTAACACCATAACACTAGCAACACTGACACCTGACACTTAACACCATAACACTAGCACACACTGACACCTGACACTTAACACCATAACACTAGCAACACTGACACCTGACACTTAACACCATAACACTAGCAACACTGACACCTGACACTTAAACCATAACACTAGCAACACTGACACCTGACACTTAACACCATAACACTAGCAACACTGACACCTGACACTTAACACCATAACACTAGCAACACTGACACCTCACACTTAACACCATAACACTAGCAACACTGACACCTCACACTTAACACCTAACACTAGCAACACTGACACCTCACACTTAACACCATAACACTAGCAACACTGACACCTCACACTTAACTCCATAACTCTAGTAACACTGATATCTCACACTTTAGCACCATAGCACTAGCAGCACTGACACTTCACATTTAACACCAAAACACTAGCAACACTGATATCCCACAGTTAACACAATAACACTAGCAACACTGACACATCACACTTGACACCATAACACTAGCAACACTGACACCTCCACTTAACACCATAACACTAGCAACACTGCACTTCACAGTTAACACCATAACATTAGCGACAATGACACCTCACACTTGACGCCATAACACTAGCGAGAATGACACCTCACACTTAACACCATAACACTAGTGACACTGATACCTCACATTTAACACCATAACACTAACAACACTGACACCTTACTCTTAACACCATAACACTAGCAACACTGTGACACCTCGCACATAACTTTATAAGACAGCAACACTGTAAACACCTCACACATAACACCATAACACTAGCAACACTGTGACACCTCGCACATAACATTATAACACTAGCAACACTGTAATAAACTCACATATAACACCATAACACTAGCAACACTAACACCTCACACAAAACACCATATCACTAGCAATACTGTAACACTGCAACACCTCACACATAACACCATAGCAATAGCTACACCGCAACACCTCATACACAAGAACACTAGCAACTCTGGGGACACTATAACACCTCACCACTTGAGAAAATTTCTGTCTCAAAATATGTTTTTTTTTTTTTTTTTTTTTATATATTCGCCGGTATTCTCCCGGCCCGGGTCTTTTCCAAGTAGTGGTGACCCGGCCTTGGCTCCCTATCTGGGGAGTGTCTCGAGACCTAAGTCTCCCATGGGAGGAAGGACAAGTATCTCCTCATCTTTGGGACCAAGTGTCCCCAGACCTAGCCACATTCCCCGCCCTCACGGGGCTCGTAGGGAGAAGCTAGGCCTCTGGTCTGCCATCTACCCCGCCTCAAAGGGGCTCGTGGGGATGGCAGTCTTATGAGCTGCAGATGGTAGCAAGCTCAGACGATGTTCAAAATATGTAAACATTGGATAATTATTATTTAATTCGCTGATAATATTCCTTCTACGATAATTATTCTTATAGTAAAACATTATTCTTGAAATAAAATAACTGGCAATACAATGAGGGAATATTACTGGTAAATATTCAAGATATTCTGCTTAACATACCGGTTTTGTATACTAAATACAGTAGTGAGAATACCAGATATAATGTGGAGTATACCAGAGAAAGGGTTGAGTATGCTGGTTTATAGCTGTAAACTACGGAAAGAATACTCGAGTATAGTTCAGGACATTTTTTAAAGCAAACGTTTCGCCACGAGGGGCTTTATCAGTCCTGATGTAGCCCCTTGTGGCTTTAACCCTTTTTACTGGGTATAGCACTGAGTATAACTGTATTGTTTTGCATTAACACAGATTATAGTGTTGTGTATACCAGGTATCGTGTTAAGTATACCAAGTGTAGTAGATAGTATTCTAGGCGAATTGCTGAGAGTTGAATATACCAGGTCAAGAGTTGAGTATGCCAGGTACAGTTGATGATTAAGACACATGTGCAACAGTTAGGTATCTTGATTCCGAAATGTTTCGCCAGCACAGTAGGCTTCTTCAGTCGAATTTTGAGGAGGCAACAGAAGCAGTAGAGATATAATCAGCCCATCCCCCTCGAACACGTAGTTTTGAGGTGGTCAGTCCCTCAGCCTGAAGAAGAGTTCACCTCCACAGCTTGGAACAATGTGAAGCAGCATCTGTTTCGGAATAAAGTTACCTAACTGTTGCACATGTGTCATATTTATCAACTTGTCGGTATTATATATCATTATCACATTCACAGTGTTGAGTGTTCTACGAGAGGGAGCAGAAGCATTGTCTAAACCACTAGCTATGATCTACAGTAAATCAACGGATACGGGACAGTTACCAGGGATCTGGTAGACAGAAAATGTGGGCCCAGCATTTAAGAAAGGAAACAGAAAGGAGGCATTAAATAGGTTGTTCTCACAAGGTGACGTTCATGACAGAAGCATTAAGGAGTGTTAATGAAAAAAAGTGGCGTTGCAAATAAGCTAAAGATTTAGATTGGGATTTAATTGATTTTATTTCGCCAAAAGTAGTGGGATTTTATTTATCAAAAAACTGGGGGGGCAAAGGCAAGTGAAGTAGC
>NC_069405.1:86887296-86926645 GCF_026875155.1 Cherax quadricarinatus
TGTGTGGTGGAAATTTGTCTGTGTGTGGCGGTGATAGTCTGTGTGTGATGGTGATGGCTGTGTGTGGTGGTGACAGTCTGTGTGTGGTGGTGATGGTTTGTTTGTGGTGGTGATAGTCTGTTTTGGTGAGGGGTCGTGTGTGGTGGTGATAGTCTGTGTGTAGTGGTGATGGTCTGTGTGTGGTGGTGTGGTCTGTGTGGGGTGGTGAGGTCTGTGTGTGGGGGGTGTATCTGTTTGTGGTGATAGTCTGTGTGTGGTGGTGATAGTCGTGTGTGGGGTGTAGCTGTGTGGGCGGTGTAGCTGTGCGTGGCGGGATAGTTGTTTGACGTGAAGTCTGTGTGTGTTGGTGATAGTCTGTATGTGGTGGTGATAGTCTGTGTGGTGGTGATAGTCTGTGTGTGGGGGTGACTGTGTGTGGTGGTGATAGTCTGGTGTGTGGGGGTGACTGTGTGTGGTGGTGATAGTCTGTGTGTGGGGGTGACTGTGTGTTGGTGGTGATAGTTGTGTGTCGGGGTGATGTGGTGGTGATTTGTGTGTGGGGGTGACTGTGGTGGTGATAGTCTGTGTGTGGGGGTGATTGTGTGTGGGGGTGATGGTCTATGTGTTGTGTACTCACCTAGTTGTGGTTACAGTGGTCAATCACAGCTCCTGGCCCAGCCTCTTCACTGGTCGCTATAGTATAAAGAGTACTCTTCCTCCTCCATGAGCTTTATCACACCTCTTCTTAAAGCTATGTATGGATCCTGCTTCCACTACATCACTTCCCCAAACTATTCTATTTCCCTGACACCTCTGTGACTGAAGAAAAACTTCCTAACATCCCTGTGATTCATCTGAGTCATCAACGTCGATTTGTGACCCCTTGTGGATGTGTCCCATCTCTGGAACATCCTGTTTGTGTCCACCTTGTCATATCCACCTACCTCCCTTGTCCTCCAGTGTCTTCATGTCGATTTCCCTTCACCTCTCCTCGTAAGACATGCCCCTTAGCTCCGAGACTAGTCTTGTTGCAGATCTTTGCTTGGCTAGGTGTGGGTTCCAAAATGGTGCTGCATACTCCAATACAGGCCTGCATACATGGTTTACAGGTTCCCGGAACGATTCCTTATTGAGTTTGTCGAAATGCTGCTCTTAGGTTTGCTAGGCGCCTGTATGCTGCAGTAGTTATTTGGTTGATGTGTGCCCCAGGGGATGTACCCGGTGTTATACTTACCCCAAGATCCTTTTCCTTGAGTGAGGTTTGTAGTCTCTGGCCCCTAGACTGTGCTCCGTCTGCAGTCTTCTTTGCTCTTCCCCAATCTTCATGACTTTGCACTTAGTAGGGTTGAACTCCAGGAGCCAGTTTCTGGACCAGGCCTGCAGCCTGTCCCGATCCCTTTGTAGTTTCTGCGTGGTCCTCGTCCCATTGAATTATTCTCATCAACTTCATATCATCTGCAAACAAGGACACTTCTGAGTCTATTCCTTCTGTAATGTCGTTCACAAATACCAGAAACAGCACCGGCCCTATGACTGACCCCTGTTTCACCCCGTTCGTTACAGGCGCCCACTCTGACACTTGGTCACGTACCATGATTTGCTGATGTCTTCCCGACAGGTATTCCCTGATCCAATTGGAGAACTTCCCATTATCCCTGCCGGGGTCCTCCACCCTTTACTAATCTCTTGTGTGGAACTGTCTAAAAAGCCTTCTTACAGTCCAAGGAAATGCAATCTACCCACCCCTCTCTCTGTCGTCTTACTGCTGTCACCCTGTCACAGAACTCCAGTGGTTTGTGACAGGTTTTCCCGTCCCTGAAATCATGCGGGGGTGTCGTTGATAAGCCCCTTTCCTTTCTAGGTGCTCCACCACTCTTCTCCTGATAATCTCCATGATTTTGCATTACTATACATTCAGTGACATGGTCTGTAGTTTAATGCTTCCTGTCTGCATTTGCTGTCTTCCATACCTCAGATAGTGGCTCTTTTTCGATGATGTGTTGAAGATTGTTGTTAGTGGGCACACATAGTGCCTCTGCTCCCTCTCTCGGGAAACCCATGGAGAGATGTTATCCGGCCCCATCGCCTTTGAGGTATTAGCTCGCTTAGCAGCCTCTTCACTGCTTCCTCGGTTGTATGTATTGCGTCCAACACTGATGGGGTACCCACCTCTCCGTCTTTTTGGAGTCCCTTCTATACCTCTGTGAACACTTTTTGAATCTCATGTTGAGCTCTTCACATACTTCACGGTCGTTTCTTGTTATCTCCCTTCCTTCCTTCTTCAGCCTGATTACCTGGGCCTTAATTGTTGTTTTCTTCTTGATGTGGCTGTACAACAGTTTCGGGTCAGATTTGGCTTTCGTTGCTATGTCATTTTCGTACTTTCGTTGGGCCTCCCATCTTACCTGCACACATTCTTTTCCGGCTCTACGACTGTTCTTATTTTCCTGGGTCCCTTGACTTCTATACTTCTTCTATTCTCTAGCACACTTGATTTTGGCCTCTCTACACCTTTGAGTGAACCAAGGGCTCATCCTGGCCTTCTCCTCACCTTCCTTGCATATTGTTATCACATATTCCATCATCTCATTTACTGACTTCCCTGCCACTGCTCTGTCCCACTGAACCTCATGCAGGAAATTCTTCATGCATGTGTAGTCCCCACTCTTGAAGTTTGGCTTCAGTCGTCTGCCCTTCTTGCTACCCTCTCAGAACAAGTGGTCATTGGCCCCAAGGGGTCTTTCACATGTGATGTCCTCAACATCTGCACTATTCAAGGTGAATTCTAGGGCCAGTCTTGCTGGTTGTTTTTTCCTTTTCCTCTCTCTCTCCTCTCTCTCTCTCTCTCTCTCTCTCTCTCTCTTCTCTCTCTCTCTCTCTCTCTGTGGTGGTGATAGTCTGTGTGTGGTGGTGATTTGGGCTGTGTGTGGTGATGATTTGTCTGTGTTGTGTGGCAGGGGATAGTCTGTGTGTGGTGTGATAGTCTGTGTGTTTGTGGTGGTGATTGTCTGTGTGTGGTGGTGAAGTGGTTTTGTGGGGGTGTGTCTGTGTGGGTTTCATCTGTCCTCCCCCTTACGGGGTTTTTGGGGGTAAAACCCCCCCCCCATTTGGATATTGTGTGTTTACATGGTTATAAACATACTAATTACCGAGGGGCCACCCTTAGTCTAGGACACCTAGCATGGCTAGGCATTTCTTCCAATCATTATATATTCTTCCAATCATTATATATTCTTCCAATCATTATATTGTGGCTTTTTGTTCTTCTGACACATATATATTTATATCCACAAGAAGAAATTAATGATGGTTGTTGGGGTATAACTAGGTGAGGACAGAAGCTTGACCAGTGTTGAACTCTGAACCAGCTCGTCCCAGGGCTGTGTCGACAGGTTTCTGGAATAACTTAAGGACATCACCCTCTGCTTCGTAAATGTGACCCTCAGAACTGCTGTGTGGTGGTGATAGTCTGTGTGTGGTGGTGATAGTCTGTGTATGGTGGTGATGGTCTGTGTATGGTTGTGATGGTCTGTGTGTGGATGGTGATAGTCAGTGTGTGGTGGATGGTCTGTGTGTGTGGTGAATTGGGATGAGGCTGTGTATGGCGATAATGGTACTGTGTGTGGTAGTGATTTTGAGTCTGTGTGTGGTGGTGAATAGTCTGTGTGTGGTGGTGATAGTCTGTGTGTGGTGGTGATGGTTTGTGTGTGGTGGTGATGGTCTGCTGGTGTGGTGGTGATAGTCAGTGTGGTGGTGATAGTCTCTTGCGTGGTGGGTGATGGGTCGTGTTTGGTGGTGATATTATGTGTGTGTGGTGGTGATAGTCTGTGTGTGTGGTGTAGTCTGGTGTGGTGGTTGATAGTCTGTGTGTGGTGGTGATGTTTGTGTCTGTGGTGGTGATGGTCTGTGTGTGGGTGGTGATAGTCTGTGTATGGTGGTGACCAATTTGAGTGTGGTGGTGATGGTTCTGTGTGTGGTGGTGATTGTGTGTGGTGTAATCTGTGTGTGGTTGTGATAGTCTGTGTGCGGTTCGGTGATAGTCTGTGTGTGTGGTAATAGTCTGTGTGTGGTGGTGATAGTCTGTGTTGTGGGTGGGTGATAGTCTATGTGTGGCTGGGGAGAAGGTTGTGGTGTTGGCGGTGATTAGTCTGTGTGTGGTGGTTGACAATTTGTGTGTGGTGGGTGATGGTCTGTGTGTGGTGGTGATTTTCTGTGTGTGGTTGTGATAGTCTGTGTGTGGTGGTGAAAATTTGTGTGTGGTGGTGGATAGTCTGTGTGTGGTGGTGGTGATAGTCTTTGTGTGGTGGTGGTGATTGGCTTGTGTGTGGTGGTGATAGTCTGTGTGTGGTGGTGATAGTCTGTGTGTAGTGGTGATAGTCTAGTGTGTGGTGGTGATAGTCAGTGTGTGGTGGTGATAGTCTGTGTTGTGGTGATGGTCTGTGTTGTGGTGGTGATTGTGTGTGGTGGTGATAGTCTGTGTGTGGTTAGTGATAGTCTGTGTGCGGCGCGGTGATAGTCTGTGTGGTGGTGATAGTCTGTGTGTGGTGGTGATAGTCTATGTGTGGTGGTGATGGTCTGTGAGTGGCGGTGATAGTCTGTGTGTGGTGGTGATAGCCTGTGTGTGGTGGTGATAGTCTGTGTGTGTGGTGGTGGATGGTCTGTGTTGTGGTGGTGATTGTGTGTATGTGATAGTACTGTGTGTGGTAGTGATAGACTGAGTGCGGTGGTGAAGTCTGTGTGTGGTAGTGATAGTCTGTGTGTGGCGGTGGATTGTCTGTGTGAGGTGGGTGATGTCTGTGTGTGGTGGTGAATAGTCTTGTGTGTGGTGGTGATAGTCTGTGTGTGGTGGTGATAGTCTGGTGTGGTGGTTGTGAGTCTGTTGTTGTGGTGGTGATAGTCTGTGTGTGGTGGTGGATTGTGTGTGGTAGTGAAGACTGAGTGCGGTGGTGATAGTCTGTGTGTGGTAGTGATTGACTGAGTGCCGGTGGTGATAGTCTGTGTGTGGTAGTGATAGATGAGTGCGGTGGTGATATTCTGTGTGTGGTAGTGATAGTCTGTGTGTGGTCGGTGAAGTCTTGTGTGTGGTGGTGATAGTCTGTGTGAGGTGGTGTTAGTCTGGTGTGTGGTGATAGTCTTGTGTGTGGGTGGTGATGGTCTCGTTTGTGTGGTGATAGTCTGTGATTGGTGGTGATTGTGTGTGGTGGGTGATAGTCTGGTGTGGGTGGTGATTGTGTGTGGTGGTGATAGTCTGTGTGTGGTGTCTTAGTTTGTGTGTGGTGGTGATGAGTCTCGTGTGTGGTGGTGATGGTCTGTGTGTTGGCGGTGTAGTCTTGTGTGTGGTCGTTGATAGTCTGTGTGTGGTGGTGACAATTTGTGTGTGGTGGTGATGGTCTGTTGTGTGGTTATGATTTGTGTGTGTGTGGTTGTGATTGTGTGTGGTGGTTGATAGTCTGATGTGTGGTGAGTGATAGTTGTTGTGGTGGGTGATGGTCTGTGTGTGGTGGTTGATGGTCTGTGTGTGGTGAGTGATAGTCTGTAGTGGGTTTGGATTGTGTGGGGTGCGTGATTAGTCTCGTTGCCTGTGGTGGTGATTGTGTGTGGTGGTTGTTAGTCTTGTGTGTGGTGGTGATAATTTGTGTGGGTGGTGATAGTCTGTGTGTGGTGGATGATGGTCTGTGTGTTCGGGTGGTGATGGTTGTGTGTGGCGGTAGATTGATAGTCTGTGTGTGGTGGTGATAGTTGGTGTGGTGGTGATAGTCTGTGTGTGTGGTGATGTTAGTCTGTGTGTGGTGGTGATGTTCTGTCTGTGGATGGTGATGGGTCTGTGTGTGGCGGTGTGATAGTCTGTGTGGTACTATGGTGATAGTCTGTGCTGTGGTGGTGATGGTCTGTGTGTGGTGGTGATGGTCTGTGTGTGGTGGTGATGGTCTGTGTGTGGTGGTGATGGTCTGTGTGTAGTGGTGATGGTCTGTGTGTGGTGGTGATGGTCTGTGTGTGGTGGTGATGGTCTGTGTGTGATGGTGATGGTCTGCTGTGTGGTGGTGATAGTCTGTGAGTGGTGGTGTGGTTTGTGTGTGGTGGTGGATAGTCTGTGTGTGGTGATGTCTGCGTGTGGTGGTGGATGGTCTGTGTGTGGTGGTGACAGTCTGTGTGTGGTGTGGTATGTGGTGTGGTGGTGTTGGTCCGTGTGTCGTGGTGATGTCTGTGTGTGGTGGTGATGGTCTGTGTGTTGTTGGTGATGGTCTGTGTTGTGAAGGTGATGGTCGTGTGTGGTGATGGTCTCATGTGGTGGTGATGGTTGTGTGTGATGGTGATAGTCTGTTTGTGGTGGTGATTGTATGTGTGTGGTGGTGATGGTCTGTGTGTGGATCAATGTGGTGTTGGTCTGTGTGTGGTGGTGATGGTCTGAGTGTGGTGGCTGATAGTCTGTGTGTGGTGGCGATGGTCTGTCTGTTGTGTTGGTGGAAGTCTGTGTGTGGTTGGTGATGGGTCTGTGTGTGTGTTCTGTGAGTGGTGGTGATGCGTCTGTGTTTGGTGGTGTTGGTCTGTGTGTCGGTGGTGATGGTTATGTGTATGGTGGTGATGGTTATGTTGTGTGGTGGTGATGGCTGTGTGTTGTGCGGTGATGGTGTGTGTGTTGTGGTGATTGGTCTGTGGGTTGTGGTGATGGTGAGTGTGTGGTGTGAGGTGTGCTGTGTGTGGTGGTGTAGTCTGTGTGTGGTGGTGATGGTCTGTGTGTGGTGTGTGATGTGGTCTGTGTGTTGTGGTGATGGTGTGTGTGGGTGGTTGATGGTCTGTGTTGTGGTGGTGATGGTTATGTGTGTGTGTGGTGGTGATAGTCTGTGTGTGGTGGTGATGTTTGTGTGTTTTTCGGCGGTGATAGTCTGTGTGTGGTGGTTGATGGTCTGTGTGTGGTGGTGATAATCTGTGTGATGGTGGTGATGGTTTTGTTGTGGCGATGATAGTCTTGTGTTGTGGTTGTGATGGTCTGTGTGTGGTGCATGGTCTGTGTGTGGCGGTGATGGCTGTGTGTGTGGTGATAGTCTGCGTGTCGTGGTGATTGGTCTGTGTTTGGAGGTGATTGTCTGTGTTTTGTGCTGATAGTCTGTGATGTGGTGGTGATGTTGAGTGTGGTGATTAACTATGTGTGTGGTGGTGTAGTGTGTTGTATGCTGATGGTTCTGTGTGGGTGGTGATAGTCTGTGTGTGGTGGTGATGGTTATGTGTGGTGGTGATAGTTCAGTGTGTGGTGGTGATAGTCTGTGCTGTGGTGGTAATTGTCTGTGTGTGGCGGTGTGATAGTCTGTGTCGTGATGGTGATGGTCTGTGTGTGTGTGGTGACAGTCTTGTGTGTGGTGGTGATGGTTTGTGTCTGTGGTGGTGATAGTCTGTGTGGTGGTGATGGGTCTGTGTGTGGTGGTGATAGTCTGTGTGTTAGTGGTGATGGGTCTGTGTGTGGTGGTGATGGTCTCGTGTGTGTGGTGAGGCTCTGTGTGTGGTGGTGATGATAGTCATGTTTGTGGTGATAGGTCTGTGTGTGGTGGTGATAGTCTGTGTGTGGTCGGTGATAGTCTGTTGTGTGGCGGTGTTAGTCTGTGCGTGGCGGTGATTAGTTGTTTGACAGGTGATAGCTGTTGTGTGTGTTGGTGATTGTCTGTATGTGGTGGTGATAGTCTGTGTGGTGGTGATAGTCTGTGTGTGGGGGTGACTGTGTCCGTGGTGGTGATAGTTGGTGTGTGGGGGTGACTGTTGTGTGGTGGTGATAGTCTGTGTGTGGGGGATGACTGTGTGTCTGGTGGTGATAGTTGTGTGTCGGGAGTGATGTGGTGGTGATTGTGTCTGTGTGGGGGTGACTGTGGGGTGATAGGTCTGTGTGTGGGGAGTGAATTGTGTGTGGGGGTGATGGTCTATGTGTTGTTGTACTCACCTAGTTGTGGTTACAGTGGTCAATCACAGCTCCTCCCAGCCCTCTTCATGGTCGCTATAGTATAAAGAGTACTCTTCATCCTCCATGAGCTTTATCACACCTTTCTTAAAGCTATGTTATGGATACTGCTTCCACTCTACATCACTTCACCAAACTATTATACTTCATGACACCTCTGTGAATGAAGACAAAAACTTCCAACATCCCTGTTGATTCATCTGAGTCATCAACGTCGATTTTGTTGACCCCTTGTGGATGTGGTCCCATCTCTGGAACATCTGTTTGTGTCCAACCTGTCAATCACCTACCTCCCATGTCCTCCAGTGTCCTCATGTCGATTTCACTTATCACCTCTCCTCGTAGACATGCCCTTAGCTCTCGAGACTAGTCTTGTTGCAGATCTTTTGCCTTGGCAGGTGTGGGTTCCAAATGGTGCTGCATACTCCAATTACTGGCCTGTCATACATGGTGATTACAGGTGTCGGAACGATTCCTTATTGAGATGTCGAAAATGCTGCTCTTAGGTTTGCTAGGCGCCTGTATGTGCAGTAGTATTGTGGTTGATGTGTGCCCCAGGGGATGTACCCGGTGTTATATCTTACCCCAAGATCCCTTTTCCTTGAGTGAGGTTTGTAGTTCTTGGCCCCTAGACTGTGCTCCGTCTGCAGTCTTCTTTGCTCTTCCCCAATCTTCATGACTTTGCACTTAGTAGGTTGAACTCCGGAGCCAGTTTCTGGGACAGGCCTGCAGCTCTCTGTCCCTCATGATCCCTTTGTAGTTCTGCGTGGTCCTCGTCGATTGAATATTCTCATCAACTTCATAATCATTGCAAAACAAGGACATTCTGAGTCTATTCCTTCTGTAATGTCGTTCACAAATACCAGAAAACAGCACCGGCCTTATGAACTGACCCCTGTTTCACACCGTTCGTTACAGGCGCCCACTTCTGACACTTGGTCACCGGTTACCATGATTTGCTGTATGTCTTCCCGTACATGGTATCCTGATCCATTGGGAACCACTTCCTCTTATCCCTGCCTGGTACTCCAGCCTTTGTACTAATCTCTTGTGTGGAACTGTCTCAAAAGACTTCTTACAGTCCAAGGGAAATGCATCTACCCACCCCTCTCTCTGTCTCGTCCTAATGCTGTCACCCTGTCACAGACTTCAGTGGTTTGTGACAGGATTTCCCGTCCCTGGAAATCATGCTGGGGTGTCGTTGATAAGCTCCTTTCCTTTCTAGGTGTCCACCACTTCTTCTCCTGATAATCTCCATGACTTTGCATAATATACAGTTCAGTGACATGGTCTGTAGTTTAATTCTTCCTGTCTGCATTTGCTGTCTTCCATACTCAGATGTGGCTCTTTTTAGATGATGTGTTGAAGTCTGTTGTTAGTGGCACACATAGTGCCTCTGCTCCCTCTTCGGACCCATGGAGAGATGTTTCCGGCCCAGAGCCTTTGAGGTATATACTCCGCTTAGCAGCCTCTCACTGCTTCCTCGGTTGTATGTATTGCGTCCAACCATGATCGGTGTACCACCTCCTCCGTCTTTCTGGAGTCCCTTCTATACTCTCTGTGAACACTTTTTGAATCCTTCAGGTTGAGCTCTTCACATACTTCACGGTCGTTTCTTGTTATCTTCCTTCCCTTCCTTTCTTCAGCCTGATTACCTGGGGGCCTTAAATTGTTGTTTTTTCTTGATTGTGGCTGTACAACAGCTTCGGGTCAGATTTGGCTTTCGTTGCTATGTAATTTTGTACTTTCGTTTTGGGCCTCCCATCTTACCTGCACACATTCTTTTCCGGCCTCTACGAGGGACTGTTCTTATTTTCCAGGGTCCCTTGATTCTATACTTCTTCTATTCTCTAAACAACACTTGATTTTGGCCTCTTACACTTTTGAGTGAACCAAGGGCTCATCATGGCCTTCTCCTCACCTTCCTTGCATATTGTTATATCACATATTCCACATCTCTTTTACTGACTTCCCTGCCACTGCTCTGTCCCACTGAACTCATGCAGGAAATTCTTTATGCATGTGTAGTCCCCACTCTTGAAGTTTGGATTCAGTCGTCTGACCTTTCTTGTACCCTCTCAGAACCAAAAAGTGGGTCTCATTGGCCCCAAAGGGTCTTTCACATGTTGATGTCTCAACATCTGCACTATTCAAGGTGAATTCTAGTCCATTCTTGCTGGTTGTCCTCTCCTCTCTCTCTCCTCTCTCTCTCTCTCTCTCTCTTCTCTCTCTCTCTCTGTCTCTCTCTCTCTGTGGTGGTGATAGTCTGTGTGTGGTGGTGATTGGTCTGTGTGTCGGTGATGTTAGTCTGTGTTGTGTGGCAGTGTGATAGTCTGTGTGTGGTGTGTGTCTGTGTGTTTTGCAGGGTGGAGATTGTCTGTGTGTGGTGGTGATAGTCTGTGTGTTGTGTGGTGGTGTGGTCTGTGTGTGGTTGTCATCTGTTTACCTCTCCCCTTGACGGTGGTTCCGGGGGGTAAAACCCCAGCCGCTCGGCCCATGACCAGGCCTCGTGGTGGGAATCAGGGCCTGATTAGGCTGTTACTGCGGGCCCCACGTAAACCGACGTACGAACCACGGTCCGGCTGGTGAGGTACGGACTTGAGGTGTCTGGTCCAGCTTCCTCTTGAAAATCAGCCGGGGTCTATTGGTAATTCCACTGATGCATGCTGGACGTAGCTGAACAATCTTTCTGACCTCTGACACTTACTGGTCTTTTAAAATACTTCATGCATGTGCCTACCTGGACGGTGCTCTGCGGGCGGGGTCAATCGCCGGCACGGCCCAGGGTCCCAGTGGTTCAGGGCCTGATCAACAGGTTGTTACTGCTTGACCACATGTAGTCCAACGTACGAACCACTGGCTTTAGGTATCTGTCCAGGTGCCATCCATGAAGGCAGCCAGAGGTTAATTGGATAATTCCCTTTATGCCTGGAGGGAGTGGTTAGAACAATGTTGGGCCCCAGCACTTAGTGTACTAATGGAGATGGTATCTACTTGTTTCATTTGGAGGGATACTGCACCTCGTCTGCCGGTCTTTTGCTTTCGTAGGGAGTGATTTATGCGTTGGCAGATTTGGAAACAGTCTTAGGATTTATCAGGTTGTATCTCTTCTCGCCTGCGCTCAGTGAGTAACAAGTCAAGTGAGGTCCAAGCATTCCTTAATAGTTAAGTGTTTGACGGAACTTATTGTGCAGTGAAGGTTTTCTGTACATTATATAGTATTACGATTTCACCTGCTTTGAATGAGGATGTTTATGTTACAGCAGTATTCCAGCCTGAGGAAAAACAATGTGTTTGGAAAAGGGACCATCATTGCTTGGCATCCCTTGTTTTGATGTTTCACATTAACTATCCTTCACATTCCTAGCAGACTGTGATAGTGGCACTGTTGTGCCAATATCACTACCACTCCCAGGTCCTTCACAGTACTTTTCCGCCTCTATTGTGTGATTAGAGTTTGTAGTATACTCAGTTCCTAGTTGTATTTCCTCCAGTTTTCTTAACGGAGTAGCTGGAACTTTTCTTCACTGAACATCATATTGTTCTCCGTTGTCCATGGAAAACTTTCGTTTTACTATCTTCTTGGAGACGTTACCGTGTCCTCAATGGATAACAGTGTCATGCAGATTCTAGTATCATCTGCCAATAAGGATGACACGGTGCTATGGTTTTACATTCTCTGTGGAGGAAAGGACGGAGGAACAGGGAGGGGAGAGCGAGAATGTGTCTTGAGGAAGCAAGGTTTTTTCACCGTAGCCGCCTCAGACTTCATCTGTTCACTACTACTCTTTGTGTTCTCTTTGTTAGGTAAATTAATAGATCATCTACCAACTTTTACTTGTTTATTCCTTTATCGCGCATTTTGTGTGGCTATTACGCCATGACTCACTTTCGAAGCTTTTACAGTCTGGTGTATACTACAAATGCGTTTAGATTGTCTCTGACCATCCAGGACCTTGTCATGCTGGTCCAGTAGTTGGACAGGGACGTAGTGGTGGTGATGGTATGTGTGTTGTGATAATGGTCTGTGTGAGGGTGAATAATGGTTGTGTCTGTGGTGAGAAAGGTCTGTATGTAGTGATAATGGTCTGTATGTGGTGGTGTGGTAGTAATAAAAATGTCGTGGTAGTGTAGTAGTAGTAGTAGTGTAGTAGTAGTAATTAGTAGTAGTAATAGATTAGTTGTAGTATCAGTTAGTGGTGGTCGGTAGAATGGTCGTCGGTGGTGTGGTGTAGCAGTGTGATGGTGGTGGTAGATGTAGTGGTGGTGGTTGTAGCAGTGGTGGTGGCAGTAGTGGTGGTTAGCAGTGGTGGTGGTGAGTGGATAGTAGTAGTAGTAGTAGTAGTACGCAGTATAGTAGTAAACGTGTGGTGGGTAGTAGTGGTGTTGGTTGCGTACTAGTGTAGTAGTAGTAGCAGTGATGGTGGTGGTTTGGTAGTAATAGTGATGGTTAATAGAGAAGTAGTAGTGGTAGTAAGAGTAGTGGTTAGGTAGTTTAGGGACAGTACTGTAGCAGTGAGAGTAGTAGTGGTAGCAGTGTAGTAGTATTGGTGGGTACAGTAGTTGTAGTACTACTAGAAATGACACTAAGCAGTGGTGATGGTTGTTAGTGGTAGTGGTAGGTTAGTAGCGATAGTTAGTGGTAGTGGTGGTGGTGGTGGCAGTAATAGTAGTGGTAGCAGTGACAGTTGTAGTAGTAGTGTTGGTTGGTAGTTAATTGACAGTAATAGTTGGTAGCAAAGGTATTAGCAGTGGTAGTAGTAATAGTGGTAAGCAGAGGTAATAGCAGTGGTAATAGTAATAGTGGTAGCCAGAGGTTTAGCAGTGGTAGTAGTATAGTGGTAGTAGAGGTATTAGCAGTGGTAGTAGGTAATAGTGCTAGTGATGGTCAGCAGTATTAGTAAACAGAGTAATGGTGAATGTAGTAGTGGAATGGTCGGTAGTAGTAAGTAGTAATGGTATGGTAGTAGTGGTTATGGTATTAGTAGTAGTGGTAGTGGTAGTGTAGTAGTGAATGGTAGTACTAGTAGTTGTGGATGGTAGTACTAGTAGTGTGATGGGAAGTAGTAGTAGTAGCAGAGTGACAGTAGTAGTAGTGTGATAATGGATGTAGTAGTTGTAGTAGCAGTGGTGCAGTAGTAATAGTGGTAGTAGTAGGATTTGTAGTAGTGCTACTTCAATCGCCTACGACTTCATAATACTTCCCATATATTTGGTTCGTGTTCTTGTAGTGTTTGTTAAGTTTTAACAGACTCTGGGGAGAGAGAAATGATTCCATAATAAGGCTGTTGTTCTGTCGTTCATTTACCTACAGAGTTCATCAGACTTCAATCTGATTTACAGTGAACGAAAAATTTTTCTATGGCAGTGGTATTATTGTTAGTGGACACGTATTTTTGTATTTATGGTGGTGGTTGTAATGGTGAAGTTGGGTGGTATTAAGGCAAGTTCTATTTTAGGTACAAGTACAATAAGTACAATTTTCATACATATTAACATATTGGTGGTTGTGGTGGGGGTAGCTGGAAGCTGTTGGTTTGTGTTGGTTAGTTGGTGAGTTATTGTGGTTGTGAGAGTGGTTAGGGTGGTTGTAAATGGGTGGCAGTAGTGCGCCGGCAGTAGTGGTAGTGGGCCCTCTCCCTGTTCTGTCAAGATCCAGTTCTAAGGTTGTCGTCATCTATTTGATCAGACTAACAAGATGGAATACTCCTCTCACTTCTCAGTTGGTCTTTGTCTCCCTCCTTGTGACTGTCTTGAAGGTGTCCCATCTGCTGACCACTACTTCCCTTCCACTTAGTTACAGGGCCTCCTTGTGTAGCCACCTTCTTCTCCAGGTGATCTGTTTTGCAAACATTTCAAGGAGAACTGTACCACGTTCTTAAAGTCCATTCATCAGCAACCTCCCAAAGCTCAGGTAATACTCTGGCTCGTCGACCACAAACTGTCCGTCAGCATGTACGCTAGTGTTGCTGTGTCACAGTGGAAGCTGCGTCTCTTGCGATGCTTACCCTGGCAGTAATCACTCCAGCTGTTGCAGCTGTCGTCAGTAAATAACGTCAATCTGGTACAGTGGTTGGTTCGTGTCGTCATGAAGACCTAGTCAAAGATGAGGTGTCTGTGCGAGGTTCGAGGAGAAAGGGCTTGGCAGGTTGCCGCTTGTAAAACAGGCGAGTACTTGCCCCTGTTAATCCCTATTTTATGAATTCAAATATTTTAAGACGAGTGATGTACAGGTGAACAGCAGCCTTAATGTGACCCTCGAACAGTCGATGGCTTTAGTCCTAACACCTTTCAGGGAGCAGGAAAGTGTTGAGGTAATATTTTACTACGATTGTAGGTTAACACTACCTGGGAGTTCTACAAGGAGGGCATTCCGAGGGATCAAACGTCCCGCGGCCTGGTCCACGACCAGGCCTCCCGGTGGTTCAGGCCTGATACAACAGGCTGTTACTGCTGGCCGCACGTAATCCACGTACGATACACCAGCCCGCTGTATCCGGCACCGTCTTTAGGTATCTGTTCCAGCTCCTCTTGAAGACAACCAGGTGTCTTCCGTAATGCCCATTATTGCTGCGTGGGAGGCTGTTGAACAGTATTGGGCCCCGGACATTATTGTGTTTTCCCTTAGTGTACCAGTGACGACCCTACTTTTCACGGGGGTATGTTGCATCGCCTGCCCAACGCCTTTGGCTTTCGTATGGAGTGATTGCTGTGTGCAGATTAGAAAAGGACAGTCCCTCCAGAACTTCCAGCTGTGATTATGATATATTCTCTCTCGCCTGCGCTCTAGTGAGTAAGTCAGTGCGTCAGGCGCTCCCGTAGTTAAGGTGTTTGATGGAACTTATACGTGCAGTGAAGGTTCTCTTTACATTCTCTGGCTCTGCAATTTAACCTGCCTTGAATGGGGGGATCGTTATTGTACAGCAGTATTCCAGCCTAGAAAGGAATAAGTGATTTAAAAAGGATCCTCATTGGCCTTTGCTCTCTTGTCTTGATGTTCTCATTAATCCATCCTATCAGTTTCCATAGCAGATGTGATAGTGGCGTTGTTGTGGTCCTTTGAGAAGGTGAGGTTTTCGGACATTACCACACCCAGGTCCTTCACATTACTTTTCCTCTCTATTGTGTGAATTGGAGTTTGTAGTATACTCAGTTCTAGTTATTATTTCCTCCAGTTTTTCCATAAACGGAGTAGTTGAATTTGTCTTCGTTGAACCTCATATTGTTCTCTGTTGCCCATTGGAAAACTTGGTTTATATCTTCTTGGAGCTTTTTACCGTGTCCTCATGGATGATACTCTCATGCCAGATCCTAAGTATGTCTTGACAAAGATGATACAGTGCTGTGGTTTACATCTCTGTCTATGTCTGATATGAGAATAAGGAACAGGATAGGTGTGAGTACTTGTGCCTTGTGGGGCAGAGCTCTTCGCTATGCAGCATCTGATTTAACTTGTTTACACTATCTTTGAGTTGCGATTGGTTGAAAGTTGAAGATCCCATTGCCTACTTTGCCGGTTATCCTTTAGCACGCATCTTTGTGTGCTATTACCAACATGCTCGCACTTGTCAAAGGGCTTTGCAAATTCTGTGTATACTACATCCGCATTCGGTTTGTTTCCAGTGCATCTAGGGCCATATCATATGTGGTCAAGCAGTTGCGAAAGGCAGGAGCGACCATGCTCTGAAACAATGTTTGCCTGGCGTGTTGTGCAATTTTTGGAGAGTCCAGGTGGTTTGACTATCCTGCTTCTAGAACTCTTTCAAAGATTTTTATGATGTGGTACGTTAAATCTATTGGTCTATATTCTTAGGCTACTGCTTTGCTGCCACTTTATGAGTGGCGGCTTTATCTGTTGTTTTTAGTTGACTGTGGAATCTCGCTGTGTCTATATAGCTCCTTCTCCATAGCATATTTAGGCCCGTGAGAGGGGTTTCTTGCGTTTTAAATGAAACACAGAGTTCCACGAGTCTGGGCCTGGGGAGAGTGCATGGGCATGTCGTCAGTGGCTTTCTCAAAGTCATAGTGGAGTTAAAGTCTATGTCATTAAATTGGCCTACATGGCAGGGTTTTGAGGCTCATCATTGAAAAAATTGTTTGGATCATCTATCTTTAAACTGGTTTAGTGGCTCGCTGAACACTGAGTCATACAGCAATTTCAGTATCTTGCCGATTTTTTGGTTGTCATCAGTGTAGGATCATCTTGTCTGAGCAGGGGCCTTACTAGAAGTGGTTTTTGACTTGTTTTTGGCGTATGAAAAGAAATATTTCGAATTTCTTTCAATTTTCATTAATCGCTTTTAGTCCTCTTGTCTCTCCTGGATCCTGTTTGAGTCCTTTAACTTCAGCTCAATATTTTCCACTTCCCTGATTAGCACTATTCCGTTATATCAGATAATCTGGAATTCTTGAGGAGCTCATGGTCTTCGTCTTCTCCTGAGAGGGAGCGTCTCTCTCTCTCCAGTTTACTTCTTTTCTTTTGTCTTATAGGAATTTATACCTTGAATATCTTCAGCTACCAGGAGGATGACTTTTCGAGGCATGGTTAGGGTCCATGTAATTATATTGATATCCTCCCAGCATGTTTCATTTAGGGCATAGTTTACCTGATCCCAGATGATGTTCTGTGGTTGAAGTTGGAATTTGGTTAAAGGTACCCTCAAACTGCCGAATCAGGACTCCTGTTGCATGCAAGTCTGGACCTTCGATTAGATTGTGATACAGAATGTGTGTTTCTTCAAAACTTAAATAGTCAAAATATTGTCATAGACTTCAGGCAACTTTACGAAATGGGACACAGGGGTTTGCAACTAATGTTACATTTATATTGTGGGCAACGTTTCGCTTCTCCAGTTACATCTGTGATCCATTTACTTGGACACAGATTGTAAACTAGATTTTGTCAATAATTCTATCCATTATACTAACTTTACATGGTAAAGCCTAAACGCTGAGACCAGCTCATCAAAACTATCTTAAAACAACCAATTTGGTTTCTGAATTAAATAAAAAGTAAAAATTTTGTTGCCTAGTGTAACTTGAAGCTAATAAACGATACCCTTTACCAAACTCCTTGTTACTCCCACTCCCTCATCTCCTCCCACCACTTCCTCTCCCCATCTCCACCTCCTCCTCCCAGTGACGAGGCTTTACTAAAGTAGCGTAAAATGCCTAACTTACCAAGCAAGCCAATTCAGGTTTGGTGGACCCGGGTACACTTTTCTACGTGTCAAGCTGCTGATCCAGTGAACCGGGTTCACTGGTCTGGTACACCCTGGTTCACTTGTCAGCATGCCAGACGACAGGTCTGGCTACACCCTGAGTTCACTTGTCAGCCATGCAGACGACAGGTCTGATACTCCCTGGATTCACTTGTCAAGCGTGCCAGACGAAAGGTTCTGGTATACCCTGGTTCACTTGTCAGCATGCCAGATGACAGGTCTGGTACACCCTGGTTCACTTGTCAGCATGCCAGACGACAGGTCTGGTACACCCTGGTTCACTTGTCAGCATGCCAGACGACACGTCTGGTACACCCTGATTCACTTGTCAGCATGCCAGACGACAGGTCTGGTACACCCTGGTTCACTTGGTCAGCATGCCAGGACGACAGGTCTGTACTACCTGGTTCACGTGTCAGCATGGACAGTTGACAGGTCTGGTATACCCTGGTTCACTTGTCAGCATGCCAGACGACAGGTCTGGTTCACTTGTCTGTATGGTACACTCGAAGTCTTCCTTATCGACCACTTTACCTCATCATTCTTTTTGCCCTCAAACCTCGCAAATTCCCACAATACCTCCTCGACCTTTTCATTTCATTCTCTCGCTCTGGTCCATCTTTCACTTGCTCATACTTCCCACTGTCTCCGTCAGCTCTTCTTCCTTCAAGGTATTACTTACCCACTAACATTCTCCATGTATTCCATTTCTGAAGTTTAACGTCAGGGTCATATTATCCAATAGTCATAACAGGCACAGTGCCACGGCATCATTATATTATACAAAAGACTCTGTTGTAATGGTTCAGCTTCAGACGGTTCAAGACTACGAAATCGAACCTATATCTAGGCACAGGGACTGACTACCTCAAACTACTATTACTACTATTTAAGGTTGATGGAGTGATAACACCATCCTTCTCCCTCCACTCTTCTGCGTCGGCGGGAGGTTTCGTAATAAAGATACCTTTCTGTTGTACATGAGTTTTTTTTCACAATATCTAAAGGGCCAGGAGCCTCCTGAATTGTTTGCGAGCTATGAAGATATTCCAACTGATATTGTGTTTACTGTAGCACCACTAAATGGTATGACTTAAACAGATGCCTCTCGAAAAAAAATGCAAGTCAGAAAGTCTACCATTCAACTGTGTCCACCAATATAAATGTACCAGAATACAATACATAATGTAGGGTGACAGGTGGCATGCCAGGGTTGACAGGTGCATGCCAAGGTTGACAGGGTGGCATGCCAGGGTTGACATGTGGTATGCCAGGGTGACTGGGCATGTTCAGGGATGACGCAGGCATCCTAAGGGTGGCAGGTGCATATCAAGGGTGACAGGAGGCATGTCAGGGTGATAGGTGGCATGCCAGGGTGACAGGTGGGATGCTCGCTTGACAGTTGGCATGCCAGGGTAACAGGTGGCATCTCGGGTGACAGGTGGCATGCCAGGCTGACAGGTGGCATGCCAAGATGACAGGTGGTATGCCAGGGTGAAAGGTGGCATGCCAGGGTGACAGGTGGCATGCCAGTGACAGGTGACATACCAAGGTGACAGGTGGCATGCAATGGTGAAAGATGGTATGCCTGGGTGTCAGGTGGCATGCAGGGGTGACAGAAGGCATGCCAGTTTGGCAGGTGGATGCCAGCGGTGAAGGTGTGCATGCTAGGGTGGCAGGTGGACATGCCAGAAGGAGGTGGTATGCCAAAAAAAAGAGGTGTTAGGGGCATGCCAGGGTGACAGGTGGCATGCCAGGTGTTGGTCAGGTGGCACTGGAAGGTTGACACGTGACATGCCAGGATGACAGGTGGCATGCCAGTGGCTGACAGGGAGACAAGGTGGCATACAGGGTGACACAGGTGGAATGCCAGGAGTGAACAGAAGGCATACCACCTGTACCTGTCTGGCTTGCCAGGTTGGCAGGTTGCATTCCCAGGTTGACAGGTTGGCATGCTAAGGGTGGCAGGTGCACTTGCCAGGACAGGCAGGTGGTATGCCAGAGGTGTATAGAGGCATGCCTGGGTTGGACAGGTGGCATGCCAGCGGTGCACAGGTGGGCACTGGAAAGGTGACACGTGCATGCCAGGATTGGACACGGTGGCATGCCAGGATGACAGGTGGCATGCCAGGTGGCATAACAGGGGAGGGAGACCAGGTGGCATGCAGGTGACCACAGGTGGCATGCAGAGTGAAGAAGGCATTACCAGGGTCACAGATGGCATGTCAGGAGTGACAGGTGCATGCCAGCGGTGACAGGAGGCATGTCATGGGTGATAAATGTCATATCAGGGTGACCAGGTTTTGGATATTGTGTGTTTACATGGTTATAAACATACTAATTACCGAGGGGCCACCCTTAGTCTAGGACACCTAGCATGGCTAGGATTATTTCTTTCCCATTCATTATATATTCTTCCATCATTATTTATATTCTTCCAATCATTATATTGTGGCTTTTTGTTCTTCTGACACATATATATTTATATCCACAAGAAGAAATTAATGATGGTTGTTGGGGTATAACTAGGTGTGAGGACGAAGCTAGACCAGTGTTGAACTCTTGAACCAAGCTCGTCCAGGGCTGTGGTCGACAGGTTTCTGGAATAACTTAAGGCCATCCCTCTCTGCTTCGTAAATGTGACCCTCAGAACTGCTGTTGTGGTGGTGATAGTCTGTGTGTGGTGGTGATAGTTGTTTATGGTGGTGAATGGTTGTGTATGGTTGTGCTGTCTGTGTGTGGATGGTGATAGTCAGTGTGTGGTGGATGGTCTGTGTGTGTGGTGAATTGGGATGAGGCTGTGTATGGCGATAATGGTACTGTGTGTGGTAGTGATTTTGAGTCTGTGTGTGGTGGTGAATAGTCTGTGTGTGGTGGTGATAGTCTGTGTGTGGTGGTGATGGTTTGTGTGTGGTGGTGATGGTCTGCTGGTGTGGTGGTGATAGTCAGTGTGGTGGTGATAGTCTCTTGCGTGGTGGGTGATGGGTCGTGTTTGGTGGTGATATTATGTGTGTGTGGTGGTGATAGTCTGTGTGTGTGGTGTAGTCTGGTGTGGTGGTTGATAGTCTGTGTGTGGTGGTGATGTTTGTGTCTGTGGTGGTGATGGTCTGTGTGTGGGTGGTGATAGTCTGTGTATGGTGGTGACCAATTTGAGTGTGGTGGTGATGGTTCTGTGTGTGGTGGTGATTGTGTGTGGTGTAATCTGTGTGTGGTTGTGATAGTCTGTGTGCGGTTCGGTGATAGTCTGTGTGTGTGGTAATAGTCTGTGTGTGGTGGTGATAGTCTGTGTTGTGGGTGGGTGATAGTCTATGTGTGGCTGGGGAGAAGGTTGTGGTGTTGGCGGTGATTAGTCTGTGTGTGGTGGTTGACAATTTGTGTGTGGTGGGTGATGGTCTGTGTGTGGTGGTGATTTTCTGTGTGTGGTTGTGATAGTCTGTGTGTGGTGGTGAAAATTTGTGTGTGGTGGTGGATAGTCTGTGTGTGGTGGTGGTGATAGTCTTTGTGTGGTGGTGGTGATTGGCTTGTGTGTGGTGGTGATAGTCTGTGTGTGGTGGTGATAGTCTGTGTGTAGTGGTGATAGTCTAGTGTGTGGTGGTGATAGTCAGTGTGTGGTGGTGATAGTCTGTGTTGTGGTGATGGTCTGTGTTGTGGTGGTGATTGTGTGTGGTGGTGATAGTCTGTGTGTGGTTAGTGATAGTCTGTGTGCGGCGCGGTGATAGTCTGTGTGGTGGTGATAGTCTGTGTGTGGTGGTGATAGTCTATGTGTGGTGGTGATGGTCTGTGTGTGGCGGTGATAGTCTGTGTGTGGTGGTGATAGCCTGTGTGTGGTGGTGATAGTCTGTGTGTGTGGTGGTGGATGGTCTGTGTTGTGGTGGTGATTGTGTGTATGTGATAGTACTGTGTGTGGTAGTGATAGACTGAGTGCGGTGGTGAAGTCTGTGTGTGGTAGTGATAGTCTGTGTGTGGCGGTGGATTGTCTGTGTGAGGTGGGTGATGTCTGTGTGTGGTGGTGAATAGTCTTGTGTGTGGTGGTGATAGTCTGTGTGTGGTGGTGATAGTCTGGTGTGGTGGTTGTGAGTCTGTTGTTGTGGTGGTGATAGTCTGTGTGTGGTGGTGGATTGTGTGTGGTAGTGAAGACTGAGTGCGGTGGTGATAGTCTGTGTGTGGTAGTGATTGACTGAGTGCCGGTGGTGATAGTCTGTGTGTGGTAGTGATAGATGAGTGCGGTGGTGATATTCTGTGTGTGGTAGTGATAGTCTGTGTGTGGTCGGTGAAGTCTTGTGTGTGGTGGTGATAGTCTGTGTGAGGTGGTGTTAGTCTGGTGTGTGGTGATAGTCTTGTGTGTGGGTGGTGATGGTCTCGTTTGTGTGGTGATAGTCTGTGATTGGTGGTGATTGTGTGTGGTGGGTGATAGTCTGGTGTGGGTGGTGATTGTGTGTGGTGGTGATAGTCTGTGTGTGGTGTCTTAGTTTGTGTGTGGTGGTGATGAGTCTCGTGTGTGGTGGTGATGGTCTGTGTGTTGGCGGTGTAGTCTTGTGTGTGGTCGTTGATAGTCTGTGTGTGGTGGTGACAATTTGTGTGTGGTGGTGATGGTCTGTTGTGTGGTTATGATTTGTGTGTGTGTGGTTGTGATTGTGTGTGGTGGTTGATAGTCTGATGTGTGGTGAGTGATAGTTGTTGTGGTGGGTGATGGTCTGTGTGTGGTGGTTGATGGTCTGTGTGTGGTGAGTGATAGTCTGTAGTGGGTTTGGATTGTGTGGGGTGCGTGATTAGTCTCGTTGCCTGTGGTGGTGATTGTGTGTGGTGGTTGTTAGTCTTGTGTGTGGTGGTGATAATTTGTGTGGGTGGTGATAGTCTGTGTGTGGTGGATGATGGTCTGTGTGTTCGGGTGGTGATGGTTGTGTGTGGCGGTAGATTGATAGTCTGTGTGTGGTGGTGATAGTTGGTGTGGTGGTGATAGTCTGTGTGTGTGGTGATGTTAGTCTGTGTGTGGTGGTGATGTTCTGTCTGTGGATGGTGATGGGTCTGTGTGTGGCGGTGTGATAGTCTGTGTGGTACTATGGTGATAGTCTGTGCTGTGGTGGTGATGGTCTGTGTGTGGTGGTGATGGTCTGTGTGTGGTGGTGATGGTCTGTGTGTGGTGGTGATGGTCTGTGTGTAGTGGTGATGGTCTGTGTGTGGTGGTGATGGTCTGTGTGTGGTGGTGATGGTCTGTGTGTGATGGTGATGGTCTGCTGTGTGGTGGTGATAGTCTGTGAGTGGTGGTGTGGTTTGTGTGTGGTGGTGGATAGTCTGTGTGTGGTGATGTCTGCGTGTGGTGGTGGATGGTCTGTGTGTGGTGGTGACAGTCTGTGTGTGGTGTGGTATGTGGTGTGGTGGTGTTGGTCCGTGTGTCGTGGTGATGTCTGTGTGTGGTGGTGATGGTCTGTGTGTTGTTGGTGATGGTCTGTGTTGTGAAGGTGATGGTCGTGTGTGGTGATGGTCTCATGTGGTGGTGATGGTTGTGTGTGATGGTGATAGTCTGTTTGTGGTGGTGATTGTATGTGTGTGGTGGTGATGGTCTGTGTGTGGATCAATGTGGTGTTGGTCTGTGTGTGGTGGTGATGGTCTGAGTGTGGTGGCTGATAGTCTGTGTGTGGTGGCGATGGTCTGTCTGTTGTGTTGGTGGAAGTCTGTGTGTGGTTGGTGATGGGTCTGTGTGTGTGTTCTGTGAGTGGTGGTGATGCGTCTGTGTTTGGTGGTGTTGGTCTGTGTGTCGGTGGTGATGGTTATGTGTATGGTGGTGATGGTTATGTTGTGTGGTGGTGATGGCTGTGTGTTGTGCGGTGATGGTGTGTGTGTTGTGGTGATTGGTCTGTGGGTTGTGGTGATGGTGAGTGTGTGGTGTGAGGTGTGCTGTGTGTGGTGGTGTAGTCTGTGTGTGGTGGTGATGGTCTGTGTGTGGTGTGTGATGTGGTCTGTGTGTTGTGGTGATGGTGTGTGTGGGTGGTTGATGGTCTGTGTTGTGGTGGTGATGGTTATGTGTGTGTGTGGTGGTGATAGTCTGTGTGTGGTGGTGATGTTTGTGTGTTTTTCGGCGGTGATAGTCTGTGTGTGGTGGTTGATGGTCTGTGTGTGGTGGTGATAATCTGTGTGATGGTGGTGATGGTTTTGTTGTGGCGATGATAGTCTTGTGTTGTGGTTGTGATGGTCTGTGTGTGGTGCATGGTCTGTGTGTGGCGGTGATGGCTGTGTGTGTGGTGATAGTCTGCGTGTCGTGGTGATTGGTCTGTGTTTGGAGGTGATTGTCTGTGTTTTGTGCTGATAGTCTGTGATGTGGTGGTGATGTTGAGTGTGGTGATTAACTATGTGTGTGGTGGTGTAGTGTGTTGTATGCTGATGGTTCTGTGTGGGTGGTGATAGTCTGTGTGTGGTGGTGATGGTTATGTGTGGTGGTGATAGTTCAGTGTGTGGTGGTGATAGTCTGTGCTGTGGTGGTAATTGTCTGTGTGTGGCGGTGTGATAGTCTGTGTCGTGATGGTGATGGTCTGTGTGTGTGTGGTGACAGTCTTGTGTGTGGTGGTGATGGTTTGTGTCTGTGGTGGTGATAGTCTGTGTGGTGGTGATGGGTCTGTGTGTGGTGGTGATAGTCTGTGTGTTAGTGGTGATGGGTCTGTGTGTGGTGGTGATGGTCTCGTGTGTGTGGTGAGGCTCTGTGTGTGGTGGTGATGATAGTCATGTTTGTGGTGATAGGTCTGTGTGTGGTGGTGATAGTCTGTGTGTGGTCGGTGATAGTCTGTTGTGTGGCGGTGTTAGTCTGTGCGTGGCGGTGATTAGTTGTTTGACAGGTGATAGCTGTTGTGTGTGTTGGTGATTGTCTGTATGTGGTGGTGATAGTCTGTGTGGTGGTGATAGTCTGTGTGTGGGGGTGACTGTGTCCGTGGTGGTGATAGTTGGTGTGTGGGGGTGACTGTTGTGTGGTGGTGATAGTCTGTGTGTGGGGGATGACTGTGTGTCTGGTGGTGATAGTTGTGTGTCGGGAGTGATGTGGTGGTGATTGTGTCTGTGTGGGGGTGACTGTGGGGTGATAGGTCTGTGTGTGGGGAGTGAATTGTGTGTGGGGGTGATGGTCTATGTGTTGTTGTACTCACCTAGTTGTGGTTACAGTGGTCAATCACAGCTCCTCCCAGCCCTCTTCATGGTCGCTATAGTATAAAGAGTACTCTTCATCCTCCATGAGCTTTATCACACCTTTCTTAAAGCTATGTTATGGATACTGCTTCCACTCTACATCACTTCACCAAACTATTATACTTCATGACACCTCTGTGAATGAAGACAAAAACTTCCAACATCCCTGTTGATTCATCTGAGTCATCAACGTCGATTTTGTTGACCCCTTGTGGATGTGGTCCCATCTCTGGAACATCTGTTTGTGTCCAACCTGTCAATCACCTACCTCCCATGTCCTCCAGTGTCCTCATGTCGATTTCACTTATCACCTCTCCTCGTAGACATGCCCTTAGCTCTCGAGACTAGTCTTGTTGCAGATCTTTTGCCTTGGCAGGTGTGGGTTCCAAATGGTGCTGCATACTCCAATTACTGGCCTGTCATACATGGTGATTACAGGTGTCGGAACGATTCCTTATTGAGATGTCGAAAATGCTGCTCTTAGGTTTGCTAGGCGCCTGTATGTGCAGTAGTATTGTGGTTGATGTGTGCCCCAGGGGATGTACCCGGTGTTATATCTTACCCCAAGATCCCTTTTCCTTGAGTGAGGTTTGTAGTTCTTGGCCCCTAGACTGTGCTCCGTCTGCAGTCTTCTTTGCTCTTCCCCAATCTTCATGACTTTGCACTTAGTAGGTTGAACTCCGGAGCCAGTTTCTGGGACAGGCCTGCAGCTCTCTGTCCCTCATGATCCCTTTGTAGTTCTGCGTGGTCCTCGTCGATTGAATATTCTCATCAACTTCATAATCATTGCAAAACAAGGACATTCTGAGTCTATTCCTTCTGTAATGTCGTTCACAAATACCAGAAAACAGCACCGGCCTTATGAACTGACCCCTGTTTCACACCGTTCGTTACAGGCGCCCACTTCTGACACTTGGTCACCGGTTACCATGATTTGCTGTATGTCTTCCCGTACATGGTATCCTGATCCATTGGGAACCACTTCCTCTTATCCCTGCCTGGTACTCCAGCCTTTGTACTAATCTCTTGTGTGGAACTGTCTCAAAAGACTTCTTACAGTCCAAGGGAAATGCATCTACCCACCCCTCTCTCTGTCTCGTCCTAATGCTGTCACCCTGTCACAGACTTCAGTGGTTTGTGACAGGATTTCCCGTCCCTGGAAATCATGCTGGGGTGTCGTTGATAAGCTCCTTTCCTTTCTAGGTGTCCACCACTTCTTCTCCTGATAATCTCCATGACTTTGCATAATATACAGTTCAGTGACATGGTCTGTAGTTTAATTCTTCCTGTCTGCATTTGCTGTCTTCCATACTCAGATGTGGCTCTTTTTAGATGATGTGTTGAAGTCTGTTGTTAGTGGCACACATAGTGCCTCTGCTCCCTCTTCGGACCCATGGAGAGATGTTTCCGGCCCAGAGCCTTTGAGGTATATACTCCGCTTAGCAGCCTCTCACTGCTTCCTCGGTTGTATGTATTGCGTCCAACCATGATCGGTGTACCACCTCCTCCGTCTTTCTGGAGTCCCTTCTATACTCTCTGTGAACACTTTTTGAATCCTTCAGGTTGAGCTCTTCACATACTTCACGGTCGTTTCTTGTTATCTTCCTTCCCTTCCTTTCTTCAGCCTGATTACCTGGGGGCCTTAAATTGTTGTTTTTTCTTGATTGTGGCTGTACAACAGCTTCGGGTCAGATTTGGCTTTCGTTGCTATGTAATTTTGTACTTTCGTTTTGGGCCTCCCATCTTACCTGCACACATTCTTTTCCGGCCTCTACGAGGGACTGTTCTTATTTTCCAGGGTCCCTTGATTCTATACTTCTTCTATTCTCTAAACAACACTTGATTTTGGCCTCTTACACTTTTGAGTGAACCAAGGGCTCATCATGGCCTTCTCCTCACCTTCCTTGCATATTGTTATATCACATATTCCACATCTCTTTTACTGACTTCCCTGCCACTGCTCTGTCCCACTGAACTCATGCAGGAAATTCTTTATGCATGTGTAGTCCCCACTCTTGAAGTTTGGATTCAGTCGTCTGACCTTTCTTGTACCCTCTCAGAACCAAAAAGTGGGTCTCATTGGCCCCAAAGGGTCTTTCACATGTTGATGTCTCAACATCTGCACTATTCAAGGTGAATTCTAGTCCATTCTTGCTGGTTGTCCTCTCCTCTCTCTCTCCTCTCTCTCTCTCTCTCTCTCTTCTCTCTCTCTCTCTGTCTCTCTCTCTCTGTGGTGGTGATAGTCTGTGTGTGGTGGTGATTGGTCTGTGTGTCGGTGATGTTAGTCTGTGTTGTGTGGCAGTGTGATAGTCTGTGTGTGGTGTGTGTCTGTGTGTTTTGCAGGGTGGAGATTGTCTGTGTGTGGTGGTGATAGTCTGTGTGTTGTGTGGTGGTGTGGTCTGTGTGTGGTTGTCATCTGTTTACCTCTCCCCTTGACGGTGGTTCCGGGGGGTAAAACCCCAGCCGCTCGGCCCATGACCAGGCCTCGTGGTGGGAATCAGGGCCTGATTAGGCTGTTACTGCGGGCCCCACGTAAACCGACGTACGAACCACGGTCCGGCTGGTGAGGTACGGACTTGAGGTGTCTGGTCCAGCTTCCTCTTGAAAATCAGCCGGGGTCTATTGGTAATTCCACTGATGCATGCTGGACGTAGCTGAACAATCTTTCTGACCTCTGACACTTACTGGTCTTTTAAAATACTTCATGCATGTGCCTACCTGGACGGTGCTCTGCGGGCGGGGTCAATCGCCGGCACGGCCCAGGGTCCCAGTGGTTCAGGGCCTGATCAACAGGTTGTTACTGCTTGACCACATGTAGTCCAACGTACGAACCACTGGCTTTAGGTATCTGTCCAGGTGCCATCCATGAAGGCAGCCAGAGGTTAATTGGATAATTCCCTTTATGCCTGGAGGGAGTGGTTAGAACAATGTTGGGCCCCAGCACTTAGTGTACTAATGGAGATGGTATCTACTTGTTTCATTTGGAGGGATACTGCACCTCGTCTGCCGGTCTTTTGCTTTCGTAGGGAGTGATTTATGCGTTGGCAGATTTGGAAACAGTCTTAGGATTTATCAGGTTGTATCTCTTCTCGCCTGCGCTCAGTGAGTAACAAGTCAAGTGAGGTCCAAGCATTCCTTAATAGTTAAGTGTTTGACGGAACTTATTGTGCAGTGAAGGTTTTCTGTACATTATATAGTATTACGATTTCACCTGCTTTGAATGAGGATGTTTATGTTACAGCAGTATTCCAGCCTGAGGAAAAACAATGTGTTTGGAAAAGGGACCATCATTGCTTGGCATCCCTTGTTTTGATGTTTCACATTAACTATCCTTCACATTCCTAGCAGACTGTGATAGTGGCACTGTTGTGCCAATATCACTACCACTCCCAGGTCCTTCACAGTACTTTTCCGCCTCTATTGTGTGATTAGAGTTTGTAGTATACTCAGTTCCTAGTTGTATTTCCTCCAGTTTTCTTAACGGAGTAGCTGGAACTTTTCTTCACTGAACATCATATTGTTCTCCGTTGTCCATGGAAAACTTTCGTTTTACTATCTTCTTGGAGACGTTACCGTGTCCTCAATGGATAACAGTGTCATGCAGATTCTAGTATCATCTGCCAATAAGGATGACACGGTGCTATGGTTTTACATTCTCTGTGGAGGAAAGGACGGAGGAACAGGGAGGGGAGAGCGAGAATGTGTCTTGAGGAAGCAAGGTTTTTTCACCGTAGCCGCCTCAGACTTCATCTGTTCACTACTACTCTTTGTGTTCTCTTTGTTAGGTAAATTAATAGATCATCTACCAACTTTTACTTGTTTATTCCTTTATCGCGCATTTTGTGTGGCTATTACGCCATGACTCACTTTCGAAGCTTTTACAGTCTGGTGTATACTACAAATGCGTTTAGATTGTCTCTGACCATCCAGGACCTTGTCATGCTGGTCCAGTAGTTGGACAGGGACGTAGTGGTGGTGATGGTATGTGTGTTGTGATAATGGTCTGTGTGAGGGTGAATAATGGTTGTGTCTGTGGTGAGAAAGGTCTGTATGTAGTGATAATGGTCTGTATGTGGTGGTGTGGTAGTAATAAAAATGTCGTGGTAGTGTAGTAGTAGTAGTAGTGTAGTAGTAGTAATTAGTAGTAGTAATAGATTAGTTGTAGTATCAGTTAGTGGTGGTCGGTAGAATGGTCGTCGGTGGTGTGGTGTAGCAGTGTGATGGTGGTGGTAGATGTAGTGGTGGTGGTTGTAGCAGTGGTGGTGGCAGTAGTGGTGGTTAGCAGTGGTGGTGGTGAGTGGATAGTAGTAGTAGTAGTAGTAGTACGCAGTATAGTAGTAAACGTGTGGTGGGTAGTAGTGGTGTTGGTTGCGTACTAGTGTAGTAGTAGTAGCAGTGATGGTGGTGGTTTGGTAGTAATAGTGATGGTTAATAGAGAAGTAGTAGTGGTAGTAAGAGTAGTGGTTAGGTAGTTTAGGGACAGTACTGTAGCAGTGAGAGTAGTAGTGGTAGCAGTGTAGTAGTATTGGTGGGTACAGTAGTTGTAGTACTACTAGAAATGACACTAAGCAGTGGTGATGGTTGTTAGTGGTAGTGGTAGGTTAGTAGCGATAGTTAGTGGTAGTGGTGGTGGTGGTGGCAGTAATAGTAGTGGTAGCAGTGACAGTTGTAGTAGTAGTGTTGGTTGGTAGTTAATTGACAGTAATAGTTGGTAGCAAAGGTATTAGCAGTGGTAGTAGTAATAGTGGTAAGCAGAGGTAATAGCAGTGGTAATAGTAATAGTGGTAGCCAGAGGTTTAGCAGTGGTAGTAGTATAGTGGTAGTAGAGGTATTAGCAGTGGTAGTAGGTAATAGTGCTAGTGATGGTCAGCAGTATTAGTAAACAGAGTAATGGTGAATGTAGTAGTGGAATGGTCGGTAGTAGTAAGTAGTAATGGTATGGTAGTAGTGGTTATGGTATTAGTAGTAGTGGTAGTGGTAGTGTAGTAGTGAATGGTAGTACTAGTAGTTGTGGATGGTAGTACTAGTAGTGTGATGGGAAGTAGTAGTAGTAGCAGAGTGACAGTAGTAGTAGTGTGATAATGGATGTAGTAGTTGTAGTAGCAGTGGTGCAGTAGTAATAGTGGTAGTAGTAGGATTTGTAGTAGTGCTACTTCAATCGCCTACGACTTCATAATACTTCCCATATATTTGGTTCGTGTTCTTGTAGTGTTTGTTAAGTTTTAACAGACTCTGGGGAGAGAGAAATGATTCCATAATAAGGCTGTTGTTCTGTCGTTCATTTACCTACAGAGTTCATCAGACTTCAATCTGATTTACAGTGAACGAAAAATTTTTCTATGGCAGTGGTATTATTGTTAGTGGACACGTATTTTTGTATTTATGGTGGTGGTTGTAATGGTGAAGTTGGGTGGTATTAAGGCAAGTTCTATTTTAGGTACAAGTACAATAAGTACAATTTTCATACATATTAACATATTGGTGGTTGTGGTGGGGGTAGCTGGAAGCTGTTGGTTTGTGTTGGTTAGTTGGTGAGTTATTGTGGTTGTGAGAGTGGTTAGGGTGGTTGTAAATGGGTGGCAGTAGTGCGCCGGCAGTAGTGGTAGTGGGCCCTCTCCCTGTTCTGTCAAGATCCAGTTCTAAGGTTGTCGTCATCTATTTGATCAGACTAACAAGATGGAATACTCCTCTCACTTCTCAGTTGGTCTTTGTCTCCCTCCTTGTGACTGTCTTGAAGGTGTCCCATCTGCTGACCACTACTTCCCTTCCACTTAGTTACAGGGCCTCCTTGTGTAGCCACCTTCTTCTCCAGGTGATCTGTTTTGCAAACATTTCAAGGAGAACTGTACCACGTTCTTAAAGTCCATTCATCAGCAACCTCCCAAAGCTCAGGTAATACTCTGGCTCGTCGACCACAAACTGTCCGTCAGCATGTACGCTAGTGTTGCTGTGTCACAGTGGAAGCTGCGTCTCTTGCGATGCTTACCCTGGCAGTAATCACTCCAGCTGTTGCAGCTGTCGTCAGTAAATAACGTCAATCTGGTACAGTGGTTGGTTCGTGTCGTCATGAAGACCTAGTCAAAGATGAGGTGTCTGTGCGAGGTTCGAGGAGAAAGGGCTTGGCAGGTTGCCGCTTGTAAAACAGGCGAGTACTTGCCCCTGTTAATCCCTATTTTATGAATTCAAATATTTTAAGACGAGTGATGTACAGGTGAACAGCAGCCTTAATGTGACCCTCGAACAGTCGATGGCTTTAGTCCTAACACCTTTCAGGGAGCAGGAAAGTGTTGAGGTAATATTTTACTACGATTGTAGGTTAACACTACCTGGGAGTTCTACAAGGAGGGCATTCCGAGGGATCAAACGTCCCGCGGCCTGGTCCACGACCAGGCCTCCCGGTGGTTCAGGCCTGATACAACAGGCTGTTACTGCTGGCCGCACGTAATCCACGTACGATACACCAGCCCGCTGTATCCGGCACCGTCTTTAGGTATCTGTTCCAGCTCCTCTTGAAGACAACCAGGTGTCTTCCGTAATGCCCATTATTGCTGCGTGGGAGGCTGTTGAACAGTATTGGGCCCCGGACATTATTGTGTTTTCCCTTAGTGTACCAGTGACGACCCTACTTTTCACGGGGGTATGTTGCATCGCCTGCCCAACGCCTTTGGCTTTCGTATGGAGTGATTGCTGTGTGCAGATTAGAAAAGGACAGTCCCTCCAGAACTTCCAGCTGTGATTATGATATATTCTCTCTCGCCTGCGCTCTAGTGAGTAAGTCAGTGCGTCAGGCGCTCCCGTAGTTAAGGTGTTTGATGGAACTTATACGTGCAGTGAAGGTTCTCTTTACATTCTCTGGCTCTGCAATTTAACCTGCCTTGAATGGGGGGATCGTTATTGTACAGCAGTATTCCAGCCTAGAAAGGAATAAGTGATTTAAAAAGGATCCTCATTGGCCTTTGCTCTCTTGTCTTGATGTTCTCATTAATCCATCCTATCAGTTTCCATAGCAGATGTGATAGTGGCGTTGTTGTGGTCCTTTGAGAAGGTGAGGTTTTCGGACATTACCACACCCAGGTCCTTCACATTACTTTTCCTCTCTATTGTGTGAATTGGAGTTTGTAGTATACTCAGTTCTAGTTATTATTTCCTCCAGTTTTTCCATAAACGGAGTAGTTGAATTTGTCTTCGTTGAACCTCATATTGTTCTCTGTTGCCCATTGGAAAACTTGGTTTATATCTTCTTGGAGCTTTTTACCGTGTCCTCATGGATGATACTCTCATGCCAGATCCTAAGTATGTCTTGACAAAGATGATACAGTGCTGTGGTTTACATCTCTGTCTATGTCTGATATGAGAATAAGGAACAGGATAGGTGTGAGTACTTGTGCCTTGTGGGGCAGAGCTCTTCGCTATGCAGCATCTGATTTAACTTGTTTACACTATCTTTGAGTTGCGATTGGTTGAAAGTTGAAGATCCCATTGCCTACTTTGCCGGTTATCCTTTAGCACGCATCTTTGTGTGCTATTACCAACATGCTCGCACTTGTCAAAGGGCTTTGCAAATTCTGTGTATACTACATCCGCATTCGGTTTGTTTCCAGTGCATCTAGGGCCATATCATATGTGGTCAAGCAGTTGCGAAAGGCAGGAGCGACCATGCTCTGAAACAATGTTTGCCTGGCGTGTTGTGCAATTTTTGGAGAGTCCAGGTGGTTTGACTATCCTGCTTCTAGAACTCTTTCAAAGATTTTTATGATGTGGTACGTTAAATCTATTGGTCTATATTCTTAGGCTACTGCTTTGCTGCCACTTTATGAGTGGCGGCTTTATCTGTTGTTTTTAGTTGACTGTGGAATCTCGCTGTGTCTATATAGCTCCTTCTCCATAGCATATTTAGGCCCGTGAGAGGGGTTTCTTGCGTTTTAAATGAAACACAGAGTTCCACGAGTCTGGGCCTGGGGAGAGTGCATGGGCATGTCGTCAGTGGCTTTCTCAAAGTCATAGTGGAGTTAAAGTCTATGTCATTAAATTGGCCTACATGGCAGGGTTTTGAGGCTCATCATTGAAAAAATTGTTTGGATCATCTATCTTTAAACTGGTTTAGTGGCTCGCTGAACACTGAGTCATACAGCAATTTCAGTATCTTGCCGATTTTTTGGTTGTCATCAGTGTAGGATCATCTTGTCTGAGCAGGGGCCTTACTAGAAGTGGTTTTTGACTTGTTTTTGGCGTATGAAAAGAAATATTTCGAATTTCTTTCAATTTTCATTAATCGCTTTTAGTCCTCTTGTCTCTCCTGGATCCTGTTTGAGTCCTTTAACTTCAGCTCAATATTTTCCACTTCCCTGATTAGCACTATTCCGTTATATCAGATAATCTGGAATTCTTGAGGAGCTCATGGTCTTCGTCTTCTCCTGAGAGGGAGCGTCTCTCTCTCTCCAGTTTACTTCTTTTCTTTTGTCTTATAGGAATATACCTTGAATATACTTCAGCTACCAGGAGGATGATCTTTTCGAGGCATTGGTTAGGGTCCATGTAATTTAAGATATCCTCCCAGCATGTTTCATTTAGGGCATAGTTTACCTGATCCCAGATGATGTTCCTGTTGTTGAAGTTGAATTTGGTAAAGGTACCCTCATAACTGCCGATCAGGACTCCTGTGCATGCAAGTCTGGACTTCGATTAGATTGTGATCAGAATGTGTGTTTCTTCAAACTTAAATAGTCAAAATATTGATCATAAGACTTCAGGCAACTTTACGAAATGGACACAGGTGCAACTAATGTTACATTATATTGTGGCAACGTTTCGCTCTCCAGTTACATCTGTGTCCATTTACTTGGACACAGATGTAACTAGATTTTGTCAATAATTCTATCCATTATACTAACTTTACTAGGTAAAGCCTAAACGCTGAGACCAGCTCATCAAAACTATCTTAAAACAACCAATTTGGTTTCTGAATTAAATAAAAAGTAAAAATTTTGTTGCCTAGTGTAACTTGAAGCTAATAAACGATACCCTTTACCAAACTCCTTGTTACTCCCACTCCCTCATCTCCTCCCACCACTTCCTCTCCCCATCTCCACCTCCTCCTCCCAGTGACGAGGCTTTACTAAAGTAGCGTAAAATGCCTAACTTACCAAGCAAGCCAATTCAGGTTTGGTGGACCCGGGTACACTTTTCTACGTGTCAAGCTGCTGATCCAGTGAACGGAGTTCACTGGTCTGGTACACCCCCTCTGGGTTCAGCTTGTCAGCATGGCCAGACCGACAGGTCTGGCTACACCCTGAGTTCACTTGTCAGCCATGCAGACGACAGGTCTGATACTCCCTGGATTCACTTGTCAAGCGTGCCAGACGAAAGGTTCTGGTATACCCTGGTTACTTGTCAGCATGAAGATGCAGGTCTGGTACACCCTGGTTCACTTGTCAGCATGCCAGACGACAGGTCTGGTACACCCTGGTTCACTTGTCAGCATGCCAGACGACAGGTCTGGTACACCCTGGTTCACTTGTCAGCATTGCCAGACGAACTACAGCGTCTGGACACCCTGGTTCACTTGGTCAGCATGCCAGGACGACAGGTCTGTACTACCTGGTTCACGTGTCAGCATGGACAGTTGACAGGTTGGTATACCCTGGTTCACTTGTCAGCATGCCAGACGACAGGTCTGGTTCACTTGTCTGTATGGTACACTCGAAGTCTTCCTTATCGACCACTTTACCTCATCATTCTTTTTGCCCTCAAACCTCGCAAATTCCCACAATACCTCCTCGACCTTTTCATTTCATTCTCTCGCTCTGGTCCATCTTTCACTTGCTCATACTTCCCACTGTCTCCGTCAGCTCATCTTCCTTCAAGGTATTACTTACCCACTAACATTCTCCATGTATTCCATTTCTGAAGTTTAACGTCAGGGTCATATTATCCAATAGTCATAACAGGCACAGTGCCACGGCATCATTATATTATACAAGACTCTGTTGTAATGGTTCAGCTTCAGACGGTTCAAGACTACGAAATCGAACCTATATCTAGGCACAGGGACTGGACTACCTCCAAAAACTACTATTATACTAATTAAGGTTGGATGGAGTGATAACACCATCCATTCTCCCTCCACTCTTCTGCGTCGGCGGGGGTTTGTAATAAAGATACTTTCTGTTGTACATGAGTTTTTTTTCACAATATCTAAAGGGCCAGGAGCCTCCTGAATTGTTTGCGAGCTATGAAGATATTCCAACTGATATTGTGTTTACTGTAGCACCACTAAATGGTATGACTTAAACAGATGCCTCTCGAAAAAAAATGCAAGTCAGAAAGTCTACCATTCAACTGTGTCCACCAATATAAATGTACCAGAATACAATACATAATGTAGGGTGACAGGTGGCATGCCAGGGTTGACAGGTGCATGCCAAGGTTGACAGGGTGGCATGCCAGGGTTGACATGTGGTATGCCAGGGTGACTGGGCATGTTCAGGGATGACGCAGGCATCCTAAGGGTGGCAGGTGCATATCAAGGGTGACAGGAGGCATGTCAGGGGATAGGTGGCATGCCAGGGTGACAGGTGGGATGCTCGCTTGACAGTTGGCATGGGCCCAGGGTAACAGGTGGCATCTCGGGTGACAGGTGGCATGCCAGGCTGAACAGGTGGCATGCCAAGATGACAGGTGGTATGGCCAGGGTGACAGGTGGCATGCCAGGGTGACAGATGGCACATGCCAGTGACAGGTGACATACCAAGGTGACGGTGGCATTGCAATGGTTTGAAAGGATGGTATGCCTGGCGTGTCAGGTGGCATGCAGGGGTGACAGAAGGCATGCCAGTTTGGCAGGTGGATGCCAGCGGTGAAGGTGTGCATGCTAGGGTGGCAGGTGGACATGCCAGAAGGAGGTGGTATGCCAAAAAAAAGAGGTGTTAGGGGCATGCCAGGGTGACAGGTGGCATGCCAGGTGTTGGTCAGGTGGCACTGGAAGGTTGACACGTGACATGCCAGGATGACAGGTGGCTTGCCAGTGGCTGACAGGGAGACAAGGTGGCATACAGGGTGACACAGGTGGAATGCCAGGAGTGAACAGAAGGCATACCACCTGTACCTGTCTGGCTTGCCAGGTTGGCAGGTTGCATTCCCAGGTTGACAGGTTGGCATGCTAAGGGTGGCAGGTGCACTTGCCAGGACAGGCAGGTGGTATGCCAGAGGTGTATAGAGGCATGCCTGGGTTGGACAGGTGGCATGCCAGCGGTGCACAGGTGGGCACTGGAAAGGTGACACGTGCATGCCAGGATTGGACACGGTGGCATGCCAGGATGACAGGTGGCATGCCAGGTGGCATAACAGGGGAGGGAGACCAGGTGGCATGCAGGTGACCACAGGTGGCATGCAGAGTGAAGAAGGCATTACCAGGGTCACAGATGGCATGTCAGGAGTGACAGGTGCATGCCAGCGGTGACAGGAGGCATTCCTGGTAACAGTTGACATGCCGGGTGACAGGTGACTTTCCCCGGGGTTAACAGGTGAATACCAGGGGACAGATGAAGTCCCTGGGTGATTTTCCCCCAACATAACTGGAGACATAACAGCGCCAAAATCTGTGATAAAAAACATATATGCAACTCTTGACACAACATTAAAAAAACAGATCTGTGCTTGTTTATTAAACATACTACTGACTGCTTGTGTTGCCCTTTAACCTCAACATGTTTTGTGTTCACACTTTAAATACCTCACATACACTTGTTTGCAACTTCATCCCTCCATACTGCTTGTGTTGCAACTTTATACCTCAAACACTGTTTTGTATTGCACACTTTATACCCACATCTACTTGTGTTCCCAACTTCATACCTCACATACTTTTTGGGTTTTGCCCCCTTTTAACCTCACATATACTTGTGTTGCACACTTCAACCTCACATACTGTTGGGTTTGCACACTTTATATCACATACTGTTGTGTTGCAACTTTATACCCACATACGCTTGTTTTTGCAACTTCAACCTCACATACTCTTGGTTGCACCTTTATACCTCACTACGTTGTTTGCACACTTATACTTCAATACTGTTGTGTTGCACATTCATACCTCACAAAACTACTTGTGTTGCACACTTCATCCTCACTACTATTTGTGTTGCACATTTCAACCTCACATACATTTGTTGACACTTCATCCCTCACCCCACTTGGTTGCACGTTTTCATATTTTTCTATCTTCATCCTCTTATTGCTTAACCTGTACCTGAACAACTAAAGCTCCCTTAGTCCGCTCATCTCGGGCACTCCAAACTTTAATATCATGTCCTTACAACCTGAAGCTTGAGTGATCAAACCCCAATATCCATGAACGTACATAATACATTTATGGACAACTTGCAATGTGAACAGACGGCTTTGCGTACCGGGTTTTTGGTTACAAAATGTCTGAAGTTTGGCTGACACACAATGAGATCAAAACAAAATGCAAATTGGGGCCCAAAAATGTGGTCCATGGAAACTTTGTGCTTTAGCCATTTATTGAGAATAAGAGAGAAGTAAAAAACCCATGTATAATCAACAATTAATGCTCCAACAGATAAGTGAATGTAGATAAAACCAGATGTTCTTCGTAAATCCTTTTTGAATCTGTTTCAAGTCTTTCCCTGCCCCATAAGCTCTTGTGCGATCGCCGGGAAAATCAATTATTTTTTTTCCCCCTTGAAAAGAAAAAATTCTAAGCAGTTATTCTTTTCGTCGAAAAGTTTTTCCCCTCATTGAGCTCCTCTCAGGGGCATAAAACTTTCTCATCCCCACTTTTTATACAGGAGCTATCTCATAAATAACCTCCGATAATGACATATTTTTTATTTAAAAGCGATTGATAATGTATATTTAAGTACAAACACAAACTGTTTACTTTTTGTTTTACTTTTTTTTTAAATGCCTTTTCCAAAAAAAAAATCAAAACCTTTTCTATCAAAACGCTTTAATAAAAAAATCATCTCTCTTCTTTAACCTTTTTTCACTTAAAATTATTACACTCCTGCTATCTCCCCCCCAGATAAACCTGTCTACCTTCTACTCCCCGTCAAAATCTCGTTTTTCTTTTTTTTTTTTCCCACCTAATACAACATTCAATGTCTTTCTTCAAGACGTCAGCGAGTGATTCTTTGTAAACATTTCCCATCTCCCGGTAGGAAAAAATTTAAAATGGATGATACCATTAACATGGTAGAAACCAACTACAGGGTAGAAACAAACTAGCATGGTAGAAACACAACTCAGGTAAAACCATTAACATGGGGAAAAAAAACAAATAGCATGGGAGAAACAATTAAATGTTAGAAACAATAGATGGTAGAAACCATTAACTGGAGAAAACAAAATCCATGGGAGAAACAATAACATTGTAGAAACGAAACTACATGGAAGAAACAATTAACTAAGAAAGAAGGAACACTGCAACAGGGCCATGACCTTGCAAAGCAGGTCCATGCCCCCCCCCCCCCCGACCTAGAACAACACCACTAGTAGGTCACTTCCACTAAAGGGAAGGAGACGGCACCAGACTGGTAGCCCAAGCTAGTGGTTCAAATCACACCCCTCATGTATTTATTAATCCATTGTTAAAACTACACAACACATAGTGTCATGCGGTACTCGGAGTTTTTTCCACAATCCACAACTCTATTTCCAAACCGTGCTTTTCCCATACCTTCCCCAATCTGAACTTTTCCAACTTGAAACCATTGCTGCGAGTCCTGTCTAGGCTGCATTTTTTCCAGCGCGCTATTTACATCCCCTTTATTTATTCCTGTTTTCCAGTTAAAACACCTAAATCATATCCCCCCTAATTCTACGCCTTTCTAGAGAGTGCAGATTTAGGGCCCTTAGTCTATTCCTCATAGGGAAGATTTCTGATACATGGGATCAACTTTGCCCATCCTCCTCTGTACGTTTCCAGAGCTTTTATATCCATTCTGTAATACGGTGACCAGAACTGTGCGGCATAATCTAAATGAGGCCTAACCAAGGATATATAGAGTTGAAGAAAAAACCTGAGGACTCCTATTATTTATACTTCTTGATATGAAGCCAAGGATTTGTTAGTTTTATTGCGAACAGTTATGCACTGTTGTCTTGGTTTTAGATTACTGCTAACCAGAACTCCTAAATCCTTTTCGCAGTCAGTAGTATTAAGATCTACACTATTCAGTTTATACGTGACATGGTATACCTGGAGTTTACCTGGAGAGAGTTCCGAGGGTCAACGCCCCCGCGGCCCGGTCTGTGACCAGGCCTCCTGGTGGATCAGAGCCTGATTAACCAGGCTGTTACGCTGGGTGCACGCAATCCAACGTACGAGCCACAGCCCGGCTGGTCAGGTATAAAGGATTATCATGGTAGAAACACAACTATTAACAAAGTAGAAACACAACTAGCATGGTAGAAACCATTAACATGGTAGACACACTACTAGCATGCTAGAAAACTTTAACATGGTAGAAACACAACTAGCATGGTAGAAACCATTAACGTGGTTTGAAACAAATTAACAAGGATCACAAACAATGTATCTACCACAGCTGTAGGAAAATGATAGGATGGATAATAAAAACCTTTAGAACTAGGGATGTCAAGCCAATGGCGATTCTCCTCAACTCACTTGTTCTCTCTAGGCTGGAATATTGCTGTCACTAAATGCCCCCCTTCAAGGCAGGGAAACTGCAGACCTGAGAATATTCAGAGAACTTCAATCTTACAACTAAAGTTTCAATAAAGCACCTAAATTACTGGGAACGGTTGAAGTCCCTTGACCTATATCCCTGGAACCCAGGCGAGAAGATTATGATAAAAATATACAATAAGTAGACAACACAAAAAGTTCGGACCAGACTTTTCACTGCCTCCCAGCATACATAAAGAAAATACAAAAAACCTCTGGCTGTCCTCAAATGGGGATGGACAGGGAGCTAAAGTCAGTACCCGCCCTGTGTTTTGTATGTTGGTTTTCGTGCAGCCAACAGTAACAGCCGGTTGATCACCCCTG
>NC_069405.1:86927145-86937145 GCF_026875155.1 Cherax quadricarinatus
CGAGCATAGAAACCAACGTGTTCCCAAAGGGGGGTGTGAAGGTGGGAAGATAATTGCAGCAAAATAGTCCGTAAATGGAATACCTCTACATGAAACTGGTAGGTCATGTACTGCTGACCGCGCAGCAGTGTCTGCCTGTTCATTGCCCTGTACGTCAACGACCAGGGACCAAACAAAAAACAATATCTTTATGCTTGGTAAAGATGCGGCATAGCCAAAGTTGGATACGGAGGACTAAGGGGTGAGGTGTATCAAATTTCTGTATAGCCTGTAAAGCACTAAGGGAGCGAGACAACCACAAATGATGACACAGGCATAGATGCAATATGGATAAGTGCTGTAAGGATGGCATACAATTCAGCAGTAAAAATACTAGCCGAAGATAGTAAATGCCCTTGTATGACGCTGTCCGGAAACACTGCTGCGAATCCTACGCCATCAGAAGACTTAGAGCCATCTGTGTACACAGCAATGGCATGAGAATGAGAGTGAAAGTGGTCAAGAAAAAGAGCGGGAAGCGACCGTAGACAGTTGGGCTTTCGAGCAAGGGAGGGAGAAAGAACATACTCGAACAGCTGGAACTTCCCAGGGGGGTAGGGAAAAGTGAGATGCTACATGTACATAGAAAGGTGGTAGTTGAAGAGAAGACAAGAGCGAATGAAGGCGAAGAGAGAAGGGACGGAGTAAACAGGGGCAGCGAACAAATAAAGAATGTCTACTAATATCAGTGACCATTCTATAAATGGAAGGATTGCGGAGATCATGAGAGCGTACATAGTAGCGCAGGCAATGGGCATCACGGCGATCGGATAAGGATGGAACGTTCGCTTCTGTATAGAGGCTCTCGACAGGGGAAGAGCGAAAAGCACCAAGGCATAAACGTAATCCTTGGTGATAAATGGGGTTAAGGCTACAGAGAGTAGCAGGAGATGCCGCTGAATAGATCTGGTCACCATAATCAAGTTTCGATAAAATAAAGGTGGAATGTAGGCGGAGGAGGGTTCGACGATCAGCTCCCCATGAAAGATGAGCAAGGGTTTTAAGAAGGTTCAGCCGGCTGTGACAAGTTGCCTTCAGAGAGGTAATGCGAGGTTTCCAGGATAACCTACGATCAAAGAGGAGGCCCAGAAACTTGACTATCACGTTCAGGGATACAGGAGCCATAGAGGTACAAAGGAGGATCGGAGATGACAGAGCGTCTAGTGAAAGTAATTTGGTGGGTTTTAGTGCTGGAAAATTTAGACCCACGTGTGGTGGCCCAATTGGAAACACGGTCGACTGCATGTTGGAGAGAAACTGTAATGAGGCGACAGTCAGCGCCTGCACAGGCAATAGCGAAGTCATCAACATAGAGTGATGACCAAATATTTGATGGAAGACTAGAGGCCAAATCATTAATAGCAAGGAGAAAACGTGTTGTGCTCAGAACACATCCCTGGGGGACACCTTCAGTTTGGATAAAGTCCGGGGGAGAGCACATTAACCCGAACACGGAAATGCCTGTCAGTTAAAAAGTTCTTAAGGAAGGATGGTAGATTGCCTCGAAGTGGGCTTGGGCTAAAATATTATACCTCCAAGTTGTGTCATATGCCTTCTCAAGGTCAAAAAATATGGCAATAACTGAGTGGTTATTCGCAAAGGCATTATGAACATACGTATCCAAGCGTAGTAAGGGGTCTATGGTAGAACGTCCCTTACGAAAGCCATATTGACGAGTGGAGAGACTGTTGTGTGTCTCTAAATACCACACTAAACATCTATTTACTAGGCGTTCCATCACTTTGCAAACTGCACTGGTAAGAGCAATGGGACGATAGTGGGAGGTTTCATGTCCCGTAGTGCCTGGTTTCCGGAAAGGGAGAACAATGGCGGATTTCCACAGCTGTGGAAGAACTCCTTGTGACCAAATAAGATTGTAATGGCATAATAGGACTGCAAGGGCTGACTGATGTAAATGTTGTAACATACGAATATGAATGTCGTCGGGCCCAGCTGCCGATGATCGGCAAGCTGAGAGTGTTGCCTCCAGTTCTTGAAGTTGTAAAAGGCACATTATACTGTTCTTCTCTGAGAGAAGGAAATCCAAGGGTGCTAACTCTCTGCAGACTTTGAGTAAAGAAATGGGGGCCTTAAATACCCCTAAAAAACGGCCAAATATTCCCTTTTTCATTGGAAAAAATCTAGGGGGGTTTCATTTCCCACCGGCCAAAAGAACAAGGGGGTTTTCCAAGGGAAAAAATTTTCCCAAAATAAGTTTTTTTAATTTTTGGGACTGAAATTTAAAAAAGGAACCAAATTAAATGGTGGGCCCACTGCCAACCCAGTGGGTTTGCCCCACAAATTGAAAAGGCACTTTAATGTTCTGCTTAAAAAAAGAAGGGGTCTCTTCTGGGTTTATTGTAGGGAAAAGGGGGCCCAAAATGCCAGAGGTTCCAAATTCAGGCAAAGCAGGGGGCCAAAAACCCCCCAAGCAGCGGGGCCCTGAAAAATTTTTCCCCCCCAATTTTTGGGTTTTTTAAGAATGGGGAAAGCGGGTTTAAATTGGGACAAGAAGAAGGGGGAAAAAGCTCAGGGAGGGAAAGGGAAAAAGGAACCTTTTCCTTAAAAAAAAGGGGGTTTTGGTGGTTTCCCAATTTGCAGGTAATTCCCCCAGCGGGGTTTTTCAAAGATGGGAAAAAGGGAAAAGAATGTTTTTGGGAAAAAATGCCCCCCCGAATTTTGGGGAAAAAAAAGAAGTTTTTGCGGAAAAGGGGGACGAAAAGAGGTGAAAAGGAGTGGGGGCCAAAGGAAAAACCCCAAAAAAGGGTTTGCAAAAGGGTCCTTTTTTAAAACTTTTGGAGGGGGAAAGGGTGGGAAATTTAATAAGGAAAGGGAAATAATGAACCCCCCCCCCAGAAAAAATTTGGGAAAAAAAAACCAAGTAAAGAACGGGGGGAAGAGGGGGGTTATAAAGGGGGGGGGGGGGGGGGGGGGGGGGGGGGGGGGGGGGGGGGGGGAAAAAAAAAAAACAAAGGGGAAAGGGGCAATACCCGGGAAATAGAAAATCCCCGAGAAGGAGAGAGAATAAAAACAGAGCATAAACCCCCAATCCAAGGGGAAACGGGGGGGGCTTTTGAAATCCCGGAAAGTACAACAAATGCAAAAGGTACGGAATCAGTGCGTAGAAAAAAGGGCACTTCAAAAAAAGGTCCCATCGGGAAAAGGGATCTGAAGAATACAAAAAATTATAGCCTGAAAGGGAGAGAAAACCAGCAAGTGAAATTTTTGGGTTTCCCTGTAAGCAAACCCCAACCCGGGGAAAACGGGAAAGAGTAACATCGGAAGCTCCCCCCAAAATTACCCAAGGCTGCGTATATTCCACTGAAATAGGCCATGATTGGCAATGAAAAGTACCTAAAATTCGCAGGAAAGGGGTTCCTAGGGACAGGGGTTAGAAAAGCCCAACATGCGGAGGAGGGGAAAAACCCTTCAAGCAGCGAAGGAAGGTTTGCGCTGTGAAGAAAGGATTTGCGCAGATGGGTAGGGGAGAAAAGGGAGCGAGGGGGATCAGTGCCCATTGAGGGTTTTGGTCTCGGGAATAATTCAAGATTGTTTCAAGTTTTCAAATTCAGAAAAAGTCCTTTTGGGAGACAAAAATTGGAAAGGGTAGGGAGGATGAGTAAAGTTTGGGGAACTGAATAGACGGAAAATCAAGGGGGGGGGGAAAGGGGGCGAAAGGGGGAAAGGGAACTGGAAAGCAGGGAAGGGGACAGAAGGGGCAAAAACCTGGGGGGGCCCGAAAGGAAGAAACTTGGGGGGAAAACAGGGGGGGAAGGAAACAGTAGAGGAGGAGGGGGAACCTCTACCCCTTTAAACAGACCCCGTGAGGGGGGGGAAACCCCGGAAACAGGACGGAAGGGGAAAATGAGGGGGAAGATGGGTGGGAGGTGTTAACGACCTTTTTTTGACTTTTGAAAAGGTAGGGGGACGATTGGAGGGGTGTAAAACGAGATCCGCGCAAAACTGGGGCCCTTGTGAGAGAACAAGAAGCGAGATCAGACGAGACGTTGAAGTGGGGACGTCGAGCCCGGGGACAGCAAAAAAATTTAGCTACAGGAGTGACAAAAGGGAAGGTAACCACAGAGGTGGGCAGAAGAGGGGATACCAAAGGGGGGGGACTTTTTGAAACCCCGGGTTTACAAAACACAGGAAAGTCCCCCCGGGAGGCGGAAAAAGAGAAACTGCCATGGCATAAGGGAACCTTCTCCCCTTTTTGACGAAACCCGGTTTTTTCCCGCTCTTTTTAAAGTAGACCTAAACAACGCGAGAGTACAAGGGTAAAGCCTCATGACAATAAAGGCCCAAAGGGGGAGGTCAAATTGCAAGACTTTATTAGAATGGCATCAGCACCACAGACGGGGCATTCGGCGAAGTCTGCAATAATTTTTCCCGGATGGCCAAATCGCCAGCAATTTCTACACTGTTGCGGTGGAGGGGTCACCTTTTGAAAATTTTAACCGATTCCCCCTACATAAACGAGGGTGGGAAATTTTACGGGGTCAAAAGTTAAACGAGCCCCTTGCTAGGGTTCGTCTCCGCCCACGGGCAGGAAAAACGTAAGTGTCCCCACCCTTTAGGGGGGGAGATCTTGAAGTTTCCCGCTTTTCAAGAATTCAGGCCCCCCTTTTGGAAAATTTTTTTGAACTATTTGGGAAGCTGCAGAATTAAAGGTACCCCTACAAGAAAATTTAAAGGGAAAAAAAAAAATGATGTTTTTTAATAGTGACAGGAACAGTATCGATACGGAAAGATAGAAAGCTCATGAGCCTGGGTACATTTTGACAGTGATTATGCCGTACCGCCCTTAAGACAAAAAAAAGAAATATCTTTACCACATGGCTAGGATTTCCTTGCCAATCCCGTGGTCAAAAATAGGCAGTAGAGGAAGTCGGGCGTAAAGTGAAGAAATTTTGTCCCCCCGGCTCCCGAAAAGAGCGTGGGAAAGGGAGTGAAGGACGTGTCGACCTTTTTTGAGAAAAAATGAGAAGGTGGGGAAGTAACATCAGCAGGTAATTTTCATGGCGTTTTGGCGTGGGACCAAAGTTGGTCTGACGTGGAAAAGGGCCCCCGGCGATTCGAAAAAAAAGCCGCACCGTAAGGGGGAGGCCCCGGGAAACAAATCAAGGAAAAGCGAAGGGCAATAAATCGAAGGAGGGCAGTCGAGGCCTCAGCCCCGAAGCCCGGGGGAAAACAGCACCGGCAAGAGGTACAGAGGCATGAGGGGTGTCCAAGATGGTCCAAAGACGAGGGGGTTTAAACGGGGGGCGGGATCAAAAGGGGCCCGGGGGGACAGGTTTATGGACCCAGGGGGCCATGGTTTTGGTTACTACTTTTTTTTGTTTTTAAAAAAAAAAAAAAGAAAAAAAAAGAAAAAAAAAAAAAAAAATAAAAAAGGGGGGCCGGGGGGGATAGTTCCCTTTGGGGGAATGAAAGGGGCCCAAAAACTCCCCCCCCGCCCAAGAGGGCCCAGCACCCCCCAAATACGAATGCAGCATGGAAAACCCTGCCAAAACCCTACCCATCATGCCATAAACCGGGAATCCGGGGTAAAAAAAACCTCACATCTGCCCAGCTACCTCGGTGGGCAAAAAAAGGGCGGCCGGGAAAACCCCCCACAAGGCCCAAAACCCCCTTCGCCCACCCCCCCCGGGAAACCGAAAGGTTTGGGTTCCAGAGATACAACCCCGTCGCCCGGGGGAAAACCCCAAAACCACCCTCCGGGGTACCAGAGGGATCAGGGGCACCCTAGGCAATTTCCCGAATTTCCCCGGCAAACTACGCCACCGCCAAGAAACCCAACGGAATGGGGTGGACCCCCTTTCCCTTTTCCCTACCTAGGAACTAGCAAGCCTGTGGGAAAGAAAAAAAAAAAAAAATTTTTCCCAAAAAAGGGAAAGGGGAAAAGGGAGGGGTGGGGAGGAAAGGGAAAGGAAAGGGGGGGAGGGGTAGGGGAAAGGGGGGTTGGGGGGAATTAGGTTCGGTCTGAGGGAAATAGACCGACGGTCCCAGTTTTCCCCAGACCCCAAAACCCTTCCCCCCACGCCAAAGGGGCCTCCCTTTAAGAAAGGTTTTATCAGTAAAAAAAAAAAAAAGAAAAAAAAAAAAAAAAAAAAATTTTTATAAAGAATTCCCCCCAAAAAAGCTGATGGATGTGTCTAAAGATTCCTTTTAAAAAAATTTTTGATAAAGTTTATTACGGTCCAAAATGGGAAAAAATCTCGAACTAAGATTAAAATAACAAATAAGCCAAGAACTGGGGCAAGATTTCCCAAAGCTCTAATTTAAATTTATGTGAGAGACTTTTTTTTACCATCCCAATTTAATTTTTTAAAAAACCCGGGGAAAAATTTATCAAGCAAGTCCCCGGTTACAGAAAAAATAATTGGAAAACTTGTTTCATAAAAGCAGTTTAAAAAAAAATGTGAATATTTTTTTTTAGGTTTTATAAATTAAAATTTATTTATAATTAATAAAATTGGTTAGAGTTTTAAAAAATACAATTTGGGCAAATAATAAAACCTTTTTTTCTTGGGGAGAATAATTTGTTATGGTTGTCGTGAGGACCTGTCCCCCCTTTTTGGGCCCGCCGGGCCCCACTGCAGTGTTTTCCCCTTTTTTTTAAGAGTCCGGTATTGCCCGGGGGCCCGGGGTTTTTTTGGTTTTGGGAGTTTTACTGAGGTGTGGTCTAAGCCCTTTAAATTTCCTTCCTTTGATGTATTACTTTCCTAGTTTCCCCTTTACAAGTGGTAGTCACAAAGCGCTTGGGAAATTTTACCAAATCTTTTTACAGTGGGTTTTTTTGCACACCCTAATAAAATATATATATATATATATATATAAATTTTTATATAAATATATAAATAAATATATATATTATATTATATTATAATATATAAAATTATATATATATATATAAATATAAATTTTATATATTTTTTTTTTTTTTAAATTTTCCCCACTGGCCAATTTCCCCCCAAGGCAGGGGGCCCGAAAAAAAAAAACCTTTTACCCTCCTTCACTCCATCACTGTCTTGCCGGGAAGGGGGCTTTACACAAAAGTTTTTAAAAAATGCAACTAACAAACCCCCCTTTAGAGTTTCGGCACTGTACTTCCCATCTCCAGGGCTCAAGTCCGGGCCCGCCCGGGTTTCCCCGAACCCCCCATAAATGTTACTTGCTCACACTCCCCCCAGCACGTCAATATTAAAAACCAATTTTTTCTCCATTTACTCCCCAACAAAAACGGCTCACGCATGCCTGCCCGGGAATCCAAGGGCCCCCCGCACAAACAAAACCCCCCTTTACCCCCCCCCCCCCCAAACCCCTTTTAGGGGCCCACCCCCACCCCCCCCTTCCTTCCACACAGACTGATACACTCTTTAAGTCATTTTTGTTTCCTCCATTCTCTTACATGTCCGAAACCCCCCTCCCAACCCAACCCTTTTCCCCAGCCCTCGGACAACTTTTTGGGAACCCGCACCCCTCCTAACTTCCAAAATTAAATTCTCTGCATTTAATTCACACCACACAAATTTCCCTCCCGACATGACAACTCCAAATGCCTCCAAACCTTCCCTCCCCTCAACATTTTATCACCCACGCTTCACAAACCCCTATAAGAGCTTGGGGAAAACTATAAATCCATACATTCCCCTCTTTGCCCCTAAGGACAAAAAATTCTTTTCTCCACAGACTCCTAAGTGCACCACTCACTCTTTTTCCCTCATCAATTCTATGATTCACCTCATCTTTCATAGACCCATCCGGTGACCGTCCACCCCCCAAATATCTGAATACGTTCACCTCCCCCTACTCTCTCCCCCAATCTGATATTCAATTTTCCCCATCACCTAATCTTTTTGTTACCCCTCAAAACCCTTTACTCTTTCCTTATTCCCCTATTTTTTTTCTTCTTTTGAAACCCCCACCAAATCATCCACCAATCTCTGCAGCTTCTTTTCAGAATCCCCAAAACACAGTGCCATCAGAAAAGAGCGCTGGACAACCCCACTTTGTGTGTGTTTTTTATTTTTTAACCCACCTCTTGCCAAGCCCTCGCATTTATTCCTTACAACCCCATCTATAAAATTTTAAAAACAACCACGGTGCACCCAAACATCCTTGTCTAAGGCCTACTTTTACTGGAAATAATTTCCCTCTTTCCTACATACTCAAACTTGAGCCTACTATCCTCGAAAAAACTTTCATGCTTTCAGTAACCTCCTCCTACACCATAAATTGCAACTCTGCCACATTTCCCCCCCATCCACCTGTCATACGCCTTTTCCAAATCCATAAAAGCCACAAAGACCCCTTTAGCCTTACTAAAAAACTGTTACCCTTTTATTTTCACGGGAAACCCTGGCCACCCCCCCCTACCTTTCCTAAAGCCTCCTTGTTCATTGCTATCCATTTCCGTCTTTCTCTTAATTCTTTCAAATTTTAACCACCATCACTTTACCCGGTACACTCAACAAAATTATCCCCCTATAATTTTGCACTCTCTTTTATCCCCTTTGCCTTTATACAAAGGGAAAATTTCATGCTCTCTCAATCACTAGGTTTCCTTACCCTCTTCCCTACATTTATTAAAAAATTGCACCAACCACTCCAAAAAATATATCCCCCCCCTGCTTTTAACATTTCTATCTTTATCCCATAACCCGGCTCCTTACCCCCTTTATTTTACCTACTGCCCCACGAACTTTCCCCCACACTCAAAACTGGCTCTTCCCCCACCCTACAAGATGTTTATTCCTCCTTCCCCCATACACAATACAGCTTCCCTATCTTCATCAAAATTTTAAAAAATTCCTCAAAATATTTCCCTCCTTTTTCCAAACCTCTAACTCTCCATTTAAAACTTACTCTCCATTTTTAACTGACAAATCCTTTTTTCTCTAGGCTTTTTCTTGTTAATCTCACTCCAAAACTTTTTCTTATTTTCAACAAAATTTTTTATAACATCCCACCCACTCTCTCATTCTTCTTTTTACATTGCTTCACCACTCTTTAACCCCCTTTTCTTTTCTCCATATACTTTCCCCCCTTTTGATAAACTTCTATTTGAAAAAATTTTCTCATATGCTACTTTTTCTCCCTTACTACTCCTTTACATCTCTTTCCCACCAATCGCCCCCCTTCCCCTGCCCACTTTCCTGTAACACAAACTTCTGCTGAACACTCTAACATACATTTTAAACTCCCCATACCTCTTGACCCATTCCCTATGCTCCATTACCCCCATCTATCCCCCAATAGTTTGTTTATATCTTACCCTACTGCTCCTCTTTTAGTTTTTAAACCTTTCCCACCTCTTCTTCCTGATGTTTCTATTCTCCTTGTATCCCTCTACCTTTTACTTTTCAGTGTACTTACAACTAGAAAGTGATCTGATATACTGTGCCCTCTATAAACATGTACATCCTGAAGTCTCCTAACAGTCTTTTATCTACCAATACATAATCCAACAAATTTCTGTCATTTCGCCCTACATCATATCGTGTATACTTTTTTATCCTCTTTCTTAAAATATGTATTTTCCTATAACTAAACCCCTTTCTATACAAAGTTCAATCAAAGGGCTCCCATTATCATTTACACCTGGCAAACCCCCAAAACTTACCTACCACACCCTCTCTAAAAGTTTCTCCCCACTTTAGCATTCAAGTCCCCTACCACAATTACTCTCTCACTTGGTTCAAAGGCTCCTATACATTCACTTTAAAATCTCCCCAAAAACTCCCCTTTTCTCCTCTGCATTTCCTCTCTTCTCCAGGTGCATACACGCTTATTATGACCCACTTCTCGCATCCAACCTTTACTTTAATCCACATAAATTCTTGAATTTATACATTCATATTCTCTTTTCTCCTTCCATAACTGATCATTTAACATTACTGCTACCCCTTCCTTTGCTCTAACTCTCTCAGATACTCCAGATTTAATCCCTTTATTTCCC
>NC_069405.1:86942145-87143956 GCF_026875155.1 Cherax quadricarinatus
ACCATAAGTTTTTAAAGAGGTGGACCCGTAAGCCAGCGGAAGGCCTCGGTCAAACTCCAACGGCGGGTCATCTAAGACCTGCGTCAGGAAACACTTCTGTTTTCTGACGAACCTTACCTAACCATGATATCTCCACTGTCTACAGCCTCCTCCTCGTTACAACATTTAAAACCCACGCTTCACACTCCTGTTAAGAATGTTGGTATCACTATGGGCTGGTACATCCCCTTTTTTGCCTCAATGGATAAGATTATCACCATAAATGCTGTCATGCACCATTCTTCATCTCTGGTAGACCCATCTGCCGACAAGTCCACTCGTCCACTCCCAAATACATGTATATAAATGCATTTGCTTCCTCCATGCTCCCTCCCTCCAATGAAAGATGGGAATCTATCATTTCTTAATATTTTTCCCCCATCATCTTGCTCTTTCCTATGTTAACTTTTAATTTCTTTCTTTTTCAAATTCATCTACTAATCTTTGCAATTTCTCTTCAGAATCTCGCAAAAGCACCGTGTCATCGGCAAAAAAAAAAATTGTGACAAGTCCCACTTTGTATCATATTCCCACACCTCTCCTCAAGACATTAATGTTTACTCATTTTACAGTCTCATTTGTAAATTTATTAAACAACCATGCTACCACACATCCCTGTCTAAGGCCTACTTTTACTGGAAAATAATCCCTCCCTCTCTCCTACATACTCTAACCTGATCCTCACCATCCACATGAAAACTCTTCAACTACTTTTGCTTGCAACATCCATCATATACCTTTTCTAAATTCATAAATACAACAGTTCCTTGCCTTTGTCAAAGTACTGCACACTTATGTTTCAATGTAAACACTTGTTCTGCACATCTCGTATCCTTCCTAACTTCTTCCTTTCTACCTTTCATACCTACTCTTGAAACTATGTATAGAGTCTGCAATGGAACGGCATGAAATCCCTATCGCGGGTTTTAAGTATTTTATGGAGAGGGCGCTTAGACACGGGGGTCAACTCAGTCATTAAAAAAACAACGGATATAGCCCCTCTCCACTCAGGTGGCGGCAAATCAATGGCAAAGAATTAAATACAAATACAATAACATCTCAACAATAGCAATAACATCTCAACATAAAAATCTCTGAAAGGATTCCTAACAGCAGGACTGCCAACTACTTGAATTCCCAACTACACAACCCAGGGAAGCATAGGTTTAAAGTAGGTCGCTCCTGTTTCTCACAACTACTGGACCACTATGACATGGTCTTGGATGAACAGGCAAGTGTTCGACAACTGCATCATGGTGTAACTGCGCATAAAATGCATGCTAAAGGAATAATTGGAAAAGTGGTTAGATGGATCTTTAACTTTCTAACCAACAGAACACAAAAAATAATAGTAAACAGTATTAGAGGCTGCCACATTGAAAAGCTATTCCATAAGGTACGAAACTCGCCCCCATCCTTTTTCTCATCCTCTGTGTTACGCGCCCCTCCTTCACACTCCATTATATACAAAAATAAAAGGCCTGGTTAAAATAAGTTCTGTAATAATATATCGCGAACCACTTTATTACTAGCTAGATAAAGCAGGTTCGACTATATATTATTATCGGGTACGGTATAAATCATCAAAGGTACTCTCAAGCAAGGTTGTATTCAATAAGAGGTTATTCGTTAGGCATTATTATAATATTACATTATATTGTATATTATTATTGTATTATAGTAGGTTGATTACTGTTCTATTATGCAAGTGGGGAACCACTACTTTAGAAGTCCGGTTGATGGTTCCAGAATTGACGCCCAGCGCTACCTCATGATCGACCTGACGTCAGACCACTAAGGTCCATTGATAAACAACTATGAAGAACAGTACAGATTGAGATTAATAACTAAAGAACAAACGAAAACTATACATCAGTCGCTACTAACAAGGAAGTCTAAGCAACTATTATGCTATGACATGAGAGACTTGGAAAACGCTCTCCAAAATCCTGGGCTCTCGAAAATTGACCAAAACCAGAGACGTTGTCCTAACAAAACCCAACGAACCCTATATTCACCCTATCCTGCGGAAACAACCAATACACTAAATGATTTTTTCTCTACAACAGGATCAAAGCTAGCTAGCAAAATCCCAAATACTAACGCCCAAGCGAGCGACTACCTTGCTGGAAGTTTTCCAAACTCATTATCTGGCTCTAATAAATCTTAGTGAGGTCGCCTTCATAATAAAGTCACTGAAAAACAGGCCAGGAAAGTTAGCTATTATACAAAATAACAGCTATCACCCACCACTGCAACATTATTCAATAAATCATTAGAAATCAACACTTCTCAACAATTTTTACAACAGCAAGGGTTTCCCTAATGCAAAAAGGAGGACACCCATCTGATGGAAATAACTACAGACCAATATCTAACTTGCCATTATCTAAAATCTTCGAAAATACTAATTTGTCTCACAACATACTCAACCCCTGCCAGTCTGGTTTTAGGCAAAAAACAAATGATGCAATTATAAAAATGCTAGACTTACTTTATGCAGCTCATTAAAAAAAATGAATAGCCACTGGGCCTCTTTGTAGACCTTTAGAAACCCTTCGCTACAGCAGACCACAACATTCCGCACCTTAAATTACAGCATTATAATATTGGAAGTCATGCACTAGCATACCTAAATCCTGCCTTAACAACACACACCATGTCTCCGTCAATGGCATAACCTCGTCAATTTGTCCTGTTTCCTGACGAACCTTACCTAACCTAACCTCGTCAATGTGACCTACAGACACAGGGAAACCCCAGTGTTCTCGGCCCTCTACTTTTCCTCATATACATCAAAAATATTCCCAACGTATCTCAGTTACTTAAGTCAATTGCATCCTCTCTAAGATACGTTACTAAGCACCTCCAACAGCACTACTTTTATTATTCTTTAATCTGTCCTTACCTCACAGCATATCACCTGCAACCAATAACTCACCGAAAGGCTGTTGTAAGAATTACCCGGTCTGGTGCCACACACACACACACACACACACACACACACACACACACACACACACACACACACACACACACACACACACACACACACTTCAAAAGCTTAACTTACTCAATATACATAATATGCACTCGTACTACCGCGCATATACTTTCTTGATAGATGCAACAGAAGTCACAGGGATAATATAATAGACAAAAAAAAAAAAAATGATATCCCCATGTCCGACTCAACCTGTGCCAAAGCTCAATGTGCATAAGAGGTCCTAAAATCTGGAACCATGCTTGAAGATTCGAAAGATTCCTTAACCAACCGCTTCAAAACCACTTAAAAAGCGCCTCCTTACCATAATGTGATGCTGACAGCTATATACTGTCAAACATCCTGAAATCTGCTTTCAGACAACTCAGACATCTCTCTTCTTGTTCCAGCTCTCTTTCAACTCTCATATATATTACTTGATAGGCATATACTCTTCATACTTTGCAATAATTCAACTCACTGACGGAAAATGTCTATCTCCCATCTGCCAACATCTTTACTATTATTAAATAAGCACTTATTAAATCTAACAAAGGCAATATCCCTTAACTATAAATTGTCAGGCTGCGTTTTCACCATCTCTATTCGGTCAACCCATAAAACTGAAGATCACCGAACCAATTTAAATACTACACAATTATTTTGCAATTGACCATTTGTCATTTGCAATCTTTCTTATTGTACTTATGACTGTAGTTAACTGCACAAGAAGTATTATATAATATGCTGTGTTTGGTTTTAATTAACAGGTAAGCCTTATGATAGTTTGCCCGAAATGCATTTCACATTAAGTGGCTTTCTTTTACGACTATTTTTGTACTAGTTCATGTAAACTGACTTCATTTCTTTAATGGCTCAGATAAATAAAATTATTATTTGGCAGAGATGTAAACTATAGTACTATGTTTTCCTTTGCTGGCGATACTAGAATTTACATGAGTGAGACATCCACTGAAGGCACTATACCAAGTCTTCCAGTGGGCCGCGGGAAACTTGAAGCTCAATGAGGACAAATTTCAGTTATTCCGTTATAGAAAACTTGAGGAAATAAGAGCTAGAACGGAGTATAAAACAATAGTTTTCCGCTCGATTATGTGGTTAGAATTTGCTTTATACTCCGTTCTAGCTCTTATTCCTCAAGGTTTCCATAACGGAGTAATTGAAATTTATCCTCCTTGAGCTTCATGTTTCCCGCGGCCCACTGGAAGACTTGGTATAGTGTCCTCAATGGATGTCACTTATGCAAATTTCCAAGCACTTGGGAGTGATATTGTCAAGAGGATGTCACCTTCAAGGATTTTAAATGCGAGGAAAATGAGCATGGACTTCCCAAACTTGGGATGCCAAGTCGTTGATCCTTTAATTCACTTGTTCTCTCTAGGCTGGAATACTACTGTACACGAACAGTCCTTTTCAGCGCAGGAGAAACTGCAGATCCGGAGAGTGTACAGAGAACGTACTCTGCCAGGATAAGTATAGTCAAGCACCTTAATTACTGGGAACGTTTGAAGTGCCATGATCTGTACTCCCTGGATCGCAGGCGAGAAAATTGCATCATAATTTACAACTGAAAAGCCTAGAGGGCCTGGTCCTAAATGTGCATACAGAAATCACTCCCTACGAAAGCAAAAGACTCGGCAAACAGTGCAACATATTAACACCATTCATCAACAACCACAACGCAATTCATCCATCACAACGCTCATTCACACCACTCATCCACCACCACAACACCACTCATCACCACCACAACCACATTCATCCACCATAACGGATTACTCATCCACCACCACATTCATCTACCTCCATTACACCAACACCACATTCATCAACACCACAACCACACAACACATCACAACACCAACACATCACAACACCAACAAAACCCCGATACCAGCCCAACACGCACCACTTTAACAAAATGCTACTACACAACATACCATACCCCCACGTCACAACACACTCCACAACACTACAATACACACTATCCCTTGACCACTAGAACACTCACAGCTACCACAACACTCACAAATACCACACTCAAAACAAATACCACACTCACAAATATACAACACATCACAAATACAACACTCACAAATACAACACTCACAAATACAACACTCACAAATACAAACACTCACAAATACAACACTCACAAAAATACAACACTCACAAATACAAACACACTCACAAATACAACACTCACAAATACAACACTCACAAATACAACACTCACAAATACAACACAACTACCACAACACTCACAAATACCACATCATTCACGACTACCACAACACTCAGAAATACAACACTCACAACTACCACAACACTCACAACTACCACAACATTCACATACTCCAGACTGATGGAAACAAAAAACAGCTCCCCCCCCCCACAATATAGAGGACAATATTAATGTATCGAATCCTATACATGCATTACACACTAATATAATACATATATGTGTGCAATGCATATTATTTTACCTCACATGGTAAAGAAAGCAGCAGCTCCAGAGGCGTGGGTAGCACTCACGCCCACTCCCATATCAGCGCCACCGAGTCACGAAAGAGCGACGAAATGTCGCTACTGGCCACACAACACAAAAACTTTTTCAGCGGAGTATGACCAAGAACAGTGATGTATTTTTCACTGCTGGTTCTTTCCTGTTTATTCCTTGTTGTTTTAAGTTACTATTAATCACGATCTTCGTTGTTATTGGTCACTTAAAGGAGGCTTCACTATCGGTTCTTCAAAATTCTTTACATCACTAGGATAAAACGTGTTTCAAATACTCTGAAATGCTTACACATTCTTACGATGTCAATTTACACGAGTGAGAGCAAGTGGTGTTGATATGAAGGGCCGACAGTGTGATACGGGTCTCGCGTGAGCGAGTGCTCCAGTGATGGCTGGCAGGAGAGACACTGTTACAATACGACCGTCTTCGATGCTACACATAGCAACAGTAATACATTCAAGAGCACAGCAACCAAGCTCAACTCAAAGGGAATAATCTCGTACTGCTCGCCTTATTCCCGTATCCAATAATCGAAGGAAAATGTAGAAAACTATCACATAAGAACACACATGTGATATAATTCTCCAGTTTCATCGGGGATGATGACGTAAACGGTAGTGTAATATTGTATATTAAATTATTAGTTGTGGGTCTGGCAACACGGGAGTGCAAGAGGGAGGCACATTATGCTCGGTGCGGGGCCCTCCGCTCTGGTCAATGACTGTGTGTAACGCTGCAGCTACACGCAATATACAACACTTCTCACATTTACTAATACACTTAACTCGTATATCCTATCAAAACTTTTTTTTTCTCCATTTCCACACCTGCCTGGCGTGCCTTCCTGACACATTTTCCCATGACACACGTGTCCTGATTATGTCATCACAGTACACCTGCCCCGGTCCACGCGATGCTGCATCAAGTATTAACATCTATTTCGTCTCATCAATCGTCAAGGACTTTCCCCCACGTGTGTGACTCCACGCTTGTCTATGTTTGTCTGTCAAGCCACTTGATGTAAGACTGTCACACCGCCGCTCCGGGTATCTACACTTTTACTATACAGATGTTTGCATTCTACACGTGTAGTGGAGTTCTTTTAATTAATTTTGCTGAATTTTTATTTTTTGTACGCTAATGAATTTGCAGATTCTTACAGGTTAAGAGCCATCATCCTACCTCATCTTATTTACAAGCTTAGTTATTTACAGGCTAAGAACTGTTATCCTACCTCAGTTCACTGACAAGTTGAGAACTGCTGTCCCAGTACAGCTCATTTAAGGCCCCATAGGATGCCACCCAAAACAGGTTAGGTTAGGTTAGGCTTGTCAATCAGCTTACACCCAAGTACCTGTTTCTTGCAAGATGAACAGCTGCAGCAGGTGTATGAACTGTAACACCCAGTTACCTATTTACCATAAGGTGAAGAGTAGAAACAGGTGTCAAGAAACCACTAGGGTACCTATTTACTCGTAGGAGGAGCGAGGACAGCCATTTGGTAGGTCATTTAAATTTAGATATAAAATGGTTATAACTATGGCCATAATTTTTAAAGGAGAGGACCGGTAAGCCAGTGGAAGGCCTCGGTCAGATGACCAAAAGCTCCAACGGCGGGTCATCATCTAAGACCTGTTTCCTGACGAACTTTTCCTAACCTAACTTAACCTCATTTAAATTTGATGTGTTGATACATCTGGCAAAATAGTTATTGAATGATGGTAGAAGACGTCCAGAGATAAAATATATAACAATAATAATGAGGAATTAAACACCTGTGCAACATCTGGGTGTCTTTACATGTAGACGTTTCGCCAACCAGTAGTTTTATCAATACAAAGATATGAAGTGTGACATATTTATTAGAAAACGTTTCGGTCCTGAGACCTTGATCACTTCTAACATACAGAGCTTAAAAGACATTATATATAGGCGGAGCGTGAGGTGTGAGTAACTCACACCTCACTCTCACGAGGTGTAACTCACACCTCATAGCCCATTTTGCAATTAATTCAGCCTACAGTAATATTTTACGTTCTTATCTTTTCAATGTGTTTCCTTCCCTTGCAAAGTCAGTTTCAATGAGTTGTTCTTCCTCTTGCAGTGTATGTTAAACATTTTTTTTTTTGCTTCTGCAGAATTAGTTACATTTCTTTTATTTCAATTTTAGCGTTTTGTGTCATAATTGTGTTATTTTTATAATTCCTTATTCACTATTCCTATCTCATTTGTTTTTTGTAACTTCTTTGACATTATGTTTCACATACCCTCGAGTGATACTTTAGTGACTAGCGTCAGTCAGGCCTCTCAGGCTACTGCTGCTCCTGAGAACATCCCTGATAGTTCCTTATCGACTGAAAGACTAACCCAGACTCTGAGACACTGTAGTTTTCCTCGTGACTCTCTTGATGCTTTGTCTTTATTCAGTGGCCATGTACATAATCTTGAAGCGTGGTTTACTGCCGTTCGTTCTCGTGTTAATGCCCTGGTGCACGGTCCTCCATCAGAGGAAAGTCTTATCAGACTTGCGAAAGCATCGGGCGACCGATGACCTTCACGTTGTCGATCTCTTTGAAATGAGAGACTTCCGGAATCTTACTTTTTTATATATATTTTATTTAAAACAAAACATTAAATAGATAAAAGAACACAGTATCAGTTCTTACACAGAATTATAAATTTCATTGTCAAAATACACACAGACGTTTAACTTTGTGCTGACACAAACTGCCCCTCATCCCCTACACATTATATCCCATGTACCTATGTTAAGCAAGATTACACAAGACTAAATTACAATATGTATTATTATTATTATTATAAACAAAGAAGCACCAAACCTACCATATGAATTTATTTTCCACTTTGTTATTTATATATTATTAATCCTTCATAAACAAGTACATGTATAAACAAGTACATGTATAAACAAGTACATGTATAAACAAGTACATGTATAACTAAGAAACAAACACGAACTATAAGTAATGGCTCCAGTACTCAGTCTACTGGGTTACACACAATCTACTGGGTTACACACAATCTACTGGGTTACACACAATCTACTGGGTTACACACAATCTACTGGGTTACACACAATGAGACATCATGACAGTACAACACTGTCTATAACTTACACAACCGATACTCACCCACACCTGTGAGTAATTATAAGAATGATACAAAACAAAATGACAGTACCCCTCAAAATGTATACTTTCATTGACCAGATTATACAAATAAACCCCGTTCTTCTGACCTTTAATATATTGTTATTTAAAACATAGAACAAATACAATAATGTATAAGATTATAAAATTAAAAACCATACTAGATATTACAAAACCTCTAGTACACAATCCCGGTACATTTAAAGAACCCCATAAATCATGGCCATATTACAACCATATACATAACCCATAACCATATACATAACCCATAACCATATACATAACCCACAACCATATACTAACCCACAACCATATACATAACCCATACCATATACTAACCTACAACCTATACAAAACCCCAAACCATATACAAAACCTACAACCCATATACAAACCTACAACCAATACATAACCCACAACCTATACATAACCCATAACCATATACATAACCCACAACCATATACATAACCCATAACCATATACATAACCCACAACCATATACATAACCCACAACCATATACATAACCCCATAAACCCAACATAACCTACAACCTATACATAACCCACAACCATATACATAACCCACAACCATAAAACAAAACCTACAACCATATACATAACCCACCCAAACCCTATACATAACCCCCAACCATATACAAACCCACAACCATATACTTAACCCACAACCATATACAAACCCACAACCATATACAAAACCCCAACCATATACATAACCACAACCAAATACATAACCCCCTAACCATATACCATAACCCACAACCATATAAAATAAACCCACAACCATATACATAACCCACAACCATAAAACATAACCCACAACCATATACATAACCCCCAACCTATACATAACCCCCAACCATATACATAACCCACAACCATATACATAACCCACAACCATATACATAACCCAACCATAAACATAACCCACAACAATACATAACCCACAACCATATACATAACCCACAACCATATACAAACCCACAACCATATACATAACCCACAACCATAACATAACCCCAACCAAAAACATAACCCACAACCATATACATAACCCACAACCATATACATAACCCACAACCATATACATAACCCACAACCATATACATAACCCACAACCATATACATAACCCATAACCATATACAAACCCAAACCATATAATAACCCACAACCATATACATAACCACAACCAATACATAACCCACAACCATATACAAACCCCCCCAAACCAAAAACATAAACCACAACCATATACATAACCCACAACCATATACTAACCCACAACCATATACATAACCCCAAAACCATATACATAACCCACAACCATTTTAAAATAACCTACAAACCCTCCTTTTTTCAATAATCATTATTTTTTTTATATTTATTTAAAACTCAGGTACAAAAAATATATGGGTACATAATCAATGTAACAAGATACGGCAGTAAAAACGATAATCTGCGTGACACACAATACCAAAAAAGATTTATTATGACCGAATTGGTCTGCACTCCAATCAAAATTTTTTTAGTATTGTGTTCATGTAAAAAGTGGTTTTAAATAAAAACGAAAGCCCTACCTAGTAAATGTTCACTCCCCCCCCTTGAAAAACATACCACTTTCACCTGAGTAACTCTTGACACTCTTATACATTTTTAGAGCTTTAAGGACATCTTTGACAACAGTAAAACACAACCCAGCATCTAAAAGGTGACTATAATAAAAAAAAAATCTGAACATGAGGCCAACCACCAAAAAAAACCAAATCCCACCCTAACCCTCATATACCCCATGTAACAATCAATATCGTGCACGGTGGGGGATTTAATACACTACCGCTGACCTTCACCCCCACCCCCACTGCCTAGTAATTTGGTCTCCCGTCCCCATCAAAACCCTCCACCAGTCATTGAATTTAAAAAACTTTAAAGTACAATAACAAAAAGGAAATATGAAACCCTTATCGTCTCCGCCACAAAAAAAAAAATTGTTACATTTTCTAATACATCCCTTGTTTCATCTTTGTGCTTAAAAAAAATACCCCCCATCCCCTATTTTTTTATCTCTTGAGTCCAAACAAAACCCAAATTATACATTTCATAAAATAAATTATATTACAATAAGCATAAAATATCATACTTTAAATCCCATAATAGGGTACTTTATTATCACCCTGATTTTCCAAAAAAATTTACAAAAAAATTAAAAATATATTGACATCCCCAAATCCTTCCCTCTTCAAATACGTGTACATTATCCAATGCATTTTTTATATCCAATCATATTTACTTTACCTTCCCCTTTCCCCCAGTGCAAGAAAAATGCCACTTGCATGCGTCAAAAAACCCCTTAATTTTCCAAAAAACGTATAAAAAAAGAACTAACATAAATAACTTATAAACAATATATAGATAGTAAATTTTTTGCAAATGAAGAATACCAACAAATATGGAAACATACACTAAAAAATTTGAAACTCACTCACTAATACATTTCCCCATTTTTTATGTATATGTTCAACAAAATTATTTTTTATTAAATGTTCCAGAGAAATATCAGACTTACCTGTCACGCACTAAGTTACACCAAATATAACTTAGGCTCCTAAAAAAACATTCCCGGGCAGTACTACCTCAAATCATTAACAAAACCAAACCTGGAAAAAGACACTTCAGAAAGCCCCCCCCGCCCCCCCCCGACCCCTGTTTTCTGTTTTAAAAAAAAAACCCCAAAACTACGTCCCTTCCATGCTCAAGTTGTACCTGACGTCGAAAGTCAAAAAAACCCCTGTCTCTTAACAAATGACCATTCCCCCCCCCTCGCCCCCCCCTCTTCCTAATATTTACCCCAAAAGCTCCACTACCACACACTTTTTTTCCCCCTTTCCCATCCCCCCACTAATCTCAAAAAAAAACAAAAATCCCAGTTTAGGGAGAACCACCCAATCCGCTCTAAACTCCCCCCCAACCCCAACATTACACTCCCGACAGTTTACGAAAACCCCAAGGGGGAAAACTATTTACCCAAAACCCCCCCTATAGTATTTTTCTGCATACTTCTCACACCCCGCAAGCGCCCGCCCCTATTTTCACCCCCCACCCCCCCGCATGCACCCAAGACACATAAAAAAAAGCCCTCAAATCATGCCCCCGATTTTTAAAACCCCCCCCCCCCCCCCCCCCCCCCCCCCCAAATTTTCCCCCCCCCCCCCCCTCCCCAAACCTCGCTAACCATCCTTACAAAACCCCAAAGTTTTCCAAAAAATATGGCTAAAAAAGCGTTTTCCTTCCTCACAATGCAAAAAAGGGCCCAGCACCAAATAACCCATTCTATAACACGACCTTTAGCTAAAATTTCCCATAAAGAACAAAAACCACTTCACAAACCCTTGGCTTTAATTGATTTCTGAAAGTCTTCCCAAAGCCCCCCAACAAAATTTGGGGTTTTGTGTACCCCCTGTATCACGTACCCCCAACCTGTCCCCCCCAAGTTTTATTACCCTTTTTTTTTTTGCTTCCCTTTCCCTCCCAACAATTTCGCACCATATTTTCACACCCCATAGTGCCTTTCCCCTTCCCCCATTTTTGCAACCTTCATGACCTCTCCCCCCTTCCCCCCTTTCCCCCTCCCACCCTCAAGTACCGCTGCTTCACATACATCCCTTTCACTCGTGTGTCCAAAGGTATAAGACCCGCCACCCTGCCGCACCCCCATCATCCCCACCTCCTTCGTAGCCTGGTTCCCAAAACCCCCACCTACCTAAAAAACCCACCCTCCCCAGTTCCTGAAATCCCCACCTCGGGGATATTTTCTGTCAGCCCCAACTTTATGTACACAAGTGTATTTACCCACCACCCTGCTGCAATGTTACACCCCCAGCCCTCACCTGGCATCCTCCCCATCGCTTATCACTATTTCCCGGGTTTTTCTCTGTGCCCCCCCGGGCACCCCATAAAAAAACCCCCATATTTAAATTTTTCTACCCACTATTTTTCCACCCATACTGTTCCCCCCCACCCACTCCCTACTTCAATAACTTTACTTTCTCCATTAACCCCCACCCCTGTGCCCCCCAAAAAAATTTTTATACGTCCCCTTTCCCCCCAACCTTTTTTTCCCCCCCTCCCAAAACTGGGTGTCATCCCACTACCCCACATACCACATCTCCCAACCCACCTCTCCCTGTTCCCACACTCCCCCTCAAAAAAGCCTATAAAAAGGGCCCGCTGCAGCAAAGAGGTTTGGACAAGGGGCAACCCTGTCGCAAACCCCCCCCCCTCTGCCCGGGGCAACCCAATTTCCCATTAACCCACCCTGACCGTGCAGGGTTAAAAAGTAGTGCCCTTTTCAAAATCTCACACCAAACCCTTTTTTTTTTAAAAAACACCACAAATTCTATCACACTGTCTAAGCCTGTTCCCAATCACCCCCCAAGACCCCCCCCCCGTTGTCTACCCCACCAAAAACCTTAATTCTTTCTGCCCCTCACGCATACTTGACCTGGAATCCCCCTTCCTTAGTAGGACTCGGGAAGCACCTTTTTATCGGTTACCTAAAACTTCGCAAAAATCTTATAATCGCCACATGGGGAGACGCCCCAAAAGCACCAAGGTCTTCGCCCCCCCCCCCCTTATAGACCAAAATCTATCCCCCGGGCCCCGCGATTCCCCCCAAAATCCCCCTTTTCCCTTTACAGTTAAAACCAAAACAAATTCCCTTTTACATCCCAATGTGTAAAAAAAACATTAGGAATTCCATCAATGCCCCCGCTTTTCCCCCACTCAACCCTTTTCCGCCTCCCCCCACCCTCCCCCTGATCCCACCCTCTATTACCGCACTCTCCTCCTCCCCAAATCCTCGAAATTCTTCCCGAATCTCTCCCCCCCTCTCTCCCCCCCCCTTGCTTAAAATTCTCCCTAAACCCAAAACACATAAATTCTCATTCCACGGTGGTACAAAAATACCGCCCCCCCCTATATCCCCCCACCCCTTTACACACCCCTATCCCCTAATCGTGGTAACTTTTGCCATTCCTAAATCTCCTCAAAAACATCCTGAGGTTTGTCACCCCCTAGAACCTCCTAAAAACCTTCCCCCACACATATCGCATCAAAACGAGAATTTTTTATTCCCTCAATCTTTCCCTTTTAAAAACCTCTTTCTCCAGTCTAGCCCCCCCCCCCTTATAAAAATCATTTTTGCTGCCCTTAAAAATTTCTGTAAACCCTACCCCCACCTTGCCTCTCCCTTTCCCCTTTTGCTTTTAATATCCCTAACTGCAAAATTGGTGCTCTCCCACCATTCCAAGACTCCTCCTCTTCATTCGAGCCTCCCCTATTCTTCCACCATTCCCCAAAAAAAAAAACCCCCCCCCCCTCCCGAAATAGCCTAAAATTTTTCCCAAAAACCACATATCAACCATCCCTTCCCAGCCATCTCTGCCAAAGGCCGATGGACCGAAAAAACCCAAATCTTTGTCATTACACGTTCTACTTTATATCCGGTTATATAATATACGATCCAACCCGGCAGCTAACCCTCCCCTAAAAATTGCTCTCTTTCCACCCCTTGCCCCTGACATGTCATAAAAACCCCTGCTCCCTCAACAAATCCCTCAAACTCCAACAACACCCCCGCCCCCCTCGGCTCCACATCCTTTTTCCCGATTACACAAATTTCCAAACCCCCCCTATTATAGAAAAACCCTTGGTAAAACCCCGCATGTAAAAAAGCAAAACCTCCCTTACAAAAAATTTACCTTTAACCCCCTATGTTTCATCTGCCGGCACATATATCCCCAGAAAACAACTCTAATTTTACCCCCTATCCCTTCCCCCCTCACCACCCCCCTCTCCCCCCCTTTCCACTGAGCACGTGGAAAGGGCTGGGCTCCCCCATGCCACTGCCCCCCACCCCTTTATTTCCCTGAACACCAACATACATCCTAAAACCGTTCACCCAAAACCCTTTCCATACTTGAAATTGTGTTCTTGAATAAAAACACATCAATGTTAAAAAAGCCGCAAAAAATCCTCCAAACCCTACTGTTTACCGTCCTCTAAGGCCATTTACGTTTACTTAGGGCATTAAAGATTCAGAAAGGGTGGCTTTCCCATGTCTTGTGACCCGTCTGTTCCCCTTTTTGCTGCTTCTGTCTTTTCCCCTGCATCTTCTCGCCTGTACCCCCCCCCCCGTGCACTACCCCGCCCCCTTTTTAAACTCCCGCCCCCGTCTTTTTTCCCCGTACGCTGAGCTGGTGTTTTAACCTCCTCATCCGACAGCCTCCCGCCCCTTTTTTAGATGTGCCCCCAATTTTCCCTTCATAATTCCATTTTCCCCTTTTGCACCTAGCCCACCTGTAGCAAATGAACATTTCCACTCTGACCCCCGGGCTCTGGAATCTGCCCAAACAAGTCCTTCTAACCATCAGAATTTTCCCGTCTGTTGCTGGGGGTTTTCCTTTTCGGCACGTCCGGGGGACTTTTCATCCCGTAGGGGGCGTAGATAACTCTGTGGATCACCGGGCTCTCCCCCCCCCACAGGCCTGTCAACTCCGGGCCCGTTTTTTCGGGGGAGCACCGAAGCCACTGGTATGTCACACAATTCCTAAAAAACGCCCCCATTCGTCCGCCCAAACCCTTTTCCCGTGCACTAAGTTTTTCGGAGGGGTTCCGCCTGGGGACCTGGACTACTTGCCGTTTCCCCAAAGGCCCCCCGGCGCTGCTGCTTTACCCATCCGGCCGCCGTGGTCAAAAGCGCCGCACAGGCGACACGTCTTCGTTGTCCGCGTAGGTCAGTCAGTGTGTCCTAAAAAACCTCCAGGACAAATAGATGGAAAAAGGTCTTTTTAAAGAAATCTTAACGGTGTTTTAAAATCCCGCCGGGAACCCTTCATAGATTCCCTTGTCCATCAAAAATTAAAGTTATAGATGCACCCCACCATATCTTTTAAATGTCTCTTGATTCTACATCGTTGCCTCGAAAGGAACGTTGCGGATCCTCACCCGGTGTAGTATTTTGAGGCATCCCGCAGGCGTACCTCCAGCCAGATGATTCGGTGATGTTTTTCCCTGGTACTGAGTCACCCTCCTTTCATTCCTCCACTGGCAGAACTTTAGAGATTCGGATGATCCCTTAGTGCTATTCCCTGTAATTTATCAACTTCAATGCCAAACTGTCCCGTTAATCGTTGGTAAAAAAAACGAGGGATTCGAGGGTAAATTTTCCCCTTTAACAAGGTCAAAACACACGGTGTTTCTCCCCCTGCGGTAGTGGGAACCATCTTTGGGGAAAACAGGAAGTTGCGCACCCGAGAAAGCAGGAGTTTTGCGCAGGCGTCCCCTCAGCCGAAGCAAAGAGGCAATGAATATCATTATTCCCAGTGCAGACACAGCTGCCCCTTTCCCCCCCCCCCCGTTGTACAGCCCCCGTTCAAAAAAATACAAAATTTTCCTAAGAATGGTTTGATAACAATTTCAACTAAAATAACCAAAAACCCTTCCAAAAAAAAAACAGTCGGAGTCTTTAAAAAAACATGTGGGAAATGAGTTACAATTATATTTTTGTATACATATAGAATGTTACAAACATACGTGTATGTGCACTTTTCTCGAATAATGGTCTTCAAGAAAAAAAGGCTAAATGACTTGTGCAAATAAACTAAAAAATTACATTCAATGATAGAACAAACCCTAAAAAATTGGGTTTCCCCCACAAACCACCCTACACTACACAAAGTTAAGTTCCAAATTTTAAACCCCAAAATATATAATGGATTCCTAAAAAAAAGGGGTATATATAAACCCCTAAATACTTTATATTTTGTACATAGTGATAAGTACCATTCCATCGAAAAAAAAAGGAGTAGGGAAAGGAAATCTATCTCAGATTCAATATATAAAACAAACCCTCACAATAAAATTAAATAAAAACCCCCTTATAAAATTTTTTGTTTATACAAAAAAGAGAAAAAAACAAAAAATCACATAAACTTTTGATCTGTGATTTTAAAAAATTCATAAGGTCTACATACCCTGGGCCCCCAACGGCCCCCTAAAAAATAACTTTACCCACATCCCCACCTTGAAAACCCAATCAACCTTTCTCGGTTCCCAATCACCCCAAGGGGACCCCCCATGAAGAAAAAAAACCCCTTGCTTCACCCCATACCAAACGGAGTAGACTTCAACGTAATCCACGATACCCTTCGGAAACTAATTACCCACCTTCCCCATATAATTGTTTGTTCCTACATGCGCCTAAAAAAACGCCCCAACGCTTTTATCTTAATGTTTCCTCCCCCCTCTCCCAAGAAACATCAAGAAATAACATTACTATTGAAGCATCCCACCTCTTTGGGTACCTCCCTATTAAATTAAACCCCTAAGGGGTAAATTCTTCCCCCCCCCAATAAAAAGAAAACCCCTCTTAAACCAACGTACCCCCCCCAAAGCAGAACAAAAATAACCATAAAAGCCGTTTCAACTTCCCCAAAAAAACTGCATGACGCCTCTCTCACAATACCCATTCGTCTTAGCACCTCTTTCGATGTAAAATCCCATAAGAAATTATATAAAATTCCCCTCGCTTTTGCCAGTATCTTAATTTACTAAATTCCCCCCATACACTCTCCAATCAATGTGGGATACACTGCCTCCTTGCATTGATTCCTGACAACCCCCACCCCCAAAACCCGTTTTACCTTGAGTTTTTTAATTTTGGTACCTTTAAAAAAACCGCAACATTTTCACACTCCACTAAGCCCTGCCACCCACATTTTGGGTTTCCCCCCATCCCTCCCCCCCCCGAAGCCCCCCTTTTCCCCCCGCTCCCCGAATATCCCTTTCCTTAAAATAGCACTTCACCTAGACCCTAATCCCAAATTTCCCAATAAATGTGTCATTACCACATCTTTGCCCAACCACGCCCTCCAAAACCCCAAAACCATCCCTTAAGACTCTTCTTTGAAAATTCCATAATATCTGACTTGTTAATGGGTAATTTTTCCCGCCATCCCCACACCTTATATAAACGGTATTACCACCAACCCTTTGATGCAAGGTTAATCCCGGCCCCTTTAGACCCCCTGAGCCTACTCAAAGTTCTGCCCCTTACCTTTCAAATTTTAACCCCCCTGCTCTCCTGTGATCTGCCAAAAACAAAACCCCACAAATTGACCCTTTACAGTTGCCCAACCAAACTCCCCCCAAAAGGCCCCTCCTCCTAAGCCCTCCTCCAGCAACCTGTTTCTGCTTTTTAATCTCATCCCAGTAGCTTTCCCAAAAAAATCTCATTCCCCTTCCCACTTTTTTAAAATTTCATTTCTTAAGTAAAAAAGTTCTTCTCTACATAACCAAAAATTCCCCAAAATCCACCACTCTCCCCATCCTTCCCCCCCCACCATCAACCAGAACTAAAAAGGTTTCTGCATACATGCAAAGAGTATTTGGGGGAGTGGACCCTCTGCCTTAAACCCTCCCCATGTTACAGAACTCCCCCAACCTCCATTTCCTGTTTCCTTGTGCATTTTTCATAAAAGTCCTCCCCCATAACCACCCTCCCCCAAAAAACCCTTCTCACCTACTCTCAATAAAAAACCCCTATCCACTATCATAAGCTTTCTCCCAATCAAAACTAGTATACCTCCCTTTCACTACCCTCGGGAAAAATCCCAATACGTCCATGACCTACCATATCCCCCCCGGGATACCAAACGTCCCCCATGTATCCCAAACCCTGCCCTTCTTCAGTCTTTTAAACCCAAAATTTTCGCAAAAACCTTGTAATCTGCCACATCAAAATTTTGCACGGTAAGCCTCAACTCTTTTACCCCCCTTCTTTGGCCCCAAAACTTTACACCCTACTTTCGATGTGCCAATTCTCATAGTTAACATATGATCCAATAGCTAAAAAAACTGCTAATACACCCCCTGTGCTCTTTTAAAAATATTTGGTTACGTCTATCCCTGGTGTTTTCCCGGTACTCATCCCGAAAAAATGCCTCTTCCACCTCAGCCCCATTTACCAAAAACCCCCCAAACCCACTCTATCCTGTCATTTAAAAGCAAGGAACCCCCCCCAAAAATACCCCCCCAGGAACCCCCCTCCCTCCCAATCCATTTCTCCCCAAAAACTATTGCATAGAGAATCATCTTTCCCGTATTGGGAGGACTGACCCAAAGGTACCCTCCCCCGGGGGTTGTCTCCAATTGTAGAATGGGGGTTTTCCTCTGTCGGTCCCCAAATTTACTAAAAAAAAAAAACCCGATGGCTTATCACCCCCAAAACATCCCCTAACCCGCCCAACCCTAATTGCACAAACTATCATTGTGTAAATTTAGTGATTCTACTGCAGCTGTCCATATTACCCCCCTACCCCCCCCCCCAAATAACAATCTTGAAAATGTCCCAGATAATTTTCAACCCCCTAACCCACCTGCCTCTTTCGTCCCAAACCCTTAAAAAAAAATTCGCTATTTCCGGTTTTGCCCGCATTTCCCCCCAATCAAAGATCTATCTCCCTTCCTAGCCCCCAAAAAGGCAACCCCCCAAAACACTGAAAAAAAGGGCCCCCCCCCTCCCCCTTAAAAACCCCCTTTCATTTAATTTCCAGTACCAGAATAAATACGCACCCCTCCCCCCACATCAAAATTTTTTACCCCCCTGGATCCCAAAACCCCCCATCGAAAGGGTTTTTTTACCCTACAAATCTATCCCCCCTTAATTAAAACTGTCCAATCGCGCTTCTATCCCACGGACGAACTATGCTCCACTAGGTATCCCCCCCCCCCCACCATCAACACCCAATATCTCGAATACATCCCTCAGCAATCAGCACAACCCGCCCCCCTCGGTTCGACATACCACTCCAATCACACAATTTCCCAAAACCCCTATACTGTTATAGCAGGGAAACCTCTCAAATGATCAGGAATACCCCTCTGACAAAAATTTCTTTTACCTGATATTGTAGTTGCTGGCATGTAAACCCTACAAAAATGCTCGACTTCACCCCAGAACCATCCCCCCTGACGTCCCCCCACCCCCCCCTCCCCAAGAGAAGCAAGGGGGTGGTCTCCTTTACCCCACTGTACGCCACCCTTTTGTTGAAACATAGTAACATACATCGATTTTTTTCACCCCCAAACACAACCCCTGTGATTTTGCTTTGAAAAAAACAGTAAATCAAACCGCCTTAAAACCACTCCAAACCAAATTTCTTGACCCGTCTTAAGTCCATTAACATTAAACGTGACACATTGAAAAATTCAGAAGGGGCGGTTTCCCCTATGCCTCTGGGATTTACCCACTGCACTTTTTTTTTATGGTTCCTTTGCCACTCGAGTTTTCTGTGAGTCACCCCCCTCCCTTTCCCCCTTTGCAACTAGGCACACCTTACCAAATGTGTCATCGTCCAAACGCTGCCCCGACTTTTCCCCCCCTCGCCCCCGGGGGAATACCTGTCTATCTCTGATGCCCAGTTCGTTTCCTAGAAATCCCACTTACACACATCCCTAGACGAATCCCCCTGGTGTCCCCCTGGCCACCACCGCTCCCGCCCATTCTTATAAATTTCCCCCACAAATTTTTTGCCCCCCGCTCCAGCTTAATGAATGGGCACCTTTTTCACAGGGTTTCTCCCCCTCAAAAAATCTTGATCACATCGCCAATAAACCCTCCTGGGTTGAGCTTCCTGCGAAAGATCCTCAGATGTCACCCTTTGACCCCCCGGGCCCTGGGAGAGTGACAAAGTCCCGCCGCCGCCACCCCCCGGTCGACCCCTTCACTCCAGAGGTCAGGCCTCCCCGGCCCCCGAGGCATAGAGCCAGGCACCAAATCACTGACGTTGTTTCACAATTGGAGCTTCCCGAATTCGAGAAGCCCCCCCCTAGGACACTGGGCTGCCTGTGCCAAAGAGTACACAGAGACATTTTTTTCCCTTGCCCAGCATAGTACACATAAAACCCGTGTTCTAAAACCCTATGTAAATAGGATGGTAAAGGCCTTGTTAAAGCATTTTTTAAGGGTGTAAAACCTTCCCGGGTTCCTTTAATGGCCCTCCCCCCACACCCCATTGTTGAGAATGCACTGTCCCCTAACTGCGAAAAAATCCTTAGGCCTAAAGCCGTTACCCGAAGGGTAATTCCCCTACCCTTCACATGTGAAGTACCTTGGACGTCATGTAAACAACATCCATTGTTGAATTACACTATGCGTTGTTCCCGGTAATGCTCGACAATTCTTGTGTAGAAACCAGCTCGTAGAATTTTCACAAAAGATTCTTGTTAAACATTAAGGCGGCGCCATACAATACCTCGTTGGGAATTACCATATGTATCCCTGATGTGTTAGGAGGAAGGAACGTTCATCGTATCTCCACTTAAACGTTACCACGAACCAGTTCTATGCAGATAGTATTTACTCTCCGTACTGTTATGTTTGCCAATTTGATATCCCAAAATGAGCGAGCACGTCCTCACTATAATGGTTGTTGCGGACCTAAGGTTAGGCTCGCCTGGAAAACAGCAGAAGGAGGTGAGAGCACAACGCACTCCACGTGGTCAGGCAGCGGAAATGCCGGAATCTTACTAAGTCGTTAACAATATGAGGAATGATTCGTTTATTCCTAGTACAGTTGAAAAACAGCTTGGATTCATATGTCGTCTTGGGAACGTTGAATGCTACACCCAAGACTAATGAATCGTTGAGTGCATTTGCTGTTCGATTAGATAAACTTTTATCACGTGTAGAGCTGAGGAATTGTATACCATTTATGTACAACCTGTAGAGCTGGGACCAGCCTAGCATGTGGCAGTAGGCCTACTGCAGTCTTCTTTTGTTTTTATGTTGCCTATTACGCCGTTAAATCGTTCCTTACACTGACTGTGAATGTTCACTTTTAGTAAAGTTTGGAGATTCTTCTTCTCTTCGAGTTTCCAAAATTCACACATAAGCCATAACATTATGTGAGAAAATAGTTGGTGTCTAAGGTGCCAGCGCTTTGTTGATGCTGTGTGTGTGTGTGTGCATATCCCCTAGTTGTTTTTGAAAGGGGTTTTCGACTCACAGCCCCGGCCCCGCCTTGACTGGTCGTTACTAGGTCACTCTCCCTGTACCATGGTTTTTTTGTGTTTTTTATTTTATGTGTGTGGTGTTGTGTTGTGTGTGTGGTTGTTCAATTTTTGTATCACCTTTTTGTGGTTGCAGGGGTCGGTCCTAGTCCTGGCCCCCCCCTCTTCACGGTTTTCTACTAGGCCCTCTCTCTCCCGCCCCTGGCTTTATAAAAACCTGTTTTTTAAAAGGGTTTTGGGTTCCCTGCCTCCATACGTCATTTTCTGGGTATTCCATCCCTTACAACTTATGACTGAAAAAACCCCTTTACTTCTCTCTGCCATTTGTGTCTTAAACTTCAATTGGGGGCCTTTTGTTTTCTGTGTCCCCCCCGGGAAAAACCCCTGTCTTTGTCCCCCTTTTGTCTTTTCCCACGCGGGTATTTTAATTTTATCTGTCCCCCTTTTCCCCCCCTGTCCTCCGTGTGTCAGGCCGATTTCCTTATCTTTTTTCATAGGCTTCCCCTTGCTCTGGAAAAAACCTTGCGCAAACCTTTGTACTTTCTCTATTTTCTGACGTGTTTTATAAAGTGCGGTCCAAACAGGTGCTGATACTCCGTATGGGCCTGACATAACGGTGTACAGTGTTTGAATGATTCCTTAAAAGGTTTTGGAATGTGTTTCGGTTTCCCCAGCGCCCATATGCTGCAGCGTTATCTGATTGATGTGTGTTCGGGAGACATGTCGGGGTTTTTACTACCCCAAGATTTTCTCCTTGAGTGAGGTTTGCGTCTTTTTGGCCCCCTAGCCAAAACTCTGTTGTGGTTTCTGTCCCCTTCCCCTATCTTCTGACTTTGCATTTGGCAGGGTTTTAAAACGAGAAAAACATTTTTCGGACCGGTGTCCAGTCTGTCCAGGGCTCTTTGAAGTCCTGCCTGGTCCTATCAGATTAAATTTCCTCATTAATTCACATCATCTGAAACAGGGACCTTTGAGTCTAACCTTCCGTATGTCGTTCACATATACCAAAAATAGCATGGTCCTAGGACCCGACCCCTGGGGACCCCCCTCGTCACAGGGGGGCCCATTGTACTTTATTACGTACCAGACTCTTGTTGCCTCCCCCGTAGGTATTCTTGACCCTTGCGTGCCCTTCCCGTTATTGCGCCTATTTTCTTAGTTCGCACTAAACTCTTTTGAGGAATTTTTAAAAAGGGCCTTCTTGCATTTCCAAAAAAAGATCCCAATCAACCCCCCCCCTCTCTCTCTTGTCTTATTTCTTTTTATTTTATCAAAAAACCCCAGAAGGTTTGTGACACGGGGATTTCCCTTTCCGGAATCCGTGCTGGTTGGAATTTATATTTCCTTTTCCGTTCCGGGTTTGCTCCCCCACTTCCTTGTTTTAATTTCTCCATAATTTTGCTTTACTTTTTCAGTCAATGAACAGGTCTATATTTTTAGTGCCTTTTTCTCTCCCCTTTTTTTAAAAATGGGAAAACTACATTTCCCGTTTTTCCATACCTAGGTAGTTCCCCATTTTCCAGGGATGTTTTGGGAAAATTTGGGGGAAAGTGGCCGACAACTTTTCGCCCCCTCTTTAAGGCCCCCACGGGGAGATTTTGCCCGGTCCCTTTTGCCTTTGGGGGTATCGTTTGCCCCTTAGCAGTTTTTTTCCCCCCTCCTCCTCATCTGTATGTATGTCATCCAACATTTGTTGGTGTTTTTCCCTTTGCGGGTGCCCAAAAATCGGGGTCTGTTCCCCCCAGGCCCTTCCTGTCTCTACTGTAAAAACTTCCTTAAATTCGTGTTGGGGGCCCTCGCAAACCCTTGTTCTTTTCTTGTGAGTTCTCCACCTTCTTTCCTCGGGCCTTATCACCTGGCCCTTGACTGTTTTTCTTCCCCTAATGTGGTATAAGCAGTTTCGGGTCGGGTTTTTGATTTCGATGATGTCTTTTTTATACTGTTTGGGCCCTCCCCCCTTTTATCTGTGAATACTCGTTTCTGGCTCTTCAAATTTAATTTTCCTTTTTTTCCCCGGGGTCCTATCCCTTCTGTCCCTTTTTCCCAAATTTTCTGTTGAAATTTTGTTTTTCCCTCCAACACCTTGGGAAAACCAAGGACTCTTTTTTGGTCTTCCTATTTTTTCCCTTTTTTCCCTTGGGAACAAAACTTTCTCTGCCCCTTTTGCACTTTGTTCCCAACATTTTTCCATCATCTCGTTTATGTTTTCCTACCATTTCTCTGCCCCACTAAACCCCTCCTGCAGGAATTTTTCTCATACCGGGTTTTGGGCCCCCCTTTTTTATATTTTGGCCCCTGCCCCTTTCCCGGTTCCTTTTTTTTTATTCCCCCACTTGTAATTTAAATATTTAGTAAAAAAAACCAGAACCACTGTCGTAAAACCAAGGGGCCTCTGTAAGGATGTCCTCAATGTCTGAACGGGCTGGGGTGAACAAAGGGATCCAGTCTTGCGGGCTCTTCCTCCCCTTTTCTCTCTGGTTTTTGTACGGACATTTTGGGATGAAATGAGGTTTTCAATTTCCCACATCCTTCATCTTGGCTTCCATTTTTCCCGGGACCCCCATGTGGCTCCAGGTTTTCCCAGTCGATTCCCTGTGGTTAAAAATCCCCCTTTTCCAGTAACTTTCTCTGCTCGAGTGAACTCTTCTTGCCCCCCTCAGCCATTTGGGGTCCCCATCCCCCTTTTGTTTTCTTCGAAACCCCTCTCTTGGCCTTTTGCGTTCTGTGGTGGGTTTACATAAATCCAATGACTATTTATGTTCTCCGGACTGAATTGAAAACCTACAATTTTGTCTTTTCTCCAATCATGTCCATGCCTTCCTTTTCCCTCAAATCCCCATCGGTTTTTTTATGAGCAGTGCAACCCCTCCTCCCCCCTACCCCTTCTATTTTTCCTCGGGATCTGATTTCCTTTTGGGAAGATTGTTTTGTTTTGTCTCAGGATTTTGTTTTTGTGACTGCCTATGTTTGTCTGGGGATTTTTCCCTTGATTCTTTCTTTCCCACCCTAATTTTTATTCTTTATTCCATCGGTTTGTGAAAAAAAACCCTTTTGGGTTTTTTTTCTATCATTGGGGTATGCAAGTTTTTTGGGGGTTTTGGGGGAGCGGAGCCTTTGGGGGGGCCCTTATAGGGGGCTGGGGTTTTGTGGGTGGGGTTTTGTGTTGATGGGGGTGGGGTCGGGGAATGCCCAAAAGGGGGACAGTGTTGGGGGGGAGGTTTTTTGATAGGGGGGTTGGGTGGCAGGGGGAAACAGGGGAAGGGGGTTTAGGTTGTAGTTTTGGTTCCTCAGTTGCTTTGGGAGTTTTTCGCGGGGGGGAAGGGTTTTTTGGTGGGGATTCTTTTGGGGTTGTGTTTCCCCTTCCCTCCTGTGTCTGGGGTCCTGATCATTTTCATTGCTTCTCGTTCCCCCTTGGTTCTTTCCCATCTCTTTCGTTTGTCCTTTTTCTTGTGTTCTGTCGCGGTTGAGGATACTCCTCTGGTCCCCCTCTTTGTCCCTCAGTTTTCTTTTTTCTTTCCCAGAATCCTGTTTCCCGGAATTTGATTCTTCCTTGAAATTTACTCGGGAAAAGGGCTTTTTCCTTCCACTAAAAAAACCACCCAATTTTTTCTGAAAATTTGTCCCCTGGGTCTTTTTCCCCTCCCCTATTTTTTTTCATAATCCCTTCAATTTTTTTTTTCTCCCCCGGGTTTTATTTCTTCAATTTGGCCCCCTTTTGGGCCCTTTTTTGGGAAAGCCTGTACAAAAAAAACCTGACCTGCCCTTTCCCCCTCCAAATGAGTCTCCACTGTTTCCCTTGAGGCTTTTTAATTTTCTTTCCATTGACATGTTTTTTCCTTTTCCCGCCCCTGTCATTTTCCTGAAACTTCTATTCTCAGGGGAACTTTCTTTCCGGGACCGCGCCCCTTGTACTGCATTTGGCGGTTGGGAATTTTGGCATTTAGTACCTTCATTGTCTTGGGACCTGTGTTTGGGGCTTAGTGTGCTCATGTTTTTTCCCCGGGCCCCCACGTGGGTCTGATAGGGCCTTCGTATGTACGGCACTTTTCCCCGTTGTTGCTTACCACCCCCTTGTCTGCGCCCGACTTTGAATTTCCTGATTTCCAATCTGAATTGTTTATTTGTCTCCTTTAAACTGTTTCAGGCTTTGCAGTTTCTCTTCTAAGCACTGTATCCTAAACTTCTGGGTGCTAAGACCTTAATTCCCACTTCCCGCACCTTCCCGAAACCCCTCCTCCCCTTTTCTTACCAAAACTCTACTATCTTCCTTTTTCCCCCCTCTTCCTCCCTTTTTTGGAGCCCCTAACTCCCCGTTTTTCCCCCCTGGTTCGGGCTTTTCCCGATCTCTGGTTTTCCGTCCCCTAAAAAACCCCCCCCATTTTTTTTTTTTTTTTTTTTTTTTTTTTTTTTTTATTACCCCAGACGAAAGGGTAGAGGAGGGGAGGAAAGGGGGTGGGGGGGGAGAAGAAAGGGTTTTGAAAGAGGGAGAGAGAGGGGAGAGAGGGGGAAAGGGGTAGAAAGAGGAAAAGGGGGAGAGGCGGAAATTTTGGGGGGTGGGGGGATAAGACCAAGGGGGGAGAGAGAAAAGGGGAGGGGGGGGGGGGAAAGGGTAGAGAAAAGGGGGGAAAAGAAGGGGGAGGGGAGAGGGGGGGAGAAAGAGAGAGAGGGGGTGGGAAAAGGAGGGTGAGGGGAAAAGGCTATGAGAGGGGAGAAAAAGGAGAGATGGGAGAGAAAGCCTATAGGAAGAAGGGGGGTGAGAGATTTGGTTTTTTGGGGGGGTGAGGGAAAGGGGAGAGAGGGGGGAGAGGGAGGAAAAGAAGGAAAAGAGAAGAGGGGAGAGAGAAGAGAGAGAGAGAGAAAAGAGGAAAAAGGAGAGAGAGAGAGGGGGAGGGGAGAGGGAGGGGAGAGGGGAGAGAGAGGGGGAGAGAAGGGGGGAGGGGAGAGGGAGAAGAAAAAGAGGGGAGAGAAGGGGGGAGAGAGAGAAGGGGGAAAAGAGAGAGGGAAAGAGAGAGGGAGAGAGAGAGAGAGAGGGAGAGAGAGAGGGGACGAGGAGGGAGAGTGGGGGAGGGGAGAGGGGGGAGAGAGAGGGAGAGGGAAAAGGGAAGAGAGAGGGGGAAAAGGAGAGGGAGAGAGGGGGAGGGAGAGAGGAGGGAGAGAGAAAAGGGAGAGAGAGGGGGAAAAGAGAGAGGGGGAGGAAAAAGGGGGAAGGGGAGGGAGAGAGAGGGGAGAGAGAGAGGGAGAAGGGGAGGGAGAGAGAGGGCGGGAGGAGAGGGGGGGAGGAGAGGGGGAGGAGAGAGGGAGAGGAGGGGGGAGGGGGAGAGGGGGGAGGGGGAGGGGGGAGAGAGAGAGGGAGAGAAGGGGGAGAGAGGAGGGAGGGGAGAGAGGGAGAGAGAAAAGGGGGAGAGAGAGGGAGAGAGAGGGAAAAAAGGAGAGGGAGAGAGAGGGGGGAGGAAAAGAGGGGGGAGAGAGAGGGAGAGAGAGAGGGGGGGAGAGGGGAGGGAGGGAGGGGGGAGAGAGGGAGAGGAAAAGGGGAGAGGGGAGAAAAGAGGGGGGGAGAGGAGGGAGAGAGAGGGAGGGAGAGAGAGAGAGGGAGAGAAAGGGAGAGGGGGAGAGAGGGGAGAGAGAGAGGGGAAGAGAGGGGAGAGAGGGGGAGGAAAAGGGGGAGAGAGAGAAAAGGAGAGAGGATGGGGGAGAAGGGGAGAAGAGCGAGGAGAGGGAGAGAAGGGAAAAGGGAAAAGAGAGGAGGGGGGAGAGAGGAGAAAAAGAGGGAGGGAGAGAGAGGGGGAGAGAAAAGGGGGGGAGGAGGGGGAGAAGGATGGGGAGAGAGGGGGAGGGGGGAAGGGGGGAGAAGGGGAAAAGAAGGGGGGGAGAGGGGGGGAGGGGGAGGAGAGAGAGAGAGGGAGAAAAGAGAGAGGGGGGAGAGGAGAGGGGAAGAGGGGAGGAAGGGGGAGGAGGGGAGAGAGGAGGGAGAGGAGAGAGAGGGAGGGGGGAGAGGAGGAGGAGAGAGAGGGGGGGGAGAGAGAGGAGAGAAGAAAAGAGAGAGAGAGAGGGGGGGAGAGAGATGGAGAGGAAAGGGGGAGAGGGGAGAGGGAAAGGAAAAAGAGGGGAAAAAGAGGGAGAGAGGGAGAGGGGAGAGAGAGGGAGAGGGGAGGGGGGGAGGAGAGAGGGAGATGAAGAGAGAGAGAGAAGAGAGAGAGAGAGAGACAAGAGGGGAAAAGGAGAGAGGGGATAGAGAGGAGGGCGAGGGGGGAGAGGGGAGAGGGGGAAGGAGGAGAGGGGGAAAAGGGAGGGGAAAACGGGGTTTTGAGGGGAAAAGGGAAAAGGAAAGGGAGGGAAAGGGAAGGGGGAAAAGGGGAAAGAGGGGGGTTTAAAGGGGGGGTGGGGGGAGGGGCAAATTAAAAAGGAAAGCGGGATACCAGGGGAGGGGGTCGAGAAAATTTGGGGAGGTGATGGTGTGAGCGGGGGGGAGAAGAGTTTTTATAGTAGGGGGAAACAAATTTTTGGAAAAATCCCAATGAGAAAAAACCGAGGGAGGGAAAAATTTTAAGGGGGGAAAAGGGAAGGGGGGGAATTTTGGGGGGGCCCAAAAAACTTTGTTACAGAACCCCGTTGTTTTGGGGGCCAAACCCTTACTCTGGCCCCGGGGTTTTTGGGTGTGCCCTTGTTTGTTTTTACAAAGTTTTTATTTCCTATATTAAAATTTTTGGTGTATGGAAAAATTGGTCTTCCGAGAGGGTTTTTAAATAAACCAGGAGTGGGGGCTGGCCCTACCTTTTAGATTTCCCGGGCCAAAACAAACCAAAGGCTGGGGTTTGTTTTTCCTTTCCCCAAAGGGACTTTCCTCCATGCTAGGGGATTTTGTGACTGATGAAAAACGCTTGGACCGGGAAGATTCGACCCCCTGCCCTTGGCCCCTGACTTTTCCCCCCCCAAACTTTTTCGTTCCGGGGGGTCCTCCCAAACATTTCCCCTTACATTGATCGCTGGGGATAATTTACACTTCCCTTTTGTTTTCCTACTTTTTTTTGTTTTATTCCCCAAACCCCAAAAATTTTTCCCTTATCTTCAAACCCACTTTTTTTTCCCCCCACCTTTGTTAATACTATATTTTTTTTGTAAAATATTATATCCCCTTTCCCCCGGCCCAAGGCCCCCTTTTTTTAAAGCTGTTTTTTTAATTTCCCTTTTTTGTTCCCGGGTTTAACAACCCTCTCTTAATTTATTTGGTTTTTCTTTTTAGTCACTGCTTTGTACTTTTTTATATTTTGGGAACAAAGTGGCAAAAAGGGGCCCAAATAGGCCCCAACCCAACTGGCATTTAAATTTTTTTTGTATAATTTCAGGCTTTCTCTGCCCTTTTTTTTTTTTTTTTTTGGGTAATCATTGGTTTTTCACTTGTAGGGGGTTTTTCACCGTTGTCACTAACACGGTTGCTTCTAGTGTAAAACACGCCCCCTTTTTAAAAACACTAAAATTTTCCCCGGAGGCCCGGCCCCTTGTGACCCCATACCGGGTTCCCCCACTGTGTTTTTGGGGGTGTGGGTGTGTTGTGTGTGTGTGTGTGTGGTGTGTGTTTTTTATTAATTTTTTCATTCACAAAGTCCTTCAGGTGTCATATTAACATTTAATTGTTAAAAGTCCAGAGGTTAGTCACTAAAATTACATCCGTCATTAAAAAAATTTGTTTTGCGTTTCAGGTTTCACCCCACTCCCCCCTAGTCAAAAATCACGAGGGATCCTTTTCCCTTTTGGGGTCATGGGCTCCCCTAGTACTTCAAATTTTTATTACACGTGGTTGAGCAAAACCTTCCCCTTTTTATTTCAAAAACCTTTAACCCCAGGATTTATTTTCTGGGGGGAAAAGATCTCAAATTTCCCCCAAAAGTTTTGTTTCTGAGGCGATATAGAAGGGAAGGGGGTGTTTATCACCTGGGATTGTTTTACTGGGGTCCATCACAATGGGCTTCTTTTTTTGTTTTACAGATATAATTTCATTTTTTCCACACAAATTTTAAATGTGTTTTGTGTGCTAAGTCATGAGCGGGGAGGGAAAAAATTACCCCTACAACACCAAAATACCAGTGGCCTCTTTAAAACCTTCCTCACCTCTCTTATCCTTTTTTAAACCCCCTCCCTCCCCTTAATCCCCGTCACCCCTCTCTTCCTATCTTAACCCTCTTTTCAATCTCTATCTCTCTCTCTTAAAACCTCCTTTACATCTCTCCTTTCCTCACCCTTTAACCCTTTTTCACCTCCTTTAAACCCCCTCTTTACCTCTTACCCTTCCCTTCAACTCCCTCTCAATCTTTCTTCCACCTCTTCCTTCGCAAACCCTTCTAAACTATGTTACCCCCCTCCCACCTCTCCCTTCACGAGCCCTTTCAACTTGTTTTCATGAACCCGGGGCCAGTCAGCTGGCCCACACCACACGTGTGCAAGTGTTTGGTGGAATTTTCAATAAACAAAACTGGGCATATCAGTAATGTGCTGCTACCTAACTCCATAGTTGTACAGTGGGAAGAAAAGCTAGTTAACGTGGTTGATCAGGCCCTGATTCGCTGCGATGCCTGGTCACAGACCGGGCCGCGGGGGCTTCACCCTGGAAACCCTTTCCAGGTATACTCCAGGTATGTTTTCTTTGTTATATTCAGTCTCATGGCTAGGTTGGCAACGCACTCGCAATACGCACACTGAGTGTCCGTGGTTCAATCCCCGACATGGGTGGAAACATTGGACATGTTTCCTTACACCTGCTGTCCCTGTTCACCTAGTAGTAAGTAGGTACCTGAGTATTTGTTGACTGGTGTGAGTGGCATCCTGGGGGACAAGATTAAATGGGAATAGGACAGACAGTCCTTGATGACGCACTGACTTTCATGAGTTATCCTGGGTGGCTAACCTTCCGGATTAAAAATCCGACCAAATCTTATCTTAAGGGGCACATCATGGGAACAGAGGCTACGTTTTCCCAGGCAGTTTGCGTTATACAAGAGCGGGAGTCAGATTCATAAAACAATGAACTTATTAGACTGACGTGGCAGACCTCAGTAAGAAGACTTCAGTACCTGTAACAACTTCAAAATTATCGCTTTAACAGAGATGGAGTAATTGTAACCTAAGAGTTGATATGTTTTAAAAATAGTTAAATGGAATTTATAAAAGTATATATATATATATATATATATATATATATATATATATATTTATATATATATATATATTATATATATATATATATATATATATATATAAATATAATGTATATAATTTTTTTTAACAAATCGGCCGTGTCCCACCGAGGCAGGGTGACCCAAAAAGAAAGAAAATCTCCAAAAAGAAAATACTTTCATCATTCAACACTTTCACCTCACTCACACATAATCACTGTTTTTGCAGAGGTGCTCAGAATACAACAGTTTAGAAGTATATACGTATAAAGATACACAACATATCCCTCCAAATTGCCAATATCCCAAACCCCTCCTTTAAAGTGCAGGCATTGTACTTCCCATTTCCAGGACTCAAGTCCGGCTATATAAAAATAACCGGTTTCCCTGAATCCCTTCACTAAATATTACCCTGCTCACACTCCAACAGATCGTCAGGTCTCAAATACCATTCGTCTCCATTCACTCCTATCTAACACGCTCACGCACGCTTGCTGGAAGTCCAAGCCCCTCGCCCACAAAACCTCCTTTACCCCCTCCCTCCAACCTCCCGCCTTCCTTCCCCTACAGATTTATACGCTTTCCATGTCATTCTACTTTGATCCATTCTCTCTAAATGACCAAACCACCTCGGCAACCCCTCTTCAGCCCTCTGACATACTTTTATTAACTCCACACCTCCTAATTTCCACACTCCGAATTTTCTGCATAATATTTACACCACACATTGCCCTTAGACAGGACATCTCCACTGCCTCCAACCGTCTCCTCGCTACTGCATTTACCACCCAAGCTTCACACCCATATAAGAGTGTTGGTACTACTATACTTTCATACATTCCCTTCTTTGCCTCCATAGATAACGTTTTTTGTCTCCACATATACCTCAACGCACCACTCACTTTTTTTCCTTCAATTCTATGGTTAACCTCATCCTTCATAAATGCTTCAGCTGACACGTTCAACTCCCAAATATCTGAAAACATTAACTTCTTCCATACTCCTTCTCTCCAATTTGATATCCAATTTTTCTTTATCTAACTCATTTGATACCCTCATCACCTTACTCTTTTCTAAGTTCACTTTCAACTTCTTACCTTTACACTCTTTCCCAAACTCGTCCACTAACCTTTGCAACTTTTCTTTAGAATCTCTCATAAGCACAGTATCATTAGCAAAAAGTAACTGTGTCAACTACCATTTTATATTTGATTCACCATAATTTAATCCCACCTCTCTCTCCCGAACACCCTAGCATTTACTTCTTTTACAACCCCATCTATAAATATGTTAAACAACCATGGCGACATTACACATCCTTGTCTAAGACCTACTTTTACTGGGAAGTAGTCTCCCTCTCTTCTACACACCCTAACCTGAGCCTCAGTAACCTCATAAAAACTCTTTACAACATTTAGTAACTTACTACCTAGTCCATATACTTGCAATATCTGCCACATTGCTCCCCTATCTCCTCTATCATATGCCTTTTCTAAATCCATAAAAGCATTGAAAACTTCTCTACCTTTTTCTAAATACTGTTCACATATATGCTTCACTGTAAACACTTGATCTACACATCCCCTACCCACTCTAAAGCCTCGTTGCTCATCCGAAATCCTACTCTTGTCTGACCTCTAATTCTTTCACTAATAACCTTACCGTACACTTTTCCTGGTATACTCAGTAAACTTATTCCTCTACAATTTTTACAATCTCTTTTGTCCCCCTCTCTTTATATAAAGGAACTATACATGCTCTCTGCCAATCCCTAGGTACCTTCCCATCTTTCATACATTTATTAAACAAAAATATCAACCACTCCAACACTATATCCCCCCCTGCTTTTAACATTTCTGTCATGATCCCGTCAGTTCCAGCTGCTTTCCCCTCAAGGAAGGTTCCTTGATGTTGGTGAGGGGCTCTAGATTTAGGGAATTGGTCTGTGCTCCAGTTCCCCGAATTAAGCCTGAATGCCTTCCACATTCCCCCCCAGGCGCTGTATAATCCTCCGGGTTTAGCGCTTCCCCCTTGATTATAATAATAATAATAATAATCCAGCTGCTTTACCTCCTTTCATTCTACGTAATGCCCCACACTCACATCCTGTTCTTCTTCACTCCTAAAAGATGGTATACCTCCCTGGCCAGTGCATGAAATTACTGCCTCCCTTTCTTCGTCGACATTTAAAAGTTCCTCAAAATATTCCCACCATCTGCCCAATACCTCCATCTCCTCATCTACTAACTCCCCTACTCTGTTTTTAACTGACAAATCCATACGTTCCCTAGGCTTTCTTAACTTCTTTAACTCACTCCAAAAATTTTTCTTATTTTCATCAAAATTTCTTGACAGTGCCTCTCCCACTCTATCATCTGCTCTCTTTTTGCACTCTCTCACCATTCTCTTCACCTTTCTTTTACTCTCCATATACTCTGCTCTTCTTATAACACTTCTGCTTTGTAAAAACCTCTCATAAGCTAACTTTTTCTCTTTTATCACACCCTTTACTTCATCATTCCACCAATCACTCCTCTTTCCTCCTGCACCCACCGTCCTGTAGCCACAAACTTCTGCCCCACATTCTAATACTGCATTTTTAAAACTATTCCAACCCTCTTTAACTCCCCCCACTACTCATACTTGCACCAGCCCATCTTTCTGCCAATAGTTGCTTATATCTCACCCAAACTTCCTCCTTCCTTAGTTTATACACTTTCACCTCTCTCTTACTTGTTGCCATTTTCTTCTTGTCACATCTACCTCTTACTCTAACTGTAGCTACAACTAAATAATGATACGATATATCAGTTGCCCCTCTATAAACGTGTACATCCTGGAGCCTACCCATCAACCTTTTATCCACCAATACATAATCTAACAAACTACTTTCATTACGTGCTATATCATACCTTGTATATTTATTTATCCTCTTTTTCATAAAATATGTATTACTTATTACCAAACCTCTTTCTACACAGCTCAATTAAAGGCTCCCCATTTTCATTTACCCCTGGCACCCCAAATTTACCTACTACTCCCTCCACAACATTTTTACCCACTTTAGCATTGAAATCCCCAACCACCATTACTCTCACACTTGGTTCAAAACTTCCCATGCATTCACTCAACATTTCCAAAAATCTCTCTCTCTCTCTACACTTCTCTCTTCTCCAGGTTATGCGTATACGCTTACTATAACCCACTTTTCACATCCAACCTTTATTTTACTCCACATAATCCTTGAATTAATACATTTATACTTCTTCTTTTCCTGCCATAGCTTATCCTTCAACATTATTGCTACTCCTTTAACTCTAACTCTATTCGAAACCTCTTGACCTAATCCCATTTATTTCTCCCAACTGAAACTCTCCCACCCCCTTCAGCTTTGTTTCACTTAAAGCCAGGACATCCAGCTTCTTCTCATTCATAACATTCACAATCATTTCTTTCTTATCATTCACACAACATCCACGCACATTCAAACATCCCACGTTGACGATTTTCTTCTTTTTCGTTTTAGTAGGCTATACAGGAATAGGGGTTACTAGCCCATTGTTCCCGGCATTTGAGTTGACTTTTACAACACGCATAGCTTATGGAGGAAACAGTCTTATTCCACTTCCCCATGGATATAAAAGGAAAAGTAATAAGAACAAGAACTATTTAGATAAAATCAAAGAAAACTCAGATGAGTGTGTATAAATAAACATGTACATGTATGTGTAGTGTGACCTAAGTGTAAGTAGGAGTAGCAAGACGTACCTGTAATCTTGCATATTTATGAGACAGACAATAAGACATCAGCAATCCTACCATCATGTAAAACAATTACAGGCTCTCATTTTACACTCACTTTGCAGTACGGTAGTACCTCCCTGGGTGGTTGCTGTCTACCAACCTACTTATTATTATTATTATTAAAGATTCGCCGGTATTCTCCCGGCCCGGGCCTTTTCCAAGTGGTGGCCCGGCCTTGGCTCCCTCTTTAGAGAGTATCTGAGACCTAAGTCTCCCATGGGAGGAGGCACAAGTACCTCCTCATCTTTGGGACCAACTGTCCCCAGGCCTAGCCACAAGCTAGGCCTCTCTGGTCTGCCATCCCCGCCCCAAGGGGGCTAATGGGAATGACAGTCTTGTGAGCTACAAGCTCTGGCTCAGGCACCTACCCTACCCTAGAAGGGCGGGGCATGGTGTCGATCTACCTACCTACATATATATATATATTATATATATATTATATATATATATATATATATATATATATATATTATATATATATGTCGTGCCGAATATGTAAAACTGGTCAATTAGCAAGAACTCATTTAAAATTAAGTCCTTTCTGAAATTTTCTCTTATGCGTTTGAAGATATATTTTTTTCATAAATGTTAATGTAAAAATTTTTAATTTTGCACCAAAAGAATCTTAGAAAACTTACCTAACCTTATTATAACAAGAGCAATTTATTTTAGCCTAACCCAACTAAATATATTTTAAATACGTTTACAATAATTTAGTACTAAACAAACACAATCAAATATATTTTTTTCGTTAGGTTCAGAATGATTTTGGCGAAATTATTGCATACACAAATTTTCACTTGTCCTATATGGCAAGATGAACGTTGCTATTTAAGCCAAGATCGCAAGTTCTGCCTATTCGGCACGACATATATATATATATTATATATAATATATTATATATATATATATATATATATATATATATATATATATATATATATATATATATATATATATATATTATATACATATATATATATATATATATATATATATATATATATAATATATATATATATATATATATATATATAGTTGTGTGTGTGTGTGGTGTGTGTGAAACAACCACGCGGGAGTAGAATGCTAGCTCTAGGCCTTTCGTGTTGCAATCAATACATCATCAGGTGCTTGTAAAACTGCAGAAAATAGGAGGGTATCCAGCAAATAACGTTCCCAGAGGACCGTCTTTACTGGAGTGAGAGAGGGAGAAAGGAAAGGGTACTGGAAGTGACCAGCACCGACAGTACCAAAGCCAGGGAGATAAATATTATAGTATTAGAAAAAAAATCCCACAAGCATTGATATTGTAATAGCCTAAACGAAACGAAATTAACGTGGCAATAATAAAATTTCGGTCATATTCCGCTATGACATCTATAACTATAAATATACAAATATATTGTCAGTGATATAGAAATCACTGGCACTTATATCCTCCCCGCCTGGGACAACGTGTCCCTTTAAATTGCAAGAGAAGGAAAACAGGTACCATATAGAGGGGAGACTTCTAAAAAGTTATGTAAAGGAAACGGGGCTCATTAAAATGAACTCATTAAAGGGGGAGACATCTGTGATAACAGGAAAGCCGCCCAAAGATATTTATCCCACATAATTCTGAGGCAAACTCTGGTTCAACCTTCAGAAACTGCAGGAAAAAAATTTTTTTTAGGCCCTAATTCCTCGGTGCGACCCTACATTTAAGGCAGTCTGATGCACTCGTATAAGAGCCCAATTTTAAACTGTGTACTATTGCCTCAACTAAAAATGCATCTAATTTGAACAGCCCATCACTGATATTGTATAATAATTGCCTATCATGCTTAATAATTGCCGATTCTACAATATTCCTTTCAGGCCAGGAGGAACAAGGGAAGATGACTCTTGCTTCACGCCAGTTTGCCGGGTTATTACAAGCTTTAATATGGTTGAAAATCGCGTTCGATTCCTGTGCTATACATATCGAATAACGGTGCTGGGACATTCTCACCTCCAATGACTTTCTAGTCTGTCTCAAATAGGAGAGACTACAACCGTTGCAACCAACTCTGTAGACACCACCAGCACGTTGTTGTGGTGGATTTTTTTATCAGGATGCTTCTAACAGTCCGTGAATTTTTAAATACTACTTGTATATTAAATATTCTAAGAGCCTTCGGCAGGATAGATGAATTCTCGTTTTATGGGAGGACCAGCACATTCTTGGTCTCAGGTGTTATCCTACGTTCTGCTCTATAATAAGTTTTCTTAGCTGCCAGTAAAGCAGATTTCATAAACACTAGGATATTGCAGTTTCATGCCAATGTCAAATATTTTCCTAATTTCTTCATCTAGGAACTCTGGACTGCACACTCTATAGGCTCTCAAAAACACAGTAAGAAATACACTCCTTTTGGCTTTATTCTCATGGTTGGAATAATAGTGAATGTATGAGCACACATTGGTGGCCTTCCTATACACTGTAAACTTAAACTTTCTATCAACCCGGTGTATCAACCCGGTGTATCAACCCGGTGTATCAACACGTCTAAGAATGGAAGCTTAAAGTCAACCTCATTTTCCACTGTAAATTTAATAGACGGGACTAAAGCGTTAAGTCTTGGTAAAAAATGCATCAAGGGCCATATTATTTGGCCAAAGACACAAGATATCATCCACGTATCTGAACCATTTAGCTCTACATGGCAGGATATCTTTCAACAGTCTAGCCTCAAAAAATTCCACATACAGATTGCTCATAAGGGGGACAACGGATTACACATCGCCATTACCTGATTTTGGGCAAAGTAATTCCCCTCAAACTCAAACTTGCAATCAACTACACAAACCTTAATCTATTCAATAATGGTATTTTTATCATACGACAAATGGAACTCACCTAATTCTTCTTCCAAATAAGATAGCAAGTCGGGAAGAGGGACTCTCGTGAGCAACACAGTGACATCAAAACTAACAGTGTAAAATCATTAGACATGTTGATATTTTGTAGAGTTTGCCTCAGAATTATAAGAGATGATTATCTTTGAGCGGCTTTTCCTGTTATCACAGATGCCTCCCCCTTTAATGAGTTCATTTTAATGAGCCCCGTTTCCTTTACATAACTTTTTAGAAGTCTCCCCTCTATATGGTACTGTTTTCCTTCTCTTGCAATTTAAAGGGACACGTTGTCCCAGGCGGGGAGGATATAAGTGCCAGTGATTTCTATATCACTGACAATATATTCGTATATTTATAGTTATAGATGTCATAGCGGAATATGACCGAAATTTTATTATTGCCACGTTAATTTCGTTTCGTTTAGGCTATTACAATATCAATGCTTGTGGGATTTTTTTCTAATACTATAATATTTATCTCCCTGGCTTTGTTACTGTTGGTGCTGGTCACTTCCAGCACCCTTTCCTTTCTCCATCTCTCACTCCAGTAAAGACGGTCCTCTGGGAACATTATTTGCTGGATACCCTCCTATTTTCTGCAGTTTTGCAAGCACCTGATGATGTATTGATTGCAACACGAAAGGCCTAGAATTCACGTTTGGAACACAACATAATGTACAAACTATAATATAAAACAGAAAAAAATACAATAGTATCAAACACGAGAAGTCTAAAAAATAGGTAAACAAACTGTTGAGGTGAAGATGTTGTAATATATGGAGCACATAACGTGCAGTTACTCTCCAAGAGGAACCCCAACATTGAATGTAAATAGAAAACAAAACTTGACAAAAGAGGGCCAACTATAACTATTTCAGGGTAAACAAGTTAATAATAATAATAATAATAATAATAATAATAATAATAATAATAATAATAATAATAATAATAATAATGTTTCACTCCCTTTGAAAGCAAAAGATTCGACAGGAGATGCAACATTCCCCCAATGAAAAACAGACAACACAGTAAGTGTCAGGGGCCCAAGACTCTTCAGCTGCCTCCCAGCATACATAAGGGGGATAACCAATAGACCTCTGGCTGTCTTCAAGAAAACACTGGACAGGCACCTAAAGTCAGTACCTGACCAGCCGGGCTGTGGTTCGTACATCAGTTTGCGTGCGGCCAGCAGTAATGCCTGGTTGATCAGACTCTGATCCACCGCGAGGCCTGGTCTCAGACCAGCCCGAGGGAACGATGACCCTCGAAACCCTCTTCAGGTATACGAACCTCAATGTATGAGCTGATTGCGCTATCAAACGAGCTACGGGACACTTACCTGCCAACCTGGAGGATATTCCAGGGGTCAACATCCCCGCGGCCCGGTCCACGACCAGGCCTCCAGGTGGATCAGGGCCTGATCAACCAGGCTGTTACTGCTGGCCGCACGTAGTCCAACATACGAACCACAGCCCAGCTGATCCGGCACCGGCTTTAAGTATCTGTCAAGCTCCCTCTCGAAGACACCCAGGAGCCTGTTGGTAATTCCCGTTATGCATTGTGGGAGGCTGTTGAACAGTCTTGGGCCCCAAACTTAATGTGTTTTCTCTTAGTGTACTAATGGCCCTACTACTTTTCATTAGGGGTATTTTGCACCGCCTGCCCAGTCTTTTGCTTTCGAAGGGAGTGATTTTTGTGTACAGATTAGGGACCATTCCTTCTAGGATTTTCCAAGTGTAGATTATGATGTATATCTCTCGCCTGCTTTCCAGTGAGTACAAGTCAAGTGCTTCCAAGCGTTCCCAGTAGTTAAGGTGTTTGATAGAATTTATATATGCAGTAAAGATTCTCTAGCTTTGCAATATCACCTGCTTTGAATGGAGATGTTAATGTACAGCAGTATACCAGCCTAGAGAGAACAAGTGATCTAAAAAGGATCATCATTGACTTGACTTCTCGTGTGTTGAATGTTCTCATTATCCACCATATCATTTTAGTTGCAGATGTGATCGTGGCACTGTTGTGATCCTTGAAGGTGAGATCCTCGGACAATACCACTCCCAGGTCCCTCACATTACTTTTCCGCTCTATTGTATGAATAGAGTTTGTAGTATACTCAGTTCTGATTTTTATCCCTAAAGTAAGTTTATTTAGGTACAGGTACATATAAGTACAGTTACACAAACTTAGTTGATTACAATTATCTTACATAATCACGTGTGTAAATTGCCTAGGATAACTCAAAAAGTCAGATAGAATCCTTGCAGGAATAAGATAAGTCATAGTGCCAGGCAATACCTTGTTTCACATGTAACCTATCCCAAATTTCTTAAATCCAAAGCTGTGTATCCTTTAGCATGATTGTGAGATTCAGAATGAATGATTGAGGCTCTTACAGTATATGATAGTCCTCTGTGTTCACAAACTCTAATCTTAAAATGTCTGAAATTACTTCCCACATATGTAATATTACACTTGGAACAAGTACACAGAGGGCAGTAAGTCCCTCTGTTTGAGCACAGAGGGACTTCTGCTAAAACCTTTTCTGGGCAAACTTTTAGGAGTACCCTCGCTTGGGGTTTTATAGCCCTTTCATAAAGTCCTTTGATAAATTTTCCAAGGGTAAAAGAAATCTTTTATAAAAAATTTTTTTGCTACAAGTAACATTTTCCACTACTGACCCAATACGCCTTTAAAAATGAAATACTTGTTCGGGTAAACCCGCATGACTTCCCTGGAGGTCAAGACCATCACGTTTATAGACAAAAAAAACAATAAAAAATTCAACCCAATGAGGATACGAAGAATTACAAGAATATTACGAAAAAGGATCGATAAATTCATTTCGTAAAAATTTTCAAGAGAAGAGACGTGTTTTGGCCTGACTCCCCCCACGGCGGGGAAGGAAGTTCACCCCCCTCTTCAAACGTAACGGACTCTTTGTTTTCCTGCCAACGAAGTGTTCCGAAACAATTCAAAAGTAATCAACACCAAAACAGGCCAAGATCTGTTCCACCGATCGTTCACAGTCTTAAGTGAGAAGAGGATGGAGAAGGCAGGAAGGAAGGAAGGAGAACATGAGAACAGGGATCAACGGGGTAAGGTAGTAGCGTGTTGTGGGGGTCGAAGGGGTCGTAGGGGGGTTGGGGGGTGGTTGTGGGAAGTGGTTTGCGAGTTTTTATTTAATTAAGGAAGGGGAGGAGGGACAGGCGGGAAAGGCACATTGCTTTGCAAAGGGCCCAAAGGGAGTAAAAATCGACTGAGACGACGTGGCCGGGAAAACAGGATAAATACGTGCGGGAAAAAAAAACAAAAATGTGCAGAGAAACGTTAATAAAGGGAACATGGGAAATAAATCAATTTAAGATACCACACGATCCCGACACATCAACAAAAAAAAAATTTTTGCGGGGGGGAAAAAGGAAAAAGAATTAAAAAAATTACACGGGGAATAAACCAAAAAAGAAGAAAGCTTAAAATGGCAACGAGGCCCTTTCTGGGGGATGTGTATGTATTTTACCATTATCAAATTTTGAAGCAAAGGCCCCAAGAAAGCACGAAGAAAAAACCCATTTTTTAGGTGAGGCTTAAGAAGGTGGAGTGTGGGGTGACTTACAGGTGGTAAGAGAAGGGGAAAGGGAGAGAGAAGAACAGAAGAAAAAAGGGAGAGGGGAGAAGGAGAAAGAGCCACAACAAGAAGGGGGGGGGCAAAAACCCCAGGGGGAAAGGGGAAAAGAGAGAGAGAGAGAGGAGAGAGAGGAGGAGAGAGAGAGAGAGAGAGAGAGAAAAGAGAGAGAGAAGAGAGAGAGAGAGAGAGAGAGAAGAAGAGAGAGAGAGAGAAGAGAGAGAGAGAAAAACAGAAGAAGACAGAGAGGAGAGAGAGAGAGGAGAGGAGAGAAAAGAAGAAAGAAGAAAGAAAAAAACAACAACAACAACAACAAAACAACAGACAACAAAAACAAAAAAACAAAAAACAAAAAAAACCGGAATCAACCCCTCACAACACACCACACACACACACACACACCCCACACACAACACACACACTCACACACACACACACACACACACACAACACACACACACACACCCCACCACAAACACAACCCCACACACACCACACACACACAAAAACACACATAAGGCCCTACTGGATATGCAGCTCCATTTTGGGAACCCGACTTGGTCAAACAGTCAAAAAATTTAGAAAAAAGTGAAAGGTTTGCAACAAGGCTAGTTCCGGACTCGGGGGTATGCCCTAAAGAAATTGGGGAAAGGGACTGACGACATTAGGACGGGCGGGTGGGAACAAAAACGACATACAAAATACGCTGGAATGATAAGGAGACAAACAGGTTTTCCAAGAGGGACACGAAAAAAGGGGGTCACAATTGGAAGCTAAGACTCAGACGCTCATAGGGATGTTAGGAAGTATTCTTCAGTCCAGAGTCGTCAGAAAGGGAATACCTAAAAAGGGAAAAGTAGTGGAGCAGGAACCATACAAAGTTTAAGACGGGGTATGACAAAGCCGGGAAAGCAGAGAAAAAAAAGCCCAGTACACATGAAGAGGGGGGGCCAGGGTTGTGCCCTGACCCCTGCAACCACAATTAGATGATACAATTGGGTGAGTACAAAAACCCCATGAGATAACAAAGCGAGGGTTTTGACACACTGCTGAAAGGGCCCGGAAGGCTGATGCGACCGGCAAAGCTATGATCAGGGGTAAACTCAACCACAAAAAAATGACGAAAAACCCTGGAGCCACAGGGGGGGCCCAAGAAGCGTGAGGGAAAAAATAAGGGGGGGTTTACTAAAAAACCCTCATGACCAACAGAAAGGGACACTACCAGGACGAGAGGATCAACCCGAGACCGCCCAGTTTCATCTTGAGTAAGCGAATATTAGGATATCACATATAAAGACCCCTTGGGACCTGTCACGGGGTTTGACTTCGAATACACATAAGTTACAAGTATAAAAAGCAGGAAGGGGGGACAAATGAAACCAAACTAAGAGAGAGGGGACACACAGGGATGAAGAATTTTCCACATGGGTTCAGTGGGGGCAGAAACTGGCAGGGAATCAGTAAACCAATGGGGGAAAAATTTTCAACTATGGCAAGGGAAACTGAAAGAGGTTTTTTACCGAAGGGTAACAGAAATAAAGAGAAAGCCCGGTGAGCCCTTAAATTTACCCAAAAGTGTTTGGAGGCCAAAACCAAGTGGCAGAAATGGAAGAAGTAAGAAGGCAAAAAAACAGGACAAACAGGGGGAGATCGAATCCAAAAAAGAATATGCACAGGGAAGAAGGGGGGCCCAAAGACAATACGAAAATGACATAGAGCAAAAGCCATACGACCCGAAACGTTACACCCCCACAGAGGAAAAACTGTCAAGGGCCCCGGGAGTCAGCTTAGGAAAGGGAAAAAGGAGGAGAGATCACAAAAATGACCCCGAAATGTGAGGGCTCAACATGAGATTCAAAAAATTTTTCACAGAGGGGACAGAAGAGGGTCCCAGAAAAGAAGAGGTGGGTACACCACAAGTGTTGGAGAAATACATACAAACCCAGGAAGAATAAGAGGCTGTTAGGGAGCTAGATACCTCAAAGCGATGGGCCGGGTAACATTCTCCAGGGTCCTGAAAAAGGGGGGAGAGGTGCTAGATACCACTAACAAGAATTTTTTCAAAAACATGTAAAAAAGGCGCTACCCAGGTAGGAAGACAGCAAATGTAGTCCCAAATTTTTTAAAAAAAAAAAGAGACACAAGCATTAAACACAATCACTGTCACTAAATTTTATAATCAAAGTCATGGGAAGATTACGGAGAAGAGTAGTGGAGCACCTAGAAAGGGAAAGTGCTTTTCAACGACAGCCCAACGGGGATGATGGAAATCCTGGTTTCCCAAACCGACTGGGGTTTATGACAGGGTGACAGCAGTAAGACAAAAGAAGAGGGGGGATTGATTGGATTTTTTTGGACTTAAGAGGCGTTTGACACAGTTCCACACAAGAGATTTTTGGGGAAAACTGGAGGACCAGGGAATGATAACAGGGAAAGGGCCCACAGGGTTCTGGTAGGCTCAAGTGGGCGCCTGTAACGATTAGGATTCCACAGGGGCAGCTTAAACCGATGCTTTTTTCTGTATTTGTGAATGACATACGGGAAGGGAAAAGACCCAAAGTGCCCTGTTTGCAGATGAGTTTAAGTTATGAAAAGAATTCAATCGGACGAGGGCCCGGGGAGAACTACAAAGGGGTCTGGACGGCTGCAGCCTGGTCCAGTACTGCCCTATTCAACCCCACCAAGTGCAGAGTCCTAAGACGGGGAAAGGCAAAGAAGACCACGACGGGGACAAATTAGGGACCAAAACACAAACCTCCTCAAGAAAAAAAAACTTGGGGGGAGTATAAAACCCGGGACATCTAGGCCCACACAACCAAATAACTTCTCAGCAACGGCGCCTTGCAAACCAAGAACAGCATTTCCCACACTTAATAAGGAATGTTTTAGGGCCCTGTACACCGTGTACTTAGTCCCAAATGGAGTATCAGCACCCTTTGGAACCCAACCTAGCCAAGCACGAAAAAACCAAAAAAGTGCAAATTTTTTCAACAAGACTTCCCAGAGCTAAGGGCATGTCCTCAGGAAGTTAAGGGAAATCGCCCGACGACACTGAAGAAAGAGATATAGGGATGATATGATAAAGACATATAAAAAGCTGAGAGGAAAGACAAGGTGACAGAGACAGAATGTTCCCGAGATGGGACACAGCAAAAGGGACCTTGGAAGTTGAAGATCCGATGAACACAGGGATGTTAGGAAATATTTCTTTATCACAGAGTTTCAGGAAATGGAGTAGTCGGGGAAGTGATGTATTTGGAGGCAGATCCATACATAGCTTTAAAAAGAGATATGATAAAGCTCAGGGAGCAAAAAGGGGACCTAGACGCCCAGTAAAGACGGGGCCAGGAGCTGTAAATCGACCCCTGAACCAAAACATGAGTATAACTGGGGAGAACACACACACAACTTCGAAGGAAGGCCTTGATACTAATAAAGAGCCTTGGTTTCCAAAGAAACTAATCTATTTTCCCACTTAAATAGTCAATCTGATTGCCTCTTTCCCCACGAGCTTTATAACCCCTACGGGGTTTAAAGGGCGCTTCCCCATAAATAAAACAAAACAACAACAATACCCAAATTTTATTATATTAGCTTTCAGGGGGAGCCAAAATTTACAGGGGTTATCCACCCTTTTAAATTTAAAACCAATCAGGTTCGTCCAACGAGAGAAGGTAGCTAAAAATTATTTGGATCAAGAGCCTACTATTCATTTGAAGGGATCAGTCCCAAAAATTAGAAATTAACAATAACAACATCTAGGTTGTGTCGACACGTTCCTCCTGCCCAGCAGACTTCCCAAACCCAACACACACCATTATAGTGAAAAATGAAGGGGAAATGTTAAGGTGTTTCTTTTCCCATCTTTTCTTGTACAGTTGATGGAAGGTGTTCAGTCCCATCATAGTCTTGTACAGTTGATGGAAGGTGTTCAGTCCCATCATAGTCTTGTACAGTTGATGGAAGGTGTTCAGCCCCATCATAGTCTTGTACAGTTGATGGAAGGTGTTCAGTCCCATCATAGTCTTTACATTTGGGGAAGGTGTTCATTCCTTAGTCTTGATCGAATTTTTCAGCCCTCAGATCAAGGATAAAGGAGAACCCCTTTAATTAAGTCAAAGGGACTGAACCCTTTAATGAGGTATGGTTAAATTTTTTACTTTAATATTTTTATTTGCACCCCAACCCATCCTTGGGCATGGGACTAGCATTTAGATCAAGGAAGGGGACTGAACACCCTAGATAAACTAAGGGACGAACCCCTAGTAAGACAAAGGGGACTGAACACCCTAGATGAAACAAAGGGGACTGAACACCTTAGCTACCTCCTACTTCCGGGTTTCTCCAATCACCCTACACGCTGGGGGAAACTTACGAAAAACACAAGGTTGCCATGTTCTTGCCATAAACGCAAGGTTTTACACAGTTCTTGCTCATAAACCAAGGTTACACAGGGTTTGCCATAAACGCAAGTGTTCACAGTGTCTTACCAAAAACACAATGTTACACATGTTCTTCTCATAAACACAAGTGTTGCACTGTTCTTACTCATAAACAAAAGTTTGCACATTTCTTACCAAAAAACACAATGTTACACTGTGTCTTGCTCTAAACACAATTTTACACTTTTTCTTACCAAAAACCAAATGTTACACATGTGTCTTACTCAAAACAAAAGTGTTGCAATTGCCTTACTCAAAAACACAATTTTTCACACGTGCCCCTTACTCATAAACACAAGTGTTTGACATGTTTTTACCATAAACCAAGTGTTGCACGTGTCTTACCATAAAACCAAGTGTTGTACATGTGTCTTACTCATAAAAAACAAGTTTTTGCACTGGCTTGCCATAAACGCAAGTTTTACATGTGTCTATTCAAAACACAATGTTGCACAGTGTCTTACCATAAACACAAGTGTTGCACAGGGTTCTTACTCATAAACGAAGTTTTGTACAGGGTTCTTATTCAAAACCCAAAATTGTTCACAGGGTTTCTTACTCAGAAACCATTTTTACACATTTCTTCTCTAAACACAATGTTTGCCTGTTCTTACTCAAAACGAATTTACACACGGCTTACTCAAAACACAAGTGTTGCACCGGGTTCTTACCATAAAACAAGTTTGCACATGTTCTTACTCTAAACACATTTTTGCACATGTTCTTACCATAAACAAAAGTTTTTTGCACATGTGTCTTACCCCATAAACACAAGTGTTGCCATTTTCTTACTCATAAACACAAGTGTTCCACAGGCCCCTTACCATAAACCAAAAGTGTTTCACTTGTTACCATAAACAAAAGTTTGCCGTTCTTACTCTAAACAAAAAATTTTTTTACACATGTGTCTTACTCAAAAACAAAAGGGTTTTACACAGTGTCTTACTCATAAACAAAAGTGTTACACATGTGTTTTACTCAAAACACAAGTGTTCACATGTGTCTACTCATAAACAAAGTTCCACATGTGTCTTCTCTAAAACAAATGTTACACACGTTCTTACTCATAAACACAAGTTTTACACGTTTTTAAACTCATAAACACATTGTTACACAGTGTCACTCATAAAACAAGTGTTGCACATTGCTTACCAAAACACAAGTGTTATACTTTGGGCTTACTCATAACACAATTTACACATGTGTCTTACCAAAAACACAAGTGTTTGCCTGTTCTTACTCATAAACACAATGTTACACATGTTCCTTACTCAAAAACAAGTTTACACAGTGTCTTACTCTAAACCGGGGTTTACACATGTTCTTACTCAAAAACACAAGTGTTACACAGTGTCTTACCATAAACACAAGGTTACACACGTCCCCCTTACTCAAACAACAAGTGTTACACTTTTCTTCTCATAAACGCAAGTGTTACACAGGGCTTACCTAAACACAAGTGTTGCACATTGTCTTACTCAAAACCAAGTGTTGCCATGTTTCTTACTCAAAACCAAGTTTTTGCACATGTTCTTATCATAAACACAAGGTACACATGTGTCTTCTCAAAAACCCAAAAATGTTCACATGTTCTTACCAAAAACACAATTTTTACACATTTCTTACTCTAAAACAATTTAACATGTGCTTACTCACAACTTGGGTAATAGTGTAAAAACCCCAAACTCTCTCTCTCCCCCTTTCATTTTCACATCACTCACATTTTAAAAATATTTACACAGGCACCTCCTAAAAACCCCAAAAAACTACTACACACGTGGACCAAAGTAAAAAAATAAACACGGGAAAAATAAAAAAAAAGCCATCAAAAGAGGCAAAAAAAATTTCCATTCTGGGCGGGTCATTGTAACGTGAGAAACTTTTAAGAGGTGTGTGAACTTGCCTGTCCTGATTTACTCCAAGTACATGTACAAGATATACAGCCCATAGCTACATCAATGAATACTACTAAATAGAAAGCCCTTGTTATGTGAGCATTTCCCGAAAATTAGGTCAGTGCCAGGACGCCCCACACCATCCACAACACCCAGGTACCCAAAATTTTACGAGGGGGAAATAGAAAAACATTGGAAAGAAACACGTCCAATTTTTCACCCTGGCTGGGAATCGAACCCGGGGCCTTTCTCGTGTAAGCGAGAGCCTTTACCCCCAAGGGTCGCCATGGTTTAATAAAAAGGGAACACATGTGGTCTTGTAGTCGCAGGCCATTTAAAGGGACTTTTTAAATTTTAATATCTAAAAAGGGGGAAATTAAAGAAATTTGTGCATTACACGAATACAAACCCTCTCTATTGTAAACTCCCATCCCAAGAAGGAAAAAACATCTCAGGAAAATCAAGTTTCTCCCTAAAAATTTTGAAATTTTCTTCTCCAAGAAAAAAAAAAGAAAAGTAAACTGGAGAGAGAGAACACCCCTCTACTGGGAAACGAAGAATCATTGACTCCTCGGAATGCAATTACAATTCACGGAAGGAAGTGCAACCGGGGAAAGGAAAAATATTGAGCAAAAGTTAAAGGCCCAAAACGGGATCCGGGAGAACAAAGGACTAAAATGTTATAAAATTTGAAAGAAATTCAAAAATATTTCTTTTCATAGCCAAAAACAAGGCAAAAACACTTCTATATAAGGACCTGCTCAAACAAAGGGATCCTACACGACGACAACAAAGAAATGGGTGAGTACTGAAATCGCAAAGACTCGTATTCAGGGAGCCACTAACCGCTAAAGAAGAAATCCAAAAAATTTTTTTTATGAATACCTCAAACCCGCCAAGTAGAAAAATTTTTATGCATAACCTTAACCTCTAAACTTGAGAAAGCCAATCAACGACATACCCATGCACCAGCCCCGGCCCAGACTCGGGGTACCGATGTTCATTAAGAACGCAAGAAACCCCCCCGGGGCCCTTATATGCTGGGAGAAGGAGCTTAGACACGGGCGAGTTTCCCACAGTCACTAAAACAACAGATATACCCCACTCCAAAAAGGGGAGCAAACCCAGTAGCTAAGAAATAAAACCAATAAATTTTAAAGCCCCCCCATCATAAAAACTTTGAAAAAGTTCTAAGAACAGGAAGCAAACCCCTGGGCCCCCAAAAATTGCACAACCCAGGGCAACTGGTTTTAGAGAAGCCGTTCCTGCCCTTTTCCCAAAGCTAAACCATATAATTTGGCAGATGCACTGAAAACAAAAAGAATGCAGGTGTATATACCAATTTGCAAAAAACCTTTGACAAGTTTCGACCAGGTGTAAAAAACACACAAAATGCTGCAAAGGGAAACTGGCAAAATAGGGAAAGGGTCTTCAACTTTCTAACCAATCGCCACAAAAGTAGTGAAAACAGAGTTAAATCAATGCGCCAAAGTGAAGAGCCTGTCCCACAAGGCACAGTACTCGCACCATCCTGTTCCTATTCCTGCAACAAGACAGAGATGCAAACCAAACGACATCCCAGACGAACAGGATCGCATGAAAGTTCAACCCTTGAACACGCAAACTCCCAAAAGATATAAACCAAAATTTTCCAATGGGGGAACAGAGAACAAATGTTGTTCAATGAAGACAAATTTCCCAAATATCCTTAAAAAACGGGAGGAAAAATAAAATAAAAAATGAGTATACTACAAACTCTAATTACACAATAAGCGGAAAAGTAAGTAAGCCTGGGTTGGGAATTTCCCAAAACCCCTCAAGGGCCCAACAAAGCCCACACATCTGGAGGAAAAATGTACGATGATAAAAAGAACATTCAAGAAACTGCTTCATTAAACTCCCCATTTAAGGCAGGTTAAATTTCAGAACTAGAAATGTACAAGACCTTTTTTTGCACTATAAGTTCCACAAACACCTTAACTACTGGCAGCGGCGGGGAAACTTGACTTTACTACTGGGGAAACAGGCAGAGAGAAAATATCATAACTACACCCGGAAGATTCTGGAGGGACTGGTCCTAAAATGTACACAAAAATCACTCCTACGAAAGCAAAGGACATGGGAGGGGGAGCAACATCTCCCAGTGAAAAGAGGGGGGTCATGACACTAAGGAAAACGCAATAAGTTCCGGGGGCCCCAAACTGTTTTAGCACCTTTCCCCCCAGCAAAAAAGGGGGGTACCCGTAACCCCCTGGTTTCTTCAAAAGGGGGCTGGAAAAATACCTAAATTGGGCCCATCAGCCTGGCTGACCCGGGTTTGACTTGGGTTGCGTGCGGCCATAGTAACAGCCGGTTATCAGGCCCTATCCACCGGGAGGCCTGGGCATGGACCGGCCGCGGGGGGGGGCGCCCCGGGAAAACCCCTAGGTAGACCCGGTAGACCCCTATTTCTAGTAACTTATTTTAAATAAATATATAATAATAATAAATTTTAATATATATATAATATATATATATATAAATATATATAAAATATAAATATATATATTAAAAATTTTTATATATAAAATTTATTTATTTTCACACTGGCCGATTCCCACCAAGGCAGGTGGCCCGAAAAAAAAAACTTTTTACCATTATTCACTCCATCACTGTCTTGCCCAAAGGTGCTTTACACTACATTTATAAACGCAACATTAACACCCCCCCTGAAGGAATTCGCGAGAGCAGGGGAAATATACACAAACCTGACTCTGGCTGAAGGAGACTCGAACCCACGAAACCCTTGAAAGGTACCAGTGCTTTACCAATCTACCCAGACTGGGCAATACCCGGCGGTACTTGCACTACAGTTTGAAACCAAGGCAGCCACTTTCGGAGAAAGGGTTACCTTTTCATCTCTCCCCGCAAGCACAGCCTTATAGATTTGAAAAATGCAAGGGGAATTTGCGAAGCAGCAAATATACACAAACATTGATCTCTGGCTGAAGGGACTCAACCTACGAACCTTGGAAAAAAGGTACGCAGTGCTTACCAACTACCCACACGGACCAAACCTTGGAGTCCCCCCTTGCGCTAAAACTTTGATCCCAAGGAGCCAGCTTTGGGGGAAGGGTTACGCTTTTCACCTCATCCCCCGCATGCACACATCAAGGATTGGGCCCCGTGTGGGGAATTGGTAAACACGCGTCCTTGTTTCCCAAGGGTTTGAGGGGTTAGTCCCCCCCGGAGATCATGTCTATATATAATATATATATATATTTAAATATAAAAATATATAATATATATATATAATATATATAAAAATATTATATATAATATTTATATTTTTATATAATATATAATATTTTTTATTTATTTATTATTTTAAAATAACCCCCTTACCCAATAAAAAAAAAAAAAAAAAAAAAAAAAAAAAAAAAGAAAAAAAAATTTAAAATTAAAATTTAAAATTTTAAATTAAAAATATTATTTAGATAATAAATTTAAATTTTAAAAATATAATTTTTAAAGTAATTTATTTTATTTCCGGGTAACCCTAAAAATTATAATCCCCTTAAAAATATTAATAAAAAAAAGAAATAAAACAAAAATAAATATAAATTAATTATTAAAATAAAATATATATAATTATTAAAAAAAACCCTTTTAAAATATAGGTAATAAAAAAAATATATTATTTATTAATATTTTAAAGTAAAAAATTTTTATAAATTATTATTTTTTAAAAAAATTATTACTAAAATAAATTTTTATATTTGAATTGAATTTTTTTAAAAAAAAAATTTATTTTAAAAGATATTTTAGAAATTTTTAAATTTTATTTATTTTTTTCCATTATATATAATATATTAATTATTTTTAAAAATAATTATTATTATTAAGGGAAAATTTTAAAATTTATAATTTTTTTTTGTTTAAATTTTAAATTATATTTAATAGGGGAAAATTCCAAAAAATTAAAAATTATAAAAAATTATAAATTAAAAAAATAATTTTTATTTTAAACTTTTGAATAAAAATTAATTAATTTATTGGGCACTTATATGTTGTTGGTTTAATATTAAAAATAAATTTTTTATTAATATAAATTAATTTTTATTTATATTGGATTTTTTTTTAAAATTTTTAATTATTTGTCAATTTAAATATGATTTAATGAATTATTAAATTTTATTAATTTTGTAAAATTGATAAATTTTTATAATTTTTTTATTTTTTAAATTTTCTTTTATTTAATACAGGGGAAACTATTAATTTATTATTTTTATTTTAAATTATAAAAAAATTTTTATTATTTTAATTTTAATATTTATTTTATTATGAATTATATAAAAATATATTAAAAATATTATTAAATATTATAAAAAATTATAAATTTAAAGAAATTTTTAAAAATTTAATTTATTAATTTAATTTTAATATTAATTGAATATTATTATAAAAATTTTTTCCCCCCAAAAGGTATTTTTTTTATATTAAAAACCTTATCTTTAAAATATAAAAAAATTTATTTTATTATGGATAAAATTTAAATATTTAAAAATTAAATTTAAAGGTTTTAAAATTTTTAATTTTTAAATATAATTATATGGGGTTTTTATTTTAATTTTATTTTAAAATTATTTATAAATTTAAAATTTTTATCCCTTTTAATAATTAATATTTCTAATAGGGAAATTTTAAAAAAGAATAATTTTAAAAATTTAAAAAATTTTTATTTATATAAAATTTAATGGGTAAATTTGTTATTTTTTTATAATAAAAATTTTTGGGGTTTTTTATTTTAATTTAATATAATTTTTTTTTTTTAATTTTTTTATTTTTTTAAGAAAAATTTTTTTCGCAATCCGAATTTTAAGATCTCCATTTTTTGTTTTATGGGGCAGGGGTTATTGTCCTGTCCAACATTTAGGACTTTGCATTTGTCATTTTAAAACCCTGCATCTGCCACTTCTCCGACCACTGCATCATCAAATTCAAATCTTCCTGGAGTGCCGAATGTCCTCGTCAGAATGAATTCGACGCCTAATTTTGGTGTCATCGGCAAACTTGGTCGATGTCGCTCTTTAGCCCCATCTATTCGTTTATGTAGATTGTGAATAGCAGGGGGCCCAACACTGACCCCTGTGGAACACCTCTCGTGACGTTCCCCACTCCCCCTGCTGCCTATTTGTCAACCATGCCTCATCCAGGAAAAAATTCTCCTCCTATTCCATGTGCCTTAATTTTCCTCAATAGTCTCTGATGTGGGACCCTTACTGAAGTCTATATACACAATATCATATTCATTACCATATCACCTCCTCAAATACCTTAGTGAAAAAAGTTAATAAATTCGTAAGGCAGGAACGCCCCTTTGTAAAACCATGCGAGATTCGTTGATTAATTTATGTTTTTTCAAGGTGGATACGAACTGCCTCGGCAATTATTATTCCATAAATTTTCCCACTATGGAGGTTAGGCTTTTTGGGCTATAGTTCGAAGCCAAGGACCTGTCACCTGCTTTAAAAATAGGTATCACATTTGCCATTTCCACTTATCGGCACTATGCCAGTTTGGTAGTGATATTTGAAAAAAATTAGCTAAAGGTTTGCTAAGCTCCTCTTTACATTCCTTTAGAACCCTTGCATACAGTTCATCAGGCCGGGGGATTTGTTAGGTTTTAATTTATCTATTTGCCTAAGGACCATGTCACTTTGCCCTAATCGTGCACAGTTTATTATCGTCCTGTTCTACATAATTTATAAATTTCTGGAATACGCTGGTATCCTTCCTGTGTAAAAACTGAGAGGAAGTATGTGTTAAAAAATTCTACACATTTCCTTATCACTGTCAGTGAGCTGACCCGAGGAACTTTTGAGTGGGCCTATCTTGTCCCTGATCTTACTTCTGTATACCTGAAAGAATCCTTTTGGGTTAGTCTTCGATTCTCTTGCAACTTTAACCTCATAATCTCTTTTTTGCTTTTCTAATTCCCTTTTTTATTTCTCTCTTTAACTGAATATATCGATTTCTTAATTGCCCCTCTCCTCTTTTGATTTGCCTATTAATGCCTCTCTTTTGACCAATCAGATATTTTAATCTATTGTTCATTCATTTAGGATCATTTTTGTTTGATCTGATTTCCCTATTTGGAACATAATTTGACTGAGCAGCTAGAACTATGCCCTGGAAAGCATCATATCGGCAACCATCACCACCTACCTGACCCTTAGTCAGGTCATTCCAGTTCAGCCCACCTAAGTAATTTTTCAGTCCTATGAAATCAGCCAAGCGAAAGTCAGGGACGGAGACTTGATTGCCATTATTAGGGGAATTCCATGATATATTAAAACTGAGTGATTTGTGATCACTTTCCCCAAGCTCATCATTAACCTCAAGATTATTAATTAGTGTTTCCCTACTGGCAAGAACCAAATCAAGGAGGTTATTTCCCCTAGTTGGCTCTGTCACAAACTGTTTACCCTGCTCACACTCCAACAGCTCGTCAGGTCCCAAAAACCATTCGTCTCCATTCACTCCTATTTAACACGCTCATGTAAGCTTGCTGAAAGTTCAAGCCCCTCGCCCACAAAACCTCCCTTACCCCTCCCTCCAACCTTTTCAGGCATCTCCCACAAAGGTAGGGTAACCCGAAAAAGAAGAAACACTTTCTTTCTCCATTATTCATTTAATCACCGTCGTGCCAGAAGCTTACTGACATTACAGTTCAGTGGTCCTCCAGCCTGCAACATACCCCGCCCCTGCTTCAGAATATAGGGACTCTACTTTCTACCTCCGGTACTCAAGTCCTGCTAACCGGTTTTCCTGAATCCCTTCATGAATGTTACTATGCTCACACTCCAACAGCTCGTGAAATAATAAATTAAAAAAAAACCTGCCTTCACTCACTCCTAACACTTTCACACAAGCCTGCTGAATGACCAAGCCCCTCGCACTCAAAACCTCCCTTACCCTTTCCTTCTAACCCTTTCTGGGATGGCCCCTACCCCCTCCTTCCCTCCACCTCAGATTTATATGACCTAGTCTTTCTATTATGCTTCATATCCTCCTTGTGTGTCCAGACCACCTCGATAACCCCTTATCTACTCTTTGAATAATACTGATAAACTGACATTGCATCTCGAACACCTGCAGGAATCCTTGCCAAGCTGTTAGGTAACATCAGCCAAGCACTGTTACAACACTCGGGAGATCTCGTAAGTCGCATTTGGGATTACAATATCAAGAATATAAAGCTCTTAAGTTTTGACGTGACGACCCTCTCAACACTCGTACCTACAGATGGGATTACAATACCAAGAATATAAAGCTCTTAAGTTTTGACGTGACGACCCTCTCAACACTCGTACCTACAGATCAAGTTTTAAACCTCATCCCCACAAAGTAAATGATGATTTGACTCCTCAAAATTATATAGCCAAGATGTTTTGACCTAACAGACATTTGTGTGAATTAGAACTGCTATGGTTTCGAGGGACACAAATATCAACAACAGTTTGACTTTAGTGTGGACTCATTTAGTGTAGACTCATTCATTAGTGTAGTCCTGGTTAATTTATGCATGGAATATCTCGACTCCACCTACATCACACACAACAATCCTAGTACTGTGAAACAGATACCTTACATCGACGATATCTCGGTCATCGTACTGAGAAGGACTAACATAAGGAACATCTTAAACAATAATGCAAGCCCACAAACAATTATCATATTCACGGTGAAAGAGGAGAGGGACATCTGCTTTCCATTCCTCGGTGTATTACTCCACACGGGAGGAGAGAGACTCATGTTCCAAGTCCACAGGAAATCCATACATAAAAATGACTCGGTACACTTCTATTCCCATCAAAACAACAGGACCAAGAAAGCTTTCAGGATCACCATCCTGTAGTACCTGGATGAAGAATGTAAACGCCTGAAAAAGGCCTTCCCACAGCTTCACACCTTCCCACACCTACGACTGCAACGTCACAACAGAATTACTCGCCAAATACATCGTGTTACCAGTGAGTAACGTGGCTTATCACTGTTGATGACGGATGATCGTGTGAAAATAGCTACCACTGCTTCGACCTCCATCAATGACTTCGTGAAAAATAAGAGCGGACACAGAGGCAATACTCGTACCACCAAGATTGGTGTGTATATCATACCTTGCAAAGGTAGCGACAAAAAACAAGCACAACATCCAGAACATAAGGACTCTCAGATTTCAAGAACAGCAAAGCGCCTGCAGCCAGAACGACCAAAATAGTGCCAGTGTACAACGAGGAACAACACAGGGACACATCACAAGGTTAAACGAGGTTCTTAACATAAAGTTTCACGATACTTACATTTAAAGGACCCCAAAGGAAATAAGTCACTCTTCTGACTTTTTTGGGTTATCCCAGGTTCTCTACACATATGCTGCTATGTATGATAATTCTATGTAACTGTATTTGTGTATACCTGAATAAACTTACTTACTTACTTACTTACTTAAAATGTTTGCCATGCCTGGCCCCTAAACCTGACTCACTACTCAACCTGTCCTTTATCACACCTCTGACCTCTGCTGTGACCTCTCTCGAGGTTGACCTCAGGGTGAGCGTTTGACTAATATGGACATGTAGTATGTTTTTTTGTACACTTGATAAAGTCTACCCTGGACGAGGTGTTGTAGTATAGTTTTTTCCTCTCTGTTGAGCCTTGTGTAGGAGGTATGCTGAGGATGTGTAGGGGGTATGCTGAGGATGTGTAGGAGGTATGCTGAGGATGTGTAGGAGGTATGCTGAGGATGTGTAGGAGGTATGTTGAGGATGTGTAGGAGGTATGCTGAGGATGTGTAGGAGGTATGCTGAGGATGTGTAGGAGGTTATGCTGAGGATGTGTAGGAGGTATGCTGAGGATATTGTGTAGGAGATGTGCTGAGATGTTGTGTAGGAGGTATGCTGAGGATGTGTAGGAGGTATGCTGAGGATGTGTAGGGGGTATGCTGAGGATGTGTAGGAGGTATGCTGAGGATGTGTAGGAGGTATGCTGAGGATGTGTAGGGGGTATGCTGAGGATATTGTGTAGGAGATGTGCTGAGGATGTTGTGTAGGAGGTATGCTAAGGATTTTGTGTAGGAGATATGCTGAGGATGTTGTGTAGGAGTTATGCTGAGGATGTGTAGGAGGTATGCTGAGGATGTGTAGGAGGTATGCTGAGGATGTTGTGTAGGAGGTATGCTGAGGATGTGTAGAAGGTATGCCTAAGATGTTATGTAGGAGGTATGCTGAGGATGTGTAGGAGGTATGCTGAGGATGTGTAGGAGGTATGCTGAGGATGTGTAGGAGGTATGCTGAGGATGTGTAGGAGGTATGCTGAGGATATTGTGTAGATATGCTGAGGATGTTGTGTAGGAGGTATGCTGAGGATTTTGTGTAGGAGATATGCTGAGGATGTTGTGTAGGAGGTATGCTGAGGATGTGTAGGAGGTATGCTGGGGATGTTGTGTAGGAGGTATGCTGAGGATGTGTAGGAGGTATGCTGAGGATGTGTGGGACGTATGTTGATGATGTTTAGGAGGTATGCTGAGTATGTGTAGGAGGTATGCTGAGAATGTTGTGTAGGAGGTATGCTGAGGATGTGTAGGAGGTATGCTGAGGATGTTGTGTAGGAGGTTATGCTGAGGATGTGTAGGAGGTATGCTGAGGATGTTGTGTAGGAGGTATGCTGAGGATGTGTAGGAGGTATGCTGAGGATGTTGTGTAGGAGGTATGCTTAGGATGTGTAGGAGGTATGCTGAGGATGTTGTGTAGGAGGTATGCTGAGGATGTGTAGGAGGTATGCTGAGGATGTTGTGTAGGAGGTATGCTTAGGATGTGTAGGAGGTATGCTGAGGATGTGAAGGAGGTATGCTGAGAATGTTGTGTAGGAGGTATGCTGAGGATGTGTAGGAGGTATGCTGAGGATGTTGTGTAGGAGGTATGCTGAGGATGTGTAGGAGGTATGCTGAGGATGTTGTGTAGGAGGTATGCTGAGGATGTGTAGGAGGTATGCTGAGGATGTGTAGGAGGTATGCTGAGGATGTTGTGTAAGGAGGTATGCTTAGGATGTGTAGGAGGTATGCTGAGGAAAGTTGTGTAGGAGGTATGCTGAGGATGTGTAGGAGGTATGCTGAGGATGTTGTGTAGGAGGTATGCTGAGGATTGTGTAGGAGGTATGCTGAGGATGTTGTGTAGGAGGTATGCTGAGATGTGTAGAAGGTATGCCTAAGGTGTTATGTAGGAGGTATGCTGAGGATGTGTAGGAGGTATGCTGAGGATGTTGTGAAGGAGGTATGATGAGGATGTTGTGTTGAAGGTATGCTGAGGATGTGTAGGACGTTTGTTCATGATGTTGTGTAGGAGGTATGCTGAGTAATGTGTAGGAGGTATGCTAGAATGTTGTGTAGGAGGTATGCTGAGGCTGTTGTGTAGGAGTATGCTGAGGATTTGTGTAGGAGGTATGCTTAAGATGTTCTGTAGGAGGTATGCTGAGGATGTGTAGCAGGTTGCTGAGGATGTGTAGGAGGTATGCTGAGAATGTTGTGTAGGAGGTATGCTGAGGATGTGTAGAAGGTATGCCTAAGGTGTTATGTAGGAGGTATGCTGAGGATGTGTAGGAGGTATGCTGAGGATGTTGTGTAGGAGGTATGCTGAGGATGTTGTGTTGAAGGTATGCTGAGGATGTGTAGGACGTTTGTTCATGATGTTGTGTAGGAGGTATGCTGAGTATGTGTAGGAGGTATGCTGAGAATGTTGTGTAGGAGGTATGCTGAGGCTGTTGTGTAGGAGGTATGCTGAGGATGTTGTGTTGAAGGTATGCTGAGGATGTGTAGGACGTTTGTTCATGATGTTGTGTAGGAGGTATGCTGAGTATGTGTAGGAGGTATGCTGAGAATGTTGTGTAGGAGGTATGCTGAGGCTGTTGTGTAGGAGGTATGCTGAGGATGTTGTGTAGGAGGTATGCTTAAGATGTTCTGTAGGAGGTATGCTGAGGATGTGTAGGAGGTATGCTGAGGATGTGTAGGAGGTATGCTGAGAATGTTGTGTAGGAGGTATGCTGAGGATGTGTAGGAGGTATGCTGAGGATGTTGTGTAGGAGGTATGCTGAGGATGTGTAGTAGGTATGCCTAAGGTGTTATGTAGGAGGTATGCTGAGGATGTGTAGGAGGTATGCTGAGGATGTTGTGTAGGAGGTATGCTGAGGATGTTGTGTAGAAGGTATGCTGAGGATGTGTAGGACGTATGTTGATGATGTTGTGTAGGAGGTATGCTGAGTATGTGTAGGAGGTATGCTGAGAATGTTGTGTAGGAGGTATGCTGAGGCTGTTGTGTAGGAGGTATGCTGAGGATGTTGTGTAGGAGGTATGCTTAAGATGTTCTGTAGGAGGTATGCTGAGGATGTGTAGGAGGTATGCTGAGGATGTGTAGGAGGTACCTGGAGTTTACCTGGGGAGAGTTCCAGGGGTCAACGCTCCCGCGGCCCGGTCTATGACCAGGCCTCCTGGTGGATAAGAGCATGATCAACCAGGCTGTTACTGCTGGCTGCACGCAAACCAACGTACGAGCCACAGCCCGGCTGATCAGGAACCGACTTTAGGTGCTTGTCCAGTGCCAGCTTGAAGACTGCCAGGGGTCTGTTGGTAATCCCCCTTATGTATGCTGGGAGGCAGTTGAACAGTCTCGGGCCCCTGACACTTATTGTATGGTCTCTTAACGTGCTAGTGACACCCCTGCTTTTCATTGGGGGGATGTTGCATCGTCTGCCAAGTCTTTTGCTTTCGTAGTGAGTGATTTTCGTGTGCAAGTTCGGTACTAGTCCCTCTAGGATTTTCCAGGTGTATATAACATGTATCTCTCCCGCCTGAGTTCCAGGGAATACAGGTTCAGGAACCTCAAGCGTCCCAGTAATTGAGGTGTTTTATCTCCGTTATGCGCGCCGTGAAGGTTCTCTGTACATTTTCTAGGTCAAGCAATTTCACCTGCCTTGAAAGGTGCTGTTAGTGTGCAGCAATATTCCAGCCTAGATAGAACAAGTGACCTGAAGAGTGTCATCATGGGCTTGGCATCCCTCGTTTTGAAGGTTCTCATTATCCATCCTGTCATTTTTCTAGCAGATGCGATCGATACAATGTTATGGTCCTTGAAGGTGAGATCCTCCGACATGATCACTCCCAGGTCTTTGACGTTGGTGTTTCGCTCTATTTTGTGGCCAGAATTTGTTTTGTACTCTGATGAAGATTTAATTTCCTCGTGTTTACCATATCTGAGTAATTGAAATTTCTCATCGTTGAACTTCATATTGTTTTGGTGGCCCGGTGGCCTGGTGGCTAAAGCTCCTGCTTCACACACGGAGTGCCCGGGTTCGATTCCCGGCGGGTGGAAACATTTCGACACGTTTCCTTACACCAATTGTCCTGTTCACCTAGCAGCAAATAGGTACCTGGGTGTTAGTCGACTGGTGTGGGTCGCATCCTGGGGGACAAGATTAAGGACCCCAATGGAAATAAGTTAGACAGTTCTCGATGACGCACTGACTTTCTTGGGTTATCCTGGGTGGCTAACCCTCCGGGGTTAAAAATCCGAACGAAATCTTTCTTCTTTCTTCTTTCTTTCTTCTGCAGCCCACTGAAAGATTTGGTTGATGTCCGCCTGGAGCCTTGCAGTGTCTGCAATGAAAGACACTGTCATGCAGATTCGGGTGTCATTTGCAAAGGAAGACACGGTGCTGTGGCTGACATCCTTGTCTATGTCAGATATGAGGATGAGGAACAAGATGGGAGTGAGTACTGTGCCTCGTGGAACAGAGCTTTTCACCGTGCCTGCCTCGGACTTTACTCTGTTGACTACTACTCTCTGTGTTCTGTTAGTGAGGAAATTATAGATCCATCGACCGACTTTTCCTGTTATTCCTTTAGCACGCATTTTGTGCGCTATTACGCCATGGTCACACTTGTCGAAGGCTTTTGCAAAGTCTGTATATATTACATCTGCATTCTTTTCGTCTTCTAGTGCATCTAGGACCTTGTCGTAGTGATCCAATAGTTGAGACAGACAGGAGCGACCTGTTCTAAACCCATGTTGCCCTGGGTTGTGTAACTGATGGGTTTCTAGATGGGTGGTGATCTTGCTTCTTAGGACTCTTTCAAAGATTTTTATGATATGGGATGTTAGTGCTATCGGTCTGTAGTTCTTTGCTGTTGCTTTACTGCCCCCTTTGTGGAGTGGGGCTATGTCTGTTGTTTTTAGTAACTGTGGGACGACCCCCGTGTCCATGCTCCCTCTCCATAGGATGGTAAAGGCTCGTGATAGGGCTTCTTGCAGTTCTTGATGAACACGGAGTTCCATGATTCTGGCCCTGGGGCAGAGTGCATGGGCATGTCATTTATCGCCTGTTCGAAGTCATTTGGCGTGAGGATAACACCAGATAGGCTTGTGTTAACCAAATTCTGTGGCTCTCTCATAAAAAAATAATTTTGATCTTCGACTCTCAGTCTGGTTAGTGGCTTGCTAAAAACTGAGTGATATCGGGACTTGAGTAGCTCACTCATTTCCTTGCTGTCATCTGTGCAGGACCCATCTTGTTTAAGTAAGGGCCCAATACTGGACGTTGTTCTCGATTTTGATTTGGCATAGGAGAAGAAATACTTTGGGTTTTCTTTCGATTTCATTTATGGCTTTTAGTTCTTTCCGCGATTCCTGACTCCTATAAGATTCCTTTAGCTTAAGTTCGATGTTTGCTATTTCTCTGACCAGTGTCTCCCTACGCATTTCAGATAGATTGGCCTCTTTTAGCCGCTCTGTTATTCTTTTCCGTCGCCTGTAAAGAGAGCGCCTGTCTCTTTCTATTTTACATCTACTCCTCCTTTTTCTTAGAGGAATAAGTCTTGTGCATACATCGAGTGCCACCAAGTTAATCTGTTCTAGGCATAAGTTGGGGTCTGTGTTGCTTAGTATATCTTCCCAGCTTATATCGGTTAGGACTTGGTTTACTTGGTCCCACTTTATGTTTTTGTTATTGAAGTTGAATTTGGTGAATGCTCCCTCGTGACTAATCTCATTTTGTCGGTCTGGGCTCTGCGCATACATGTCTGAACCTCAATTATGTTGTGATCTGAGTATATTGTTTTTGATATGGTGACATTTCTTATCAGATCATCATTGTTAGTGAAGATGAGGTCTACTGTATTCTCCATTCTAGTAGGCTCTATTATTTGCTGGTTTAAATTGAATTTTGTGCAGAGATTTAAAAGCTCGTGTGAGTGTGAGTTTTCATCAGAGCTGCCTCCTGGTGTTATTACTGCAACAATTTATTTGCTATATTCCTCCATTTTAGGTGCCTTAAGTTGAATCCCCCAGGAGCAAGATGTTGGGTGCAGGAGCTGGAAGATTTCCAGACAGTGGTCAATTTTTAACAGCTGTTCCTGGAATTGCTGGGATGTTGCATCCGGAGGCTTGTAGACTACCACAATGACTAGGTTTTGGTTCTCGACCTTTACTGCTAAAACTTCCACTACATCATTTGAGGCATTAAGCAGTTCTGTGCAAACAAGTGACTCTGCAATGTACAGGCCAACCCCTCCCCCCCCTTTTGCCTGTTCACTCTGTCACATCTGTATAGGTTGTAACCTGGGATCCATATTTCGTTGTCTAAGTGATTCTTTATGTGGGTCTCAGTGAAAGCCGCGAACATTGCCTTTGCCTCTGCAAGCAGTCCACGGATGAAAGGTATTTTGTTGTTTGTTGCTGGCTTTAGACCCTGTATATTTGCAAAGAAGAATGTTATCGGACTGGTGGTATTGTTGGTACTGGGGGGTATGCTGAGGATGTTGTGTAGGAGGTATGCTGAGGATGTGTAGGAGGTATGCTGAGGATGTTGTGTAGGAGATATGCTGAGGATGTTGTGTAGGAGGTATGCTGAGGATGTTGTGTAGGAGATATGCTGAGGATGTTGTGTAGGAGGTATGCTGAGGATGTGTAGGAGGTATGCTGAGGATGTGTAGGAGTTATGCTGAGGATGGTGTGTAGAAGGTATGCTGAGGATGTGTAGGACGTATGTTGATGATGTTGTGTAGGAGGTATGCTGAGGATGTGTAGGAGGTATGCTGAGGATGTTGTGTAGAAGGTATGCTGAGGATTTGTAGGACGTATGTTGATGATGTTGTGTAGGAGGTATGCTGAGGCTGTTGTGTAGGAGGTATGCTGAGGATGTTGTGTAGGAAGTATGCTTAAGATGTTCTGTAGGAGGTATGCTGAGGATTTGTAGGAGGTATGCTGAGGATGCAGTGTGGGAAGTATGCTGACGATGTGTAGGAGGTATACTGAGGATGTTGTGTAGGAGGTATGCTGTGGATGTTGTGTAGGAGGTATGCTGAGGATGTGTAGGAGGTATACTGAGGATGTTGTGTAGGAGGTATGCTGAGGATGTTGTGTAGGAGGTATGCTGAGGATGCAGTGTGGGACGTATGCTGAAGATATGTAAGAGGTATACTGGGGATGCTGTGTAGGAGGTATGCTGAGGATGCAGTGTGGGAGATATGCTGAAGATCCTGTCTATGAAATATGCTGAGTATATTGTCTGGGAAATATGCTAAGGCTGCTTTGAACGTTCCATTTTCATATTTAAGACATCAACCTGGGCATTTTATCGTACAGACATCGTTCAAGCTGAAGTATCGCCCTGAATTACCGCACCTTTTAAACTTCAGGCTAGTTACTACTTAATTAGCACGGCTACAGAACTTTCTTAAGCTATTACGCCTAAATGAGAGTAAATATAATAAGGTAAGACCTCGCTCAATATGAACTTGGTCAAGTTCTGATAACGTACTGGTGTATTATTGGCTGTATGATGACTGGATGATGAATTGATGACTTCATGAATTAAAGACACGAGGACTTGGTAATGACTTGATGAGTTACTGGTCTTCACGACTTGAGAACTGGTAACTCGAAAACCTGATGACGCAGTAAACTTGATGATCTGATAATAACTTGATGGGTTGATAAAGTGATTGATTACCTGATAAGTTTAAGGTTATTTGATGAATACTTAATGATAACTGGATAAGTCAGTGATGACAACGATGACTTGGCAAAGCTTTCATTGCGCGAAAAGTCGCCCACGTGTGTGTGTGGACATCCGTCTCAGGGCTTCAGGTTCTACTGGCCTGGCTCTGGGTTCTACTGGCCTGGCTCTGGGTTCTACTGGCCTGGCTCTGGGTTCTACTGGCCTGGCTCTGGATTCTACTGGCCTATCTCTGGGTTCTACTGGCCTGGCTCTGGGTTCTACTGGCCTATCTCTGGGTTCTACTGGCCTGGCTCTGGGTTATACTGACCTGGCTCTGGGTTCTACTGGCCTGGCTCTGGGTTCTACTGGCCTGGCTCTGGGTTCTACTGGCCTGGCTCTGGGTTCTACTGGCCTAGCTCTGGGTTCTACTGGCCTGGCTCCGGGCTATACTGGCCAGGCTCTGGGTTATACTGGCCAGGCTCTGGGTTATACTGGCCAGGCTCTGGGTTCTACTGGCCTGGCTCTGGGTTATACTGACCTGGCTCTGGGTTCTACTGGCCTGGCTCTGGGTTCTACTGGCCTGGCTCTGGGTTCTACTGGCCTGGCTCTGGGTTTACTAGGCCTAGCTCTGGGTTCTACTGGCCTGGCTCCGGGTTATACTGGCCAGGCTCTGGGTTATACTGGCCAGGCTCTGGGTTATGCTGGCCAGGCTCTGGGTTCTACTGGCCTGGCTCCGGGTTATACTGGCCGGGCTCTGGGTTATACTGGCCAGGCTCTGGGTTATACTGGCCTGGCTCTGGGTTCTACTGGCCAGGCTCTGGGTTCTACTGGCCTGGCTCCGGGTTATACTGGCCAGGCTCTGGGTTATACTGGCCTGGCTCTGGGTTATACTGGCCAGGCTCTGGGTTCTACTGGCCTGGCTCCGGGTTATACTGGCCAGGCTCTGGGTTATACTGGCCAGGCTCTGGGTTATACTGGCCAGGCTCTGGGTTATACTGGCCAGGCTCTGGGTTATACTGGCCAGACTCTGGGTTATACTGGCCAGGCTCTGGGTTATACTGGCCAGGCTCTGGGTTATACTGGACAGGCTCTGGGTTATACTGGCCAGGCTCTGGGTTATACTGGCCAGGCTCCGGGTTATACTGGCCTGGCTCCGGGTTATACTGGCCAGGCTCCGGGTTATACTGGCCTGGCTCCGGGTTATACTGGCCAGGCTCTGGGTTATACTGGCCAGGCTCTGGGTTATACTGGCCAGGCTCTGGGTTATACTGGACAGGCTCTGGGTTATACTGGCCAGGCTCTGGGTTATACGGCCAGGCTCTGGGTTATACTGGCCAGGCTCTGGGTTATACTGGCCAGGCTCTGGGTTATACTGGCCTGGCTCCGGGTTATACTGGCCTGGCTCTGGGTTTATATGGCCAGGCTTGGGTTATACTGGCCAGGCTTCCGGGTTATACTGGCCTGGCTCCGGGTTATACTGGCCAGGCTTCGGGTTATACTGGCCAGGCTCCGGGTTATACTGGCCTGGCTCGGGTTATATACTGGCCTGGCTCTGGGTTATACTGGCCAGGCTCTGGGTTATACTGGCCAGGCTCTGGGTTATACTGGCCTGGCTCCGGGTTATACTGGCCAGGCTCTGGGTTATACTGGCCAGGCTCTGGGTTATACTGGCCTGGCTCTGGGTTATACTGGCCAGGCTCTGGGTTATACTGGCCAGGCTCTGGGTTATACTGGCCAGACTCTGGGTTATACTGGCCAGGCTCTGGGTTTATACTGGCCAGGCTCTGGGTTATACTGGACAGGCTCTCGGTTATACTGGCCAGGCTCTGGGTTATACTGGCCAGGCTCCGGGTTATACTGGCCTGGCTCCGGGTTATACTGGCCAGGCTCCGGGTTATACTGGCCTGGCTCCGGGTTATACTGGCCAGGCTCTGGGTTATACTGGCCAGGCTCTGGGTTATACTGGCCAGGCTCTGGGTTATACTGGACAGGCTCTGGGTTATACTGGCCAGGCTCTGGGTTATACTGGCCAGGCTCTGGGTTATACTGGCCAGGCTCTGGGTTATACTGGCCAGGCTCTGGGTTATACTGGCCTGGCTCCGGGTTATACTGGCCTGGCTCTGGGTTATACTGGCCAGGCTCTGGGTTATACTGGCCAGGCTCTGGGTTCTACTGGCCTGGCTCTGGGTTATACTGACCTGGCTCTGGGTTCTACTGGCCTGGCTCTGGGTTCTACTGGCCTGGCTCTGGGTTCTACTGGCCTGGCTCTGGGTTCTACTGGCCTAGCTCTGGGTTCTACTGGCCTGGCTCTGGGTTATACTGGCCAGGCTCTGGGTTATACTGGCCAGGCTCTGGGTTATGCTGGCCAGGCTCTGGGTTCTACTGGCCTGGCTCCGGGTTATACTGGCCGGGCTCTGGGTTATACTGGCCAGGCTCTGGGTTATACTGGCCTGGCTCTGGGTTCTACTGGCCAGGCTCTGGGTTCTACTGGCCTGGCTCCGGGTTATACTGGCCAGGCTCTGGGTTATACTGGCCTGGCTCTGGGTTATACTGGCCAGGCTCTGGGTTCTACTGCCTGGCTCCGGGTTATACTGGCCAGGCTCTGGGTTATACTGGCCAGGCTCTGGGTTATACTGGCCAGGCTCTGGGTTATACTGGCCAGGCTCTGGGTTATACTGGCCAGACTCTGGGTTATACTGGCCAGGCTCTGGGTTATACTGGCCAGGCTCTGGGTTATACTGGACAGGCTCTGGGTTATACTGGCCAGGCTCTGGGTTATACTGGCCAGGCTCCGGGTTATACTGGCCTGGCTCCGGGTTTATACTGCGCAGGCTCCGGGTTATACTGGCCTGGCTCCGGGTTATACTGGCCAGGCTCTGGGTTATACTGGCCAGGCTCTGGGTTATACTGGCCAGGCTCTGGGTTATACTGGACAGGCTCTGGGTTATACTGGCCAGGCTCTGGGTTATACTGGCCAGGCTCTGGGTTATACTGGCCAGGCTCTGGGTTATACTGGCCAGGCTCTGGGTTATACTGGCCTGGCTCCGGGTTATACTGGCCTGGCTCTGGGTTATACTGGCCAGGCTCTGGGTTATACTGGCCAGGCTCCGGGTTATACTGGCCTGGCTCCGGGTTATACTGGCCAGGCTTCGGGTTATACTGGCCAGGCTCCGGGTTATACTGGCCTGGCTCCGGGTTATACTGGCCAGGCTCTGGGTTATACTGGCCAGGCTCTGGGTTATACTGGCCAGGCTCTGGGTTATACTGGCCAGGCTCTGGGTTATACTGGCCTGGCTCCGGATTATACTGGCCTGGCTCTGGGTTATACTGGCCAGGCTCTGGGTTATACTGGCCAGGCTCTGGGTTATACTGGCCTGGCTCCGGATTATACTGGCCTGGCTCTGGGTTATACTGGCCAGGCTCTGGGTTTATACTGGCCAGGCTCTGGGTTATACTGGCCAGGCTCTGGGTTATACTGGCCAGGCTCTGGGTTATACTGGCCTGGCTCTGGGTTATACTGGCCTGGCTCTGGGTTATACTGGCCAGGCTCTGGGTTATACTGGCCAGGCTCTGGGTTATACTGGCCAGGCTCTGGGTTATACTGGCCTGGCTCCGGGTTATACTGGCCTGGCTCTGGGTTATACTGGCCAGACTCTGGGTTATACTGGCCAGACTCTGGGGTTATACTGGCCTGGCTCCGGGTTATACTGGCCAGACTCTGGGTTATACTGGCCAGGCTCCGGGTTATACTGGCCTGGCTCCGAGTTATACTGGCCTCACGTGCAGATTAATCCATGATTACGCCAACAGATAGATTAACCAGCTGGTTTAACGCCAGGAAAGGAGTAATGAGCAGAAGCTAAATCATTTTCACTTTTAGCCTAATATAATCTGCAGTCATTACACGGGACATGTTCAGTATACCAATTGGTTTGCTCTGAAGTCCCACGTGTGACAGTATAGATTTACAGGGTATGATTATGGAGAGGATAGGAACAGTGTTTAAGTTTAATTAACAATATTCAGATTAAATCTGTCACGAGTGATATTTCAACCCTTGGAAAATATTCTTTTAAGTTAGTAGTAGTAATAATGTTATTGAATTATCATAATTAAAATTAGTTCGTCTAGCAATCTTCACTTGTGATGACTTGATATATATATATATATATATATATATATATATATATATATATATATATATATATATATATAATATATATATATATATATATATATATATATATAATCCCTTATAGCGAGTTTCTGTTATTTTTTTTAAGATTTTTTTCTTGTGTAAATTCACCGGGAGGCCTAGTCGAGGACTGGCGGCGGGGGGCGTTGGCCCCCTGGAACGTCCTCCAGGTTAACTCCAGTTGGCCCAGCGTTTAAAATATCTATTTTCTTTAAAGAATAAAATAGTATTTTCCTGGTGTGAGCATCTTAATGTTTCCCTTCCTGTTAAAGGAACAAAAATAACTAAAGAAATGCAAATTCTTACACAGTTCGGCTAACTTAAGCTATCTGACAATATGTAAATTTTAGCTGGATTGGGAAATCTTGAAAGATTCATTTTATGGCAAATTAAAAAATTGCATATACGAGAATTTGCATAATATATATACTTGTTTCCTTTGCTTATTGTTTATTGTTGGGGCAGACCCTGGGGTAATCAATGGGCTTATTATCTCATAAACTTGATAATATCCCAACAAGACTTATTTTCCTCTGATAGAGCTCTATAAAGTGGTTAACCCAGGATGTATATACACTGAGAGGTGTATGTCTCTCAACCTTTGCATGCAAGGTATATCAGGCACATGTTGGCCCACTGTAAAGTACTTACCTGCTCAAGGACGTAATATGTTGGCCCACTGTTAAGTACCTACCTGCTCAAGGACGTAATATGTTGGCCCACTGTTAAGCACCTACCTGCTCAAGGACGTAATATGTTGGCCCACTGTTAAGTACCTACCTGCTCAAGGACGTAATATGTTGGCCCACTGTTAAGTACCTACCTGCTCAAGGACGTCAAATGTTGGCCCACTGTAAAGTACTTACCTGCTCAAGGACGTAATATGTTGGCCCACTGTGAAGTACCTACCTGCTGAAGGTCGTCAATAAGTTTTTCCTTTTTTCTAGGTCACGAAAGGGAGTGCAAGAATGAGGAAGGGGAAGGGCAGAGACAGAGCAGTGAAAAAAGTTTTGTGGTAGACAGGAAGAGATAAACAAGAACGGTTAAGTGGCCTAACCACTTTGAGTGGGTTTTAAAGGAGTGGTTCTTGTCACATAGTGACGAGTATTTTCTCGGATATCGTTAAGAAGTTTAAAATTGTCTAAAGTTTTGTAACGACAAAAGTACCAAAGTGGAGGGTTATATGACCCTTGAGCGTCATACAGCTCCTGCAAAATGAGAGGAGCAAAAGTAATCAAGTTTGATCCCAAAAAACAGGAGGGTAGCCCCAATTCTTAGGATCAAAACCTTGACCAGGAACGACACATCCAACCTCCATGAAGCACCCTGCAACCACCATCTCCATCAAGTAACCTGCAACCACCATCTCCATCAAGTAACCTGCAACCATCATCTCCATCAAGCACCCTGCAACCATCATCTCCATCAAGCACCCTGCAATTACCATCTCCATCAAGCACCCTGCAACTACCATCTCCATCAAGCACCCTGCAACCACCATCTCCATCAAGCTCCCTGCAACCACCATCTCCATCAAGCACCATGCAACCATCATCTCCATCAAGCACCTGCAATCTCCCTCTCCATCAAGCACCCTGCAACCACCATCTCCATCAAGCACCCTGCAACCATCATCTCCATCACGCACCCTGCAACCATCATCTCCATCAAGCACCCTGCAACCACCATCTCCATCAAGCACCCTGCAGCCATCATCTCCATCAAGCACCCTGCAACCATCATCTCCATCAAGCACCCTGCAACCATCATCTCCATCAAGCACCTGCAACTACCATCTCCATCAGCACTGCAACCATCATCTCCATCAAGCACCCTGCAACCATCATCTCTATCAAGCACCCTGCAACCATCATCTCCATCAAGCACCCTGCAACCATCATCTCCATCAAGCACCCTGCAACCATCATCTCCATCAAGCACCCTGCAACCATCATCTCCATCAAGCACCCTGCAACCATCATCTCCATCAAGCACCTGCAACCATCATTCTCCATCAAGCACCCTGCAACCATCATCTCCATCAAGCACCCTGCAACTACCATCTCCATCAAGCACCCTGCAACTACCATCTCCATCAAGCACCCTGCAACCATCATCTCCATCAAGCACCCTGCAACCATCATCTCCATCAAGCACCCTGCAACCATCATCTCCATCAAGCACCCTGCAACTACCATCTCCATCAAGCACCCTGCAACTACTATCATGTGGGAGTTCGAATACGTGGATTAGGTAAGAAATACTCGCGTAGGTTGGTAGTACGTATAATTACAGATAAGGTGGGTTGCGCCCTTACAGCCGTGGCCTGCCTCCTCGCTCACTCTCGTATAACTGACTGACTGACTGGCCGCCCACGTACCCATAGAGGGTCTTTGAATAATGCCAGGTCAGCGCAATATGAGTTCAGATAGTGACTCAGGCAGAGACGGTTGGTCGTTGAGTCAACGGTACACTGGTTACTGGTAACTGGTTACTACTACTGAGAGCTCGGCGACGCTAACGTATGTCGTCCCGACATACAACTAATACAAACTAGAGATGGCAGCTATACGGCTTGGGCTGATTCTATATAATGTCAAAGTACACAACAATTAAACATCTATGCCACAGGAATGGTGAAAACCACTCTTAGCATCCACCAGGGAGCACAAAGCGATATAGACAATACTTCAGAGGAACTTGGCTTACTTCGTACTGCGTGGCTTACTTCTCTCTCGCAGCTGGGTTAGAAGCTGGGTTGGCTGACTGGCTTAACCCACGAGAATGGCTGACTGGAAGACGTGTAACGATGCACAAAGCACGGAGGAGCAGTTGGATGACAGGAGACAGGCTGGATGATAGGCTGACTGGCGTCCACTTCCACAGTCTGGCTTACTGACTGGCTTAATTGCAAAATCCGGGTCAACCCCTTGGAGATTGAAGCAATTAGCACACGAACTAAGCCAGGAAGCTTGAAACGGCTGCAACAGGCTTCCAGGCTGGAGGTGGTGAGTGAGGGTAGTGCTGATGGGTGACGGTTCACCTTTGACCCTGCCGCTACTCACAAACAGCCTTCTAACGTCTTGAATTACCCTTAAAAACGTAAATCCACGCTCCACACCGCTGTCACCATTTATCATGTGGGAGTTCGAATACGTGGATTAGGTAAGAAATACTCGCGTAGGCTGGTAGTACGTATAATTACAGATAAGGTGGGTTGCGCCCTTACAGCCGTGGCCTGCCTCCTCGCTCACTCTCGTATAACTGACTGACTGACTGGCCGCCCACGTACCCATAGAGGGTCTTTGAATAATGCCAGGTCAGCGCAATATGAGTTCAGATAGTGACTCAGGCAGAGACGGTTGGTCGTTGAGTCAATGGTACACTGGTTACTGGTAACTGGTTACTACTACTGAGACTACCATCTCCATCAAGCACCCTGCAACCATCATCTCCATCAAGCACCCTGCAACCATCATCTCCATCAAGCTCCCTGCAGCCATCATCTCCATCAAACACCCTGCAACCATCATCTCCATCAAGCACCCTGCAACCATCATCTCCATCAAGCACCCTGCAACCATCATCTCCATCAAGCTCCCTGCAGCCATCATCTGCATCAAACCCCCCTGCAACCATCATCTCCCATCAAGCACCCTGCAACCACCATCTCCATCAAGCACCTGCAAAACCACTATCTCCATCAGCACCCCGCAAAACCCCCATCTCCATCAAGCACCTGCAACCACCTCCATCAAGCACCTGCAAAAATCATCTCCATCAAGCACCCTGCAACCATCATCTCCATCAAGCACCCTGCACCCATCATCTCCATCACGCACCCTGCACCATTTATCTCCATCCCAAGCCCCTGCAACCCATCGCCAACACGCACCTGCAACCATCATCTCCATCACGCACCCTGCAACCATCATCTCCATCAAGCACCCTGCAACCATCATCTCCATCAAGCACCCTGCAACCATCATCTCCATCAAGCACCCTGCAACCATCATCTCCATCAAGCACCCTGCACCCATCATCTCCATCACGCACCCTGCAACCATCATCTCCATCAAGCACCCTGCAACCACCATCGCCAACACGCACCCTGCAACCATCATCTTCATCACGCACCCTGCAGCCATCATCTCCATCAAGCACCCTGCAACCATCATCTCCATCAAGCACCCTACAGCCATAAACTCCTAAGCACCCCGCAACCATTCTCTCATCAAGCACCCTGCAACCTCATCTCCATCAAGCACCCTGCAACCCTCATCTCCATCAAGCCCCTGCAACCACCATCTCCATCAAGCACCCTGCAACCATCATCTCCATCAAGCACCCCGCAGCCATCATCTCCCCTCAAGCACCCTGCAACCATCATCTCCATCACGCACCCTGCAACCCTCATCTCCATCAAGCTCCCTGCAGCCACCATCTCCATCAAGCACCCTGCAAAACCTCATCTCCATCAAGCACCCTGCAACCCTCATCTCCATCAAGCACCTGCAACCATCATCTCCATCGCGCACCCTGCAACCATCATCTCCATCAAGCACCCTGCAAACCCATTCCTCCATCAAGCTCCTGCAACCACCATCTCCATCAAAACACCCTGCAACAATCATCTCCATCAAGCACCCTGCAACCATCATCTCCATCAAGCACCCTGCAACCCTCATCTCCATAAAGCACCCTGCAACCTTCATCTCTTCAAGCACCCTGCAACCATCATCTCCATCAAGCACCCTGCAACCATCATCTCCATCATACATCCTGCAACCATATCTTCCATCAAGCACCCTGCAAAACCCCTATCTCCATCAAGCACCCTGCAACCCACCATCTCCATCAAGCACCCTGCAACCACCTCCATCAAGCACCCTGCAACCATCATCTCCATCAAAACACCCTGCAAAAACCCTCATCTCCATCAAGCACCCTGCCCAAAAATCATCTCCATCACGCACCCTGCAACCATCATCTCCATCAAGCACCCTGCAACCACCATCGCCAACACGCACCCCCGGGAACATCATCTCCATCAAGCATCCTGCAACCATCATCTCCATCAAGCACCCTGCAACCCCATCTCCATCACGCACCTGCAGCCATCATTCTCCATCAAGCCCCTGCAAAACCTCATCTCCATTTAAGCACCCTACAGCCATCATCTCCATCAAGCACCCTGCAACCATCATCTCCATCAAGCCCTGCAACCCATATCTCCATTTAAAGCACCCTGCCCAAACCCTCATCTCCATCAAGCTCCCTGCAACCACCATTTTCCATCAAGCACCCTGGGAACCATCATCTCCATCAAGCCCTGCAACCATCTCTCCATCACGCACCCCGCAGCCATCATCTCCATCAAGCACCCTGCAACCATCATCTTCATCACGCACCCCGCAACCTCATCTCCATCAAGCTCCCTGCAACCATCATCTCCATCAAGCTCCCTGCAACCACCATCTCCATCAAGCACCCTGCAACCATCATCTCCATCAAGCACCCTGCAACCATCATCTCCATCAAGCACCCCGCAACCATCATCTCCATCAGCACCTGCAACCATCATCTCCATCAAACATCCTGCAACCATCATCTCCATCAAGCACCCTGCAACCACTATCTCCATCAAGCACCCTGCAACCACCATCTCCATCAAGCACCCTGCAACCACCTCCATTTAAGCACCCCGCAAAACCCTCATCTCCATCAAGCACCCTGGAACCGTCATCTCCATTTAAGCACCCCGCAACATCATCTCCATCACGCACCCTGCAACCTCATCTCCATCAAGCACCCCGCAACCACCTCGCCAACACGCACCCTGCAAAACCCTCATCTCCATCAAGCATCCTGCAAACCATCATCTCCATCAAGCACCCTGCAAAACCCCCATCTCCATCACGCACCTGCAGCCTCATCTCCAACAAACACCCTGCAAACCCTCATCTCCATCAAGCACCCTACAGCCATCAATCTCCATCAAGCACCCTGCAACCATCATCTCCATCAAGCACCCTGCAACCATCATCTCCATCAAGCACCTGCAACCATCATCTCCATCAAGCTCCCTGGAACCACCATCTCCATCAAGCACCCTGCAACCATCATCTCCATCAAGCACCCCGCAACCATCATCTCATCACGCACCCTGCAGCCATCATCTCCATCAAGCACCCTGCAACCATCATTTCATCACGCACCCTGCAACCATCATCTCATCAAGCCCCCCTGCAAACCATCATCTCCTCAAGCTCCCTGCAAACCCCCATCTCCATCAAGCACCCTGCAAACCATCATCTCCTCAAGCACCCTGCAACACCCTCACTCATCCCCGCACCCTTTGCAACCTCATCTCCAAACAAGGCCCCCCTGCAACCATCATCTCCATCAAGCACCCTGCAACCATCAAACTCCATCAAGCACCCTGCAACATCATCTCCATCAAGCACCCCGCAGCCATCATCTCCATCAAACACCCTGCAGCCATCATCTCCATCAAGCACCTGCAACCATCATCTCCATCACGCACCTGCAACCATCATCTTCATCAAGCACCCGCAACCCCATCTCCCTCAAGCACCCCGCAAAACCCTCATCTGCATCAAGCACCCTGCAACCATCATCTCCATCAAGCACCCTGCAACCATCATCTCCATCAAGCACCCTGCAACCATCATCTCCATCACGCACCCTGCAACCATCATCTCCATCAAGCATCCTGCAACCATCATCTCCATCAAGCACCCTGCAACCACCATCTCCATCACGCACCCTGCAGCCATCATCTCCATCAAGCACCTGCACCATCATCTCCATCAAGCACCCTACAGCCATCATCTCATCAAGCACCCTGCAACCATCATCTCATCAAGCACCCTGCAACCATCATCTCCATCAACACCCTGCAACCATCATCTCCATCAAGCTCCCTGCAACCACATCTCCATCAAGCACCCTGCACACCATCATCTCCATCAAGCACCCTGCAACCATCATCTCCATCACGCACCCTGCAGCCATCATCTCCATCAAGCACCCTGCAACCATCATCTTCATCAAGCACCCTGCAACCATCATCTCCATCAAGCTCCCTGCAACCATCATCTCCATCAAGCCCCTGCAACCACATCGCCATCACGCACCCTGCAACCATCATCTCCATCAAGCACTCCTGCAACCATCATCTCCATCAAGCACCCTGCAACCATCATCTCCATCAGCACCCTGCAACCATCATCTCCATCAAGCACCTGCAACCATCATCTCCATCAAGCACCCTGCAACCATCATCTCCATCAAGCACCCTGCAAGCCATCATCTCCATCAAGCACCCTGCAGCCATCATCTCCATCAAGCACCTGCAACCATCATCTCCATCACGCACCCTGCAATCATCTCCATCAAGCACCCTGCAACCCACTCTCCATCAAGCACCCTGCAAAACCATACACTCACATCCATCAAGCACCCTGCAACCATCCATCTCCATCAAGCACCCTGCAACCACCATCTCCATCAAGCACCCTGCAACCACATCCATCACGCACCCTCACCATCATTCCATCAAGCATCCTGCAACCACATCTCCATCAAGCCACCCTGCAACCATCATCTCCATCAAGCACCTGCAACCATATCTCCATAAGCCCCTGCACCATCATCTCCATCAAGCACCCTGCACACCATCATCTCCATCAAGCACCCTGCAACCATCATCTCCATCAAGCACCTGCAACCATCATCTCCATCAAGCACCCTGCAACCATCATCTCCACACCACCCTGCAGCACATCATCTCCATCAAGCCACCCTGCAACCATCATCTCCATCAAGCACCCTGCAACCACCATCTCCATCAAGCACCCTGCAGCCATCATCTCCATCAACGCACCCTGCAACCATCATCTCCATCAAGCACCTGCAACCATCATCTCCATCAAGCACCCTGCAGCCATCATCTCCATCAACCTGCAACCATCATCTCCATCAAGCACCCTGCAACCATCATCTCCATCAAGCACCCTGCAACCATCATCTCCATCAAGCACCCTGCAACCATCATCTCCATCAAGCCACCTGCAGCCAAACATCTCCATCAAGCACCCTGCAACCATCATCTCCATCAAGCACCCTGCAACCATCATCTCCATCAAGCACCCTGCAACCATCATCTCCATTTAAGCACCCTGCAGCCATCACTCCATCAAGCACCCTGCAGCCATCATCTTCATCAAGCACCCTGCAACCATCATCTCCATCAAGCACCCTGCAACCATCATCTCCATCAAGCACCCTGCAACCATCATCTCCATCAAGCACCCTGCAACCATCATCTCCATCAAGCACCCTGCAACCATCATCTCCATCAAGCACCCTGCAACCATCATCTCCATCAAGCACCCTGCACCATCATCTCCATAAGCACCCTGCAACCATCATCTCCATCAAGCACCCTGCAACCCCTCATCTCCATCAAGCAACCTGCAACCATCATCTCATCAAGCACCCTGCAACCATCATCTCCATCAAGCACCCTGCAACCATCATCTCCATCAAGCACCCTGCAACCATCATCTTCCCTCAAGCACCCTGCAACCATCATCTCATCAAGCACCCTGCAACCATCATCTCCATCAAGCACCCTGCAACCATCATCTCCATCAACCACCCTGCAGCCATCATCTCCATCAACCACCCTGCAGCCATCATCTCCATCAAGCACCCTGCAACCATCATCTCCATCAAGCAACCCTGCAACCATCATCTCCATCAAGCACCCTGCAACCATCATCTCCATCAAGCACCCTGCAACCATCATCTCCATCAAGCACCCTGCAACCATCATCTTCATCAAGCACCCTGCAACCATCATCTCCATCAAGCACCCTGCAACCATCATCTCCATCAAGCACCCTGCAACCATCATTCCATCAAGCACCCTGCAACCATCATCTCCATCAAGCACCCTGCAGCCATCATCTCATCAAGCACCCTGCAACCATCATCTTCATCAAGCACCCCTGCAACCATCATCTCCATCAAGCACCCTGCAACCATCATCTCCATCAAGCACCTGCAACCATCATCTCCATCAACACCCTGCAACCATCATCTCCATCAAGCACCCTGCAACCATCATCTCATCAAGCAAACCTGCAACCATCATCTCCATCAAGCCCCTGCAACCAATCATTCATCAAGCACCCTGCAACCATCATCTCCATCAAGCACCCTGCAACCATCATCTTCATCAAGCACCCTGCAACCATCATCTCCATCAAGCACCCTGCAACCATCATCTCATCAAGCACCCTGCAACCATCATCTCCATCAAGCACCCTGCAACCATCATCTCCATCAAGCACCCTGCAACCATCATCTTCATCAAGCACCCTGCAACCATCATCTCATCAAGCACCCTGCAACCATCATCTTCATCAAGCACCCTGCAACCATCATCTCATCAAACATCCTGCAACCACATCTCCATCAAGCACCTGCAACCACTATCTCCATCAAGCACCCTGCAACCCACTTTTCCCATCAACACCTGCAACCACCTTCATCAAGCACCCTGCAACACTTCTCCATCAAGCACCCTGCAACCTCATTTCATCAAGCACCCTGCAACCATCATCTCCTTCAGCACCCTGCAACCATCATCTTCCCTCAAGCACCCTGCAACCACATTCCACAACACACCCTGCAACCATCATCTTCATCAAGCACCCCGCAACCATATCTCCCTCAAGCACCCTGCAACCACCCTCTTTCCCCAAGCACCCTGCAACCATCATCTCCATCAAGCACCCTGCAACCTCACCATACATCCACAACACCCTCAAACCATCATCTCCATCAACACCCCGCAACCAAACTTCCTCCCTCAAGCACCCTGCAACCATCTCCCCCTTCAGCACCCTGCAACATCATCTCATCAAGCACCCTGCAACCATCCCTCTCCATCAACCCCCCTGCAACCAATCATCTCCATCAACACCCTTTCACAAACATCTTCCCTCAAGCACCCTGCAACCACATCTCCATTTAAGCACCCTGCAACCACATCTCATCAAGCACCCTGCAACCACATCTCCTCAAACCCCTAGCACCATCATCTTCATCAAGCACCCTGCAACCATCTCTCCATCAAGGCACCCTGCAACCATCATCTTCATCAAGCACCCTGCAACCATCATCTCCTAAAGCACCCTGCAACCATATCTCCATCAAGCACCCTGCACCATCATCTCATCAAGCACCCTGCAACCATCATCTTCATCAAGCACCCGCAACCCATCATCTTTCCCTCAAGCACCCTGCAACCACCCTCCCAACAAACCCCCTGCAACCATCATCTCCAAAGCACCCCGCAACCATCATCTCCATCAAGCACCCTGCAACCACCATCTCCATCACGCACCCTGGCAACCCCTCTCCATCAAGCACCTGCAACCATCATCTCCATCAAGCACCTGCAAATCATCTCCATCAACCCCTGCACCAAACATCTCCATCACACACCTGCAACCAAACATCTCCATCAAGCACCCTGCAACCACCCTCCCAACACGCACCCTGCAACCAAACATCTCCATCAAGCACCTGCAACCATCATCTCCATCAACACCCTGCAACCCCCAAACTCTCCATTTAACCAAACCCCGCAGCCAAACATCTCCATCAAGCACCCTGCAACCACCCTCTCCATCAAGCACCTGCAACACCCTTTCCATCAACACCCTGCAAACACTCTCCATCAACCACCCTCAGCAAACCCTCTCCACAAGCACCTGCAACCATCTCTCCATCAAGCACCTGGCAAATCATCTCCCTCAAGCACCCCGCAAACCCCCATCTCCATAACACCCTGCACCAAACATCTCCATCAACCCCCCTGCACCCATATCTCCATCAAGCACCCTGCAACCCTCATCTCCATCAAGCACCCTGCAACCCCCCATCTCCATAAGCCCCTGCAACCACCCTCTCCATCAAGCACCCTCACCCATTTATTCCATCAAGCACCCCGCAACCATCTCTCCATCAAACACCCTGCAGCCATCATCTCCATCAAGCACCCTGCAACCATCATCTCCATCAACCACCCTGCAACCATCATCTCCATCAACCACCCTGCAGCAATCATCTGCATCAACCACCCTGCAACCATCATCTCCATCAACCACCCTGCAGCAATCATCTGCATCAACCACCCTGCAACCATCATCTCCATCAACCACCCTGCAGCAATCATCTGCATCAACCACCCTGCAACCATCATCTCCATCAACCACCCTGCAGCAATCATCTGCATCAACCACCCTGCAGCCATCATCTCCATCAACCACCCTGCAGCAATCATCTGCATCAACCACCCTGCAACCATCATCTCCATCAACCACCCTGCAGCAATCATCTGCATCAAGCACCCTGCAACCATCATCTTCATCAAGCACCATGCAACCAATCTCCTGCATGAAAATACAGAGGCAACAACAAAAACTATACCTCCTACCAACTCAGCATCATGCATGTACGTAACTTGTATAAATATATATCGCTAATGAGTAGTGTGGTATGCCCCATCCTATGAATTTCATGAATAACACTACACACACACAAACACTTGTATTAAAATGCCGCAAATTAGTTAGGCTACTTACCTTTATTACCCCACCTCCTCTACCCCCACCCATCCTTTTCCCGTACTTCCATCCTTACCATCCTTCCTCCCCATCTTACCAAAGCTCTGGTTGTAAATCTAACTGTATCTTTCTCCCTCCTTTGAATGGGACGGGAAAGAGTAGGGAAACACTTCAGTTGGTATTCTAGGATTCTACCACCATAACAATCGTCACAACAGGCCACATGTTTTTTTTCCTAGAATTACAAGGGACTTAATATTGCCCAAAATTAGAAGCAATGTAGAGTGTAAGAAAGTTCCAGTTGTATCACTGAGGCAGGAACTTTTGGAAGATGTAAATATAAATTGGACGGGTACGTGAGTGGGTGTTAGACCTGCAGAGTAAAGGCCAGCAGGCCTACCGCAGTGTTCCTACGTTTTTGTGTTCTTATTAACAATCACGACGTGACTGAGAGGCAGAGACAGAACGAGAGGCGGCAAGGTGCAGTAGGCCTGAGATATAGCAACCAGGATCGTTAAAGACACACGGGAGGTCCAACTGAAGGCTTGTACGGGATGAACCACGAGGTGAACCACCGGCAAATCTAACCTGTCCTCATCTTCATATGAAACATTATTACTTAATGGGCAATTATCCAGACGAGGTCCTCGTGTGTTGGAGCTTAGCAATAGTTTAGTGTATAAGTTTTCCAGTGTTAAATAAGTTGTGAAGTGGAGATAGCTATTTATTGGGCCTAGGGGTTAAAAGATTTTGTTAGTATCCCTCAAAAAGCTACTAAGCCCAGCCTAATTTAACTTAGCTTAGGAGCAAAACTCCAGGCTAGGTTAGGTTAGACTGATACGTTGTTTATTTTGTTACCCCCCAATTTTTTTTCATAGGCCCAAAATATAAGGGTCTCCATTGCACAACTCACTCAGTACTGAAGAATTAACATAAAGAAAGACAAAGACCTCATCTATATAATTCTTATTGTTTAAACAGATGAACTTTAATATATAGCCATGATAGCCCATTATTAACATTTTAATATTGATTTTGGCTTTAAACTCGGTGTTTCAGCAAAATCTTTCACGGTGTCGCAGTGTTTTATTTCTAGTATAATGCTTAATGATGTTCATGTCACCTTACTAAAGTCTCCCAACTCTGACAGATTTCCTAACATTTTGTATAAAACCCATCCTGCGTTATATATATCAGAGTATACGAAGCCGCACACTGGATGTCTTCCCGTATAACGCTTGCATAAACTAGGGTATCAACACACTGTGACTATAATCAACTATGATTTAAAAAGCAGAATAATTGAGCTCTGAACTTTTCCCTCCTTCCAGCACCTCTCATTGTGTGTACATGATCGTGTCAACAACCTTCATTATGTATTGAGTGGATTGCACAATGCATTACAGATATAAATAACAAAAAGGCACAATACCGTGACTGGAACGATACACAAATAACCCGCACATAAAAGACAGAAGCTTACGACGACGTTTCGGTCCGACTTGGACCATTGACAAAGTCACACAGATATACCCGCTGTACTATTATGACTACCGAGTCCGTCAACTCGACATAGGCAATGTTTTTCTTACTGTGTCACGTCTAGCAGAAAGTCTAAACACATAACACAACTGACGCCAGTCACTTCTAGTTATCCAGTGACGATAAAGGAGGTAGAAAAGAAATTGTATGAGAGAGAAAACCTAACAAGTTTTATGTGATATTGTACGTGACGAACCTGCTTCATGACACCACCTCAAGTTTGGTCCCTTTTTCCCAGAAAAAACGCATAAACTATGCAAATGTTGATATGGAGTTTTTATTATTTAAAGCAAAACCTACACAGCAAATTAACCTCGCAACAAACACAAGTAGAAACGTTGATATGTTTCTCCTTTGAGGGAGATCATGATGACTTGTGTTTTAAGTTCTTTTTCGTAGATTCCGCTGTCATAAACTTTATTAAAGTGGTTCTGGTCACAGTAAACTTTATTAAAGTGGTTCTGGTCACAGTAAACTTTATTAAAATGGTTCTGGTCACAGTAAACTTTATTAAAGTGGTTCTGGTCACAGTAAACTTTATTAAAGTGGTTCTGGTCACAGTAAACTTTATTAAAGTGGTTCTGGTCACAGTAAACTTTTATTAAAGTGGTTCTGGTCACAGTAAACTTTATTAAAGTGGTTCTGGTCACAGTAAACTTTATTAAAGTGGTTCTGGTCACAGTAAACTTTATTAAAGTGGTTCTGGTCACAGTAAACTTTATTAAAGTGGTTCTGGTCACAGTAAACTTTATTAAAGTGGTTCTGGTCACAGTAAACTTTATTAAAGTGGTTCTGGTCACAGTAAACTTTATTAAAGTGGTTCTGGTCACAGTAAACTTTATTAAAGTGGTTCTGGTCACAGTAAACTTTATTAAAGTGGTTTTGGTCACAGTAAACTTTATTAAAGTGGTTCTGGTCACAGTAAACTTTATTAAAGTGGTTCTGGTCACAGTAAACTTTATTAAAGTGGTTCTGGTCACAGTAAACTTTATTAAAGTGGTTCTGGTCACAGTAAACTTTATTAAAGTGGTTCTGGTCACAGTAAACTTTATTAAAGTGGTTTTGGTCACAGTAAACTTTATTAAAGTGGTTCTGGTCACAGTAAACTTTATTAAAGTGGTTCTGGTCACAGTAAACTTTATTAAAGTGGTTCTGGTCACAGTAAACTTTATTAAAGTGGTTCTGGTCACAGTAAACTTTATTAAAGTGGTTTTGGTCACAGTAAACTTTATTAAAGTGGTTCTGGTCACAGTAAACGTTATTAAAGTGGTTCTGGTCACAGTAAACTTTATTAAAGTGGTTCTGGTCACAGTAAACTTTATTAAAGTGGTTCTGGTCACAGTAAACTTTATTAAAGTGGTTCTGGTTACAGTAAACTTTATTAAAGTGGTTCTGGTCACAGTCACTGCGTTCCTCGCCTTGGCAGGTTTACCTATGATGGTGGGATATTTTTAAAGTTTGTTGAGAACTATGTTGCGTCTTCTTGGTAGATTAGTTTTGTTTATAAAACAGTTTTGTTTATCTTCAAGTATATTAATGAAACTTATGATTTACTCACGAAAAATGAAACCTACAAACAATGATGAATCCTTTCATAAGGAAACGCTGAAAAGATAATGAAGAATTTCTTAAATTTAAAATAATAAACACAGTCGATCCTACTTCTATGATAATTATCTTTGATATAACTGTGTCAGGTTTCTAGACTCACGAAATCGTAATGACACGATTGCAAACAAACCATACTACGGGCGGTGAGAAGACAGATATGTGGATGAGAGGGCAGACACGTGGATGAGAGGAAAAACAGACAGGTGGATGAGAGGACAAACAGATACGTGGACGAGACGACAAACAGACACATGGATGAGAGAAAAAATAGACACGTGGATGAGAGGACAGGCAGGTGGATGAGAGGACAAACAGAGAGATGGATGAGAGGAAAAACAGACACGTGGATGAGAGGACAAACAGACAGGTGGATGAGAGGAAAAACAGATACGTGGATGAGAGGAAAAACAGACAGGTGGATGAGAGGAAAAACAGATACGTGGATGAGAGGAAAAACAGACAGGTGGATGAGAGGAAAAACAGATACGTGGACGAGACGAAAGACACATGGATGAGAGAAAAAATAGACACGTGGATGAGAGGACAGGCAGGTGGATGAGAGGACAAACATACACGTGGATGAGAGGACAAACAGACACGTGGATGAGAGGACAAACATACACGTGGATGAGAGGACAAACAGACACGTGGATGAGAGGACAAACAGACACGTGGATGAGAGGACAAACAGACACGTGGATGAGAGGACAGACAGATGGATAGAGGACAAACAGACAGGTGGATGAGAGGACAAACAGACAAGTGGATGAGAGGACAAACAGACAGGTGGATGAGAGGAAAAACAGACAAGTAGATGAGAGGACAAACAGACAAGTGGATGAGAGGACAAACAGACAGGTGGATGAGAGGACAAACAGGCAGGTGGATGAGAGGACAAACAGACAAGTGGATGAGAGGACAAACAGACAAGTGGATGAGAGGAAAAACAGACAAGTGGATGAGAGGACAAACAGACAAGTGGATGAGAGGACAAACAGACAGGTGGATGAGAGGACAGACAGTGGATGAGAGGACAAACAGACAGGTGGATGAGAGGACAAACAGGCAGGTGGATGAGAGGACAAACAGACAAGTGGATGAGAGGAAAAACAGACAAGTGGATGAGAGGACAAACAGACAAGTGGATGAGAGGACAAACAGGCAGGTGGATGAGAGGACAGACAGTGGATGAGAGGACAAACAGACAGGTGGATGAGAGGAAAAACAGACAAGTGGATGAGAGGACAAACAGACAAGTGGATGAGAGGACAAACAGGCAGGTGGATGAGAGGACAGACAGTGGATGAGAGGACAAACAGACAGGTGGATGAGAGGACAAACAGACAGGTGGATGAGAGGACAGACAGTGGATGAGAAGACAAACAGACAGGTGGATGAGAGGACAAACAGACAGGTGGATGAGAGGACAGATAGGTGGATGAGAGGACACACAGACAGGTGGATGAGAGGACAAACAGACACGTGGGTGAGAGGACAAACAGACAGGTGGATGACTACCACCTCTTGCTGGCTTTACGCTCGCAACAACACCAGAAGAACAAAGAAAACACTGCAGAATGTGAAAGCTAACTTAAATAATGAGATTAAACAAGATAATGATTCCTTCTTAATATATTTAGGATTTACCGTGTGGGGTGATTTTAACTTAAGAGGAATACAGGGTACTCATCTCTCTGTTGACAGCTAAGTACCACAGCAATCGCAGCCTGGGGGCTTCCCCTGATGTCGGCTATCTATCGGTCCTACTGGACTGAAATAGGGTGAACATACATACGAGCGTAAGAAAGAAGGAACACTGCAACAGGCCTACTGGCCTATGCGAGGCAGGTCCAGTTCTCCTACCGGCTTCAGCCAACGCTCGAACCTAGTCAGGTCAGGTCACTGAACATTAAAATGGTATAAAATACCGACAGATTGTTAGGTAAGACACATATGCAACAGTTAGGTATCTTTATTTCGAAACGTTTCGCCTACACAGTAGGCTTCTTCAGTCGAGTACAGAAAAGTTGATAGAAGCAGAAGATACTTGAAGATGATGTAATCAGTCCATCACCCTTAAAGTTTTGAGGTGGTCAGTCCCTCAGTCTGGAGAAGAGCATTGTTCCGTTGTCTGAAACAATATGAAGTTGAAGTGACAGGATGGAGCTTATATAGTGCCAGGAGGTGAGACGTAGGTTGCTTTGGGAGGGCAGGTCCCTCTCAAACCCAGCCGTTCTCACTAGTAGAGGTTGTCGAAGTTGATGGTCTGTACCAAGATACCCTTGTGTTGCAGTGTCTGACAGAATGAACATTAAAATGGTATAAAATACCGACAGATTGTTAGGTAAGACACATATGCAACAGTTAGGTATCTTTATTTCGAAACGTTTCGCCTACACAGTAGGCTTCTTCAGTCGAGTACAGAAAAGTTGATAGAAGCAGAAGATACTTGAAGACGATGTAATCAGTCCATCACCCTTAAAGTTTTGAGGTGGTCAGTCCCTCAGTCAGACACTGCAACACAAGGGTATCTTGGTACAGACCATCAACTTCGACAACCTCTACTAGTGAGAACGGCTGGGTTTGAGAGGGACCTGCCCTCCCAAAGCAACCTACGTCTCACCTCCTGGCACTATATAAGCTCCATCCTGTCACTTCAACTTCATATTGTTTTCAGACAACGGAACAATGCTCTTCTCCAGACTGAGGGACTGACCACCTCAAAACTTTAAGGGTGATGGACTGATTACATCGTCTTCAAGTATCTTCTGCTAGTGAGAACGGCTGGGTTTGAGAGGGACCTGCCCTCCCAAAGCAACCTACGTCTCACCTCCTGGCACTATATAAGCTCCATCCTGTCACTTCAACTTCATATTGTTTCAGACAACGGAACAATGCTCTTCTCCAGACTGAGGGACTGACCACCTCAAAACTTTAAGGGTGATGGACTGATTACATCGTCTTCAAGTATCTTCTGCTTCTATCAACTTTTCTGTACTCGACTGAAGAAGCCTACTGTGTAGGCGAAACGTTTCGAAATAAAGATACCTAACTGTTGCATATGTGTCTTACCTAACAATCTGTCGGTATTTTATACCATTTTAATGTTCATTCTGTCAGACACTGCAACACAAGGGTATCTTGGTACAGACCATCAACTTCGACAACCTCTACTAGTGAGAACGGCTGGGTTTGAGAGGGACCTGCCCTCCCAAAGCAACCTACGTCTCACCTCCTGGCACTATATAAGCTCCATCCTGTCACTTCAACTTCATATTGTTTCAGACAACGGAACAATGCTCTTCTCCAGACTGAGGGACTGACCACCTCAAAACTTTAAGGGTGATGGACTGATTACATCGTCTTCAAGTATCTTCTGCTTCTATCAACTTTTCTGTACTCGACTGAAGAAGCCTACTGTGTAGGCGAAACGTTTCGAAATAAAGATACCTAACTGTTGCATATGTGTCTTACCTAAAATCTGTCGGTATTTTATACCATTTTAATGTTCATTCTGTCAGACACTGCAACACAAGGGTATCTTGGTACAGACCATCAACTTCGACAACCTCTACTAGTGAGAACGGCTGGGTTTGAGAGGGACCTGCCCTCCCAAAGCAACCTACGTCTCACCTCCTGGCACTATATAAGCTCCATCCTGTCACTTCAACTTCATATTGTTTCAGACAACGGAACAATGCTCTTCTCCAGACTGAGGGACTGACCACCTCAAAACTTTAAGGGTGATGGACTGATTACATCGTCTTCAAGTATCTTCTGCTTCTATCAACTTTTCTGTACTCGACTGAAGAAGCCTACTGTGTAGGCGAAACGTTTCGAAATAAAGATACCTAACTGTTGCATATGTGTCTTACCTAACAACAGGTCAGGTCACATTGACCTAAGGAAGGAGCACGGCATCTGACCTAGTAGCACAAGCTAGTCAGGCCCAGCTCACACCCACCCACACCCACTCATATATTTATCTAAATAACAAAAAGGCACAATACCGTGACTGGAACGATACACAAATAACCCGCACATAAAAGACAGAAGCTTACGACGACGTTTCGGTCCGACTTGGACCGACTTTGACCATTGACTTTGTCAATGGTCCAAGTCGGACCGAAACGTCGTCGTAAGCTTCTGTCTTTTATGTGCGGGTTATTTGTGTATATTTATCTAACCTATTTTTAAAATTACACGTCTTAGCTTCTATGACGGTACTCGGGAGTTTGTTCCACTCATCCACAACCCTATAACCAAACCAATGCTTTCCTATATCCTGTAATAAAGTTGGTAGAATTACCGACAATATGTAAAGTAAAAGGACACAAGTGCAACTAATGTGACATTTGAACATTAAAATGGTATAAAATACCGACAGGTTGTTAGGTAAGACACATATGCAACAGTTAGGTATCTTTATTATGAAACGTTTCGCCTACACAGTAGGCTTCTTCAGTCAAGTACAGAAAAGTTGATAGAAGCAGAAGATACTTGAAGACGATGTAATCAGTCCATCACCCTTAAAGTTTTGAGGTGGTCAGTCCCTCAGTCTGGAGAAGAGCATTGTTCCATAGTGTGAAACAATATGGAGAAGAAGTGACAGGATGGAGCTTTTATATAGCGCCAAGAGGTGAGACGTAGGCCACTAGGAGAGGTAAGAACTCAGATGTTGAAAGGTCCCGGTCCCTCTCAAATCCAGCCCCTCTCACTAGTGGAAGTAGTCGAAGTTGATTGCAGGTCTGTACCAAGATACCCTTGTGTTGCAGTGTCTGACAGATTGAACATTAAAAAAGGTATAAAATACCGACAGTTGTTAGGTAAGACACATATGCAACAGTTAGGTATCTTTATTATGAAACGTTTCGCCTACACAGTAGGCTTCTTCAGTCAAGTACAGAAAAGTTATAGAAGCAGAAGAACTTGAAGACGATGTAATCAGTCCATCACCCTTTAAAAATTTTGAGGTGGTCAGTCCCTCAGTCTGGAGAAGAGCATTGTTCCCCTAGTGTGAAACAATATGGAGAAGAAGTGACAGGATGGAGCTTTTATATAGCGCCAAGAGGGGAGACGTAGGCCACTAGGAGAGGTAAGAACTCAGATGTTGAAAGGTCAGGTCCCTCTCAAATCCAGCCCCCTCACAGGGAAGTAGTCGAATTTAAATTGCAGGTCTGTACCAAGTCCCTTTGTTGCAGTGTCTGACAATTAAACTTTAAAAGGGTATAAATCCCCAAAAGGTTTGTGGTAAGACACATATGAAACATTTGGTATTTTTATTATAAACGTTTCGCCTACACAGTGGGCTTCTCAGTCAAGTACAGAAAAGTTAAGAAGCAGAAAGATACTTGAAGACGAGAATCGTCCATCACCCTTTAATTTTTGGGGTGGTCAGTCCCCAGTTGGGAAGAGCTTTTTCCCAATAGGTGAAAATATGGAAAGAAGTGACAGGAGGGCTTTTATATGCCCCAAGAGGTGAGACGGGGCCACTGGAGAGGTAAGAACTTCAGATTTTTGAAAGGGCAGGCCCCTCTAACCCTACAACCTGTCGGTATTTTAACCATTTTATGTTCAATCTGTCAGACACTGCAACACAGGGAAATCTTGTACAGCCTGCAATCCTTCGATTATTTTCACTAGTGGAGGGGCGGTTTTGAGAGGGCCCTTTCCTTTCAACATCTAGTTCTTACCTCCCTAGTGCCTAGTCTCCCCCTTTTGGGCGCAATAAAAGCCCATCCTGTCACTTCTTTTTTCCTTTATTGTTTCAACTATGGAACAATGCTTTCCCAGCTGAGGGACTGACCCCTCAAAACTTTAAGGGTGAGGGACGGTTTACACGTCTTCAAGATCTTCTCTTCATAAACTTTCTGTACTTGCGAAGAACCCCTACTGTGTAGGCGAAACTTTTTCATAATAAAGAAAACCTAACTTTGCATTGTTCTTATTAAAAACCCTGTCGGTATTTTAACCATTTTAATGTTCCTCTGTCAGACCTGCAACACAAGGGTATCTTGGTACAGACCTCAATCAATTCGATACTTCCACATGAAAAAGGGGCTGGATTTGAGGGGGCCCTGACCTTTCAACATCTAGTTCTTACCTCCCCTTTTGGGGCCTGCTCCCCTCTTGGCGCTATATAAAAGCCCCACCCCTGTCACTTTTTCTCCATATTGTTTCACCTATGGAACAATCTCTTCTCCAACTGAGGGACTGACCCCCTCAAAATTTTAAAGGGTGATGGACGTTTACTTTCGCTTAAATATTTTTCTGCTTCTATCAATTTTTTCTGACTTGACTGAAGAACCCTACTGGTGGCGAAAGTTTCATAATAAAGAACCTAACTTTGCATATGTTTTTACCAACAACCTGTGGGTTTTTTATACATTTTAATGTTCAATCGTCAGACACTGAAACACAAGGGTATCTTGGTCAGCCTGCAATAAATTTGCTATTCCCTATGGAGGGGTGGATTTGGAGGGACCTGACCTTTCAAATCTGGTTCTTACCTCTCCTAGTGGCCTACGTCTCACCTTTTGGGCTATAAAAAGCCCCACCCGGGCATTTTCTTCTCCATATTGTTTTCACACTATGGAACAATGCTCTTTCCAATTTGAGGGACGGGACCACCTCAAAATTTTAAGGGTGATGGACTGATTACATCGTTTCAAGTATCTTCGCTTTATCAACTTTTCTGACTTAGAAGAAGCCACGTTGGGCGAAACGTTTCAAAATAAAAAACCCTTTAACTGTTGCATATTTTTCTTACCTAACAACCTGCGGATTTTATCCTTTTTAATGTTCAATCTGTCAGACATGAACACAAGGTATCTTGGTACAGACTGCAATCAACTTCGACTACTTCCACTAGTGAGGGGGGCTGGATTTTGAGAGGGACCTGCCTTTAAACATCTGAGTTTTTACCTTCCTAGGGGCCTAGTCTCACCTCTTGGCGCTATATAAAAGCCCCTCCTGTCACTTCTTCTCCATATTTTTCACACTAGGGAACAAGCTTTTTCCCCCAGACTGGGGGCTGCCCACCTCAAAATTTTAAAGGGTGATGGACTGTTTAATCGTTTCAAGTATCTTCTGCTTCTATCAATTTTCTGTATTGACTGAAGAAGCCTCGGTGGCGAAACGTTTCTTTTTAAAGATACCTAACTGTTGCATATGTGTCTTACCAAAAAAAATTGACATTTATTGTGCAACGTTTCGCTCTCAAGGAGTTTTAAAGCTCCTGGAGAGCGAAACGTTGCCCAAAAAATGCACATTGTTGCCTTGTGTCCTTTTTACTTTCCTTACCCTTTCCTGAATCTGTTTTTTTTTTCCAACTTTAAAACCATTGCTGGAGTCCTGTCTAGGCAGAATTTTTAGCACCATTTACTCCCCCCTTTTTTTTGTGTTTTCCTTTTTGCACCCACATACCCCCCTAATTCTACGCCTTTCTAGGGATGCAGAATCAGGGGGCCTCTCTATCCTCATAGGGAGATTTCTGTTGATAAATTAGACAATAGCAACCTTGGGGGATCTTTATTTTAGGAAACGTTGCCAACAGTGGCTTCATCAGTCCCTACTAGGAAAACTTGAAAAACAGGAGGAGAATAGGTAATCAGTCCCTCAACCTTGAGTCGATGTGTTCAGTCCACAATCTTGAATAATGATGGACTGAAACATCGACTTCAAGGGTGATGGAATGATTACTCGTCTTCAATCCCCAAATTTTTCCTGCCCCTTTTTTTGTATTCGACTGAAAAACCTACTGTGTAGGCGAAACGTTTCGGAATAAAGTTGTCTAACTGTTGCATATGTGTCTTACCTAACAACGATATATAGAGTTGAAGAACAACCTGAGGACTTCTATTATTTATACTTCTTGATATGAAGCCAAGGATTCTGTTAGTTTTATTGCGAACATTTATGCACTGTTGTCTTGGTTTTAGATTACTGCTAACCAGAACTCCTATATCCTTTTTGCAATTAGTAATATTAAGATCTACATTATTTAGTTAATATGTGACATGGTTATTTTCCTGTCCAACATTTAGAACTCTGCAATCTACATAAACGACATAGATGAGGGCATAAAGAGCGACATCGGCAAGTTTGCCGATGACACCAAAATAGGCCGTCGAATTCATTCTGACGAGGACATTCGAGCACTCCAGGAAGATTTGAATAGACTGATGCAGTGGTCGGAGAAGTGGCAGATGCAGTTTAGTATAGACAAATGCAAAGTTCTAAATGTTGGACAGGACAATAACCATGCCACATATAAACTAAATAATGTAGATCTTAATATTACGGATTGCGAAAAGGATTTAGGAGTTCTGGTTAGCAGTAATCTGAAACCAAGACAACAGTGCATAAGTGTTCGCAATAAAGCTAATAGAATCCTTGGCTTCATATCAAGAAGCATAAATAATAGGAGTCCTCAGGTTGTTCTTCAGCTCTATACATCCTTTGGGTTTTAAGGCCTCATTTAGATTATGCTGCACAGTTTTGGTCACCGTATTACAGAATGGATATAAATTCTCTGGGAAAAAGTACAAAGGAGGATGACAAAGTTGATCCCATGTATCAGAAACCTTCCCTATGAGGATAGACTAAGGGCCCTGAAACTGCACTCTCTAGAAAGACGTAGAATTAGGGGGATATGATTGAGGTGTATAAATGGAAGACAGGAATAAATAAAGGGGATGTAAATAGTGTGCTGAAAATATCTAGCCTAGACAGGACTCGCAGCAATGGTTTTAAGTTGGAAAAATTCAGATTCAGGAAGGATATAGGAAAGTACTGGTTTGGTAATAGAGTTTGTGGGTGAGTGGAACAAATTCCCAAGTACCGTTATAGAGGCCAGAACGTTGTGTAGCTTTAAAAATAGGTTGGATAAATACATGAGTAGATGTGGGTGGGTGTGAGTTAGACCTGATAGCTTGTGCTACCAGGTCGGTTGCCGTGTTCCTCCCTTAAGTCAATGTGACCTGACCTGACTAGGTTGGGTGCATTGGCTTAAGCCGGTAGGAGACTTGGACCTGCCTCGCATGGGCCAGTAGGCTTTCTGCAGTGTTCCATCGTTCTTATGTTCTATTTGCCTATATTAAATTGCATCTGCCACTTCTCCGACCACTGCATTAGTCTATTCAAATCATCCTGGAGTGCTCTAATGTCCTCATTTGAATGAACTGGACGGCCTATTTTGGTGTCATCAGCAAATTTTGATTATGTCGCTGTTTATTCCCTCATCTATGTCATTTATGTAAATTGTGAACAACAAGGGGCCCCGTGGAACATCGCTTGTGAAGTGCCCCCCTTCTGATATTTCCCCATTTATGCAAACTCCCTGCTGCCTATTTGCCAACCATGCCTATACCCAGGAAAAAATTTCTCCTATTCCATGTGCCTTAAGTTTCCTTAACAGCCTCTGATGAGGAACTGTATCGAAAGCCTTACTAAAGTCCATATACACATTATCATATTCAATAACATGATGTACCTCCTCAAATACCTTAGTGAAAAAAGTTATTAAATTCGTAAGACTGGAACGCCCCTTTGCAAAATCGTGTTGAGATTCATTTATCAATTTGTGCTTTTTGTGAAGGCTTACTCAGCCCTGTAACAACTTCAGACAGTATTACCAAGGCTGGCTCCTCCTCAGGAAAATTAATGAATAGAAAAAGAAATAATTAACAAAGATAAACACTTTATTATTTATTAATGCAAAGATAAAACATTGAAATATGAAGGTGTATCCTATTTGAAAGAAAAATGAAAAATGAAATGGAAAAATGACATTTTAATTCAACGCTAATATGTACAGTTATACTGGGGTGTCTGGTTGATGTTGACACCGTCTTGTAGAAATTGTAGCCGTTGATGATGATGTGGGGGTCTCAGGTGTTGGTGACAACCCAACGACTAGTTCTTCACAGTCTATAGCCTTGAATAGTCAGTCCAGATGACAGGAACGCAGGTTCTTTACCACTACAAAGATGAGGGGTAGTGTCCTGTACAATTAATCAGGTAGGTAGATCATAAAGTGACGTCCCAAGACCGGTTTCAGTCCGTCTCCTTCAACACTTCTCGTTGGTTGGCAGGTGACCCGATCTGTCATTCCAAGCTGGAAAGAGAGACAGGTTACCCACTGCTTAAGAAATCACTCTCCATGATAAGTGTAAGATACTTAAAAAAGGTGGTGATTATCTAAAAGTCTCATGTGGAGCTTAAAACTGAAAGGACTAAGTTTATTATTGGTCAAAAGTGAAGCTTTCAACCAATATCCACTAGAATAGGAGCAGAGGCTTTTACTTACAGTTGTGCTGGGAGCTGTGAGTCCAGTGATTACTGTTTGGCCGGAGCCCCACACGTCACCTTTCGGGGTGGGGAGAAAGAGGGGGGAGAGGATAGCGGGAGCTAGACTGACCCTACCTTAACAAGCAGCCGGCAATCAAACTATCGTTACCATATACTACTCGCTCGCTACTCCTGTCTGTTGAACTTTTCCCTCACACTTTTCAAGATGGCTACGAATTGCCTCGGCAATTATTGATTCCATAAAATTTCCCACTGTGGAGGTAAGGCTTATTGGTCTATAGTTCGAAGCTAAGAACCTGTCACCTGCCTTGTAAATAGGTATTACATTTGCCAGTTTCCACTTATCAGGCACTATGCCAGTTTGTAGTGATTATTATTATTATTATAATCAAGGGGGAAGCGCTAAACCCGGAGGATTATACAGCGCCTGGGGGGGGGGATGTGGAAGGCATTCAGGCTTAATTCGGGGAACTGGAGCACAGATCCAATTCCCTAAATCAAGAGCCCCTCACCAACATCAAGGAACCTTCCTTGAGGGGTTTGTAGTGATACATTGAAAAGATTAGCCATAGTTATGCTAAGTTTCTCTTGACATTCCTTTAAAACCCTTTCAAACAGTTCATCAGGGCCTGGGGATTTGTTAGGTTTTAATTTCTCTATTTGTCTGAGGACCATGTCACTAGTTACCGCAATCACGCATAGTTTATCTTCCTGTTCTACATAATTTATTATTTCTGGAATTTCGCTAGTATCTTCCTGAGAAAAAATGAGAGGAAGTGTTGAAAAGTTCACACTTTTCCTTATCAGTGACCTGAGTTACTCTTAAGTGGGTCTACCTGAAAGAACCCTTGTGGGTTAGTCTTCGAATTCCTTGCGACTTTAGCCTGATAATCCCTTTTTGCTTTTCTTATTCCTTTTTTTATATCTCTCTTTAATGGAATATATTGATTTCTTAACTGCCCATCTTCTGTTTTGATACGCCTATATATGCCTCTCTTTTGACCCATGATCCCATTTGGGATCATTTTTGTTAGATCTAATTTCCCTACTCAGAAAAAAGTTGTCTGAGCCGCTAGAACTTTGCTCTGAAATACATCATATTGGCAATCAACGCTACCTACCTGACCAATAGTCAGGTCATCTCAATTTAGCCCACCCTGGTAATTTCTCAGTCCCATGAAGTCGGCCAAGCAGAAGTCAGGGACAGAGACTTGATTGCAGTTATCTGGGTAATTTCGTGATATATTGAAACTAAGTGATTTGTGACCGTTTTCCCCAAGCTCATTATTAACCTCAAGATTATTAACTAGTGATTCTTTGTTGGCAAGAACTAAGTCAAGCAGGTTGTTTCCTCTAGTTGGTTCTGTTACAAACTGTTTTAAAAAGCTATCCTGAACCATATCAAGAAAGTTACTAGACTCAAGATTTCCTGTCATATTGTTCCAGTCAATTTGTCGATAGTTAAAATCTCCCATTAACACAACATTTTCATATCTAGACGCCTTATGAATTTCGTCCCAAAGCAGCTTACTGCACTCCCTATCAAGGTTTGGGGGCCTATCAATCACACCCAAAATTAATTTTTCATGACCCTCGAGAAACTGTAGCCAAAAATATTCTGTGTCCGATGTTTCTAATCTTATATTTTGTCTGACACAACAATTTAAATTATCTCTTACACACATCGCCACTCCACCACCCTTCCTGTTGACCCTATCAGTGTGGAGTAGTTTATAGCCCTGTATGTTGCATTCAGAAAGCATTTCTCTATCTTTCAAGTTGAACCAGGTCTCCATTGTAGCAATAATATCTATATTACCTGCATTTGCAAGTAATCTTAGTTCACCTATCTTATTTCTTAAACTCCTACTATTTGTACAGTAAACCTAAAGGGAGCTAGTCACTCGTTGCTCTCTACTAGCTCTGTTTGTTGAACAATTGCTTTGCCTTTACTAGCAACCTTATTTTGAATATTGTCTTTTAAACATATCCCTGGGGTATCCTGGTAATATCTGCTGTTTTCAACCACAGTACCACAGCCTAGTTGTTTCCCACAAACACCCATACCTCTATAATCTATCAGTTTAAAGTCCTAGACAAGTCATCAATGACCCCCTTCAATCGAATTGGCTAATGCAACCACTCCAGCCCCAGAGAGATGAACCCAATCTCTTGCATACATATCACGTTTGCCATAGAATTTGTCCCAGTTAACAATGAATTGGATTGTAAGGCCCTTGCAGTACCTGTCTAGACAGCAATTTATACCAATTTCCCTAGACATCTATTCATTGCCCACTCCCTTTCTAGGCAAGATGCTACATATGATTGGGATCCCTCCCTTAGACCTACGTCTATGGCTGACCTGTACTTATCCAGCAGCTCCTGTCTCCTGCCCTTCCCAATGTTATTTCCACCAGCACTAAGACAGATAATGGGCTTGTTCCAATTACCTGACATAATATTATCCAACCTGCTGACTACGTCATCAACACCAGCTCCTGGAAGGCACACTCTCTGTCTGACCTTCCTATCTCTGTTACTAAAGGCATGGTCCATATATCTTACTTGAGAGTCTCCCACAATCAGAATATTCTTACCTTGATTAGCAGGGGAGTCAGTGGTACCTTCAATCTCACTAACCACTGAAGTACACTCGTCTGGGGAACAGATAATCTATTTCCTACGTTCACAATTTCTCTATTAACCTTCCTTTTCTTCCTTCTCCCTGAATTGTGAACCACTTGCCACTTAAAGTGGCTACCACTCTCCAACTCACTGCTGGTATCCTTTTCCTCCTTACCAGCACCAACCATCTCACACTCACTCCCAAACCCATCAAGGCGAAGCTTCATCCTCCTATTTTCCTACTGAAGAAGTAGAACCTCCTTCTTCAACACTTTAATCAGAGATTCTAAAGCACTACAGCAAGCCATGGTGCTTGGTAACACCCCATGCTAACTCCCAGACAGCTTAGGACAGGATGACCTCACATGACCGCTGGCCCAGTGGTTTTTATAACTCACTTGCCATGAGTTCTAACTCCACCCGTATCATGGTTCATATGCTCCAGTATTTCAGGTATGTCACCTGGACCGTCTTAGCTAGGTTTGGGTGTTCCCCCACCTATCATGGCATCGATATGGCTAGCCTTATCAACTCTACATCAGTACCTATTACTACAGTAAATTACGGCAGATGCTAGAGTTGACAGGACTTTTCTGTATTGTATTGTGCCCATACGAATCTTGTAGTCACGTTTAAGGTCGTTCAGTAACACAGGAAGTTCATCGTACACACTAATGTTATGTTCACTTAGTCTGTTCAACATGCCATGCACCTTTCGAATTGACCACATCATCACTTTAATTACCATCACTTGTTCATGAGTTACTCATCAATCATAATATGTATGTGCTTAATGTTCACAGTAGAGAGAATGGCGGTACCTCACTTAGCAAAGATAATTATTAGTTAGCACTTCAATACTGTATCTTTGTTTCAGTTTTCCTTAATGATTTTTTGAACACAAAAAAATGACATGGAGAATATATGGTCTGACATTCTACATTGTCCTGTGAAGTTGTGGTCACTGGTAATATTCTGCAGCAGTTTACTCACTCACTCCTCACTAATATGTCCATGATTATTCACAGAAGGGAGTTTTTGGTACTTGTGCACATAGGAGAGTTACATATTTGTGGTGTCTCTTCCTCATTTCTCCCTGGAGATTGTCCAAATATGAGTTGAGTTTCTTGAAAAGTGCTGGATACAGCGACGAATTTTTCCAAGTTTCCATGCGGTATGGCCACACTGGCAACACTCTCTACTGTGTCTATACTCAATTTTTTTTGTAAACCAGTACTGACTATATATAACTGATTTTCTGTTAACATAATGTCTACGGGCATAAGTGCCAGCACTGATGACTTAACTGGATCAAAGAATGAGGATTCCTTGACTCCAAGGTGCTGGTTGTTTGTGTATACCACTAGCAATGTTATTAAGCTAGAGTTATATTACCATGTATTTTTAATTGAGCTTAGGAATAGAAGCTTCCTTAGACAAACACGTGAATATATTATAGTGCAGGTTCCCTTGCAGGAGAGGAGAGTAGTCTGTACATGTACAAGACTCACATGTCCATTTTATTCACTTTTGATCTAGATCCAGTATGGCTGCAATCTAAATCTGCAGGGTAAGGAACACATGTTGATTAAGATACATAGATGATCTGGCATGGCTTAATGAAGCTTTGTTGCACGATGTAAGATCTCCCTTCATCTCTGCTAATGGAAAGAAGGAGGGGTCATGACCCCCTTTAGTCCACACTTGCACAGCCAGTGTGGTAACGTAGCCCACTTGTTGGAAATAAATGGTATAAAATACCGACACAATGGAAACATGAGCACATAAGCAGTATAATGTAATCCTTGATTGACAACGTTTCGCCCACGCAGCGGGCTTTATCAAGTCATAAACATATCTACCTGGGTGAAATATACGTGAGTATTTATAGGATGAGAATGCTGGGTCAGGTGGAGAAAGCTGCATGTGACAATCTTCCGAGTATACTTAACCAACCTCTTTTAAAAGCTACCCAAATTTTTAGACTCTGTCACTCTACTCGGAAGATTGTCACATGCAGCTTTCTCCACCTGACCCAACATTCTCATCCTATAAATACTCACGTATATTTGTGACTTGATAAAGCCCACTGCATGGGCGAGTTATTATTGAAAGAATTAAGAGTAATCAGAGAGTAGGATAGCAGGTGAACAAGGAGGCTTTAAGAAAGGAAACGGGTATGTAGACCAAGTGTTTACAGTGAAACATATAGGTGAACAGTATTTAGATAAGGGTAAAGAGGTTTTTGTGGCATTTATGGATTTGGAAAAGGCATATGACAGGGTGGATAGGGGGGCAATGTGGCAAATGTTGCAGGTGTATGGTATAGGAGGTAGGTTACTGAAAACAGTGAAGAGTTTTTATGAGGATAGTGAGGCTCAGGTTAGAGTATGTAGGAGGGAGATTATTTCCCAGTAAAAGTAGCCTTAGACAAGGATGTGTGATGTCACCGTGGTTGTTCAATATATTTATAGATAAGGTTGTAAGAGAAGTAAATGCGAGGGTCTTGGCAAGAGGTGTGGAGTTAAAAGATAAAGAATCAAACACAAAGTGGGAGTTGTCACAGTTGCTCTTTGCTGATGACATTTGGCCTTTTGGGGAGATTCTGAAGGAATTGCAGGGGTTTTGGGGGATGAATTTTGGGTAGGGTGTGCAAAAGAAAAAAAAATTTAAAAAGGTTGAAAACGGGAAAAGGGAAAAGGGTTTAAGAGGATAACAAAAAAAATTGGGTGATGAAATTTTGGATATCAGATTGGTTTGGGAAAGATTATGGAGGAGGAATGTATTCAATATTTAAGGGAAGTTCAGCAAATGATCTACAAAAAATGGGGTGACTAAAACGAAATCGTAATGACAACGAATCGTAATGAGGTGAATCAAAACCCGTTTGGGAAATGGGTGATGGTGCACTTAGGAGTCTGTGGAGATAAAGAACTTTGCCCAAAGGAAAAAAAAGAGGGAATGTATGAAGTATATTTTTTTACCAACCCCTTATAGGGTGTGAAACAGGGGTGATAATTTGTTGCAACAAGGAAAAGGCTGGGGGGAAAGGGGAAATGTCATGTCTGGGGGCAATGTGGGGGTGTGAATAAAACAGAAAATTTTCGAAATTTTGGGAATTTTGGGAGAAGGTGGGGGATTCCCAAAACTTTTATCCAGGGGGTTTTAAAGGGGGGGTTGTTAAAGGTGTTCAAACCATTAGAGAAAAAAAAACAAAACAAAATGACTTAGAGTGAAAAAATTCGTAGTGGGGGAAGGGGGTGGGGGTCCCTGGGAAAGGTTGGAGGGGGGGGTTTTAAAGGAGGTTTTGATGCGGGGAGCTTGATTTCCAGAACATGCTGAGCGTTTTTTAAATAGGAGTGAAGGAAAAAAGGGTTTTTTTAATATTTGACGTCCCGTTGGTTGGAGCTAAGTAACTTTATAAAGGGGGATTCGGGGAACCCGGCCCGGCCGACTTGAGTCCTGGAGATGGGAAGTACAGTCCCTAAACCCCTGAAGGGGGGGGGTTTTAAAATTTTGGGAAAGTTAAAAACTGTAGTGAAAAAGCACCCTTTTTGGAAAGACATGATGGAGTGAAGGGATGGTGAAATTTTTTTTCTTTGTCGGGAAACGGCCATGTTTTAATAAAAAAAAAAAAAAAAAATGTGTTTATTTTTTCCAGCCAACTTGGAGAAAAATTTTTGCCCCACATACTGAGATAGATATGATGATGATGAGATGATAAGTTTTTGGGGGGTGTACTCACCATTGAGGTTGCGGGGGTCGATTCCAAGCTCCTGGCCCCCCCCTCTTAAACTGGTCCTACTAGGCCCAAAACCTCCCTAACCGTGAGTTTTATCATCCCTGGTGTAAGGGGGTTGTGTGTAAAGGGGGTGTGGTGGGTGTGTGTGTGTGTGTGTGGTTTGTGTGTGTGTGGTGTGGGGGGTGTGTGTGTGTGAGTGGTGGAGTGTGGTGTGTTTGGGGTTTTTGAGTTTTGTGTCTCCCCCTACTCACCTAATTGTGGTTGCGGGGGCGAAAACTCACCCCTTTGCCCCGCCTCTTCCCGATCGCTCCCGGGTCCCTCTCCTCCTCCCCTTCCTGAGCTGTATCATACCTCTTCTTAAAACTATGTTTTGTTTCCTTCCCCTCCACAAACTTCACTTGCTGGGCCTTATTCCCTTCCTGAAAACTCAAATGGCTGAAAAATACTTCCTAACGTTCCCGTGAGCCCGTCTGAGCCCTTTCAGCTTCCATTTGGGGGCCCCCCTTTTTCCCCTGTGTCCCCCTCTCTGGAACATCCAACCCTCTGTTAAACCCTTGTCTTTTTCCCCGCAGTATTTTGAATGCCCTTTTATAATTTCTCCCCTGACCCTTCTTTTCCTCCAGTGTCGTCAGCCCCGACTCCCTAAAACCTTCCCCCAACGCGACATTCCCCTGAGCTCTGGGACTAGCCTTTTTGCAAACCTTTGGTGTGGGTTTTGGTGTGTGTAGGTTTTGTTTTGGTGTAGGTGGTGTGTGTGTGTAGGGGGGTGTGTGGTTTGTGGGGTGTATTTGTGGTGTGTAAAGGTGTGTTGTGTGGGGTTACTCACCTATTGTACTCCCTAGTTTAGGTTGCGGGGGTCGGTCCGAGCTCCGGGCCCCGGGCCCTCTTCACTAAATTCACTACTAGGTCACCCTCCCTGACCGTGAGTTTTTATCAAAACCCTTTTTCTTAAAGCTTTAGGGGACCCCTGCCTCCACTACACCCTTTTCCCCCAAGCTTTCCACTTACTGAAAATCTGTGGCGAAGAAATACTTCCTAACACCCCTGTGATTCACTGTTTTCTTCAGTTTCCCAACTTTTCCCCCCTTGTGTGGGGTATGGGGTGTTTTGTGTGTGTGTGTGGGGTGTGTGTGTGTGTGTTTTGGGTGTGTGTACTCCCCCCAAAATTTTTAACTCACCTTTTTTGGTTGCGGGGGCCCGATCCCCAGCACCGGCCCCCCCCTTCGCTAAATTGCTACTGGGTTTCCTCTCTCCCCCCTTTTTGCCCCATGACCTCTATCATACCCGCCTTAAAACAAGTATGGTTCCCCCCCCCGCCCACTAGGGCATTTTCAACCCTATTCCCAGGGCCTGACTACTCTATGACTGAAAAAATACTTCCTAACATCCCTTTGATTCATCTGAGTCTTAAATTTAAAAATTTGTGACCTCTTGTGTCTGTGCCCCATCTCTGGAACATCCCATCTTTGTCCACCTCGTTTTTTAAAATTTTCCGGCCAGAAATTTTATATTTCGTTATCATTTCTCCCCCGGGACCCCCGGGCCCTCCAGTGCCCGCCCAAGGGCCGATTTCCCTCAATTTTTTCTTCATAGGCCCAATCCCCGGGGCTCGGGACTAGCCCCCTTTTTTGAAAACCTTTTGCACTTTCTCAATTTCTTGACGTGTTTGACTAGGTGTGGATTCCAAACTGGTGCTGGCAAAAGCCATATGGGCCTGACGTAGATGGTATACAAAAAAGCCCTTACAAGGGGGAAATCCTTTTACCTGAGTAATTTCGGAAAACCCCCGGGCTTTATCCCCCCCTTTTTTAGGGTTTTGGCCCAAAAAAGGGGGGGCCCCCGGGTTTAAATTTTTGGGTTTTTTTTTTTGGAAGGAATTTTTTTTTTTTTTTTTTTTTTTTTAATTTTTTTTTGAATTTTTTTTTTTTGGTTTTTTTTTTTTTTTTTTTTTTTTTTTTTTTTTTTTTTTTTTTTTTTTTTTTTTAATTTTTTTTTTGGAATTTTTTTTTTTTTTTTTTTTTTTTTTTTTTTTTTTTTTTTTTTTTTTTTTTTTTGGTTTTTTTTTTTTTTTTTTTTTTTTTTTTTTTTTTTTTTTTTTTGGTTTTTTTTTTTTTTAATTTTTTTTTTTTTTTTTTTTTTTTTTGGTTTTTTTTTTTTTTTTTTTTTTTTTTTTTTTTTTTTTTTTTTAAATTTCAAGGACCAGTTGCTGGCCCCGGGCTTGTAGCCTGCCCAAAAGGTCCTCTTTGTATTCCTGCCTGATCCTCGTCCGATTTATTTTTCTCTTTAAACTTAAACATAAACCCTGCAAACAAGGACACTTCTAATCCCATCCCTTCCGTTATGTCCTTTTACGTATAAAACCCAAAAAACACACAGGGCCTAGGAAATCTGACCCCTGTGGAAACCCCCCTTGTCCCAAAGGCCCCCCACTCTGACACCTCTCGGGGTAAACCCTGACTCGGGTTTATTGGGCCCCCTTTAAAAATTTTCTGGGTCCCTTGCAGTGCCTTTCCTGTTTTGTGTGCCGGTCCTCTAGCTTTGGCAATAACCTCTTTGAGGAACCCGTGTCGAAGGGCCCCTTTTTCAGTCCAAAAAAACGGGAGTCGATCCACCCCCCCTCTCTCTTGTCTTTTCCCTTTTGTCACCTTGTCATAAAACTCTATAGGGTTTTTGACCAGGTTTTCCTTCCCAAACCGTGCTGGTTGTCAATTATACAAATTGTTTTTTTTCCAGGGGCCCCCCACTCTCCCCCTGATGACTTCCCATTTTCCTTTCATAAATATTTTCACTTAGTGATAAAGGGCTGTATTTAGTGCCTCATGTCTTTCCCCCATTTTAAAAAATTTTGGGGCTACTTTTTTCATTTTCCCCAAAACCCCAGGGAGTTTCCCGTTTCAAATGAAAGTTTTTAAAATTTTTTGTTTTAAAGGCTCACACAAAAAATCTGCTTCCCCCCTTTTTAAAGGGCCCCAGGAAGATGTTGTCTGGTCCCCCCCCGCCTTTTTAGGTGGGCAATTCGCATAGCAGCTTCTTTTCCCTCCCCCCTTGGTTTTATGTACCTATCTAGCACTTGCTGGGGTTTCCCCCCTGTTCTGAAATTTTTTGGGTCCTACGGGGTTTTCCAAAGTAAATACCTCTTTAAAAACTTGGTTGAGCTCCTTACCCTAAACCCCTCGGTCGTTTTTTTAATTCCCCCTCAAACCCCTTTCCCCAAACTTATTACCTGGTCCCTTTTACTGTTTTTTTCCTCCTGATGGGCTGTACAAAAGCTTCGGGGAAATCTTTACTTTTGATGCTATGTCATTTTCCCTATTTTCTCTGACCCCCCCCCCTTCTTATTTTTTGCATATTTCCCTTTTTTGGCTCTTTCGGCTGATTTCTTTATTTTTCCCGAGTTCTCTGTCCTTTTTTACCTTCTCCATTCAATTTTAAAACCCCAGTTTTTGCCTCCCTAAAAACCTTTGGGTGAACCAAAGGGCTCGTTCTGTTCTTTTTCCCTTAAAAATTTTGTTTCCCTTGGGGAAAAAAAACCTCTCCTTTTCCCCCTTGCATTTTGTTGCTACATAGTCCCCCTCAATTTTTTTGTACGGTTTTTTCCCGTCAGTTCCCTCTTTCCCCCTGAATGTCTTGAAGGAAGTTTCCTCATGCCTGAGTAGTTTCCCCCCTTTTTTATTTTTGGTTTTTTTTCCCCCCTAATTTCCCGCTACTTTTCTCCCCCTTGGACTCAAATATGTTGTCAAGAAAAAAACCACATACACTACTCCCCGGGGGCCCTTTCCCTACATGATACCCTCGATGTCCGAATTAAATCATGGGGAATCAAGGGCCAACCTTGCCCGGTTTTATTCCCCCTTTCCCCTCTCTCTGGTATTTCCCCTAACCCGTTTAGCATGAGGTTCCCAGTACCACATCCTCATCTTTTCCCAAAGGTTTTGGGAACCCCCCCTGGGCTTCCAGGTTTTCCCCCGTCAATCTCCTTGTGATTGAAATCACCCATAACTAGTAACTTTTCTCCCCCCATGGGGTGCCCCCCTGGCCACCTCGGGTAGTGTGTCGATCATTTCTCTGTTGCTCTCATATAATTTTCCTTTTCCCCTGCAGTTCTGTGGGGGGTTGTACATTTTTTTCAATTATCACCTTTTTTTGGCCCTCAGACTGGGTTTTCCTAAATAAGTAGGGTTTCCCTTTTCGGGCCCTTTCCATCCCCTTTCCCTTTCCCTTTTCCCCCAAAACCCCCCCTGGTTTTTTTTAAAGACCGTGCAACTCCTCCTCCCCCCTCCCCCCCTCTGTTTTTTTTTGAGGAATTTTTTTATATCCATGGGAAAATTGAATTTTTTTAATTTTTCGGTGGGGTTTTTTTTTCTGTGAGTGCTAAATTTTGTCTGGGGTTTTCCCCTTTTTATTTTTTCGTGCCACTCCTCATACTTGTTTTTTTATTTTCCCTTGCATTTTTATACCACACCTTCCCAACCCTTCCTTTTTCTAAGACTGTGGCGGGGGGGTATAAATTTGGGGGTTTTGGGGAAAAGGGGGACCTGGTAAGGAACTATGGGGTTTTTTGCGTGGGGGTGGAAATTTGTAATGTAAAAGGGGGGGGGCATTGGGGGTTTGGTTGGGAAAGGGGGGGTTTTGATTTAAATTTTTTGGTTGCACCCGGGGTTGAAAACCCGGTTGGGAGGTTCTATAGGGAAATTTAGGAGGCTGTTTTATCTTCTTTTCCCGGGTTCCCGGGACTCCTTTCTGCCCTTCCCCACCCCTCTCTTTCCTCCTTTTGGGCCCTTTTTACCATCTCTCCCCATTTCTTTCCTTTTTTCCCTTTTGTTCTTTTCCGGGGCGGAAAACACCTTTCCCGTATGCCGTCATGTCCCCTTTAACTGCTTTTTTTCCTCAGGGCCTGGTTTCCCAGTCCCCCCCTTTTGCCTTGAAGTCAAATCCCTGGCCGGGTTCCCCCTTTTTTTTCAAAAACCCCCCCATTTTCCGAAAATTTTCCACTGGGGCATATCGGGCTTCTCCTATTGCTTTCCCCTGAAACTTTCAATTGCTTTTTTTTCCCCTTTTTTTTCTTTCTTCCCTAAGTTTCCCCTTCGAAACCCCCCTTTCCGGGGCCCCCTAAACCCAAAACTGACCTCCCCTTTCGTTTCCCCCCAAAAGCATAACCCTGTGTATCCCCCCCCCTTTAATTTGGTTTTTCCCCCCTTCCCCCCCTCCCCTGCAGCTTTTTCCCCTTTCATCAGTTTCACTGGCTAATGTAATTGGGGTCATGGCCCCGTCATTTTCCCCCTTTTTCCGGGTTTTTTCCCTTGGGGCCCGTTGTTGTCTGTTTTTGGGCCTCCCCCATAAAGCTTTTGCTCTTTCATTTGCTACATCTCCTCTGATAGAGCATCTCCATGCAGTTGTCCCCCTTTTTTTTCCCTACAGTCCCCCTTTTTTGGGGGCCCAGGTTTCAGTCTCTGTTTTCAATTCCCCCCAAAAAGTTTTTTTAGCTCTTTTGCTGTTTCAAGGGTTTTTTTAATTTTTCCCCTTTTAAACTCTTATCCTAGCTCTTTCTGGGTTTGACATGCACCTCCCCCTTTTTCCCCTTTCCAAAACAATCCCCTCTTTCCCCTTTTTTGCAAATTCTTTTTATTTCTTTTTTTCCCATTCATGATCCCCATTTTAAAGAAATCTTTCTCCCCAATCTTCCTTTGCATTTTCCTCCCCCGTCCCCTTTGGTTTTTCTTGGGGGCTCTCTGCAACCCAATTTTTTTTTTAAACCGGGTTGCCCCCAGAGTGGGAAACCATGTGTTTTTGTATTTGGTTTAGTGTGTATGTCAGAGGTGGGGGAAGTATGGGGGAACTGTGGCAAAGTTTTGGGGCTGAGTGGGGGGGGGTGGGGAGGGTGATCGGGGAGGGGAGGGAAAAAAAGGGGGGGATGAGATGTCGGTGGTAGGGGGGGAGTGTATTAGGTCTGGAAAAATTTTTGTGTGTGTGTTTTGTGTGTGTTGTGTGTGTGTGTGTGGTGTGTGTGTGTGTGTGTGTGTGTGGGTGTGTGGGTTTGTGGTGTGTGTGTGTGTGTGTGTGTGTGTGTGTGTTGTGTTTAAATTTGTGATGTAGAGTGTGTGTGGAATTGTGTGTGGTTATTATGTACTGAAAGGTAGGTGGCTTGTGCGTTTAAGGTAAGTCTCAGTGGTCCTTGGCTGCCACACCTTCTTGTGACCTGACCCCGAACCTCCTGGTACTTACCGGTGCTTACTTACAGTGTGTGTGTGTGTGTGTGTGTGTGTGTGTACTCACCTAGTTGAGGTTGCGGGGGTCGAGTCCGAGCTCCTGGCCCCGCCTCTTCACTGATCGCTACTAGGTCACTCTCCCTGAGCCGTGAGCTTTATCATACCTCTGCTTAAAGCTATGTATGGATCCTGCCTCCACTACATCGCTTCCCAAACTATTCCACTTACTGACTACTCTGTGGCTGAAGAAATACTTCCTAACATCCCTGTGATTCATCTGTGTCTTCAGCTTCCAACTGTGTCCCTTGTTACTGTCTCCAATCTCTGGAACATCCTGTCTTTGTCCACCTTGTCAATTCCTCTCAGTATTTTGTATGTCGTTATCATGTCCCCCCTATCTCTCCTGTCCTCCAGTGTCGTCAGGTTGATTTCCCTTAACCTCTCCTCGTAGGACATACTCTTAGCTCTGGACTAGTCTTGTTGCAAACCTTTGCACTTTCTCTAGTTTCTTCACGTGCTTGCTAGGTGTGGGTTCCAAACTGGTGCCGCATACTCCAATATGGGCCTAACATACACGGTGTACGGGTCCTGAATGATTCCTTATTAAGATGTCGGAATGCTGTTCTGAGGTTTGCTAGGCGCCCATATGCTGCAGCAGTTATTTGGTTGATGTGCGCTTCAGGAGATGTGCCTGGTGTTATACTCACCCCAAGATCTTTTTCCTTGAGTGAGGTTTGTAGTCTCTGACCCCCTAGACTGTACTCCGTCTGCGGCCTTCTTTGCCCTTCCCCAATCTTCATGACTTTGCACTTGGTGGGATTGAACTCCAGGAGCCAATTGCTGGACCAGGTCTGCAGCCTGTCCAGATCCCTTGTAGTTCTGCCTGGTCTTCGATCGAGTGTATCTTCTCATCAACTTCACGTCATCTGCAAACAGGGACACCTCAGAGTCTATTCCTTCCGTCATGTCGTTCACAAATACCAGAAACAGCACTGGTCCTAGACTGACCCCTACGGGACCCCGCTGGTCACAGGTGCCCACTCTGACACCTCGCCACGTACCATGACTCGCTGCTGTCTTCCTGACAAGTTTTCCCTGATCCATTGTAGTGCCTTCCCTGTTATCCCTGCTTGGTCCTCCAGTTTTTGCACCAATCTCTTGTGTGGAACTGTGTCAACGCCTTCTTGCAGTCCAAGAAAATGCAATCCACCCACCCCTCTCTCTCTTGTCTTACTGCTGTCACCATGTCATAGAACTCCAGTAGGTTTGTGACAAGGATTTCCCGTCCCTGAATCCAGTTGGCTGCTGTTGATGAGATCATTCCTTTCTAGGTGTTCCACCACTCTCTCCTGATAATCTTTTCCATGATTTGCATTACTATACATGTCAGTGACACTGGTCTGTAGTTTAATGCTTCATGTCTGTCTCCTTTTTTAAAGATTGGGACTACATTTGCTGTCTTCCATGCTCAGGCAATCTCCCTGTTTCGATAGATGTATTGAATATTGTTGTTAGGGGTACACATAGCGCCTCTGCTCCCTCTCTCAATACCCATGGAGATGTTATCTGGCCCCATTGCCTTTGAGGTATCTAGCTCACTCAGAAGCCTCTTCACTTCTTCCTCGATTGTGTGCACTGTGTCCAGCACTTGGTGTGTTGGGCCCCACCTCTCCGTCTTTCTGGAGTCCCTTCTGTCTCCTCTGTGAAACACTTCTTTGAATCTCTTGTTGAGTTCTCACATACTTCATGGTCATTTCTTGTTGTCTCTCTCCTTCCTTCCTTAGCCTGATTACCGGTCCTTGACTGTTTTTTTCCCCCTGATGTGGCGTAAAACATTTTCGGGTAAATTTGGTTTTTCGCTGCTATGTCTTTTTCATTTTGTTTTTGGGGCCTCCCTTCTTAGTGCAACCCCGTTTCTGGCCTACACTGTTTCCTTATTTCCTGGTCTTTCCCTTTTTATATTCTTCCATTCCCTACACACTTGGTTTTGCCTCCCGCACCTTGGGTGTTGGTGTGTGTGAAAGTGTGTATGTGGTGTGTGTGTGTGTGTGGTGGGGTGTGTGTGTGTTGTGTGTGTGTGTGTTGGGGTTGGGGTGTGTGGGGTGTATGTGTGTGTATATGTGTGTGTATGTGTGTGTGTGTGTGTGTGTGTGTTTGTGTGTGTGTGTGTGTGTATGTGTGTGTATATGTTGTGTGTATGTGTGTGTGTGTGTGTGTGTGTGTTTGTGTGTGTGTGTGTGTGTGTGTGTGTGGGGTGTGTGTGTTTTGTGTGTGTGTGTGTGCGTGTGTGTGGTGGTGTGTGTGCGTGTGTGTGCGTGTGTGTGGGGTGTGTGTGTAATTATGTGTCGAATTATTTTTTTTGGGTTTTTTTAATGTTTCTGAAAAGTAGGTGGCTTTGTGCTTGGAGTGAATGTAGATTCCATTTGTCGCTTGTGCCACAAGCTCTTGTGACCTGACTTCCCACCCTTAAGTGTGCCTATTTCGCCTGCTTATAGTGATTTAAATCGCCTTGTTCAGGATTAACCTTTTTTCTAAACCTTATTGAATACTTGAGTGCCTATTCTTTATCGTGTATGAGAGTTAGACCATTCACTTCAGCTTGGCGGTTAATTGGGAAAACCTGAACCCCACACCCAAACAACCACTCATGGGTGATTACAGTACTTGTATGCACTGCAGCACTGTAGATTGTCCAGGTCGTTTGTGACGTCCTGCGTAGATCCACTCGATGTACGTCCTGCGTAGATCACCTCAATTTCTTCTCTTAATAATGTCCCCATTCACTGTATTTCTTTCACTGGTCACACGATTGTTTCACTTTATTATCTTTCTTGGGTGACACCTGGCAACGCCGCCTTACACACTAGCCTGCCCACAACGTTTTTATTTTCCAGATCACTTACAAAATTGTGGCTCTCCCCACAATTAAAAAAAAACACTTCTAGGATTATTCACTACCCTGACACACTTACAACCCTTGCAGAACACTTAGGTAGCCCTCAAAAACACTTAAATTCCCGGAGCACCGACGGCGTGACTAGCGCGCTCGCTGTCCCTAATGTGTGTGTGTGTGTGTGTGTGTGTGTGTGTGTGTGTGTGTGTGTGTGTGTGTGTGTGTGTGTGTGTGTGTGTTGTTGTGTGTGGTGTGTGTGTGTGTGTTGTGTGTGTGTGTGTTGTGTATGTTGTGTGTGTGTGGTATGTGTGTGGGTGGTGTGTGTGTACTCACCTAGTTGTACTCACCTAGTTGAGGTTGCGGGGGTCGAGTCCGAGCTCCTGGCCCTGCCTCTTCACTGATCGCTACTAGGTCACTCTCTCTGAGCCGTGAGCTTTATCATACCTCTGCTTAAAGCTATGTATGGATCCTGCCTCCACTACATCGCTTCCCAAACTATTCCACTTACTGACTACTCTGTGGCTGAAGAAAATACTTCCTAACATCCCTGTGATTCATCTGTGTCTTCAGCTTCCAACTGTGTCCCCTTGTTACTGTGTCCAATCTCTGGAACATCCTGTCTTTGTCCACCTTGTCAATTCCTCTCAGTATTTTGTATGTCGTTATCATGTCCCCCCTATCCTCCTGTCCTCCAGTGTCGTCATGGTTGATTTCCCTTAACCTCTCCTCGTAGGACATTACCTCTTAGCTCTGGACTAGTCTTGTTGCAACCTTTGCACTTTTCTCTAGTTTCTTCACGTGCTTGGCTAGGTGTGGGTTCCAAACTGTGGTGCCGCATACTCCAATATGGGCCTAACATCAGGGTTTGTACAGGGTCCTGAATGATTCCTTATTAAGATGTCGGAATGCTGTTCTGAGGTTTGCTAGGCGCCCATATGCTGCAGCAGTTATATGTGTGTGTGTGTGTGTGTGTGTTGTGTGTGTGTGTGTGTTGTATGTGTGTGGTGTGTATATGTGTGTGTGTGTGTTGTGTGTGTGTGTGTGTGTGTTGTGTGTGGTGTGTGTGTGTGTGTGTGTATGTGTATGTGTATGTGTATGTGTTGTGTGTGTGTGTGTGTGTGTGTGTGTATGTGTATGTGTGCGTGTACTCACCTAAATTGTACTCACCTAATTGTGGTTGCAGGGGTCGAGACTCAGCTCCTGGCCCGCCTCTTCACTGATCGCTACTAGGTCCTCTCTCTCTCTCTGCTTCCTGAGCTGTATCATACCTCTTCTTAAAACTATGTATGGTTCCTGCCTCCACTACTTCACTTGCTAGGCTATTCCACTTCCTGACAACTCTATGACTGAAGAAATACTTCCTAACGTCCCTGTGACTCGTCTGAGTCTTCAGCTTCCAGCTGTGACTCCTTGTCCCTGTGTCCCCTCTCTGGAACATCCTATCTCTGTCCACCTTGTCTATTCCCCGCAGTATCTTGTATGTCGTTATCATGTCTCCCCTGACCCTTCTGTCCTCCAGTGTCGTCAGTACATCTCCCTCAACCTTTCCTCGTACGACATTCCCCTGAGCTCTGGGACTAGCCTTGTTGCAAACCTTTGTACTTTCTCTAACTTCTTGACGTGCTTGACCAGGTGTGGGTTCCAGACTGGTGCTGCATACTCCAGTATGGGCCTAACATACACAGTGTACAGTGTCTTGAACGATTCCTTATTAAGGTATCGGAACGCTATTCTCAGGTTTGTGTGTGTGTGTGTGTGTATGTGTGTGTGTATGTGTATGTGTTTGTGTGTGTGTGTGTGTGTGTGTGTGTGTGTGTGTGTGTGTGTGTACCAAGCCTTTACACTTGTTATGTGATATTTATTTATTCTGTTACTGGGTGGACCAGTAAGTCAGAGGAAGGTGTAGGTCAAATGATTAAAAACCTTCACTAACCCGGACATCACGTAACTATAACTCACATCAGGAGAATCTTTTTTCACGCCTCACAAGTAAAATAAGTCTACATTAATAATAATAATAATAATAATAATAATAATAATAATAATAATAATAATAATAATAATAATAATAATAGCACCATCTCAGCTGCCGTACCTACTGAACGCTGAGTGGAATACTCAACGAACATGTTCATGAAATCTTACAACTCAGGATACCAATTTTCATTACATCATGTACGAAGCCCATCCTGTGTGATAGAATATGACAGGGGAAACTTAAGTAGCTTTTGTTCCCACACGAGTATTTAATATAAAAATCAACAAGTTTCTGTTGGCATTGAGCCTGGAGTCAAGAATAATAAAACGCGGTGTGTAACATTAAAGAATTGTCGGTGTGGCTTTGTGGTCGAGGTGCGGAGTGCAGTTTCGTGCCTTTGTATATGAAACTGGGCGATTTAAGCAAGACTTATCTCAAAAGCTAATAACACTTAAATATCATTTAGTTTTAATGTGAATTCAATATGATAGTTTAACGTGGCTTCAATACCACAAATATTAACATGACTTCAATATAAAGCGCCTTCAATACGACAAATATTAACGTAGTTTTAATGTAACGTGGCTTCAATACGACAAATATTAACGTAGTTTTAATGTAACGTGGCTTCAATACGACAAATATTAACGTAGTTTTAATGTAACGTGGCTTCAATACGACAAATATAAACGTAGTTTTAATGTAACGTGGCTTCAATACGACAAATATTAACGTAGTTTTAATGTAACGTGGCTTCAATACGACAAATATTAACGTGGCATCAAAACGATAAATATTAAGGTGGCTTCAAAGCAACAAATATTATTGTGGCTTCAATACGACAAATATTAACGAATCTTGAATACGATAAATATCAATGAGCTTTCAATGCGACAAACATTAACGTGGCATCAACACGACAAATATTAACGTGGCTTCAATACGACAAATATTAACAACGGTACAACACCAACTGCTCCGCATAGTATATAAAAGGGACCAAGGGGTACACACCCCGGAAAACAAATCATAGTAGTTACAGTAGTTACAACACCTCCACTCAAGTAAGTGGTAAGAAACGAAGAAAGGAAATAGAAAGAAATAACCAAAACAGTTCACCACCTTGGAGCCTTGTTGGACTGGAGGCACAGCCAGTGGTCCCTCCAGACTCACAGCTACTGATGCCAACAACAAAATCCCTCCAACAAACATGCAACACGACTTCATTTATATTTGCCAATGTACAGGGCCTTAAGCCATCCACCAACAACAAAATACCTTTCGTCAGTGGATTTCTAGGGGAGTCAAATGAAATGTTTGCAGCCTTCACAGAGACCCACGCAATAGATTGCTTTGACAATGAAATATGCATACCTGGATACAACCTTCTCAGATGCGAGAGAAACAACAGGCAACAACGGAGGGTTGGCTCATTTGCATGGATATATTGGACACCACAAATGATGTAGTTGAAGTTCTAACAATAAAAATCTATAATGAAAACTTAAGTCATTTTGCTTGTATATAAACCACCAGACGCAGTTTCCAACACTTCAAGGAACAGCTATCGAAAATTAATTACTGTCTGGAAAACCTTCCAGCCCCATCCCCAAACATCTTGCTGCTTGGTGACTTCAATCTAAGACATACAAAATGGAAGAATGTAACAAATAATGTTGAAGCAGAATTTACAGTGGCCGCTCGTGTATAGGCACCGAGGAACCACAGCACCCCCTATTTTCACTCGATATTTTCGATAATATTCAGTATAGTATGTTTTTTTTTCTTTAGTTCTTTCTTTATACTTGTAAATTACATAATCCTTAAGCTTAATGTCAGTAGCCATCCCCTAGTACACGAAAAACTACAAAAAACCTTATATGGAACTGTGCAATTCACAGTTCCAGCGACTCGGTATTTGGCTGTTGTGCGCATGCGCACATGTCCGAGATATGACCCAGTACGCTAGGTAGAGCGAACACTGCAGCGCCGACCCTGTTGTGCAGTGTAAGGTAGTATTTCCTTTTGATTCAACGACGTGTGTTGTGCTTAAAATCCATGTACCACATTCTTGAATGTGACAAAGTGCAGAATTAGAAAATTATCATGCTTTCATCTATTTTATTTAATTCATAGATTTTTTCGGTTCTTTCATTTTATACAATATTAAAACAATGGCTAAAAATTTTCTGAAGCAACACCTGCACTTAATTTTAGTTACCGCCACTGAGCAGAAATAATCCCGGGAGGCAGGTCAGATGAAGTCACTTATATGAGCTCCTGAATTTCTGCAGCAGATAGTGGAGCCAACAAGACTGGAAAACACACTTGACCTTATTTTCACAAATAACGAAGACCTGGTAATAAACACAACAATACCAAAAACAACTAATTCAGATCGAAGTCCAAACTTACATGCACAGGAGTCCTGACCAGCATGTGGAGCACGTACAATAAGCGTAGAGCACGTACAATGTGTGGAGCACGTACAAAAACCGTCGAGCATATACAATAAGCGTGGGGAACGTACAACAAGCGTGGTAAACGTAAAATAAGCGTGGAGCACGTACAATAAGCGTGGAGCACGTACAATAGGCGTGGAGCACGTACAAAAAGCGTGGAGCACGAACAATAAACGTGGAGCACGTACAATAAGCGTGGAGCACGCACAATAAGAGCGGAGCACGTACAATCAGCGTGGAGCACATACAATAAGCGTCGAGCACGTATAATAAGCGTGGAGCACGTACAGTAAAAGTGGAGCACGCACAATAAGCGTGGAGCACATACAATAAGCGTCGAGCACGTATAATAAGCGTGGAGCACGTACAGTAAGAGTGGAGCACGCACAATAAGCCTGGAGCACGTACAATAAGCGTGGAGCAAAACAATAAGCGTGGAGCACGCACAATAAGCGTGGAGCACGTACAATAGGCGTGGAGCACGTGCAAAAAGCGTCGAACATGTACAATAAACGTGGAGCACGTACAATAAGCGTGGATCACGCACAATAAGCGTGGAGCACGTACAATAAGCGTGGAGCACATACAATAAACGTGGAGCACGCAAAATAAACGTGGAGCACGTACAATAAGCGTGGAGCAAAACAATAAGCGTGGAGCACGAACAATAAGCGAGGAGCACGTACAATAAGCGTGGAGCAAAACAATAAGCGTGGAGCACGTACAATAAGCGCGGAGCACGTACAGTAAGAGTGGAGCACGTACAATAAGCGTGGATCACGTACAATAAGCGTGGAACACGTACAATAAGCGTGGAGCACGTACAGTAAGAGTGGAGCACGTACAATAAGCGTGGAGCACGTACAATAAGCGTGGAACACGTACAATAAGCGTGGAGCACGTACAGTAAGAGTGGAGCACGTACAATAAGCGTGGAGCACATACAATAAGCGTCGAGCACGTATAATAAGCGTGGAGCACGTACAGTAAAAGTGGAGCACGCACAATAAGCGTGGAGCACATACAATAAGCGTCGAGCACGTATAATAAGCGTGGAGCACGTACAGTAAGAGTGGAGCATGTACAATAAGCGTGGAGGACGTACAATAAGCGTGGAGCATGTACAATAGGCGTGGAGCACGTACAATAAACGTGGAGCACGTACAATAAGCGTGGAGCACGCACAATAAGCGTGGAGCACGTACAATAAGCGTGGAGCACGTACAATAAGCGTGGAGCACGCAAAATAAACGTGGAGCACGTACAATAAGCGTAGAGCAAAACAATAAGCGTGGAGCACGCACAATAAGCGTGGAGCACGTACAATAAGCGTGGAGCACGTACAATAAACGTGGAGCACGTACAATAAGCGTGGAGCAAAACAATAAGCGTGGAGCACGTACAATAAGCGCGGAGCACGTACAGTAAGAGTGGAGCACGTACAATAAGCGTGGAGCACGTACAATAAGCGTGGAACACGTACAATAAGCGTGGAGCACGTACAGTAAGAGTGGAGCACGTACAATAAGCGTGGAGCACGTACAATAAGCGTGGAACACGTACAATAAGCGTGGAGCACGTACAGTAAGAGTGGAGCACGTACAATAAGCGTGGAGCACATACAATAAGCGTCGAGCACGTATAATAAGCGTGGAGCACGTACAGTAAAAGTGGAGCAAAGCACAATAAGCGTGGAGCACATACAATAAGCGTCGAGCACGTATAATAAGCGTGGAGCACGTACAGTAAGAGTGGAGCATGTACAATAAGCGTGGAGGACGTACAATAAGCGTGGAGCACGTACAATAGGCGTGGAGCACGTACAATAAACGTGGAGCACGTACAATAAGCGTGGAGCACGCACAATAAGCGTGGAGCACGTACAATAAGCGTGGAGCACGTACAATAAGCGTGGAGCACGCAAAATAAACGTGGAGCACGTACAATAAGCGTAGAGCAAAACAATAAGCGTGGAGCACGCACAATAAGCGTGGAGCACGTACAATAAGCGTGGAGCACGCAAAATAAACGTGGAGCACGTACAATAAGCGTGGAGCAAAACAATAAGCGTGGAGCACGTACAATAAGCGCGGAGCACGTACAGTAAGAGTGGAGCACGTACAATAAGCGTGGAGCACGTACAATAAGCGTGGAACACGTACAATAAGCGTGGAGCACGTACAGTAAGAGTGGAGCACGTACAATAAGCGTGGAGCACGTACAATAAGCGTGGAGGACGTACAAAAAGCGTGGAGCACGTACAATAAGCGTGGAGCACGTACAATAAGCGTGGAGCACATACAGTAAGCGTGGAGCACGTACAATAAGCGTGGAGCACGTACAATAAGCGTGGAGCAACAAGCGTGGAACACGTACAATAAGCGTGGAGCAATAAGCGTGGAGCACGTACAATAAGCGTGGAGCACATACAATAAGCGTGGAGAACGTACAATAATCGTGGACCACGTACAGCAAGAGTGGAGCACGTACAATAAGAGTGGAGCATGTACAATAAGCGAGGAGCACGTACAATAAGCGTGGAGGATGTACAATAAGCGAGGAAAACGTACAATAAGCGAGGAAAACGTACAATAAGCGTGGAGCACGTACAGTAAGAGTGGAGCACGTACAATAAGAGTGGAGCACGTACAATAAGCGTGGAGCACGTACAATAAGCGTGGAGCACATACAATAAGCGAGGAGCACATACAATAAGCGTGGAGCACGTACAATAAGCGTGGAGCACGTACAGTAAGAGTGGAGCACGTACAATAAGCGTGGAGCACGTACAATAAGCGTGGAGCACGTACAATGTGTGGAGCACGTGCAAAAAGCGGGGAGCACATACAATAAGCGTGGGGCACGTACAATAAGCGTGGTTCACGTAAAATAAGCGTGGAGCACGTACAATAAGCGTGGAGCACGTACAATAAACGTGGAGCACATACAATAAGCGTGGAGCACGCACAATAAGCGTGGAGCACGTACGATAAGCGTGGAGCACATACAATAAGCGTGGAGCACGTACAAGCGTGGAGCACGTACAGTCAGAGTGGAGCACGTAAAATAAGCGTGGAGCGCATAAAATAAGCGTGGAGCACGTATAATAAGCGTGGAGCACTGCACACACATCATAGATGCAGTGTAACACTGCACACACATTACAGATGCAGTGTAACACTGCACCCATATCATAGATGCAGTGTAACACTGCACCCACATCATAGATGCAGTGTAACACTGCACACACACATCATAGATGCAGTGTAACACTGCAGCCATATCATAGATGCAGTGTAACACCTCACCCACATCATAGATGCAGTGTAACACTGCAGCCATATCATAGATGCAGTGTAACACCTCACCCACATTATAGATGCAGTGTAACACTGCACACACATAGATGCAGTGTAATACTGCAACCACATCAAAGATGCAGAGTAACACTGCACCCACATCATAGATGCATTGTAACACTGTTCCCACATCATAGATTCAGTGTAACACTGCACCCACATCATAGATGCAGTGTAACACTGCACACTCATTATAGATGCAGTGTAGTACTGCACACACATTATAGATGCAGTGTAACACTATACCCACATCAGATGCAGTGCAACACTGCACACACATCATAGATGCAGTGTAACAATGTACCCACATCATAGATGCAGTGTAACACTGCACCCACAGCATAGGTGCAGTGTAACACTGCACCCACATCAAAGATGCAGTGCAACACTGCACCCACATCATAGGTGCAGTGTAACACTGCATCCACATCATAGATACAGTATAAAACCATATACATCATAGATGCAGTGTAACACTGCACACACATCATAGATGCAGTGTAACCCCTGCACACACATCATAGATGCAGTGTAACACCGCACACACAACATAGTTGCAGTGTAACAATGCACCCACATCATAGATGCAGTGTAACACTGCACACACAGCATAGATGCAGTGTAACACTGCACACACGTCATAGATGCAGTATAACACTACACACTCATTATAGATGCAGTGTAACACTGCACCCATATCATAGATGCAGTGTAACACTGCACCGACATCATAGATGCAGTGTAACACTGCACCCAAATCATAGATGCAGTGTAACACTGCATACACAGCAGTAGATGCAGTGTAACACTGCACACACATCATAAATGCAGTATAATACTGCACCCACATCATAGATGCAGTGTAACACTGCACACACATTATGGATGCAGTGTAACACTGCACTCATATCATAGATGCAGTGTAACACTGCACCCACATCATAGATACAGTGTAACACTGCACACACATCATAGATGCAGTGTAACACGGCACCAATATCATAGATGCAGTGTAACACTCCACACACATCACACATGCAGTGTAACACTGCACCCACATTATAGATGCAGTGTAACACTGCACACACATCATAGATGCAGTGTAACACTGCAACCACATCATAGATGCAGAATAACACTGCACCCACATCATAGATGCATTGTAACACTGCTCCCACATCATAGATACAGTGTAACACTGCACCCACATCATAGATGCAGTGTAACACTGAACACTCATTATAGATGCAGTGCAATACTTCATACACATCATAGATGCAGTGTAACACTGCACCCACATCATAGATGCAGTGTAACACTGCTCCCACATTACAGATACAGTGTAACACTGCACCAACATCATAGATGCAGTGTAACACTGCACACTCATTATAGATGCAGTGTAACAATGCACCCACATCATAGATGCAGTGTAACACTGCACAAACAGCATAGATGCAATGTAACACTACATCCATATCATAGATGCAGTGTAAAACCACCCACATCATGGATGCAGTGTAACACTGCACCCACATCATAGAAGCAGTGTAACACTTCACACACATAATAGATGCAGTGTAACACTTCATCAACATCATAGATGCAGTGTAACACTGCATCCACATCATAGATGCAGTGTAACACTGCACACACATCATAGATGCAGTGTAACACCACACACACATCATAGATGCAGTGTAAAACGGCACACACATCATAGATGCAGTGTAACACTGCACACACATCATAGATGCAGTGTAACACTGCACACACATCATAGATGCAGTGTAACACTGCACCCACATCATAGATGCAGTTTAACACTGCACCCACATCATAGATGCAGTGTGACACTGCTCCCACATTATAGATACAGTGTAACACTGTACCAACATCATAGATGCAGTGTAACACTGCACCCACATCATAGATGCTGTGTAACACTGCACATACATCGTAGATGAAGTGTAACACTGAAACCACATCAAAGATGCAGTGTAACACTACACACACATCATAGATGCAGTGTAATAATGCACCCACATCATAGATGCAGTGTAACACTGCACACACACATAATAAATGCAGTGTAACACTGCACATACATCACAGATGCAATGTTACACTACATCCATATCACAGATGCAGTGTAACACACCCACATCATGGATGCAGTGTAACACTGCACCCACATCATAGAAGCAGTGTAACACTCACATAATAGAGCATTTAAACACTTAAAACCAAGACGGTTTAACCAACCAATCTAAAGAAATGTACATGCACACAAAAAAAGATGCGTGTAAAAAAACCCACATCATAGATCGGGTTAAATTTTACAAAAAAGATGCTGTAACACTGAAACCCACAAAGGCATTTAAACATGCACAACATCATGTGAGGAACCCCTGCACCACAATAGATCAGGAACACTGCACAAATCAAGATGCGGGAACACTGCCCCCAATCATAATGCATTAAACATGCAAACCCATAGTTTCTTTTTAACATGCCACAATCATAGATGCGTGAAACAGACCAACATAGATGCAGTGAACGCACACAATCATAGTGCAGAAACACTGACCCACATCAAGATCTTTTTAACATGCACCAATTAGAGCAGTGAAACCATTCACACACACAAATTGCAGGTAAAACGCACCCAACATAGATGCAGTTAACACTGAACCCCAATCATAGATGCAGTTAACACGAAACCCACATAGATCTTTAAACACTGCAAACATCAAGAGCAGGTACCAGCAAAAACTGATCAGTGTAAACCCCAATCATGAGCAGTAACTCCCCACATCAAATGCGTGTAACATTCACCCATCAAGAGCAGTTTTTCTTTCACCCCCATTGGATGCAGTGTTAAACGCACCAACATCAAGATGCATTAAAACACTGACCAAATTAGAGCAGTGAAACCAGCACCCATCATAAGCTTGAAACATGCACAAAACAAAAAGATAGGAAAACACTGCACCAACCATGATCAGGTAACATGCAACACTCATGATGCATTAACACTGAAACCCCATATAGATGCGGGAAACCTGCAACCCAATTTAGAGGGTTGACACTGCAACAACAAGATGCATTTAACACTGCACCAACACAATCTTTAACATGCACCAATCAAGATGCGGGTTAACATGCCCACATCATAGATGCGGAAACCCGCACACACATATGATCATGTAACATGACCCACACAAGTGAGTGTAACCGCACAAACCGGAGATGCAGTGTAACACTGCCCCACATCAAGATGCAGTTGTAAAAAACGAAACACCAAAAATTAAAGTGCGTAAACATGCAACCACATAAGAGGGTTTTAAACATGCACCACATATAGATGCAGTGTAACATGGCCAAAATGATGCAGTGTAAACGGCACCACTCATAAAAGCATTTAAAACGACCCAAAACCATAGGCGTGTAACACTGCACACACAATGGCAGTAACAATGCACCTCAAGAAGTTAAAAATGAAACCCACAATAACAGGAACAGCACACAATCATAGATGCAGTTAAAACGCACCAACATCAAAAGTGCTTTATAACATGTACCCACTCTGATGCAGGTAACACTGCCTTATATCATAGATGCAGTGTAACCGCACAACATAAGATGCATTTAACACGCCCCCACATAGATCGGACACTAACCCCAAAATCAAGTCATGTAACACTCACACACACAAGATGCAGTTAAACGCACCAACATAGATGGTGAAACACTGCACCCACATAAGATAGTGTAACACTGACAACAAAAGTGCAGTTTAACCTGAAACCACTAAGATGCAGGTAACATGCCCCAACATAAGATCAGGTAACACGCACAAAAATAGATGCAGGTAAACTCCCCCAAAATGTCATGTAAATTCCATACATAAAAGCAGGTAACACACCAATCATGATGAAAATGAACACTGCACCCACATCATAGAGAGTGTAAATCAACACTCTGATGCAGTGTAACCACAAATAAAGATGAGTTAAACCCCTGCACAATAAGAGGCAGGTAACATGCCACCATAGATGCATGTAACACTGCACACAATCATAGATCAGGAAACATGAACCATCTAATGCAGGGAACCTGCACAAAACATAGATGCGTAAACACTGCCCCCCCCCCCCCACATATAGATGCAGTGTAACATGCAAAACACAACAGATCGTTAACACTGCACACACACATAAAATGAGTGTAACACTGCACACCATCATAGAGCAGTGTAAAAAAGCACCAAAATAGATGCATTTAAACACCCCTCAACAACTTTTCACAAATTTTTTTAACATGAACAAAATCATGGATGAAATGTAACATTTGCCCCCCACATCATAGATGCAGGTAAACCAACCATCATAATGCGTTAAACCTTCACTAAAAGATGCAGTGTAACACTGCCCACATAAAGATGCGTGTAAAAAGACACACTCATAGATCAGGTAACACTGCACCAAAAATCATAGTGCAGTGTAAAAATGCACCCAATCATAGATCAGTTAACACTGCAAAAACCACAAAATGCGGTAACCTGAAAACCCACATCATGTGCGGAAAACATTGCAACACACATGGGCATTTAAAAACCGGACAACATCATAATGCAGTTAACACTGCCCAATCATAGATGCAGTGTACACTGCCACAATCATAGGCAGTAAAAAAGAACCACACAAGATTTTTTAAAATCCAAAAAACATAGATCAGTGTAACATTGCCACACACATGGGCGTTAGACGAAAACCAATCATAGATCGAAACATGACCCCATCAAGATGCATGTAACACGCACCCACTCATGATCAGGTAACACTGACAATCATAGATGCATTAACACTGCACCTTAATCAGTTTAACATGAAACCAATCTAGAGCGTTAAAACACTGAAACCCACATAAGATGCGTTAACACTGCCACAAAACAAAGCTTTAAACTTTTGCCACAACAGGGCAGGTTAAATTACCCCCCACATCAAGTGCTTTAAAAACACTGTACCCCCACATGATGCAGTGAAAACACTGCACACACATCTAGGCATGTAAAAATGCCCACACATAGATGAAGTGTAACACTGCACAACGCATAGTTTCATTAACCTGCACCACATCATAACAGTTACACTGCACCATATCTAGATGCGTGTAACATGCACATACAAGATGCAGAAAACCTGCACACATCAAGATGATTTTTAACAGCCCCAATCATGGGCGGTAACATGCACACAATCATAGAGCATTAACGGCCCCACACATGATGCGGTACACTGACCCTTAGATGCGGAAACACGCACACCAACAGAATCTGTAACAGCCCAACATAAGCATGTAACCTGCCCCCACATAAGAGCAGTGAACACTGACACACATCTTTTGATCATTAAACTGCACCAACATCTAGATGCAGTTAACAATGCCCCCCACATCAAGATGCAGTGTAAAAATAAAAACCATAATGCAGGTCACTGCACCCAATCATAGATGCAGTTAAACTGCACCCATTCAAGATCAGTTAACACGCACCAAAAAAGAGCGAAAACCTGAAAACCACATCACAGAGGGTTTTTAAACTGCACAACATCAAGATCGGTAAAGCCACACATATAAAGCAGTGTAAACGGCACCAATCTTTGAGCAGTTAAAAAGACCCACATAATATGCTTTAACCTGCACCACATCATAGATGCGTGTAAAAATGCCCCACATAAGTCGTGTAACACGCACACTTTATAATGCAGTGAACACTGACACAATTTTAAGAGCAGTAATACGCACAACATCATAGATCATTTAAAACACGTACCCACATAAATGCAGTGAAAAATTTTTCACACAATCATAGTGCAGGGAATGCCCAATCAAGATGCGTGTAACACTGCCACACATCATGGGGGTTAAAAAATCACCACATAAGATGCGTGTCCCCTGCAACACAAAGATGCGGAACACTGCCCCACATCAAGTGCAGTGTAAACGCAAAATCAGATGCAGTGTAACAGCACACATCAAGATGCAGTTAACACTGCACCCACAAAAATAGGCATTTTTAACCTCACCCAATCATAGAGCAGTGTAACATCTCCCACATACAAAACAGTGTAACATTTAAAAAAGATCAGTGTACACTCACACAATTAAAAAGGGCAGGTAAACTGACAAATCTGATGCAGGTAAACACGCCCCCACATCAAGATGCTTTAACACTGCCACACATCATGATGCAGTGAAATCACACCCAATGCAGTGTAACACTGAAACCACATCAAGATGGGAAACTGCACCCCAAATAATGCAGGAAACCCTGCAAACACAAAATGCAGTTAACATGCCCCCACTAAGGCATTTAAACTGCCCCAAAATCATGATAGTTTTTACCAGGGGGGCCCACACACAAGATCAGTGAAAACACTGAAACCCTTTTTATAGATGCAGTGTAACATTTCACCCCACATAAATGCAGTGTAACTTTCTCCACACCCAAAACATGTAACACTGCACACATTAAAATCAAAAACCTCCACACTTTATAGTTGCAGTGAAACCTGCCCCCAAACTCGATGAGTGAAACATGCACCCACTATGATGCTTGTACACTGCCCACATCATGGAGCAGTGTAACATGCCCAAAACAGTGCAGTGTAACATGCACCCACAAGAATCGTGTAACATGCCACATCAAAACGTGTAACACGCACACAATAAGATGCTTTAAAACCTTGCACACACACCCAAGATGCAGGGAAACCCCTGCACCCACAATAGATAATTTAAAACACGGGCACACATCTGATGCAGTGAACACTGCACCCACTTTAAGATGCAGTGTAACATCACCCCCAAAAAAAAATCAGGAACCCTGCCACATCCCCCTTTTCCCCCCTTTAAGGTAAATGCACACACATCATAGTGCAGTGAAAAAAAACAAACACATAAAATTGAAACATGCACACATTAAGATGAAAATTTACACGCACCCACATATAGATGCAGTGAACACGCAAAAACCAAAAGATGCAGTGTAACATCCCCAAATAGATGAGTTAACACTGCCCCACCAAAATGCGTGTAACACTGCCCCAACAAAATTGTGCTTAAACATGCACACACTCATAATGCGTGTAACATGCACCAACATCATAGATTCAGTGTAACACTGCACACCACATAGTGCATGTAACAGCAAACAAATAGATGCAGTTAACACTGCCCACATCATAGATCATTTAAACACCACACTCAAGAGAGTGTAACACGCACACACATAAAAGATCAGGAACACTGCAACACATCATAGAGCAGTGTACACTGCACCACTTCAAGGCATTTTAACACGCCCCCACATCATAGTGGTGCAACATGCACCCCCATATAGATGGGTGTAACACTCCACCACACAAAGAGCATGTAACACTGCACCCCATTAAGCAGTGTAACATGACCCCAACCAAAATTTTGCGTTAACACTGCCACACATCAAGATGCAGTAACACTGACCTCATAGATGCAGTTAACACTGCACCACATCATAGATGATGTAAATTGAAACACCCCAAACATAGATGCAGTGTAACAGACCCACACAAGATCAGTTAACCCACACTTTTAGATGAGGTACACTCCCCAATCCATAGAGCAGTTAACACTGCCCACATATAGATGCATTTAAACACTGCCCCCAAATCAAGATGCGTGTAACACTACACAAACAAGATGCGTGAACACTGCACCACATAGTGCGTTAAACGCACACCATAAGATGCTGTAACACTGCACCAAACTCTAGATGCAGTGTAACATGCCAAAAACCATAATGCGTGAACCCCTGCCCACATCATAGATGCAGTTTAACCGCACCACACATAATGCAGTGAACACGCCCCACTCAAGACGTTAACACTGCACCAACATCAAGATCAGTGAAACCCTTGCACCCAATATAATGCAGTGTAACCTGACAAAACTCTAGATCAGTGTAACACTGCACATAAAAATTGGAGTTTAACACTGCCACATTCATAGATGCAGTTAAATGCACCCACATAAATGCGGTAACACGCACAAACACCAAAATAGAACACCCCCTAAAAAAAACGCACACACATATAGATCAGGGTAACACTGCCCCATATAATGCAGTGAAACATTGAACACATCATAGAGCATTAACACCCCCCCACAAAACTTTTCTCCCCCCCAATTGGCAGTGAAACACTGCCCCCAATTTATAGATCAGTGAAACCTGCCCCAACATCAAGATCAGTTAACCTGCAAAAATTTAAGATTTTAAACTGCACAACATCTTGCAGTGTAACATGACCCCATCTAATGCAGGTAAACGCACACATTTCATAGTCAGTGTAAAAGCACCCACATCATAGAGCGTGTAACACTGCCCAACGCATAGATCGGTCCCATTCACACAATATAGAGCAGTTAACACTGACCAATCATAGAGCAGTGTAACACAACACACATCATAGATGCGTTAACACCCCCCCCCCCCCCCCCCCCCCCCCCCCCCCCCCCCCCCCCCCCCCCCCCCCCCCCCCCCCCCCCCCCCCCCCCCCCCCCCCCCCCCCCCCCCCCCCCCCCCCTCCCCCCCCCCCCCCCCCCCCCCCCCCCCCCCCCCCCCCCCCCCCCCCCCCCCCCCCCCCCCCTGCCCCCAAATCATAAGCGTGTAACAGGCACAAAAAATTTTAAAATGCAGTGTAACACTGCACCCACATAATGGATGCAGTGTAACACTGCACACACTTCATAGATGCAGTGTAACACTGCACACACTTCATAGATGCAGTGTAACACTGCACACACATCATAGATGCAGTGTAACACTGCACCCACATCATAGATGCAGTGTAACACTGCACACACATCATAGATGTAGTGTAACACTGCATCCATATCTTAGATGCAGTGTAACACTGCACATACATCAAACATGCAGTATAACACTGCACCCAGTTCATAGATGCTGTGTAACACTGCACACACAATATAGATGCAGTGTAACACTGCGCACACATCATAGATGCAGTGTAACACTGCACACACATCGTAGATGCAGTGTAACACTGCACACATATCATAGATGCAGTGTAATACGGGTCCCACACATCATAAAATGCAGCGTAACATGCAACACACAACATAGATGCAGTGTAACAATGGACCCACATCATAGTTGCAGTGTAACACTGCACACATATCATAGATGCAGTGTAACAGTGCGCACACATCATAGATGCAGTGTAACACTTCATCCACATCATAGATGCAGTGTAACACTTCATCCACATCATAGATGCAGTGTAGCACTGCACACATTATAGATGCAGTGTAACACTGCACACACATCATAGATGCAGTGTAACAGTGCACACACAATATAGATGCAGTGTAACACTGCACCCACATAATAGATGCAGTGTCACACTGCACACGTATAATAGATGCAGTGTAACACTGCACACACTTCATAGATGCAGTGTAACACTGCACACACATTATAGATGCAGTGTAACACTGCACACACATCATAGATGCAGTGCAATACTGCACCCACATCACAGATGCAGTGCAACACTGCACACACATCATAGATGCAGTGTAAAACTGCACACACATCGTAGATGCAGTGTAACACTGCACACACATCATAGATGCAGTGTAATACTGCACACACATCATAGATGCAGCGTAACAGTGCACACAACATAGATGCAGTGTAACACTGCACCCACATCATAGTTGCAGTGTAACACTGCACACATATCATAGATGCAGTGTAACACTGCATACACATCATAGATGCAGTGTAATACTGCACCCACATCATAGATGCAGTGCAACACTGCACACACATCATAGATGCAGTGTAACACTGCACACACATCATAGATACAGTGTAACACTGCACACACATCATAGATGCAGTGTAACACTTCATCCACATCATAGATGCAGTGTAACACTTCATCCACATCTTAGATGCAGTGTAACACTTCACACATTATAGATGCAGTGTAACACTGCACACACATCATAGATGCATGAACCCCCCAACACGCCCCCAATCGTAGATGCAGTGTAACACTGCACCCACATCATAGATGCAGTGTAACACTGCACACACATCATAGATGCAGTGTAACAGTGCACACATAACATAGATGCAGTGTAACACTGCACACGTATCATAGATGCAGTGTAGCACTGCACACACATCATAGATGCAGTGTAACACTACACACACATCATAGATGCAGTGTAACACTTCATTCACATCATAGATTGCAGTGTAACACTTCATCCACATCATAGAGGGCAGTGTAACACTGCCCCACACATCATAGATGCAGTGTAACACTGCACACACATCACAGATGCAGTGTACCACTGCACCCACATCATAGATGAAGTGTAACACTGTGCACACATCATAGATGCAGTGTAGCACTGCACCCACATTAAAGATGCAGTGTAACACTGCACCCCCATCATAAATGCAGTGTAACACGGCGCCTACATCATACAGTGTAACACTGCACACACACGTCAAAGATGCAGTGTAACACTGCACACTCATTATAGATGCAGTATAATACTGCACACACATCATAGATGCAGAGTAACACTACCCACATCATAGATGTAGTGTAACACTGCACGCACATTATAGATGCAATGTAACACTGCACCCACTTCATAGATGCAGTGTAACACTGCACACACATCACAGATGCAGTGTAACAGTGCACACACAACATAGATGCAGTGTAACACTGCACCCTCATCATAGATGCAGTGTAACACTGCACACATATGATAGATGCAGTGTAACACTGCACACACATCATAGATGCAGTGTAACACTGTACACACATCATAGATGCAGTGTAACACTGGACACACATAATAGATGCAGTGTAACACTGCACACACATCATAGATGCAGTGTAACACTGGACCTACATCATAGATGCAGTGCAACACTGCACACACATCATAGATGCAGTGTAACACTCCACCAACATCATAGATGCAGTGTAACACTGCTCACTCATATAGATGCAGTGTAATACTGCACACACATCATAGATGCAGTGTAACACTGTACCCACATCATAGATGCTGCTTAACACTGCACACACATCATAGATGCAGTGTAACACTGCACTTACATCATAGATGCAGTGTAACACTGCACACATATCATAGATGCAGTGTAACACTGCACACACATCATAGATGCAGTGTAACACTGCACACACACATTATAGATGCAGTGTAACACTGCACTTACATCATGGATGCATTGTAACGCTGATCACAATCAAAGATGCAGTGTAACGCTGCACGTACATCATAGATGCAGTGTAACACTGCACACACATCATAGATCAAGTGTAACACTGCACACCCATCATAGATGCAGTGTAACACTGCACACACATCATAGATGCAGTGTAACGCTGCACATACATCATACGTGCAGTGTAACACTGCACACACGTCATAGATCCAGTGTAACACTGCACATACATCATAGATGCAGTGTAACACTGCACACACATCATAGATGCAGTGTAACACTTCATCCACATCATAGATGCAGTGTAACACTTCATCCACATCATAGATGCAGTGTAACACTTCGCACATTATAGATGCAGTGTAACACTGCACACACATCATAGATGCAGTGTAACACTGCCCCCAATCGTAGATGCAGTGTAACACTGCACCCACATCATAGATGCAGTGTAACACTGCACACACATCATAGATGCAGTGTAACAGTGCACACATAACATAGATGCAGTGTAACACTGCACACGTATCATAGATGCAGTGTAGCACTGCACACACATCATAGATGCAGTGTAACACTGCACACACATCATAGATGCAGTGTAACACTTCATTCACGTCATAGATGCAGTGTAACACTTCATCCACATCATAGATGCAGTGTAACACTGCACACACATCATAGATGCAGTTTAACACTGCACACACATCACAGATGCAGTGTAACACTGCACCCACATCATAGATGAAGTGTAACGCTGTGCACACATCATAGATGCAGTGTAGCACTGCACCCACATTATAGATGCAGTGTAACACTGCACCCCATCATAAATGCAGTGTAACACCTCGCCTACATCATACAGTGTAACACTGCACACACACGTCGTAGATGCAGTGTAACACTGCACACTCATTATAGATGGAGTATAATACTGCACACACATCATAGAAGCAGAGTAACACTGTACCCACATCATAGATGTAGTGTAACACTGCACGCACATTATAGATGCAATGTAACACTGCACCCACATCATAGATGCAGTGTAACACTGCACACACATCACAGGTGCAGTGTAACATTGCACACACAACATAGATGCAGTGTAACACTGCACCCACATCATAGATGCAGTGTAACACTGCACACATATGATAGATGCAGTATAACACTGCACACACATCATAGATGCAGTGTAACACTGCACACACATCATAGATGCAGTGTAACACTGCACACACATCATAGATGCAGTGTAACACTGCACACACATCATAGATGCAGTGTAACACTGTACACACATCATAGATGTAGTGTAACACTGCACACACATAATAGATGCAGTGTAACACTGCACACACATCATAGATGCAGTGTAACACTGCACACACATGATAGATGCAGTGTAACGCTGCACATACATCAAAGATGCAGTGTAACACTGCACACACATCATAGATCCAGTGTAACACTGCACACACATCATAGATGCAGTGTAACACTGCACACACATCATAGATCCAGTGTAACACTGCACATACATCATAGGTGCAGTGTAACACTGCACACACGTCATAGATGCAGTGTAACACTTCACACACATCATAGATGCAGTGTAACACTGCACCAACATCATAGATGCAGTGTAGCACTGCACACTAATATAGATTCAGTGTAATACTGCACACACATCATAGATGCAGTGTAACACTGTACCCACATCATAGATGCAGTGTAACACTGCACACACATCACAGATGCAGTGTAACACTGCACTTAAGTGTCTTTTTCCACATCTCGTCGGTATCACTATAACATTTATTTTCACATGAGTAAGAACGTGAGATTTGGCGAAGTTTTAATGACGAGAAAATAGGTCAGCGACACTTTGTTTTATATGGCTGCAACTACGTTCTCTCAGAGGCTAGTTGTGTGGACGAATTGTCAAAACCCTGGAGGTAGTTGTATGAACGTCTTTCTCAACTACGTTCTCTCAGGGGCTAGTAGTGTGAACGATTGTCTCTCCCAAGAGCTAGTTGTATGAACGTCTTGCTTAACCACATTCTCTCAGAGGCTAGTTGTATGAACGTCTTTCTCTGCTCCCAGGTGCACATCTTTCGTTGGAGCATCAAACTAGTTTGCATCCAAGGCCTATGAGGGAGGCTGATACAATGATGTGGTGCTCGTCTGGGATTCTCTGAAGGGCCCTCATAGCCATAGACGTTTTATTTTGTTTTTTTTTTTCATGATTTTTTTTTTTTTGTAATTTCAACTATTTTTAATTTATTTAGAAAAGTTGCGTATCATACCCAACCAAAAGTTGCATATCATACCGAACCTAAAGTTGCGTATCATACCCAACCAAAAGTTACGTATCATACCCAACCATAAAATGCTCGGAATACCCAACCAAAAGTTGCGTTTCATACCCCATCAAAAGCTGCGTATCCTACCCAACCAAAAGATGCATACCACAACCAACCAAAAATGTGTATCATAGCTAAAGAAACATACCCTACAAACTGAAAAATACCGAAATAATGACACGTACCCTAGTAAAAGATACACACCCTAGCAGAAGATACACACCCTAGCAGAAGATACACACCCTAGCAGAAGATACACACCCTAGCAGAAGATACACACCCTAGCAGAAGATACATACCTTACCAAAGATATTCCCAACAAGGCATCACAGTCACATTGTATATGCATCATTCTTCACAATATTCAGAGAGAACCAGGTCCATTAAGCGTCACTGAAGGGACAACCTTGGGTAGCTTTCAAAATAGTTTGGAGAGATACACGAGGTGGGTTGGAGATGATCCTGCCTAGCATGGAATATTAGGCCTACTGCCGTGCGTCACTATTCCTTAGTTCTTATGCTTATAGAAGAATGCGACACTCTTGAGGAGCATTGTAAAACAAGATCACCACCAGAAGCACCTCCATACGAGAAAGAAACATTATCACTCACTCTGTTGTGGGTCACAGAAGCGAGTCAAGACTCGGTTGTGTTCCTTCCCAGGCCACACGTGTTACTGATCTCTCGTGTGTGTATGTATGTTTGTGTGTCCACTTTTATCTTGCATGAAGTTTTATCACATTCGCATTATCCTCGCTGAGGGGCTGACAAGCACGAGATACTATGCACCTTCAAGGGCCCCACCTCATTAAGTTGTGGTTGCCTTGCGGGTCACTGCCACACTGTCGGAAATTGGGACCAGTAGACAGCCTGCCGCCTTGCTGGAACAGCAAGGTTAGGTGGGGTGAGAGGATGCGGGGAGTTGTGGATGGTTGGTAGGGAGGAGGAAGCAGAAAGGGAAGAGCAAGGCGAGAGAAGACGGAGTCAGGGAGGAAAGTAAGCAGGTATACTTACCTGACTGGTGCTGATGGAGGTGACGACTGCCATGCTGACTGACTCTAAGTGTGATCACATATGAACAATAACAGGAAAGGAACAAAGCTCCTGGTGTCTCAAGAACACATAAAACTGAAGAATACATTGCAGCAGGTCTATTAGCCCATGCTAGGCATTCACATCTGACCACCACCCACTCATATACCCGTCCAATCTACGTGTATTTAAACCCGCCTACTTCTATAACCCTCTAACATTCGTGTTGCACTTTTTTTCCAGATTTCACCGTTCATATATTAGAAGGCTATTTTTGGGGTCTCACAGTGTAGCTGATGAGTTCCTCACGTCCAGATTTTGATTACTTTTTATATTAAAAAAGTAGAAAATTACCATCGTCAAATTCAAATTAAAATGAGAAATCCATAGTAGGCTCTCGTCCCTTGTTATAGTCAGTCCGCGTGATGGTGAAAAACAAGAATTCAGTGTATTTTTTTTGTACAGCGTTTCTCACAACATTGGGTTTTACCAAGTAATAACATCGAGTGACTGATATCACTAGTGTTGGGGAAAACGTACAGAGAACCAGAGAAAGAACTGTGTAAAGAACTCCACTCCTGTCTTTTTTTATCACCAGGAGTCGATACCTTGGAAGCGTCTCCAGCGATCACGTTGATGGTAATAGTAACATAACGATGTGTGTATAAGACATGAACTCGAGTGCATGCACACACTATCCCTTGTGACATGACCAACAAGGTGAAAAGTATGTAATATCATCGATACTTCTGAGTACTTACAAAGAGAGAGAGAGAGAGAGAGAGAGAGAGAGAGAGAGAGAGAGAGAGAGAAGAGAAGAAGAAGAGAGTGTGGTGTGTGTGTGTGTTGTGTGTGTGTGTGTTGTGTGTGTGTGTGTGTGTGTGTATGATGTCTAAGTACTATAGATAAGTAATAACCTCATGGATATACATTACCCTCAGTGTTTCGTTACGACAGGTCATTCTGGTTCCCAAAAAGATATTTTTAGTACAAATCTCAGAATCCCAAATATAAAGATGTCAACAACTGAAAAATTGAAACGGTAACAGAACTGTGTCGACGAGTGGACGTCACGGTAACAGAACTGTGTCGACGAGTGGACGTCACGGTAACACAACAACGAAAACAACAACAGATTACTTATTAAGATTAAACCTAATTATATTATTTATAATGATGGGTATTACCGCCCTTGAAAACTATGTGCAACACCTAATCTGTCTTTGATCCAAGCCCGTGCAACAGGTGATCCAAGCCCGTGCAACAGGTGATCCAAGCCCGTGCAACAGGTGATCCAAGCCCGTGCAACAGGTGATCCAAGCCCGTGCAACAGGTGATCCAAGCCCGTGCAACAGGTGATCCAAGCCCGTGCAACAGGTGATCCAAGCCAGTGCAACAGGTGATCCAAGTCCGTGCAACAGGTGATCCATCGAATCTGGGCAAAAAAAAAGTGGTCAGGGAAGAAAAGTCAGTTTTAAGACATACATATTGCAGCGTTGTGTGAAATACGTCTTGTGACGATGTGTTTGTATTTGGACATAGCGTCGGTGAACCTACTCTAATTTAGACTAACTTATCTTACAGGTAGCTTAACCTAAGCCTGCATGATAATTACACCCAACGTGACTCATCTTATCAGGTCAAGTTTCCAATGTTTACATGGCATTAAAATTCGTAATGGCTTCAATCACAGCAGCCTCGTATATTTTTCTCTCGTAGCTACAATTTCTGCGATGGAATATTTCTTCTCTTTTTCAGTCAAAATTGAGAGTTTTTCTTTGGATCTGCTGAAACAGCAGAGTTAAAGTATATCTTACAGACTTCTTGCATTTAATTATTAATGTGCTGGATCTGCACCTCTCTGCCCTACATATGAGAAATTACAATTTTTGCGAAACATATAGACGCCTGTGTTCTGATTAATTACGATTTGCTTTTTCCGATTGTTATTAATCAACTTATTTGTTTTTTTATTACGCTTACTTGATAGAGGTGTCTTTTTTTACAAAAAAATACTAAGGTAGTATAATGTAAATGAGTAAGAACGATAACATCATTGAACTTACACAGCCCTATGTAAATTATCTTAACAAATACAGACCTTCCCTATTTAAAAAAAAAATCCTGCTCATCAAGATAAATTTCCTTAAATAACAAAAAAAGTCACAATACCGTGACTGGAGCGATACACAAATAACCCGCACATAGAAGAGAGGAGCTTACGACGACGTTTCAATCCGACTTGGACCATTTACAAAGTCACACTGTGTGTGTGTAAATTTCCTTTATCTGTAGCAAAAGCCACAGGTCTATCTATAACTTACAACACCGTTTCTTCATTTTTGTCTATCAAAGGAGAAATTTACCTTCAGAAATATAGGTACAGTATGGGTAAACTTTTCTCCTTGTATTAGCTAACTTGTATATATACAATATTTTGAGTCCACGTCACTTCCCCAAACAAAACTGAATGACATGATGTGGTTAAGATACGTGTATAAAAATAATTATAGTGAGGGATGAAAACTCAAGAAATTTTGATGATTTCTACAGTAAACTCCATAATTTCTACAGTAAACTCTATAATTTCTAGAGTAAACTCCACAATTTCTACAGTAAACTCTATAATTTCTAGAGTAAACTCCACAATTTCTACAGTAAACTCTATAATTTCTAGAGTAAACTCCATAATTTCTACAGTAAACTCTATAATTTCTAGAGTAAACACAATTTCTACAGTAAACTCTATAATTTCTAGAGTAAACTCCACAATTTCTACAGTAAACTCTATAATTTCTAGAGTAAACTTCACAATTTCTACAGTAAACTCTATAATTTCTAGAGTAAACTTCACAATTTCTACAGTAAACTCTATAATTTCTAGAGTAAACTCCACAATTTCTACAGTAAACTCTATAATTTCTAGAGTAAACTTCACAATTTCTACAGTAAACTCTATAATTTCTAGAGTAAACTTCACAATTTCTACAGTAAACTCTATAATTTCTAGAGTAAACTTCACAATTTCTACAGTAAACTCTATAATTTCTAGAGTAAACTCCACAATTTCTACAGTAAACTCTATAATTTCTAGAGTAAACTCCACAATTTCTACAGTAAACTCTATAATTTCTAGAGTAAACTCCACAATTTCTACAGTAAACTCTATAATTTCTAGAGTAAACTTCACAATTTCTACAGTAAACTCTATAATTTCTAGAGTAAACTCCACAATTTCTACAGTAAACTCCACAATTTCTACAGTAAACTCTATAATTTCTAGAGTAAACTCCACAATTTCTACAGTAAACTCTATAATTTCTAGAGTAAACTCCACAATTTCTACAGTAAACTCCACAATTTCTACAGTAAACTCTATAATTTCTAGAGTAAACTCCACAATTTCTACAGTAAACTCCACAATTTCTACAGTAAACTCTATAATTTCTAGAGTAAACTCCACAATTTCTACAGTAAACTCTATAATTTCTAGAGTAAACTCCACAATTTCTACAGTAAACTCTATAATTTCTAGAGTAAACTTCACAATTTCTACAGTAAACTCTATAATTTCTAGAGTAAACTCCACAATTTCTACAGTAAACTCCACAATTTCTACAGTGAACTCCACAATTTAGTCCTAAACATTGAGTTCAAAGGAAGATTAAGACACATGTGCAACACTTGGGTATCTTTATTGTCGAAACATTTCGCCTACACAGTAGACTTCTTCAGTCAAATACAGAGGCAGCAGGTGAAGTAATGAAGATAATATAACCAGTCCATCAACCATGGAGATATGAGGTGGTCAGTCCCTCAGCCTGGCTGAAGAAGCCTACTGTGTAGGCGAAACGTTTCAAGAACAAAGATACCCAACTGCTGCACATGTATCTAAGTTATCAGCTTGTCGGCATTTTAAAATATTTTGAACATAAGTTCAAAGGATATAATATTGTCCTATCTACAAGATCATCACTATTAACCAACAACCAAACTACGCAAATAAAAAGACAATGTACCATTAGGTTTATTCTAGCATGAATTACGTATTTTTTCCCAGGAACACGAGAAGGAAACAGTACTATCATTGCGCAGTTTAAAAACTGGGCTACCATGATTGGTTTCTACAACAGAGACAACATTAAGTACTGGTTTCTATAGAGACACAAATCTGACCAAAAAGAAGAAAAGATTAGGTTCTGGATTGTTCCTTTGAATTTAGATTCTTAGCTCTTAACATTAATGACTAGCGAAAACACCGTAACAAGTGTAAACAAATCACATAACGGATGGGGGTTCGAACCTATGGCAAGCCAGTCCTAAAAGTAAAAAGTCAGTGGGCGTTTGTAATAAACGAATGCAACAGTTTAAGAGTAAAGCCGGACTTTGAATCCGTGGCTTGCCAGTTACCAAGCCAACCACAGTGCCAGGACTACGACTAAAGGCAAAAAGAGTTAGAATAAACTTTAATTGAAACAACGCTCGCTGTAGAGCTATATCAAGCAGTAGCTTGAGCGTTCTTGTACCACACTCATGTTATTATTGCAGAGTATAAGATTGCTTCATTTTCTTAAAGGCTGTCAGTTTGTATTACGTCTCCTTGCAGTCATTACACTCTTACACAGATCAGTTGATTTCTCTGAGTCTTTCTTCACTGGCTTTAGTTAGTACTAATGTTATTTGTTTCTCTTCTACCACATCGAATGATTACTTTTCTCTCGGTTAGTACTTTCGCAAAACTATTTGATATTATTTAACATAATGCAAGCAAAATATAAAACTTATACAATTCCTCTTCCTTCCTGCAAGGAAGTCGTCTTGACGTGACCTGGCGGAAACAGAAAAAGTTCATTGCTGCGTTAAACACTGCCTCTAACCCGGACGCGTTGTAGGAGACCTCCACAAAGTTTTTCTTGATTCCACGTATTAATTGGCCGACATAAAGTGACTGAAGAAAATCTTCGAGTGTAATCATCAGACTGGCGAGTATCTTTCGTCTCTGTCCCAGGCTCTGCTAACACGCAACGACGGTTTCCTAATCATTCTTGTGGAACGGAGGATTTGTCATTCCTGTTGTGTATAGAGATACTGTCGTCACCCTCTCAGAAGGACTTGAAGACAAAACCCACCCTGATATAACCTCCGTGTGACCAGGAGTACAGTAACGAAAGTAAATAAAGTTTATAAAGCTCCTGAAGAGCGAAACGTTGTCACAATAAAATGTTACAATAGTTACACTTGTGTCCTTTTATCTAGATAAGATCTAAAGGAGAGATATCTTAAAGTATCGCAACACTAACATTAGTACGAAGGGGGCAGAGAACTTCAATAGGCCTACATGTCCATGCTTTGCCTGACAAATAAATACGTAAGACAGGTCAAGAGAAAAGGAGAAAAGGCAAAGGTCAGGTCAAGTCATAGGTTTTTTTTTATTTTTTGAGAATTTGAGCATTTCACAATATTTGCGAAAGGCAGGCATCAACAAAAACAATGCCAGGACTAAGATTAATGTTAGAAATGTTGTGTATAAGAGTTGTTTCCACAAAGTAATTTGGAAATGATGGAGAGTGTTGGTGTTTCGCTCAGCTATCTTGGTCTCACCTCACAATCTTCAACGATGGATGGCCTCACCCACCACACTCTTCTGAACGTTCCATTATTTGCTTCCCAATCTTCACATTTTTAATTCCCATTTTCTTCAGATGGACAACCTTGAATATGGCGAAGAACTCATGAAACGAACAACTGCAGCTATTGTACACTCCCCTGGATCAAGCAACACTCCCCTGGATCAAGCAACACTCCCCTGAATCAAGCAACACTCCCCTGGATCAACCAACACTCCCCTGGATCAACCAACACTCCCCTGGATCAAGTAACACTCCCCTGGATCAAACAACACTACCCTGGATCAAGCAATACTGTCCTCTCACCAAACACTCCCCTGGATCAAGCAACACTACCCTGGATCAAACAACACTACCCTGGATCAAGCAACACTGCCCTATCACCAACACTTCCCTGATCAAGCAACACTGCCCTATCACCAACACTTCCCTGAATCAAGCAACACTCCCTATCACCAACACTCCCCTGGATCAAGCAACACTGCCCTATCACCAACACTTCCCTGAATCAAGCAACACTGCCCTATCACCAACACTCCCCTGAATCAAGCACTGCCCTATCACCAACACTTCCCTGAATCAAGCAACACTGCCCTATCACCAACACTCCCCTGAATCAAGCACTGCCCTATCACCAACACTCCCTGAATCAAGCAATACTGCCCTATCACCAACACTCCCCTGAATCAAGCAACACTGCCCTATCACCAACACTCCCCTGAATCAAGCAACACTGCCCAATCACCAACACTCCCCTGAATCAAGCAACACTGCCCAATCACCAACACTCCCCTGAATCAAGCAACACTGCCCTATCACCAACACTTCCCTGAATCAAGCAACACTGCCCATCACCAACACTTCCCTGAATCAAACAACACTGCCCTATCACCAGCACTCCCCTGAATCAAGCAACACTGCCCTATCACCAACAACTCCCCTGAATCAAACAACACTGCCCTATCACCAACACTCCCCTGAATCAAGCAACACTGCTCCATCACCAACACTCCCCTAAATCAAACAACACTGCCCTATCACCAACACTCCCCTGAATCAAACAACACTGCCCTATCACCAACACTCCTCTGAATCAAGCAACACTGCCCTATCACCAACACTCCCCTGAATCAAGCAACACTGCCCTATCACCAACACTCCCCTGAATCAAAGCAACACTGCCCTATCACCAACACTCCCCTGAATCAAACAACACTGCCCTATCACCAACACTCCCTGCTTCCCAGTACTAAGCCTCGCCAACCTTTCCACCGCCCAGTTTAAACAAGAATTTTCGCCGATATGTAACTTCCAACAAGGCTCGAATTCTGCATCTGACAGACCCATCTACTTTCTGTTCAACTTTGTATTTCTGAGTGAGTCGTAGAAGTGAATTATGGGACCCATCCCTCGTCCTCCTCCCTTCACACACTATATATAAATGAATTTCTTGGTGTGAAAAGTATACCATTGTTTGTGAGTTATAAATAAATGTAACCTTGACATGGATAAAAAGTGCTTCAGCAGACAACACACACACAACACACACACACACACACACACACACACACACCTAACAAACATACACACACACACACCCAACACAAATATACACACACAAACTAACACACACACACGCATATACAACTAACACATACACACACACACCTAACACAAACATACACACACACACACACACACTTTCCACAGTCTCAAACGTGTCAACAGCAGTTTAATGTCAGAGGTTGCTTCTGGCACACGTGTCATAATTACTATGGCACACGTGTAATAATGAGTCTAGCACACGTGTGACAATCATTATAGTATACGTGTAATAATTACTCTAGTAAACGTGTCATGATCACTCTAGTACAAGAATAATCACTATAGTGCACGTGTAATAATCACTCCGGCATACTTGTAAAAATCACTCCAGCAAACCTGTAATAATCACTCAGCAACGGTAATAATCACTCTAGCACACGTAAATACTCCAACTTACTACTCTAGCACACGCGTAGTAATCACTCTAGCACACGTGTAATAATCACTCTAGCACACTTGTCATAATCACTTTAGCACACGTGTCATAATCACTCCAGCACACTTGTCATAATCACTCTAGCACACGCGTAGTAATCACTCCGGCATACTTGTAATAATCACTCTAGCACACGTGTAATAATCACTCTAGCACACGTGTAATAATCACTCTAGCACACGTGTAATAATCACTCTAGCACACGTGTAATAATCACTCTAGCACACTTGTCATAATCACTTTAGCACACGTGTCATAATCACTCCAGCACACTTGTTATAATCACTCCAGCACACCTGTCATAATCACTCTAGCACACTTGTTATAATCACTCCAGCACACCTGTCATAATCACTCTAGCACACTTGTCATAATCACTCCAGCATACGTGTCATAATCTATCTAGCACACTTGCCATAATCACTCCAGCACACTGTCATAATCACTCAGCACACTTGTTATAATCACTCCAGCACACCTGTCATAATCACTCCAGCACACTTGTCATAATCACTCCAGCACACTTGTCATAATAACTCCAGCACACGTGTCATAATCACTCTAGCACACTTGTCATAATCACTCTAGGACACGTGCCATAATCTAACACACGTGTCACACTGGCTTCACTCCACCGTCCTGCTCGTAAGGGAACGCTCTCTTCCTAATTCGCAACTCACATTAGAAGATTTTCATACACGTGTGTGATAATCAAGCAGGAACCAGAATAATTTTTTTCCCGACGCTTCAACACAGGCAATGTATTCGTAGTTTTGAAATGTATTCGACATTTCCATGTTAAATCATCGGAAAAGTTCAGGTAGTCTCTTGTCAGAAGACATGCAACAAAAGCTCTAATAGATGCAAGCAAATTGACGCCTTTTGTGCAATTAGCTATTATGTGTTCTGCGTCTGGCAGGCGCACCCAGGCACCCGGCAACAGGGAGGAGCCAGATGCACGATACCAAGAACCACTCAGTGAAGTACCAGACGTACGGTGCTAGTAACAACAACCACTCAGGGATAATATCAATAACACCAAGCACTCAGGGAGGTTCAGATGCACGATATGAATAACGACAAGCACTCAAGGAGGAACTAGACGCTGTTGTCAAGAACAACAACCACTCAGGGAGGTACCAGACGCACGATATCAACAAGAACAATCACTCAGGAGGTACCAGACGCACGATATCAACAAGAACAATCACTCAGGAGGTACCAGACGCACAATATCAACAAGAACAATCACTCAGGAGGTACCAGACGCACGATATCAACAAGAACAATCACTCAGGAGGTACCAGACGCACAATATCAACAAGAACAATCACTCAGGAGGTACCAGACGCACGATATCAACAATAACAATCACTCAGGAGGTACCAGACGCACGATATCAACAATAACAATCACTCAGGAGGTACCAGACGCACGATATCAACAAGAACAATCACTCAGGAGGTACCAGACGCACAATATCAACAATAACAACGACCACTCTTGGGGGTACTAGACGTACGATATCATTAACAACAACCACTCAGGGAGGTGTCAGACGCACGATACCAGCAACAACAACAATCATTAGAACCATTTCAAGATCTCCGCAAATAAAAAAATATCAGCTTTTAGGATACTGTATATATGTATCACGCTGAATGACACACGAGGAAACATAATTTGTGTCTCAGCATTTCCTGTATTTCTCATATACACAGGTTAATCATGTCACAAGATGATATATCACACACAGGTTAATCATGTCACGAGATGATATATCATACACAGGTTAATCATGTCACAAGATGATATATCATACACAGGTTAATCATGTCACAAGATGATATATCATAACACAGGTTAATCATGTCACAAGATGATATATCATACACAGGTTAATCATGTCACAAGATGATATATCATACACAGGTTAATCATGTCACAAGATGATATATCATACACAGGTTAATCATGTCACAAGATGATATATCATACACAGGTTAATCATGTCACAAGATGATGTATCATACACAGGTTAATCATGTCACAAGATGATATATCATACACAGGTTAATCATGTCACAAGATGATATATCATCACACAGGTTAATCATGTCACAAAATGATATATCATACACAGGTTAATCATGTCACAAGATGATATATCATACACAGGTTAATCATGTCACAAGATGATATATCATACACAGGTTAATCATGTCACAAGATGATATAGATTGATGAAGTAATATTTACTAGGCACAGGTATATCAAGTATATACACAAATAACCCGCACATAAAAGAGAGAAGCTTACGACGACGTTTCGGTCCGACTTGGACCTTTTTTTTTTTGTTATTTATATCAAGTATATCAAGTATATCAAGTATATCATCACTAGGTAACCGGTTGTTACGGATGTTCCTTTCTTGCCTAGTGTCACGGACTAGTGCCATGAACAAGTGGCATGAACTAGTGTTCACGGACTAGTGTCACGGCCTAGTACCATGAACAAGTGGCACGGACTAGTGTCACGGACTAGTGCCATGAACAAGTGTCACAGACTAGTGTCACGGACTAGTGCCATGAACAAGTGGCACGGACTAGTGGCACTAGTGTCACGGACTAGTGCCATGAACAAGTGGCACGGACTAGTGTCACGGACTAGTGCCATGAACAAGTGTCACAGACTAGTGTCAAGGACTAGTGCCATGAACAAGTGACACGGACTAGTGGCACGGACTAGTGCCATGAACAAGTGTCACGGACTAGTGTCACGGACTGATGCCACGGACTAATGCCACGGACTAGAGTCACGGGCTAATGCCACGGACTAGTGTCACGGACTAGTGTCACAGGCCTCGTGCTGCCTTGTGTGTTTATAAACTCTGCTCATTCTCCTCCTTTTTCTATCCTCTCTCGTGTCCTCTTCCATTCTCTCTCTCTTCCACCTCCACTCCCCCTTCATTTCATTCCATTTTTCATCTTCTATTCTTCTCCTCTTCCACTACAAGCTCCTCCTTTCCATTTCCTCTTGTCCTCTCCCATTCTATCTCCCCCTCTTACTTGTCTCTACAACTACCGAAACGCACCAAAATCGACTTCATTTACTACTGGTCAAAAGAGAATGACTGATCCTCTCCTAGTAATAATTATCATAGAAAAGAGCTGGGAGTTGCTAGGCAAAGAGCTGCCCCTAGCTAAGTTGGGATTCCTAGGCAAAGGAGCTGCCCTAGTTATGAAATGGGGGGGGTTGCTACATAGAGGAGCTATCCTAGTTAAGAGATGGGGGTTGCTAGGCAGAGGTGCTAGGAACTGGGTGTGCTAGACCGGATACCGGTACTAAGATCCGGTGACAGTTCGGCAGGAAACTAATTCTAGCTAAGATCTAGTTTATGCTAGGCAGTTATTACACGTGCGCTGGTAGTTGCTAGGCATAAAACCAGTCCCAGCGAAGAGCTGATAGGCTGCTGTACACGAGGCTCCACCAATCGAAAACATTCTAACATAAGAAAGAAACGGGGCTCTATAACACATCACACTATTCCCCCGAAACACTTGTTCTCTCTAGGCTGGAATACTGCTGTACATTAACATCTTCATTCAAAGTTAGTGAAATTGCAGATGTAGAGAATGTACAGAGAACTTTTACTGCACATATAAGTTCAATCAAACACCTTAACTATGGGAACGCTTGGAAGCACTTGACTTGTAGTCTTGGGAACGCAGGCGAAAGAGATACATTATAATTCACACTTGGAAAATCCTAGCAAGAATGGTCCCTAATCTGCATACAGAAATTACTCCCTATGAAAGCAAAGGACTGGGCAGGGGGTGCAAAATACCCCCAATGAAAAGAAGTAGGGGCGCCATTGGTACACTAAGAGAAAACACAATAAGTGTCCGGGGCCCAAGACTGTTCAACAGCCTTCCACCAGGCATAAAGAGAATTGCCAATAGATCTCTGGCTGCCTTCAACAGTGAGCTGGACAGATACTTAAAAGTCGATGCCGAATCTAGCCGGGTTGTGGTTAGTATGTTGGACTACGTGCGGCCGGCAGTAACAGCCTGGTTGATCAGGCCCTGATCTACCGGGAGGCCTGTTCGTGGACCGGGCCGCGGCGGCGTTGACCCCTAGAATACCCTCCAGGTGGGTAGGTAGACCACGCTTGACTACTGTCTACTATAACATTCCAACAACTCAACGTATCCAGCCTAGTTACACATTCCCAGATGAATGATTCAGTATCAGTGAACGTATTTTCAGTGTGATTTCTTTCCCAAAAATAATTCATTGATTTCACAAGGTCGTTGGTCGGACGAATGGGCCATTTTTTTTTATCAAACATTAGGATACGTGACCCTCCTTGAGCTGTAAGAATCTGTAGTATGTTGAAAAATTTAACTGAACACCAAATTTTCTTACACGATTTCCTGTAAGTGTTCAGAAAATTAGGCTTATCCATGCTATTAATAATACACTTTTAAATGTTATGCTTTGGTTCGTAAAGAACAAAAAGGCACAATATCGTGACTGGAAGAATACATAAATAACCTGCACATAGGAGAGAGCTTACGGCGACGTTCCGGTCCGACTTGGATCATTTATAAGTTACACTAACACATGAAGGTGAAGGATCTTTGGTTCGTCTTGTCTCATAGGGAAACAACTGCAGTGAGTTTCATATAAGTCTATTGATTTCTGTGATAGGTCTGAAAAAGTACATATATAACCCAGTATAGTCTGACTGCATATTTTCACAGAGTTTAAATGAGTTGAGGGTGTTGATATACAGCTTTGTCTCACTTGTGAGTTATTACCTACAGCTCTGCAGCTATTTAAGTGTTAAGCCACGGTGCTACGCCTCTTCAGTGTTGAGATAAAGCTTCTGGGCCTCTTGAAGGTGTTGATTTCAGGCTTCTGAACCTCTGGAGGGTATTACACGTCACTGGTGTCTTGAAGGATCTGAGCTGCAGCTTCTCTACCTCACGAACACTTTGAGGTACAGCTATAACGGTCCTTGCATGAGCTGAGCTGCACAGAACTATGTGAATACAGGCTTACCTCTTTCGGAAACATATCTAGATATTTACTGGACTGACAGGCAAGTCATAGGAAAGCAATGGTCATTTCACTGAAAGCTCCACTGAGCTGGTTATTGTATGAGTAAGTCCAACGTCAGGAGAAATTTTCGTATTGTTCCAGACAGACAAGATACCAAAGATAAAGGTATACTCATCTTGCATCAACGGCATTTTCAAATAAAGTTAGTTAAGATTTGAAACTTCCCCAGAGTTGATCGAGTGTGGTGTGTCTTGAGGCTGTCACTCCTCTGGATTGACTGGTAGCTAAGAGGAATTTCATCGACTCACTCTCTCCCTCTCATTGGAAAACTTTATAAGCCTGGGAAGGACACACAGGTGGCCCCTCAGAGGAGGGGGTACTCAGTCATTCTTGTATGCAGCAGGAATGATAGTTGCCTCGGGGACACAGATTACCTAGTAAGCCACTTACGGTCTTAGTCACTTAGGCTCATGTTGAACACGTAATAGATTCCCAACCTGTCAGTGTTAATTTACTCATTCACTCAATTTTACACTGACAATGCAAAGAGGAACGTTTAAATGTGTTAACTACAATCTCTCATTACGTATTCCCTAAATGGGGATACCAATAGTGACTGTAGTATATGTATCCCTTGATAGCGTAGTGACGCCTTAATCCCAATTTTAGGGTTAATAAAAATATAATTTATTGGTGATGTACAAGTGGCATGAGACCTTAATGACCATCAAGTATGCTACAACAAACAGGAAATGCATTCCTAGCGATCTTGTGAAATACTGGACACATACATGGTTATAAACACACACACATTATATACATATATATACATATGTTATGAAAAGAACAAAATGGAAGAAATAGATTAACAGAGACTGGAACTTATAATATGATGCTTACCAGACACTTGCTCCACCGACACGACCAGACATGATAAGGAACTGCGTGGGAAGTCCTATCTGTTGCCTCATCCACTTTATATAGAGTTCCCGACGCCCACAGTAAAGCACCTCATACGATCTCCATTTTAAATTTGTCACTTACAAAATACTCAGGGGATTAGATAGGGAGGATAGGGGTCGGTTTTTGGAGATGCGAGGAAAGAAAGCCAGGGACACGGATGCTAGGAGAAGCCAGGGACTCAGATGCTAGTAGAAGCCAGGGACACGGATGCTAGGAGAAGCCAGGGACTCAGATGCTAGTAGAAGCCAGGGACACGGATGCTAGGAGAAGCCAGGGACTCAGATGCTAGTAGAAGCCAGGGACACGGATGCTAGGAGAAGTAAGGGATTCAGGTGCTAGTAGAAGCCAGGGACACGAATGCTAGAAGCCAGGGACTCAGATGCTAGTAGAAGCCAGGGACACGGATGCTAGGAGAAGTAAGGGATTCAGGTGCTAGTAGAAGCCAGGGACACGGATGCTAGGAGAAGCCAGGGACTTAGATGCTAGTAGAAGCCAGGGACACGGATGCTAGGAGAAGTCAGGGACTCAGATGCTAGTAGAAGCCAGGGACACGGATGCTAGGAGAAGCCAGGGACTCAGATGCTAGTAGAAGCCAGGGACACAGATGCTAGGAGAAGCCAGGGACTCAGATGCTAGTAGAAGCCGGGGTCAAAGATGCTAGGAGAAGTCAGGGACTCAGATGCTAGTAGAAGCCAGGGACTCTGATGCTAGTAGAAGCCAGGGACACGGATGCTAAGAGAAGCCAGGGACTCAGATGCTAGTAGAAGCCAGGGACACAGATGCTAGGAGAAGCCATGGACTCAGATGCTAGTAGAAGCCAAGGACACGGATGCTAGGAGAAGCCAGGGACTCAGATGCTAGTAGAAGCCAGGGACACAGATGCTAGGAGAAGCCAGGGACTCAGATGCTAGTAGAAGCCAGGGACACGGATGCTAGGAGAAGCTAGGAACATGGATGCTAGGAGAAGCCAGGAACTCAGATGCTAATAGAAGCCAGGGACACGGATGCTAGGAGAAGCCAGGGACTCAGATGCTAGTAGAAGCCAGGGACACGGATACTAGATGCCAGGGACTCAGATGCTAGTAGAAGCCAGGGACACGGATGCTAGGAGAAGCCAGGGACTCAGACGCTAGTAGAAGCCAGGAACACGGATGCTAGAAACCAGGGACTCAGATGCTAGCAGAAGCCAAGGACACATCCTAGGAGAAGCCAGAGACAAAGAAGCTGGAAGAAGCCAGGGGAAACATGCTAAGAGAGGCAGCCAAGCAAAGAGATGGCAGCTAAAGACGTATATGACTGGCTGGGACGTTGGAAAGTTTCACGGTCATAATCAGCAGAACAAGCTGAACCAAGTAGTGGTGAAGGCAAACGCCATTCAGAGATCAGCAAAGCCTGTAGGTAAAAGTTAAGCGGGGCCAGGAACTGTGGCTCAACTTCTGCAAGTTTTTTTTTAAGATCGTGCAGGAATTAACGAGCTGTAATGTGTACGACAATAGCTGTCCTATCTGGAGAGGTTGTATGTGAAGTAGCAGTCGCCTCACTCCACGACAGTTTTCATCATCTTGTGTTTTTGTCAAGTGGTTTTGCCCGGGTGCTAGAATTTATTACTTCTTCCTCTCTTTCCAACCATCTTAGGACATTACTGTGTGTTAAATATATTTTTTAAACTTAGTATAAATCCCAGCTTTTTTTCTGTAAACAACTGTTGAACTGGTATAGAGGCGTTGTATTGGTATACGTGGCGATCCCAGTCTATATGTCTGCCTGTCTCCTGGCTTAGGCGAGAGTGAGGAAGATACCTCCGGCTTAGGCGTGTGACTCAAACGGGGGTCACGTGACTAAGCTTGAGAAGGGAGCCTGTCTATAAATGTTGATAGGACATATATACTACACAAGAGACTTGACATTTCTGGAGGCCAGCGGATGCTTCCCCCCTAAATAAGTGATCATCTGAAACAAGACATCTTGAGAAGACATCTTCATGTTTCCTGACGAACAAAACACCAATGGTGAGTCAGCTTATGACGTTATCTCAGTCAAAGAGTATGAACGTGCACACAATACCAGCTGACCACTTGTGGGAAGGGGACTGGCGGAAGTCGTCAGGTTACAAACATCTGCGACCTCGGATTGGGTTTCGTTACCATCCTATTTTTCTAGTTTCATTTTAAACACCTCAGTTTGTACATCACTGCTGGGGGCGCGATGCCCCTCTCCAGATAAATATTCTCATTTTACCATATAAATCTTTTGATGTGTTGGTCAACGTCCTCAAATGCTATTTCCTTTAATTTAAATTAGCTTAGGTTAATTCAGAATTCTGCGTTATAGCACCTCCATGCTATATATTAAGATATCTTATTAGTGAAAAGAAGATACAAGATATATTAAGCAAATTTCCTTTTGGCGTAACAGAATAGCAAACTATTCATATATATCCAGATGTACTCCTGTAACCCCTTTTGGGGTTCCGTAGTTCCTAGCCTTTGGTGTCACATGGTTTGGTAGGTAACGCTGTCGCCTCACACACTGTCAGTGGTTCAATTTCCGGCATGGGTGGAAACACCGGGCGTGTTTCCTTACACCTGTTGTTTCTGTTCACCTAGCAGTAAGTAGGTACCTGGGTTTTAATCAACTGGTGTGGGTCGCAACCTGGGGGACAACACTGAAGGACCACAGTGGAAATAAGACTGCCTTGGATTATCCTGGGTGGTTAACCCTCTGGGTTAAAAATCCTAACAAAATCTTAGCATATCTTACCTTAGCCATATACTCTTGTGCCACCGTCCACAGGGTGGATATGAGGTTCACACTAAAGTAGCCACTTCGACGGCAAATCTAATCTTACGTTCCTCTGTCGCCGTGGAAATATTTGTCAATCATTACGTAGCTGGTGAATGGTGACGTTAGTGCCTCTCATAGCTAGAGTGCAACATTTAGGATTAAATATCTTTACTATGCCTTGTACTGGTTTTCATAAATTTATTTGTTTTCTTTTTGACAGCGCTGAGTTCCAGCTCCTGGGCCTATTGAAGAAGTTATGCTATAACTGCTTGGATAAGAATGTTGAGATATAACTGCCGAGCCTCTTGAGTGTTGATCTTCAGCTCCTGGATGTCCTGGGGGTATTATTACGTAAAACAGCGAAGTGCTAAACCCATAAGGAAGTTTTGCGTATATCTTAGGTCTCTTAAAGCGACCCTTCTCTTAGTATCTACGTCCCAGTTACACACAAGGTTAGCAGCCCATTTCTAAGTTAAATTGGGTTAGGTTTGGTTTGGTTGGATTAGGTTAGATCTGATTATGTTAGGTTAGGTGTGACTGTACTATGTTAGATTAGGTTAGATTTGGATGGATTATGTGAGGTTAGGTTAGGCTTGGTTGGATTATGTTAGGTTGGCTTAGGTTTGGTTTGGTTGGGTTAGGTTTGGTTTGGTTGGATTATGTTAGGTTAGGTTAGATTATGTTAGGTTGGGTTAGGTTTGGCTTGGTTGGATTATGTTAACTTAGGTTATATTACGTCAGGTTAGGTTAGATAATGTTAGGTTAGATTACATTATGATAGGTTAGGTTAGATAATGTTAGGTTAGATTACATTATGATAGGTTAGGTTAGATAATGTTAGGTTAGATTACATTATGATAGGTTAGGTTAGATAATGTTAGGTTAGGATGCTACGGAAAATCTATAAATGTAAGATAAAAGATGATGAAAGTGTTGAAGGTTCCGTCAACAGTCACTCATGTGACTGTTTGTACAATAGTGTCATCATGTCTGTGGTTAAGAGGACGGGCTGCTTAAAGTAGTTGAACTACACCTCTTCTGCCTCTTACGAGCGTTGAAGTATAGGGAAGGGGGAGTAATAGGATACAGGGATACCTCTGTGCAATGTTTGTTGGCCTGCTGCAGTGTTTGTTGGCCTGCTGCAGTGTATGTTGGCCTGCTGCAGTGTATGTTGGCCTGCTGCAGTGTTTGTTGGCCTGCTGCAGTGTATGTTGGCCTGCTGCAGTGTTTGTTGGCCTGCTGCAGTGTTTGTTGGCCTGCTGCAGTGCTTGTTGGCCTGCTGCAGTGTATGTTGGCCTGCTGCAGTGTTTGTTGGTCTGCTGCAGTGTTTGTTGGTCTGCTGCAGTGTTTGTTGGTCTGCTGCAGTGTTTGTTGGCCTGCTGCAGTGTTTGTTGGCCTGCTGCAGTGTTTGTTGCCTGCTGCAGTGTTGTTGGCCTGCTGCAGTGTATGTTGGCCTGCTGCAGTGTTTGTTGGCCTGCTGCAGTGTATGTTGGCCTGCTGCAGTGTTTGTTGGCCTGCTGCAGTGTTTGTTGGCCTGCTGCAGTGTTTGTTGGCCTGCTGCAGTGTTATGTTGGCCTGCTGCAGTGTTTGTTGGCCTGCTGCATGTATGTTGGCCTGCTGCAGTGTATGTTGGCCTGCTGCAGTGTTTGTTGGCTGCTGCAGTGCTTGTTGGCCTGCTGCAGTGCTTGTTGGCCTGCTGCAGTGCTTGTTGGCCTGCTGCAGTGTTTGTTGGCCTGCTGCAGTGTTTGTTGGCCTGCTGCAGTGTATGTTGGCCTGCTGCAGTGTATGTTGGCCTGCTGCAGTGTTTGTTGGCCTGCTGCAGTGTTTGTTGGCCTGCTGCAGTGCTTGTTGGCCTGCTGCAGTGCTTTGGCCTGCTGCAGTGTTGTTGTTGGGCCTGCTGCAGGGTTTGCTGGCCTGCTTGCAGTGTTTGTTGGCCTGCTGCAGTGTATGTTGGCCTGCTGCAGTGCTTGTTGGCCTGCTGCAGTGCTTGTTGGCCTGCTGCAGTGCTTGTAGGCCTGCTGCAGTGTTTGTTGGCCTGCTGCAGGGTTTGCTGGCCTGCTGCAGTGTTTGTTGGCCTGCTGCAGTGTTTGTTGGCCTGCTGCAGTGTTTGTTGGCCTGCTGCAGGGTTTGTTGGCCTGCTGCAGTGTTTGTTGGCCTCTGCAGTGCTTGTTGGCCTGCTGCAGTGCTTGTTGGCCTGCTGCAGTGTTTGTAGGCCTGCTGCAGTGTTTGTTGGCCTGCTGCAGGGTTTGCTGGCCTGCTGCAGTGTTTGTTGGCCTGCTGCAGTGTTTGTTGGCCTGCTGCAGTGCTTGTTGGCTGCTGCAGTGCTTGTTGGCTGCTGCAGTTGCTTGTAGGCCTGCTGCAGTGTTTGTTGCCTGCTGCAGTGTTTGTTGGCCTGCTGCAGTGTTTGTTGGCCTGCTGCAGTGTTTGTTGGCCTGCTGCAGTGTTTGTTGGCCTGCTGCAGTGCTTGTTGGCCTGCTGCAGTGCTTGTTGGCCTGCTGCAGTGCTTGCAGGCCTGCTGCAGTGTTTGTTGGCCTGCTGCAGAGTTTGCTGGCCTGCTGCAGTGCTTGTAGACCTGCTGCAGTGTTTGTTGGCCTGCTGCAGTGTTTGTTGGTCTGCTGCAGTGTTTGTTGGCCTGCTGCAGTGTTTGGTGGCCTGCTGCAGTGTTTGTTGGCCTGCTGCAGTGCTTGTTGGCCTGCTGCAGTGTTTGTTGGCCTGCTGCAGTGCTTGTAGGCCTGCTGCAGTGTTTGTTGGCCTGCTGCAGGGTTTGCTGGCCTGCTGCAGTGCTTGTAGGCCTGCTGCAGTGTTTGTTGGCCTGCTGCAGTGTTTGTTGGCCTGCTGCAGTGCTTGTTGGCCTGCTGCAGTGCTTGTTGGCCTGCTGCAGTGCTTGTAGGCCTGCTGCAGTGTTTGTTGGCCTGCTGCAGGGTTTGCTGGCCTGCTGCAGTGCTTGTAGGCCTGCTGCAGTGCTTGTTGGCCTGCTGCAGTGCTTGTTGGCCTGCTGCAGTGCTTGTTGGCCTGCTGCAGTGTTTGTTGGCCTGCTGCAGTCCTTGTTGGACTGCTGCAGTGCTTGTTGGCCTGCTGCAGTGCTTGTTGGCCTGCTGCAGTGTTTATTGGCCTGCTGCAGTGCTTGTTGGCCTGCTGCAGTGCTTGTTGGCCTGCTGCAGTGCTTGTTGGCCTGCTGCAGTGTTTGTTGGCCTGCTGCAGTGTTTGTTGGCCTGCTGCAGTGCTTGTTGGTCTGCTGCAGTGCTTGTTGGCCTGCTGCAGTGCTTGTAGGCCTGCTGCAGTGCTTGTTGGCCTGCTACAGTGCTTGTTGGCCTGCTTCAGTACTTGTTGGCCTGCTGCAGTGCTTGTTGACCTGCTGCAGTGCTTGTAGGCCTACAGCAGTGCTTGTAGGCCTCCTACAGTTCTCCACTTTAATGTTCTTTGTCGGATCCGGCAGAGACTGAAACAATGCGTTTAGTCGTTCTGCTAGCTTCCCTTCGTTCTTGAATTCCACGCATCATCATCTGAATACCTAGCAGCTAGCCTTGGTTCTCTTCCTTCTCCTATGAGGTTCCAAACACCAAGTGCTTAGCGTTTAATGTAACTCTACAAATGATATTTTCTGTATTTTGGGCTAGGATGTGTTAGGTTAGTTTACATAAATCTAAAAAACTTATATTTAAACACAAATGAGCAAGGAAAAATGACGTCTGGTAATACTGTCTGGGTAAGCTCAGCAACGTTTAAATCTGCACTCTTACTGTACATGGTGAGAGTAGTCTACACTACACGTGGTGTGATAAGTCTACACTACACGTGGTGTGATAAATCTACACTACACGTGGTGTGATAAGTCTACACTACACGTGGTGTGATAAGTCTACACTAAACGTGGTGTGATAAGTCTACACCACACGTGGTGTGATAAGTCTACACCACATGTGGTGTGATAAGTCTACACTACACGTGGTGTGATAAGTCTACACTAAACGTGGTGTGATAAGTCTACACTACACGTGGTGTGATAAGTCTACACTACACGTGGTGTGATAAGTCTACACTACACGTGGTGTGATAAGTCTACACTAAACGTGGTGTGATAAGTCTACACCACACGTGGTGTGATAAGTCTACACTACACGTGGTGTGATAAGTCTACACTACACGTGGTGTGATAAGTCTACACTACACGTGGTGTGATAAGTCTACACTACACGTGGTGTGATAAGTCTACACTACACGTGGTGTGATAAGTCTACACTACACGTGGTGTGATAAGTCTACACTACACGTGGTGTGATAAGTCTACACCACACGTAGTGTGATAAGTCTACACCACACGTGGTGTGATAAGTCTACACCACACGTAGTGTGATAAGTCTACACTACACGTAGTGTGATAAGTCTACACCACACGTAGTGTGATAAGTCTACACTACACGTGGTGTGATAAGTCTACACCACACGTGGGTGTGATATGTTACACCACACGTGTGTGATAAGTCTACACACACGTAGTGTGATAAGTCTACACCACACGTAGTGTGATAAGTCTACACTACACGTGGTGTGATAAGTCTACACCACACGTGGTGTGATAAGTCTACACCACACGTAGTGTGATAAGTCTACACTACACGTGGTGTAAGAAATCGACACCACAAGTGGAGTGGTAAGTCCACATGTTTACAAAAAGTTATACTCTTGTGACAGTTTAGTGTTTTAGAGTTGCACTGCAGCGGATGTTTGTTATATGATCAGCTCACACTATACAACCTACACTCATTTTATTATGCTAATTCCCTCGCGCGAACCCAACGGTATTTCCTTACATACTCATCAAAATTACATATACTATTTTCATTATATTTTAGCACAGGTTTCCTTAATTTAGGTCGACTTACTGTTTGTTTCAAAGAAAAGAGTAACACTCTACATTTACGTTATCTCTGTTTTTACACAAGAAGATACAAACGAAATCCCGGAAATCAATAATTATACAGGTCAGGACGAAAATAAATTATGCAGTATAAAGGTCACTAGTGACCTGGTCCTCAAACAACTAGATAGACTGAAGCTAAACAAGTCATCGGGACCTGATGAACTGTTTTCAAGGGTCTGAATGAATGTAAGTAGGAACTAACAAACATTAGTCTCTTCAGCACATCACTACCAACAGGTCCTCCTGCCAGATAAATGGAAAATGGCAGATGTATACCTATTTACAAGACTGGAGATCGACCCATTGGCCTCAAATTATTAGACCAGTCAGCTTAACTTCATTTGTAGAAAGTTGATGGAATAAATAATTCTGATGCAGTTGAAGCCACAATTGAAAGATATAATTTGATTCATGAATCTCAATATGGTTGAACAAAGGGATGTTCTTGCCTTACAAATTTACTAACTTTTTTTTACTAAGGTACACGAGCTGGAGATCAAGTAATGATTTGGTTCTCCCATCCGAACTTGCAGTGTTGAATATCTCTTAGAAGAACAAGAATAAACTGAGAAGGTGTTCCAACATCGACAGACGACTGCTTCTCCTCACTGGGCAGGCTGCCTTCGCCATCACCCAGATTCTCAAAAAGCCAGCATGGATGTGGCAGTCCTTACTACCAAAACTATCAGAGAGATAACCCTGAACTATTTACAAAACATTAGTATGCAAAATATAGTGTGGTGGTTGAGGTCACACGTGAGGTCACAGGCCCTGAGCTGCTTTGGGGATTATTGTGGACGGTTACAAAGCATGGTTTGCTTTTGCAGTGTTTTAAAATCTGAGGTTGGAGAGTTGAGGGAGGAAGTCTTGCTTCTCCAGGAGGAAATCAGGAGGCTGAAGGTTCACCTCAATGGGTTTGGGAGTGAGTGTGAGGTGGCTGGAATGGTAGAGGGAATGACTACAGCAGCGAGGTGCAGTCTGTCACTCGCTGCGAGGAGGCTGTAGGTGGGGAGGTAGTAACGGCTACCAGCAGTGAGGAGCAGTCCAGTACCTGCTACAAGTGGCGAGTGGTTCCCAGTATTGGGAAAAGCATCAAAATAAGGAAAGTTAAGAGAGAAGATCTGAAGGTAGGAAATCGCTTCTCTGTTCTTCAGGATGAGTGTACTTCAGTGGGCAGTGAAGGTAAAGGTACTACTTCCCCTGCAAACAGAGGTAAGCGAATCCTTGTTGGTTGCTCACAGGTAAGATATACTGTGCTTTCTGTAATAGGAATAAGAAGGTAAGAGATAGCGTGTGCTTCCCTGGAGCTGGTGTTAGTGACATAGTCAACAGGTTGGATAATATCATGTCAGGTAATGGGAACAAGCCTATTATCTGTCTCAGTGCTGGTGGAAATGATATTGGGAAGGGTAGGAGAGAAGAGCTGCTAGATAAGTACAGGTCAGCTATAGATTTAATTAAGTCTAAGGGAGGGGTCCCAATCATATGTAGCATCTTGCCTAGAAGGGGAGTGGGCAATGAATGGTTGTCTAGGGCAATTGGTATAAATGGCTGGCTAGACAGATACTGCAAAGAACTTGCAATCGCATTCATTGACAACTGGGTCAACTTTTATGGCAAACATGGTATGTATGCAAGGGATGGGGTACATCTCTCTGGGGCAGGGGTGGTAGCACTTGCGAACTCGATCGAGAGGGCCCTTGCTGAAATGTCTAGGATTTTAAACTGATAGACGATAGAGGTATGGGTGTGCGTGGGAAACAGGCAGGTTGCAAAACTAGGGTTGAAAACAGTAAATGTATGAAAGACATTCATCATGAAGTTATAAATAAAGATCAGGTGAGCAATGAGACACAGCAGAGGGCAGCAAGGGACTAGCTCCCGTAAGGTTTACTATACTAATAGCAGGAGTGTAAGAAATAAGATAGATGAGCTAATATAATTGCAAGTGCAGGAAACATAGATATTATTGCAATAACAGAGACCTGGCTCATTCTGAAAGATAGAGAGATGCCTTCTGAATGTCACATACGAGGCTATAAATTATTCCACACTGACAGGGTTAACAGGAAGGGTGGTGCAGTAGCGATGTATGTCAGAGATAATTTAAATTGTTGTGTTAGACAAGATATAAAATTAGAAGCGTCAGCCACTGAATCTGTTTGGTTACAGTTTCTCGAGGGCCGTGAAAAACTAATTTTGGGTGTGATTTACAGGGCCCCAAATTTTGAAAGGGAGTGCAGTAAACTTCTATGAGACGAAATTAGTAAGGCATCTACATACGAAAATGTTGTGCTAATGGGAGATTTCAACTATAGACAGATTGCCTGGAGCAGTTTGACAAGAAATTTCGAGTCAAGTGACTTTTTTGATACGATTCAGGAATGTTTTTTAAAACAGTTTTTGACAGAACCAACTAGAGGAAATAACCTGCTTGACTTTGTTCTTGCCAACAGGGAAACGCTAATTGATAATCTTGAGGTTAATGATGAGCTTGGGGAAAATTTTCACAAATCACTCAGTTTTAATATATCATGGAATTCCCCTAATAATGGCAATCAAGTCTCTGTCCCTGACTTCTGCTTGGCTGATTTCAAAGGACTGAAAAATTACTTGGGTGGGCTGAACGGGAATGACCTGACAATGGGTCAGGTAGGTGGTGATGATTGCCGATATGACGTTTTCCAGGGCATAGTTCTAGCTGCTCAGACAACTTATGTTCCAAATAGGGAAATCAGATCAAATAAAAGTGATCCTAAATGGATGAAAAATAGATTGAAACATCTCAGTGGTCAAAAGAGAGGAATATATTGGCTAATCAAAAGAGGAGAGGGGCAATTAACAAGTTAACAGTTAAATTAACAATTAACAGTTAAAGAGAGAAATTAAAAAGGAATAAGAATAGCAAAAAGAGATTATGAGGTTAAAGTTGCAAGAGAATGGAAAACTAACCCAAAAGGATTCTTTCAGGTATACAGAAGTAAGATCAGGGACAAGATAGGCCCACTCAAAAGTTACTTCGGGTCAGCTCACGGACAGTGATAAGGAAATGTGTAGAATTTTTAACACTTCCTCTCAGTTTTTACACAGGAAGATACTAGCGATATTCCAGAAATAAAAAATTATGTAGAACAGGACGATAATAAACTATGCATGATTAGGGTCACAAGTGACATGGTCCTTAGGCAAATAGATAAATTAAAACCTAACAAATCCCCAGGCCCTGATGAACTGTATGCAAGGGTTCTAATGGAATGTAAAGATGAGCTTAGCAAACCTTTGGCTAATCTTTAGAACATATCACTACAAACTGGCATGGTGCCAGATAAGTGAAAAATGGAAAGTGTGATACCTATTTTCAAAGCAAGTGACAGGGCCTTAACTTCGAACTTGACCAAAAAGCCTAACCCCTAGTGGGAAAAATTTAGGGAATCAATAATTGTGAGGCTTATCCCCGTTTGTGTGTCAGCATATTTTGCTGATCCGGTTTTATATAGCATAGCTTTAGTATTTCCTGTGCTTTAGTAGGAGATCCTTGTAGGTGTGATTTGTGTGATGTACGGGGTGGCTTTGTGTTGTCGTACCTCGCCCGGTTCACCGGCTAGACCCGGCGAAGAAGGCAAGGCATGGGCCCAGCCCCTCATCTCAGCGAATATATGTAACCATCCAAAAGTGGTCTACCTTCACCCTTGATATCTCCATTTAAGAACCCTATGATAAATGGTGGCAGTGTGAGGGCCTGTAATTTGACGATTACAGCGATTTCGGAGATTCTTTAACCAGCAAGACGGCCATTTTTTTGTCCCAGTAGGCCACGGGTTAATGCAGCCAGTTTCCATCAAGCCTGTTCTCCGCCCAAGCCCCAAACCTGTTCTACATTATTCATGGCAGTCTCTTTCCATTAGTTTTTATTGCTTATTTGCATCACCCCCGGGGGGTTGACCCGGAGTTTGCAAAATAAGCCAGCTTCTAGTTTTGTGGGGGAAGGGAGTAAAGAAACAACGGAGTTCCTAGCCCAGCCTAGCCCGGTGGCTGGTGGCTAAAGCTCCCGTTTCACACACGGATGGCCCGGGTTCGATTCCCGGCGGGGGGAAAACATTTCGACACGTTTCCTTCACCTATTGTCCTGTTACCTTGCAGCAAATAGGTCCTGGGTGTTAGTCAAATGGTGTGGGGTTCGCATCCTGGGGGACAAGATTAAGGCCCTCCCAATGGGAAATAAGTTAGACAGTCCTCGATGATGCACTGCTTTCTTGGGTTATCCTGGGTGGCTACCATCCGGGGTTTAAAAAATCCGACGAAATCTTTATCTTATCTTATCTTATCTTACCCCATCCAATTCTTTTGCCTGCCAAGCCAGCTTCCACCTCTGCTGTGCTCATCGTGAGAAGTTATCAAGCTATTCTGTGTGAAGGGGTTTTAGATAAGCCAGCTAGCAACTAAACCCAGGTGTCTTACCCAGTCCCTCAAGAAACCCTATGTGTTAGTCTTCACGCTTGTGATTCAAGCTCCAAGTCATTCTGAGTGTTCTTTTTCATCCTTGTGGTGTTGTGGTATTTTGTGGGTTGTTTTTAAGCCAGTTGGCTTAGCGGCAGTGTGGCTGCCTCAGTGGGGGCTTACGCGTTAAAACCCTAGACCCAGCCACCCACGACCACGTGTTTTCGCACCATTGCGGTCTCACCCCGTTATACCCAAAAAACCCAACTACATCACAAAGCGTCCTCAGACGCCTCACTCAGCCATTACCCACTCCCCTAACTTCTTCAGTGTTTTGGTAAATACAAAGGGGTTGTAGCACCATATTTTAAGGACCACTAGGGGTCAAGAGCTAGAGTGTGTTTTCACGCCACCGTTAAAAGCCTCCTGTGTGGTGTCTCTCGTCGATGTAAGCCCCAATTCTACGATCACGTGTGCAGGGGGACAGCAGCAAGACGACATAACATCCTCTACTCTCCACTACCATCAACCTCATTCTTCCCCAAAGTCGTTACGCGATAATATTTTTTTTCATGGAGACATTTGCGAGTGTTGAGACATTTCTTTTGTGTTTCCAGTGATTTTTCTCTTAGTGACATTCAGTGATCTTGATCAGACTCAGTGTTTTATCATGTACTGATTGCATTAATTCTTTTAAATCTCCTTAATTCAGTGTTAATTTTCGTGCATTATTTTATGTCTGTTGTGTTGTGTGTCTTTTTTTTAAACACTTGAAAGTAAGACTTAGTTTTTTCCTTTGTTGTGTGTGCAACATATGAGCAGTATAGAACTTGTGTTTACACTTCAGAATCACCTAGTGTTCTCAGTTTTTTCCAGTATTTCAGTAAATTTTTCACCTCATATTCTGCATCACAACTCGTGTTGTCTTTTTATAATTTGTTTTTTCTCCAGCTTTTGTGTATTTTTTTTTTTGTTCCCTGTGTGTTGAACTTCTTGGGTTTCATATTCTTTCATTTAGCCAGTGTTTAATTTGTCTTATTTCCACAGACAATAGTGCCATTATTTTGTGCAAGCAAGAAATCATTTTCACAAAATTTTTCACACATCAAGTTTCATTGCAAGAAATTCTAGTATTGTGTTTATGTTGATGTGTTGTGTTCTGCATCACTGTAAGTGTTCAAGCTTTTTTGTTCTTTTGTTTTAGCACCTATTATTTTTAATGTTTCATTGAACAAATTCACTTTTTAGTGCAATTTTTAAGTTCTTCTTTTAGAGTAAATTGTTCTTTTGTTTGTTAAGTGTTTCTTGAGTTGCAGTTAAGAGTTAAAGTGTTCAATCAGTTCATTCCTTGATATATTTCTTTTCTTGTGTGTGTAATAATTTTTATTATTGCACATTGACTCATTTGCAATAAAATTTTTGTGCAAATATTGTGTTGCCATTAACGTTTTCTTGCAGAATTTTAGAAAATACTTGTTGATTAGCAATTATTTGCAAAATTTTACAGTTTATTTCAGTGCAGTTTCACATGCTCTGTTCTGTGCCATTTTATTTTATTTCAGTGAATTATGTGTCTGTTTTATTTTTGCACAAGTTTTATTGAGTCCATTTTATCATTTTATTGTGTATTTCCTGTTGCATTGAAAGTAAAGACAACTCACTGTGCCATTCATTCAATTTAAAGTAAAAGTTGAGCAAATTAATTTGAGTAAAGTACAAGTTCTCTTGATTTTCAAAGTGTTGTTCATTTCAGTTGCATATTTTTCTTGTGTGAGTTCTTTACTTACTGTGTAACCTGTCAATTTTTAATTACTTATCCAGAGTCGTTAAGTATTTTCTTCCCGTTTAAGCCTATTGTGTTATTCTTCTATTTTTTTTTGACTTATGCCCTTCAGTAATTTCACTGAGAAGATGTCCCAGTCACTTTTGAACGTTCACTTAGTGTGTCTTGCCAGTCAAAGTCAATATGAATCAATCCACAGTACCAACATTTCCTTACTGACTGAAAGACAATATCTAACCCTTGAGCAATGTGTTTGTTCTCACAGCTTGTATCTGAGATTTGTTAAAGTGCTGCGAAATGTGAAGCTCAGATTAAGTTCCTATAGATTCGTTCATTACTTATTAACGTAGCGAAACGGTCAGGCACTAGTAACTCTGTCACTCCCATCTGTGTTCCCTACATCTTCAGACTTGCAGGATAGTGTTCCGTTGCCCCAAGTGTCCGGGGACACTCAAACTGCCTTGGTGCACAGCCTATCCCTGCAATGGGCTGCTAGTTCGAGTAGTAGTTCTCCAAGGGGATGCCTTGTCAGAAAACGATTTACTTGCAACTTTGTAATGCCATCTCTTGTTGATGTCACATGCCGTATGCAGAAAGACGTCTCTGTTACAGCTAGTGTTCCCACTAGAGTGGGCTGTTGTTGTTCCTAATGTTCCAGATTGTGATTCCATCCCAGTTGACAGTTAATCAGTGCATTTAAGAAGTTATTTCTCGAGTAACTTTCACTGTTAACGTTGTAAGTGTTGTTTCTTTATAGCTGATACCTCGTGTCACTGTGTGCGAATCCAGATTGAATTACACATTGTTCACCGTGTTCATTTCTTTTCTCCTGGTTGCTTGCAGTTTGAGATAGTAGATTCGTTTTCCCCTTTCCATATTGCGTGTTATAGCGTTAATTTTTCAACCGGGTGGAGTCATCCACTCCCCTGAGTTTGTTCATTCCTCCCGTAAGAAAGAATGATACCTTTATTCCAGAACAAAAAAGCCTACTGGAAGGGTTTAGCCAGATGGACCTTGACTATCCAAGAGTTCAATCCACTTTTGAACATTTACCTGGCAAGTTGAATGTAGTCGCAGATGCTTTATCGCGACACATTAGTGCAGTTACTACAGATCCTCCATTTACTGTCGAGGATGTCAAAACTGCCCAAAGAACAGATCCCATGTGGTCTGGGTTGATTCGATTCCCGCTCGGAAGATCTTTATTCTTACTGTGAAGCCACCAGCACCCATTAGTGACTTTGTAATTTAGCCAAGAATATGTATCGAATAGTCGAGTTGAGTATCCTAGCAGACGAGTTAGTAATTCCACAGTCACTAGTGATTATAGCTGTATCTTTTGTAGATACTTGTTCAGACTGTCCTCAGTCAAGACATTATTAGCCATTGCAGAGGAATTCGATCCTCCCAGAGATGTATAACCATTCTGCATACGTAACCTTACCCTCGCAGAATTGGGTTAGTGTAAACAGCCTGTATAATTGATGTTGAGATGAATGAAATTATCAACTGTGTTTTTTTGTTATTAGCTGATCAGTTTGTCAGAATTTTCGTGTTCACGTTCCCTCCCTATTCTGAGAATTGCAGTAATGATCTGAGTGCACACCCAGATGCCCTTTTCTGTTAATTTCACCTTGTATATATATATATTTATTCTTCCTCCCGAATCCGGTTTTAGAGTGGCATGAATAAAGATCGATCGAATCAATTCCATCCATTATTGTATAATGATTTGTTCTTTTTAGTTTGTAATGCATTTTTGTTAAAGTGATTACGTTAACCCCATTCATAAACTCATGTTTTTAATCTCAATTATGATACCATCCCTTAGTTTAAGTTATATATGAATTTGTTTTTGTATAGAATCAGCCCCAATCCGCCTGCCTGTTTCAGCCTATAGAAAGTAGTGTATGTCGAGATGACATACGTAACATGACCGAGCTGTCAGCATAGTTGCTGATCCCTGTGTTATATAGCATAGCATATTAGTATCTTCCATGTGCTTTAGATAGGAGATCCCTTGTAGGCCTGTGACTTTGTGTGACATCACGGGGTGCACATGTGTACGCTCGTACCTCTGCCCCGGTCTCACTCGGCGTAGACACCCAGGCGAAGACAGGCAAGGCACTGGGCTCCAGTTCCCATCATCTCAGTCTGACAATATATCGTAACCATCCAACAAGTGTGTCTACCTTCAACCCTCGATATCTCCATTTAAGAATCCCTACGATAGTAGTGATCTGTTGAAAAGATTAGCCAAAGGTTTGCTAAGCTCCTCTTTACATTCCTTTAGAACCCTTGCATAGAGTTCATCAGGGCCTGGGGATTTGTTAGGTTTTAATTTATCTATTTGCCTAAGGACCATGTCACTTGTGACCCTAATCATGCATAGTTTATTATCGTCCTGTTCTACATAATTTATTATTTCTGGAATATCGCTAGTATCTTCCTGTGTAAAAACTGATAGGAAGTATGTGATAAAAATTCTACATATTTCCTTATCACTGTCCGTGAGCTGACCCGAGTAACTTTTGAGTGGGCCTATCTTGTCCCTGATCTTACTTCTGTATACCTGAAAGAATCCTTTTGGGTTAGTTTTCCATTCTCTTGCAACTTTAACCTCATAATCTCTTTTTGCTTTTCTTATTCCTTTTTTTATTTCTCTCTTTAACTGAATATACTGATTTGTTAATTGCCCCTCTCCTCTTTTGATTAGCCTATATATGCCTCTCTTTTGACCACTGAGATGTTTCATTCTATTTTTCATCCATTTAGGATCACTTTTGTTTGATCTGATTTCCCTATTTGGAACAAAAGTTGTCTGAGCAGCTAGAACTATGCCCTGGAAAACGTCATATCGGCAATCATCACCACCTACCTGACCCATAGTCAGGTCATTCCCGTTCAGCCCACCCAAGTAATTTTTCAGTCCTTTGAAATCAGCCAAGCAGAAGTCAGGGACAGAGACTTGATTGTCATTATTAGGGGAATTCCATGATATATTAAAACTGAGTGATTTGTGATAATTTTCCCCAAGCTCATCATTAACCTCAAGATTATTAATTAGCGTTTCCCTGCTGGCAAGAACCAAGTCAAGCAGGTTATTTCCTCTAGTTGGTTCTGTCAAAAACTGTTTTAAAAAGCAATCCTGAATCGTATCAAGAAAGTCACTTGACTCGAAATTTCCTGTCAAACTGCTCCAGGCAATCTGTCTATAGTTGAAATCTCCCATTAGCACAACATTTTCGTATGTAGATGCCTTACGAATTTTGTCTCATAGAAGTTTACTGCACTCTCTATCAAAATTTGGGGCCCTGTAAATCACACACAAAATTAGTTTTTCACGGCCCTCGAGAAACTGTAACCAAACAGATTCAGTGGCTCACACTTCTAATTTTTTATCTTGTCTAACACAACAATTTAAATTGTCTCTGACATACATCGCTACTGCACCACCCTTCCTGTTGACCCTGTCAGTGTGGAATAATTTATAGCCTCGTATGTGACATTCAGAAGGCATCTCTCTATCTTTCAGACTGAGCCAGGTCTCTGTTATAGCAATAATATTTGTTTCCTGCACTTGCAATTATCTTAGCTCATCTATCTTATTTCTTACACTCCTGCTATTAGTATAGTAAACCTTAAGGGAGCTAGTCCCTTGCTGCCCTCTGCTGTGTCTCATTGCTGACCTGATCTATTGTCTTTATTTATAACTTCATGATGAATGTCTTTCATACATTTACTGTTTTCAACCCTAGTTTTGCAACCTGCCTGTTTCCCACACACACCCATACCTTTATCGTCTATCAGTTTAAAATCCTAGGCATTTCAGCAATGGCCCTCTCGATCGAGTTTGCAAGTGCTACCACCCCTGCCCCAGAGAAATGAACCCCATCCCTTGCATACATACCATGTTTGCCATAAAAGTTGTCCCAGTTGTCAATGAATGAGATTGCAAGTTCTTTGCAGTATCTGTCTAGCCAGCAATTTATACCAATTGCCCTAGACAACCTTTCATTGCCCACTCCCCTTCTAGGCAAGATGCTACATATGATTGGGACCTCTCCCTTAGACTTAATTAAATCTATAGCTGACCTGTACTTATCTAGCAGCTCTTCTCTCCTACCCTGTATTCCCTGGAACGCAGGAGGGAGAGATACATGATTATGTACACCTGGAAAATCCTAGAGGGACTAGTACCGAACTTGCACACGAAAATCACTCGCTACGAAAGCAAAAGACTTGGCAGACGATGCACCATCCCCCAATGAAAAACAGGGGTGTCACTAGCACGTTAAGAGACCATACAATAAGTGTCAGGGGCCCGAGACTGTTCAACTGCCTCCGAGCACACATAAGGGGGATTACCAACAGACCCCTGGCAGTCTTCAAGCTGGCACTGGACAAGCACCTAAAGTCAGTACGAGCCGGGCTGTGGCTCGTACGTTGGCTTGCGTGCAGCCAGCAGCAACAGCCTGGTTGATCAGGCTCTGATTCACCAGGAGGCCTGGTCACAGACCGGGCCGCGGGGGCATTGACCCCCGGAACTCTCTCCAGGTAAACCCTTCCCAATATCATTTCCACCAGCACTGAGACAGATAATAGGCTTGTTCCCATTACCTGACATGATATTATCCAACCTGTTGACTATGTCACTAACACCAGCTCCAGGGAAGCACACTCTATCTCTTACCTTCTTATTCCTATTACAGAAAGCACAGTCCATATATCTTACCTGTGAGTAACCAACCACAAGGATTCGCTTACCTCTGTTTGCAGGGGAAGTAGTACCTTTACCTTCACTGCCCACTGAAGTACACTCATCCTGAAGAACAGAGAAGCGATTTCCTACCTTCAGATCTTCTCTCTTAACTTTCCTTATTTTGATGCTTTTCCCAATACTGGGAACCACTCGCCACTTGTAGCAGGTACTGGACTGCTCCTCACTGCTGATAGCCGTTACTACCTCCCCACCTACAGCCTCCTCGCAGCGAGTGACAGACTGCACCTCGCTGCTGGTAGTCTCATTCCCCTCTACCATTCCAGCCACCTCACACTCACTCCCAAACCCATTGAGGTGAACCTTCAGCCTCCTGATTTCCTCCTGGAGAAGCAAGACTTCCTCCCTCAACTCTCCAACCTCAGATTTTAAAACACTGCAAAAGCAAACCATGCTTTGTAACCGTCCACAATAATCCCCAAAGCAGCTCAGGGCCTGTGACCTCACGTGTGACCTCAACCACCGCACTATATTCTGCATACTAATGTTTTGTAAATAGTTCAGGGTTATCTCTCTGATAGTTTTGGTAGTAAGGACTGCCACATCCATGCTGGCTTTTTGAGAATCTGGGTGATGGCGAAGTCAGCCTGCCCAGTGAGGAGAAGCAGTCGTCTGTCGATGTTGGAACACCTTCTCAGTTTATTCTTGTTCTTCTAAGAGATATTCAACACTGCAAGTTCGGAGGAAGAACCAAATTCATTACCTTGATCTACCACCTCGTGTACCTTAGTAAAAAAAAGTTAGTAAATTTGTAAGGCAAGAACATCCCTTTGTTCAACCATATTGAGATTCATGAATCAAATTATATCTTTCAATGTGGCTTCAACCTGCATCAGCAATTATTTATTCCATCAACTTTCCTACAATTGAAGTTAAGCTGACTGGTCTATAATTTGAGGCCAAGGGTCGATCTCCAGTCTTGTAAATAGGTATCACATCTGCCATTTTCCATTTATCTGGCAGGAGACCTGTTGGTAGTGATGTGCTGAAGAGACTAATAGTTTGTTAAGTTCCTACTTACATTCATTCAGAACCCTTGAAAACAGTTCATCAGGTCCCGATGACTTGTTTAGCTTCAGTCTATCTAGTTGTTTGAGGACCAGGTCACTAGTGACCTTTATACTGCATAATTTATTTTCGTCCTGACCTGTATAATTATTGATTTCCGGGATTTCGTTTGTATCTTCTTGTGTAAAAACAGAGATAACGTAAATGTAGAGTGTTACTCTTTTCTTTGAAACAAACAGTAAGTCGACCTAAATTAAGGAAACCTGTGCTAAAATATAATGAAAATAGTATATGTAATTTTGATGAGTATGTTCAAAGTTTATTCTCTATAAGGATTACAATGCTGAGTTTACAGAAATTTGGTTATTGTTTGATTTACATGTAGTAAAATTGTGATTACAGAGTGTACCACTAGAACGCTTAGCATGGCTAGGAATTTCGGGCATACTTAGTTTTATTCTTAATTGTAAAATATTACAAATTATGAGGTAAGTTGGTATTATGGCTAAGTGACTAAATACTAGTTTGTGAGTTTAGCAATGTGAAGCTTTTGTTTTGGCACAGTATATAGTTTCAGTATTGGAGTATCACAGGATTCATTATTTTAAGACTGAGATTAATATTTCTGTTTATGGTCAAATGAGTGAGCGAGTGTAAGTGTGAACCACCAGGTGGTATTCGTGTAGTTAGTATGACGGGGTGTATCAGGGAGATAAGATGTTTTCTAATGGTAGTTTTGAAGGTGATGAATGTGTCTGCAGTTCTAGAGTTCTCATGTAGGGTATTCCAGATTTTAGGGCCTTTGACATACATTGAATTTTTGTAAAGGTTTAGTCGGACACGGGAATGTCGTAGAGATGTTTGTGTCTGGTGTTATGCCTGTGGGTTCTGTCACAACTATCAAGAAAGCGTTTTTAGGTCAAGGTTGATATTAGAGTTTAAGGCCCTGTAGATATAGATTGCACAGTAGTAAAGTGTGGATGTACTGAACTGGGAGTAAGTTTAGATCTTGAAGAGTGGGGGGGTGTGCTGCCAGGGATGGGATTTAGTGATTATTCTACTTTCAGCTTTTTGTTGGGTTATTATTGGCTTTAGGTGTGTTGCTGCAGTTGATCCCCAAGCACAAATAGCATAGGTGAGGTATGGATAAATAAGTGAGTGGTATAGTGTGAGAAGGGCATTTTGCGGCACGTAGTATCGTATCTTGGAGAGGATCCCAACCGTTTTGGATACTTTTTTGGCTATATGCTGGATATGGGTGCTGAAATTCAGGTTGTTGTCAAGGTATAAGCCTAGGAATTTTCCCCCATTATTTCTGGTATGGAAATACCGTTGGGTTCGCGCGAGAGAATTAGCAAAATAAAATGAGTGTAGGTTGTATAGTGTGAGCTCCTAGGACCAGTGCTATTTCTGGTATATGTGAATGACATGATGGAAGGGATAGACTCAGAAGTGTCCCTGTTCGCAGATGATGTGAAGTTAATGAGGAGAATTAAATCAGATGAGGACCAGGCAGGACTTCAAAGATACCTGAACAGGCTGGACACCTGGTCCAGCAACTGGCTTCTTGAATTTAACCCTGCTAAGTGCAAAGTCATGAAGATTGGAGAAGGGCAAAGAAGACCGCAGACTGAGTATAGACTAGGTGGCCAAGGACTGCAAACCTCGTTCAAGGAGAAAGATCTTGGGGTGACCATAACACCGAGTATGTCTCCGGAGGAACACATCAACCAGATAACTGCAGCAGCATACGGGCGCCTGGCAAACCTGATAATAGCGTTCCGATTCCTTAGTAAGGAATCGTTCAAGATACTGTACATTGTGTACAATAGGCCCATACTGGAGTATACAGGTCCAGTTTGGAACCCACACCTGGGCAAACACGTCAAGCAATTAGAAAGGTTGAGGGAAATCGGACTGACGACATTGGAGGACAGGCGGGCCAGGGAAGACATGATAACGACATACAAAATTCTGCGTGGAATAGATAAGGTAGACAGAGACAGGTTGTTCCAGAGAGGGGACACAGAAACAAGGGGTGACAATTGGAAGCTGAAGACTCAGACGAGTCATATGGATGTTAGGAAGTATTTCTTCAATCATAGAGTAGTCAGGAAGTGGAATAGCCTAACAGGTGATGTAGTGGAGGCAGGAACCATACATAGCTTTAAGACGAAGTATGACAAAGCTCTGGAAGCAGAGAGAGAGAGGACCTAGTAGCGATCAGTGAAGAGGCGGGGCCAGGAGCTGTGTCTCGACCCCTGCAACCACAATTAGGTGAGTAACACACACACACACACACACACACACACAACACACACACACACAACCACACACACACACCACACACACACACACACACACACACACACACACACACACACACACACACACACACACACACACACACAGGGTAACAGCAACTATGCTGTCTTTGGCTTGGTAACACGTCAGGAAATTTGCCTGGCCCCCTCCACCCTCTCGTCTCCATTTCTCTTCCTCTTTTTTTTACCTCCCTCCTCCCCTTCCCCTCCATCTTTTCACCTCCTCCAGACTGCCTCATGCAGATGCACTCAGACTTCGCCACGGTTACACTCAATCTTCTCTGATCACCAGACACTGTGTGTTATGGAAATTGAGGAAGCGCAGCAGTACTCCTCGTTGTTCCTATGGCAACAAGATCCCAGTGAATGTGGTTGTGGGGAACGGGAGGGAGGAAGGGGAAGTGTGGGGAAGGGCAATGGGTCCAGGATGTGGAGGTTAGAGGGGTCACGCTGCACTACCATGGACTCCAACACCTCCAAGGGTTCCTTCGTGGAACTTTGAGTGGTTTTAAAGGTTTAGAATACGTCTACAAGACTCAAGAGAGAGAGAGAGAGAGAGAGAGAGAGGAGAAAAGTGTAGTCACCTAGATGTGGTTGCAGGGGTCGATTCATAGCTCCTGGCCCCGCCTCTTCACTGGCGCTACTGGGTCACTCTCCCTGCACCATGAGCTTTATCATACCTCTGCTTAAAGCTATGTATGGATCCTGCCTCCACTACATCGCTTCCCAAACTATTCCACTTCCTGATTACTCTGTGACTGAAGAAATACTTCCTAACATACTTGTGATTCATCTGTGTCTTCAGCTTCCAACTGTGTCCCCTTGTTGCTGTGTCCCATCTCTGGAACATTTTGTCTCTGTCCACCTTGTCAATTCCTCTCAGTATTTTACATGTTGTTATCATGTCCTCCCTATCTCTCCTGTCCTCCAGTGTCGTCAGGTCGATTTCCCTTAACCTCTCCTCGTAGTACAGACCCCTTAGCTCTGGGCCTAGTCTTGTTGCAAACATTAGCACTTTTTCTAGTTTCTTTACGTGCTTGGCTAGGTGTGGGTTCCAAACTAGTGGCGGATACTCCAATATGGGCCTAACGTACACAGTGTACAGGGTCCTGAACGATTCCTTATTAAGATGGCAGAATACTGTTCTTAGATTTGCTAGGCGCCCATGTGCTGCAGCAGTTATTTGGTTGATGTGGTGTTATACTCACCCCAAGATCCTTTTTCCTTGAGTAAAGTTTGTGGTCTCTGGCCACCTAGACTGTACTCCGCCTGCGGTCTTCTTTGTTTTTCCCCAATTTTCATGACTTTGCACTTGGTGGGGTTGAACTCCAGGAGTCAATTGCTGGACAAGGCCTGCAGCCTGTCCAGATCCCTTTGTAGTTCTGCCTGGTCCTCGTCCGATTGAATTCTTCTCATCATCTTCACATCATCTGCTAACAGGGACACTTCGGAGCCTATTCCTTCTGCCATGTCGTTCACAAATACCAGAAACAGCACCGGTCCTAGGACTGACCCCTGTGGAACCCCACTCGTCACAGACGCCCACTCTGACACCTCGCCTCGTACCTGTCTTCCCGACAGGTATTCCCTGATCAATTGTAGTGCCTTCCCTGTTATGCCTGCCTGGTCCTCCTGCTTTTGCACTAATCTCTTGTGTGGAACTGTATCAAACGCCTTCTTATAGTCCATGAAAATGCAGTCTACCCACCCCTCTCTCTCTTGTCTTACTGCTGTCACACTGTCAAAAAAATCCAGTAGGTTTGTGACACAGAATTTCCCGTCCCTGAAACCATGTTGGCTGCTTTTGATAAGCTCATTTCTTTCTAGGTGTTCCACCACTCTTCTGATAATCTTCTCCATGACTTTGCATACTATACATGTTAGTGACACTGGTCTATAGTTTAGTGCCTCTTGTCTGTCTCCATTTTTTTTAAAATTTGGACTACATTTGCTGTCTTCCATACCTCAGGTAATCTCCCTGTTTCTATAGATGTGTTGAATATTGTTGTTAGGGGTACACATAGCGCCTCTGCACCCTCTTTCAGAACCCATGGAGAGATGTTATCAGGCCCCATCGCCTTTGAGGTGTCTAGCTCACTCAGCAGCCTCTTCACTTCTTCCTCGGTTGTATGTATTGTGTCCAACACTTGGTGGTGTACCCCACCTTTCTGTCTTTCTGGAATCCCTTCTGTCTCCTCTGTGAACACTTCTTTGAATCTCATGTTGAGTTCCTCACATACTTCTCGGTCGTTTCTTGTAATCTCTCCTCCTTCCTTCCTTAGCGTGATTGCCTGGTCCTTGACTGTTGTTTTCCTCCTGATGTGGCTGTACAATAGCTTCGGGTCAGATTTGGCTTTTGCTGCTGTGTTATTTTTGTATTGTCGTTGGGCCTCCATTCTTACCTGTGCATATTCATTTTTGGATCTACGACTGCTCTCCTTATTCTCCTGGGTCCTTTGCCTTCTATACTTCTTCCATTCTCTAGCGCACTTGGTTTTGGCCTCCCTGCACTTTTGGGTGAACCATGGGCTCATTCTGGCTTTTTCATTATTCCTGTTTCCCTTGGGTACAAACCCTCTCCTCAGCTTCCTTGCATATTGTTGTCATGTTTTTCATCATCTCGTTCACTGACTTTCCTGCCACTTCTTTGTCACACTGAACCCCGTTCTGGAAGTTCTTCATTTCCACATACTCCCCCATCTTGTAGTTTGACTTCATTCGTCTGGCTCTTCCTGCTTCCCCCTCCACGTGTAACTCTGTGTAGTGTAGTGATGGATATTATGTAGTGTAGTGATGTATACTGTGTAGTGATGTATATTGTGTAGTGTAGTGATGTATATTGTGTAGAGTAGTGATGTATATTAAGGAATGTAGTGATGTATATTATGTAGTATAGTGATGTATACTGTGCAGAGTAGTAATGTATAATGTGTAGAGTAGTGAAGTATTACGTAGTATAGTCATGTATATTGTGTAGATTAGTGATGTATATTATGTAGTGTAGTGATGTATATTGTGTAGAGTAGTGATGTATATTGTGTAGTGATGTATATTGTCCAATGTAGCGATGTATATTATGTAGAGTACTGATGTACTATTTTCTAAATATTAGATATCAACAGAATAGAGCAATGGGCGTTATTATTATTATTATTATTATTATTATTATTATTATTATTATTATTATTATTATTATTATTATTATTATTATTATTATTATTGCTATCATTATTCTTGTATTCACGTAGAGCGCTAAACCCATATGGGTCATTCAGCGCAAGACAGTAGAGGCTTGATCCTCCGTCTGCTGAGCGCTTCCTATTTGTACTCACTTAGTTCAGAGTGGCTAGCAGCAGCAGTGAGCAGGATGGACGGCAGCAGTGAGCAGGATGGACGGCAGCAGTGAGCAGGATGGACGGCAGCAGTGAGCAGGATGGGTGGCAACAGTGAGCAGGATGGGTTGGCAGCAGTGAGCAGGATGACGGCAGCAGTGAGCAGGATGGACGGCAGCAGTGAGCAGGATGGACGGCAGCAGTGAGCAGGATGGACGGCAGCAGTGAGCAGGATGGGTGGCAGCAGTGAGCAGGATGGGTGGCAGCAGTGAGCAGGATGGACGGCAGCAGTGAGCAGGATGGACGGCAGCAGTGAGCAGGATGGGTGGCAGCAGTGAGCAGGATGGACGGCAGCAGTGAGCAGGATGGACGGCAGCAGTGAGCAGGATGGACGGCAGCAGTGAGCAGGATGGGTGGCAGCAGTGAGCAGGATGGACGGCAGCAGTGAGCAGGATGGACGGCAGCAGTGAGCAAGGATGGACGGCAGCAGTGAGCAGGATGGGTGGCAGCAGTGAGCAGGATGGACGGCAGCAGTGAGCAGGATGGACGGCAGCAGTGAGCAGGATGGGTGGCAGCAGTGAGCAGGATGGACGGCAGCAGTGAGCAGGATGGACGGCCAGCAGTGAGCAGGATGGGTGGCAGCAGTGAGCAGGATGGACGGCAGCAGTGAGCAGGATGGACGGCAGCAGTGAGCAGGATGGACGGCAGCAGTGAGCAGGATGGGTGGCAGCAGTGAGCAGGATGGACGGCAGTAGTGAGCAGGATGGACGGCAGCAGTGAGCAGGATGGACGGCAGCAGTGAGCAGGATGAACGGCAGCAGTGAGCAGGATGGACGGCAGCAGTGAGCAGGATGGGTGGCAGCAGTGAGCAGGATGGGTGGCAGCAGTGAGCAGGATGGACGGCAGCAGTGAGCAGGATGGACGGCAGCAGTGAGCAGGATGGACGGCAGCAGTGAGCAGGATGGGTGGCAGCAGTGAGCAGGATGGACGGCAGCAGTGAGCAGGATGGACGGCAGCAGTGAGCAGGATGACGGCAGCAGTGAGCAGATGGGTGGCAGCAGTGAGCAGGATTGGACGGCAGTAGTGAGCAGATGGACGGCAGCAGTGAGCAGGATGGACGGCAGCAGTGAGCAGGATGAACGGCAGCAGTGAGCAGGATGGACGGCAGCAGTGAGCAGGATGGGTGGCAGCAGTGAGCAGGATGGATGGCAGCAGTGAGCACGATGGGTGGCAGCAGTGAGCAGGATGGACGGCAGCAGTGAGCAGGATGGACGGCAGCAGTGAGCAGGATGGACAGCAGCAGTGAGCAGGATGGGTGGCAGCAGTGAGCAGGATGGACGGCAGCAGTGAGCAGGATGGACGGCAGCAGTGAGCAGGATGGACGGCAGCAGTGAGCAGGATGGACGGCAGCAGTGAGCAGGATAAGTGGCAGCAGTGAGCAGGATGGGTGGCAGCAGTGAGCAGGATGGACGGCAGCAGTGAGCAGGATGGGTGGCAGCAGTGAGCAGGATGGGTGGCAGCAGTGAGCAGGATGGACGGCAGCAGTGAGCAGGATGGGTGGCAGCAGTGAGCAGGATGGACGGCAGCAGTGAGCAGGATGGACGGCAGCAGTGAGCAGGATGGACGGCAGCAGTGAGCAGGATGGACGACAGCAGTGAGCAGGATGGGTGGCAGCAGTGAGCAGGATGGACGGCAGCAGTGAGCAGGATGGACGGCAGCAGTGAGCAGGATGGACGGCAGCAGTGAGCAGGATGGACGGCAGCAGTGAGCAGGATGGACGACAGCAGTGAGCAGGATGGACAACAGCAGTGAGCAGGATGGACGGCAGTAGTGAGCAGGATGCACGGCAGCAGTGAGCAGGATGGGTGGCAGCAGTGAGCAGGATGGACGGCAGCAGTGAGCAGGATGGGTGGCAGCAGTGAGCAGGATGGACGACAGCAGTGAGCAGGATGGGTTGCAGAAGTGAGAAGGATGGGTGGCAGCAGTCAGCAAGATGAGTGGCAGCAGTGATCAAGATGAGTGGCAGCAGTGACTCGGATGGACGGCAGCAGTGAGCAGGATGGATGACAGCAGTGAGAAAGATGGGTGGCAGCAGTGAGCAAGATGGGCGGCAGCAGTGTGCAAGATGGGTGGCAGCAGTGAGCAGGATGGGCGGCAGCAGTGAGCAGGATGGGGGCGGCAGTGAGCAAGATGGGTGGCAGCAGTGAGCAGGATGGGCGGCAGCAGTGAGCAGGATGGGGGCGGCAGTGAGCAAGATGGGTGGCAGCAGTGAGCAGGATGGGTGGCAGCAGTTAGCAGGATGGAGGCGGCAGTGAGCAAGATGGGTGGCAGCAGTGAGCAGATGGTGCAGCATTGAGCAGGATGGGTGGCAGCAGTGAGCAAGATGGGTGGCAGCAGTGAGCAGGATGGGTGGCAGCAGTGAGCAGGATGGGTGGCAGCAGTGGGCAAGATGGGTGGCAGCAGTGAGCAAGATGGGTGGCAGCAGTGAGCAGGATGGGTGGCAGCAGTGAGCAGGATGGGTGGCAGCAGTAAGCAAGATTGTTGGCAGCAGTGAGCAGGATGAATGGCAGCAGTGAGCAGGATGGGTGGCAGCAGTGAGCAAGATGGGTGGCAGCAGTGAGCAGGATGGGTGGCAGCAGTGAGCAGGATGGGTGGCAGCAGTGAGCAAAATGGGTGCCAGCAGTGCGCAGGATGGGTGGCCGCAGTGAGCAGGATGGATGGCAGCAGTGAGCATTATGGACCGCAGCAGTGAGCAGGATGGGTGGCAGCAGAGAGCAACATGGGTGGCACCAGTGAGCAAGATGGGTGGCAGTAGTGAACAGGATGGGTGGCAGCAGTGAGCAGGATGGATGGCAGCAGTGAGCATTATGGACCGCAGCAGTGAGCAGGATGGGTGGCAGCAGAGAGCAACATGGGTGGCACCAGTGAGCAAGATGGGTGGCAGTAGTGAACAGGATGTGTGGCAGCAGTGAGCAGGATTCCACCCTCACTCACCTGTCACCTGGACATGTTTACTGAACCGTCAGTATTACACTGAGAATTTACTGCTCAATTCCGGAGGAGAGAAGCTCTGGGTGACCTGGCTTTCCCTGGTCAGATGATCAGGTCCTAGTCACCTCAAGCTTCGGGGATAGATGATAGGCATCCGATATTCCCTTTCCATAGGAGATACTAAGTACTAGTTAACGAAAACAAGCAACAGGTTTCAAAATTAGCCAAAAATCTTTGTTCAAGTGATGTTACTTATGCTCATTGTGTTGTGAAACTCGGTTGGTAGTGTACTCAGCTCACTCATTGAGGTCCGGGGTTCGATCCTCGGTACGGGTAGAAACATTAGGTCGTGTTTCCTTAAGACACCTGCTGTCTATGTTCACCTAGCAATAGGTACCTAGGTGTTATTCGACTGGTGTGGGTCGCATCCTGGGACAAAATTAACCTAGTTTGCCCAAAATGCTCTGCATAACAAGGGGGTTTCTATACAGCATGTAACTGATGTCAGCAAGGTCTGTATATGTTGCATCGTGTACTTATAGAAATAAAGATTATTATGATTATTAAAATGATGTTACTTATGGTTCAGGACAAAGTGAGGTTAATGTGAATTGTTCCAGCCATGGTATTATTCCATTCACGTTATTGTTCCAGACATGATATTTTTCCAGCCACAGCATTGTTTGCTTATGGTACTGTTCCAGTCACAGTACTGTTACAACCACAGTACTGTTCCAGCCCTTGCAGTAATGTAGCCTCTTAAATGCTAGCCATCACCGTGTGTGCGTGTGGCATGCAAAGAGTACGTTACATTTTATTCGGCATATGTACACACTCCCATATAGGCTGCCTCCCAACCAGCGAACCGGGTGCTAAGTGTTTAACGATTTTTAGGGGCCCCATTGTTAAATCAGTACCTTAGTTCATTGACCAATCACAGACGAGCCAGCCAAGTGCTGAGACGATGTGGTATCACTTGTGGTCAGCATTTGCCAGACTCGCCTCTAGCTGGTTGAAGCAACTATGGTGCACCAAACTGAGGTATCTCCCAGTACAGGAGCTGTTAATTGCAGATCTCCACTTAGGTTCCTTCATAATATGGGAGGGACAACACCAGAGCAATCAGACCAGCAGTCTCATGCAGCAGGTGCATTGGGTTTGTCTCAGGGTGAGTCTGCTTCATTGGCGTTTGAGTTAGCCGAACTCAATCTTGAAACAACCAGGGAGCAGCGAGCATTTGCTAGGGAGGAGTTTGATAGAGAGAAGGACAGGAGGCAATTGAACCAGACGGTGGATGACTTTAGAGTGCAAAAGGCAGTACAGTTAGTTCCTCGTTTTGTTGAAGCCAAGCCTGAACAGTTTTTCGAGGCATTTGAAAACCAGGCTCAAGCATTTAGGTGGCCTAAGGAGCACTGGGCAGCATTGGTGCAAATGTCAGGGGTCAGTCTCATGTAGACTTTGTAAGGCAGCAGTTGAAAGCCTTCACCAATTGGTACAAGGCAAGTGGTGTCGCTAATTACTTTTGGTGGATAACATGCTGGAATCTGTTGGACCAGAGGTTAGAGTCTTTCTTGAAGATCATTCGCTGACTACTGCTTTGGAAGCAGCCAGGTTGGCTGACACTTTTGAGACTAACTGCTCCTGTCCAAGCGGTCTCATCTTTATTCCCAACAGCCTGGCATGAGTAGAGATTGTCCGAGAAGAGTTCCTGATTGGAGGACAAAGTAGCAGGATGAAGGTGAACGACAACACCAACCAACGAAGTCACTTGGTGAGCCACGATATCAAACTCATGGTCAACCTGGAAAGTGACATCAAACTCATGCTCAACATGGTGAACAACAACATCAGTACACAGACAGGCGCCAATCACAAAATCAGCAGGGAGCATAAGTAAAGTACAAGGTAACTTGGTTTTTGTGCCATAAACCCGGCCACGTGAGGTCGACTTGCCCAGCTAAACCCCAACCTTTAGGGAGAATTACTAAACTCCCTATCGAAATGAACCAGAAAGAAATAGAAATACTTGCCATATCTCCTTTCAGGAGAATTCAAAGAAAACTGAAGTAAGAACATTTAGGGATACCGGGGCTTATTGTTCCCTTATAAGAGAGGGAGTGCTTCCTCTCTTTGAACAAACTACACTGCGCTCATCAGTTCTTTTAGAAGCATTAGGAAGAGCAGTATTTTCTTGATACTTGGCGCAAGAAGTAAGCCTGTGGCTTACTTCTTGGGCAAGTATCAACCTCACCGGAGGGCCTACTCCACAACTGAAAAAGAAGCCCTCGCTCTGATCTTGGCATTAGAACATTTCGAGGTATACGAGGGGCAGTCGTCCCAAGTGGTCACAGTCTACAGTGACCATAAACCTCTTGTCTACCTCAACTCCACGAAAAACCACAACACACGACTCATGAGATGGAGTCTCAATACAATATGAACATTGTACATATTGCTGGCAAGGATAATAAGCTGGCTGATTCTCTTTCCCATATTTAAATTTAAGTTAGGATGTGTTAGGTTAGGATTTGTTAAGGACTATATGGGTAGCCTAGCTCTTTCCCTCCCCCTTCTGTATATATAAAATATTTAATGGTGGTGGTGGGGAGGGGGGTTTTAGTGAGGGAATATTCTGCTACTGTTCGCAGGTGTCTTGAACCCTGCTGTCTGCTGTCTTGCTTTAGGAAACGGTTTGACTTAAAGTCTCGAGAAAAAGTTGAGCCCTATCTAATTAGTTGGATGGTTGAGAGGAAAGGTGATCCATTATTGTTCATTGTCATGGCGGCATGCTACTCAAGGAGGTGGAAGCGTAGTCCTGGCCATTAGAACTCTTTTGGGGTGGGGTGTGGCATGCAAAGAGTATGTTACACTTTATTCGGCATATGTACACACTCCCATATAGGCTGCCCCCCCAACCAGCAAACCGGGTGCTGAAAATAAATGGTATAAACTACCGACACAATGGAAACATAAACACATATGCAGTTTAATGTGATCCTTTATTGACAACGTTTCCCCACACAGTGGGCTTTCTCAAGTCACAAACAGATCTACCTGGGGTGGAAGGTACGTGAGTATTTATAGTCAGGTTCAGAATGTTGAGGTCAGGTGGAGAATGCTGCATCTGATGATCTACCGGGTGGGGTTATAGAGTCTTGGGTAGCTTGGCAGGGGCATTGGACAAGTTGTGAGTAGACCTTCTGCAGTGTTCTATGTTCTTATGTGGGATAGCGATTAAGAAGTTTCTTGGCAAGTGGCTCAGCTATGTTATAGAAGCCATTATTCTGGTTTAAATTGTTGGTTATAGAGATAAGCGATGATTCCAGGATTCTTCTTCCACCCCAGGTAGATCTGTTTGTGACTTGAAAAAGCCCATTGTGTGGGCGAAACGTTGTCAAGAAAGGATCACATTAAACTGCATATGTGTTTATGTTTCCAAACCGGGTGCTAAGGGTTTAACGATCTTTAGGGGTCTCATCATTAAATCAGTACCTTAGTTCACTGACCAATCACAGACGAGCCCGCCAAGTGCTGAGACGATGTGGTATCACTCATTTGTCAGACTTGCCTCTAGCTGGTTAAAGCACGGTGCTCTCTCTCTCTCTCTCTCTCTCTCTTTTTTTCTCTCTCTCTCTCAGGCTTCTGTTTTTGCCTCATTACCGTGTACATAGTTTACATAGGTTTACATGTCCGTATATAAGCATTTGGTGAAGGAAAATATAAGTTAATTATTACTACTGTGTTTATTTCGCTCCAACCCATTACGACCAGGTCAATAGGCCGTTATTACCTGTGTTCGTAATAGTGTGTCACCTCTTTAGGAAAACCACTCACAAGACCACCTAAACAAAGGCAACTCGCCGGGTGTAAAACCTACTACTAAAATTCAGTGAAAAATTAGAAAATTCTTTTAAAAAATTATTAAAAAAAGTGACAAACGTGGCGAAAATACATCGGCAGAGTTGGCTTTCTTGGGGCATATTGGCTTGTCTTTCTCTGTGCTTCCCCAGAGTGTTCCTCGTCTGTGTTGGTTCTAGGAAATGTATCTTTTGAAATACACAATGCGGCATTTCTCTCTCCAGACCTTGTGTAGTTATATGCCCAATTCGACTACACTGATCTAGCGACGAGGATTTCAATTCTCTGCGTGCATTAGAGGCGACTAGATTACTGTTGGATAGACATGTCATTCTCTGTAGCGTTGATCCCCTTATATTCAACTGATGAATCCTGCAACACAAGTGAATTGTTTCATCAATAATGGTATTGTATCTAGTGTTATCTTACATCTAGACTGAAGGACTGCAACACTGGTAAAATCTTACATCAATAATGGTACTCTACCTAGTGTTATCTTACATCTAGACTGAGGAACTGCAGCACTGGTGAAATATTTCTTCAATAATGGTACTATACTAATGGTTTTAGGGGTGATCTATGCCCCTATCTTAGCTCTAAAGTAGATTTAAAAATGTAGGCTGGCTCTACAAGAAGGTCGTAGCTCTATCTTGGGTGTGTAGGACGAAAAGGTGATCTGTGTTCCGTACATAAGAGCTGTTTTGGCTCTGTTATCTCGAAGTTAGATGGTCGAGGACGTTCTGGTTTGTTTTGGGTGTTTGAGAACCTCCTGGTTCTGCTTTGGGTATTTGAAAACGTCTTATTTTGGGTAATTGAGGACATCTTGTTTTATTTTGGGTGTTTGAAATTCTCTGGTTCTATTATTTTGGGTTCTTAGGATGTCCTGGTTCTGTATTGAGTCTAATAGTGAGCTCTTATTAAGCTACTCTAAATAACAAAAAAAAAGGCACAATACCGTGACTGGAACGATACACAAATAACCCGCACATAAAAGAGAGAAGCTTACGACGACGTTTCGGTCCGACTTGGACCATTATGTGCGGGTTATTTGTGTAAGCTACTCTATACAGTATTTTTTTTTTCAAATGTAGCTGAAGAAAGCGTAGTCAAAATAGAACTGTGACAGCCTCTTGAGTGCACTTTTTTATCTGCATTTGAAAAAAATCGCAGTATGTAGAGAGCTTTATATAAAAGACCCGACTCTAAAGACTACCTGGCTCTCGGTTAAGTAAGTAAGTAAGTAAAGTGAAGTAAGTAAGTAAGTAAGTGAAGACCAGATAGTAATGTTTGCTTAAGTTTTAATGGGAATTCTGTGATTTGTGGAGGTGCACGCTTTTACGATCAATATTGAGGCGTGACAGGCAGAGGGTAGAGCTGAGGCAGGAGGTGACTGAGCGGGAAGAACACAACTACGAGAGATATTTGGAAAACCACGTGCCAGGGTCATGAAAGGACACGGGGGTGGGATATAAGGCTTGACTGAGGCAACGTGTGTTATTACACGGTGTCTCTCCTTCTTCTTCACGATGTTTGTCATGATTCTCTATCTCTTCCTCTGTCACCCCTCTTGGTTATCTCAGTCCTCTACATTGTCAAATACATCACAACTTCCACTCACTCATCACGCACTCTCAACACGTGTGTGGATGTGTACGTCGTCAAGGAAGAGGAAATAAATTCTCGAGTAAAGAGAAACATCCAGCGGTCTTTGTGTTGATTTGAACTGCTTGTATATTTATAGAATTACATAAAGCCGCAATCGTGCTTGACTGTCTACACGTACAGACACACATGCACAAGCATTAGAGTGTACGCTTCAACACGTGTACGCACATTTGTTTCAGTAGAGGTACTGCATGTGATGGTGTTCGTTATACGTGCATCGGACACGCACATGCAACGGTGAGTTTTGTTTATTCACCCAAAATGTGTTAATTGATCTTGCTGTATTCCAGCTCCTGGTCTATGTCTATTAATCATTCCACTGCTTTACCTTCACATTACGCAAATTCTTTTTATTAAAGCGGCGTCTATTTTATACCTTGATAAAGTGAGAAATCACGAAAGTACTTGGATTTTTAATACTTTTTCACTGTGGCCATTTTGCATTATATGTATATGTATTATATATATATTTTTATATATATATATATATATATATATATATATATATATATATATATATATAATATATATATATATATATATATATATATGTCGTGCCGAATAGGCAGAACTTGCGATCTTGGCTTAAATAGCAACGTTCAAACTTGCCATATAGGACAAGTGAATATTTGTGTATGCAATAATTTCGCCAAAATCATTCTGAACCTAAACGAAAAAAAATATATTTCACTGTGTTTGTTTAGTATTAAATTTTGTAAACAAATATAAAATATATTAGTTGGGTTAGGCTAAAATAAATTGCTCTTGTTATAATAAGGTTAGGTAAGTTTTCTAAGATTCTTTTGGTTTCAAAATTAAAAATTTTTACAATAACATTAATGAAAAAAATAAATCTTTAAACGTATAAGAGAAAATTTCAGAAAGGACTTAATTTTAAATGAGTTCTTGCTAGTTGACCAGTTTTACATATTCGGCACGACATATATATATATATATAATATATATATATATATATATATATATATATTATATATATATATATATATTATATATATTGTATATATATATATATATATATATATATAATTTTATATATAAAATATATATATATATATTTATATTTTTTTTTTTTTTTTTTTTTTTTTTTGTAATTATTTTAATTAAAAAATTTTTAAAATATTAATTTTAAAAAAAATTGTGTTTTGGGTGTTTTGGGGGTAATTCAACCCAGAAAAAAATTAGCCCTTTTAACAGGAAAAACGGGATGAAAAGCCTTTCACCCGGTGCTTTCCCAAAATCCATGTTAAAATCCAAAAAAAAAAATTTTTTTGAGATGCCCCCCTTTAGACCAAAATCAAAAATTGCCCCCCTCCTAAAGCCGCAAAATTAATCTTTTTGAGATGGGGGGTTTGAAACCCCAAACCTGGAGGTTTGGGGGTGGGAGTTGACCCTCCCTGGTTACAGTTTCCACCTCCCTCTAAAACGGGATGAAAACCTAAAACCTCTGATGGCTTACGGGGCCCTCTATCCTGCCACATAAAGGGGAAAATCTTCTGCCCCCAAAAATGGCAGAAGGGCCCAAAAAAACAGTCAAGGGGGGAGGCCCCTTGCTGGGGGGCCCCAATGCAAGGGCCAAAATAAAGTGGGAGGCCCGTCTAGGTGTCCCAAACCATCGGGGGTTTCCCCCAAAAGTTCCTTACGGCGGGAAACCCGGATCCCCAAAACCCCTCCATTTTGCAGGGCCCGCGCCTCGCCCAAAACCCAAATTTTAAGTGTTTTGGGGAAAAGGCAACAACCAAATTTTAAAATTTGGAAAGCCAAAAACCAAGGGGGGATAAGAAAAGGGGGCTGAATCAAAAGAGCCCTTGACACGGGGCCCCCCCCGGGGGAACCCCCGAAAGAGCCAACATACCCAAACCCACAAACCCCGAGGGCCCGGGGGGGGGACACCTAACCCATCACAGTGTGGGCAAAGGGGAGGAGCTGCTGACCACGGAGGAGTGAAGCCCAGCAAGTCTGGGAATAACCCAACGTATAAATTTTGTCCCAGGGGGGATCAGGCCTTGGGATCATGAAGAAAAAAATGCCACCGTTTCTTAAAGAACCAGTTCCAGACTCAAAACCCCCACCAGGGCCCAAAGGGCATCCACTTTCATTTTCCCAGCCCCTCGCGTGGCACCGAGGGGAAATGCTTGCTGATACTTGGCTCGCCTCCAGCCTCGGAGGAGGGGAGGAAATTTCATGATCTTTAATACATTGTCCTTGTATTCATGTTTGTGTTTTCTGCAATGTTTCTGTTTTTAAATAATGTTCAAATAAATAAAAATTGGGGGTGGAGGAAAAAAAAATTAAAACGTGGGGAAATTTGGTTTTCCTTTTTGGGGGCCCCCCCCCTTTTGGGAGGGGTCCCAACCCCTTTTCCCCCCCTTATTTTTTTAATATTTAATATATAATTATTATATATATATTATATATTTTATATTTATATTTATATTTATATATATATATATATATTATTTTTTTTTATTTAATATTTATTTTAAATTCTTTTTAGGGTTTTTTAATTTTTTTTAATGCCAAAAAAAAGGGTTTTTTTTCTTATTTTTTTCTACTTAGAATATCTGCAAACTGTTCCGGAAAGTTTTTTTTTAATCAAACTTTTTATTTAAAGTCTGAGAGTGGTTTATAATAGCCCCTTTTTTTATTTTGTCGTATTAAACGTAATTTTTTTATCTTGATAGGTTTATTAAATGGGCTCCATTTTCACACTGGTGGGGTTCAAATCTTGATTACAAGGTTTCCTCTAGGGGAACCCATGTGGCTATCAGTTTCTTTTTCAAAGGTCACCTCTTCCGATGGTTCAAAAATTAACGGTTTTTCCCCCCATTTTATTGAGAGGTAGAGGGCAATTTTTCCATTTTTATTTACCAAATTGTGAGGGTTTCCTGAAGAAAATGAGAATTGACCCTCCCATAAAATTGAGTGTTGATTTTAAACTTGGGCTCTTGAAGTTGTTAAAATTTCAGTTGGGCCCCATGAAGTGTTTTCTACAGCTCCTGGGCTCATGAAGTTGTTGATTACGTCCCGGGGTCTTAAAGTTATTGATCCAGCTCTGGGCCCCCTTTTAAGTTTTTGATTAAGCTCCCGGGCTCTTGAAGTTGTTGATCTACAGCTCTGGGGTTTTGAAGTGCCCTTGCAATTTGGCCCCCAAAACAGGTCTCTTGCAAGGGGCACACCAAAAACCCTGTTCTTGCATGTGGCACCCAAACTGTTCTTGCAAGTGGCACACCAACCAGTGTTCTTGCGTGGCCACAACACGTGTCTCTTGCAGTGGCCCACAACACAGTGTCTCTTGCAAGTGGCACAAACACAGGTCTTAGCAAGTGGACCAACACAATGTCTCTTGCAAGTGGCAAAACCCAAACCCGTGTCTCTTGCAAGTGGCACACAACACAGTGTCTCTTGAAATGGCACACCAACAAGTGTCTCTTGCAAGGACAACCGCCAGTGTTGGAAATCCCCAAATATAGTGACACACCCGCCATTGTTGGAAATAAAAGTAAGGACCAAACCCGCACATTTTTGGGAAATACAAGATAGTGACACACCAGCACAAAGTTGGAAATACCAAATATGTGACACACCGACAATGTTGGAAATACCAAGTATAGTGAAACCCCAGACAGTGTTGGAAATACCAAGTATAGTGACACACCAGCACGTGTTGGAAATACCAAATATAGTGAAACCCCCGCACAGTGTTGGAAATACCAAGTTAGTGACACACCAGCACAGTGTTGGAAATAAAGTATTGACACACCCGACATTGTTGGAAAAACAAGTATAGTGACAACCCCGCAATTGTTGGAAATACCAAGTATAGTGGGCACACCAGCCCAAAGTTGGAATACAAGTATGTGACACCCGCCAGTGTTGGGAAAAACCAAGTATAGTGCACACCAGCCAGTGTTGGAAAACCAAAAATTGTGACACACCGCACTGTTTGGAAACAAGTTAGTGACACACCGCACAGTGTTGGGAAATACCAATATAGTGACCACCAGCCCGTGTTGGAAAAAACCCAAATATGTGAAACCAGCCATTGTTTAATACCAAGTATAGTGACACACCAGCACTTGTTGGGGAAAAACCAAGTATAGTGACACACCAGCACAAGTTGGAAATACCAAAGTATAGTGCACACCCGCAAGTGTTTGGGAAAACCAAAATTTAGTGACACACCAGCCGTGTTGGGAAAAACCAAATTAGTGCACACCAGACGTGTTGGAAAAAACCCCAAATAAGTGAAAACCAGCACATTGTTGGAAATACCAAGTATAGTGAACACCAGCCAGTGTTGGAAATACAAGTTAGTGACACCAGACAGTGTTGGAAATCCAAGTATAGTTTACACCCAGCCGTGGGAAAACCAAGTATAGTACACACCGCACATTGTTGGAAATACCAAGTATAGTGACACAAGCACATTGTTGGAAATACCCCGTATGTGACACACCCGCACGTGTTGGAAATCCAAGTATAGTGCCCCCAGCACAATGTTGGAAAAACCCAAGTATAGTGACCACCAGACAATGTTTGGAAAAAACCCAAATTTTAGTGCCACCCGCACGTGTTGGAAATCCCAAATATAGTGACACACCAGCCAGGTTGGAAATACAAAATAGTGACCACCGCACAGTGTTGGAAATACCCAAGTATGTGACAACCAGCACAGTTTTGGAAATAAAGTATAGTGAACCACCGCACATTGTTTGGGAAAACCAAGTATAGTGACACACCCCAAAAGTGTTGGAAAACCAAGTATGTGACACCCAGCACAGTGTTGGAAATCCAAGTATAGTGACACACCAGCACAGTGTTGGAAATCCAAGTTAGGGACACACCGCACAGGTTGGAAAAAACCAAGTATAGTGACACACTATACAGACCCAAAAGCACTAAAAACCCCTATCATAAAAAATCTTTGAAAGGGTCCTAAGAAACAAGACCCACCATCTGAAACCCCTCAGTTACACACCCCCGGGAACATGGGGTTTGAACGGTCGCTCCTGTCTGTCTCAATATTGGACCCTACGCAAGGTCCTAAAACATAGAAGACAAAAAGAATGCGATGTAATATATACAGATTTGCAAAAACCTTCGCAAGTGTGACCAGGCGTAATAGGCACAAAATGCGTGTAAAGGAATAACAGGAAAAGTCGGGCGATGGTTATAATTTCCTCACAACAGAAAAACAGAGAGTAGCGTCAACAGAGTAAAGTCCCAGGCAGCTACGGTGAAAAAACTCTGTTCCAAAGGCACAGTACTCGCTCCATTTGTTCCTCATCCCTTTTATCCGACATAGACAAAGGGTGTCAGCCACAGCACCGTGTCTTCCTTTGCAGATGACACCCGAATCTGCATGACAGTGTCTTCCATTGCAGACACTGCAAAGCTCCAGGCAGACATCAACCAAATCTTTCAGTGGGCTGCAGAAAACAATATGAAGTTCAACGATGAGAAATTCAATTACTCAGATATGGTAAACATGAGGAAATTAAATCTTCATCAGAGTACAAAACAAATTCTGGCCACAAAATAGAGCGAAACACCAACGTCAAAGACTGGGAGTGATCATGTCGGAGGATCTCACCTTCAAGGACCATAACATTGTATCAATCGCATCTGCTAGAAAAATGACAGGATGGATAATGAGAACCTTCAAAACTAGGGAGGCCAAGCCATGATGACACTCTTCAGGTCACTTGTTCTATCTAGGCTGGAATATTGCTGCACACTAACGCACCTTTCAAGGCAGGTGAAATTGCCGACTAGAAAATGTACAGAGAACTTTCACGGCGCGCATAACGGAGATAAAACACCTCAATTATTGGGAGCGCTTGAGTTCCTAAACCTGTATTCCCTGGAAACGCAGGAGGGAGAGATACATGATTATATACACCTGGAAAATCCTAGAGGGACTAGTACCGAACTTGCACACGAAAATCACCCACTACGAAAGCAAAAGACTTGGCAGACGATGCCCCATCCCCCCAATGAAAAGCAGGGGTGTCACTAGCACGTTAAGAGACCATACAATAAGTGTCAGGGGCCCGAGACTGTTCAACTGCCTCCCAGCACACATAAGGGGGATTACCAACAGACCCCTGGCAGTCTTCAAGCTGGCACTGGACAAGCACCTAAAGTCAGTTCCGGATCAGCCGGGCTGTGGCTCGTATGTTGGTTTGCGTGCAGCCAGCAGCAACAGCCTGGTTGATCAGGCTCTGATCCACCAGGAGGCCTGGTCTCAGACCGGGCCGCTGGGGCGTTGACCCCCGGAACTCTCTCCAGGTAAACTCCAGGTAACACCAGCACAGTGTTGGAAATACCAAGTATAGTGACACACCAGCACAGTGTTGGAAATACCAAGTATAGTGACACACCAGCACAGTGTTGGAAATACCAAGTATAGTGACACACCAGCACAGTGTTGGAAATACCAAGTATAGTGACACACCAGCACAGTGTTGGAAATATCTCTCCCAGATTTCACAACGACCTTAACACATTCAGTTTCACGGATCTTCATGGATAAAATCACTGTAACCTTCAATTTCAGAATCTAAGTAATTTCCTTCCCCCGTTCGGTGATTTTCTCATTGTTCTTTATTCTTTGTAATTTGTCTTTCATATTTAGTTTCTTTGTTTTTAAATGACGTTAATCGTATATAATACCGAGAAGTTGATGAATATGACATATTCAACACCTGAGAACCTTCATTGACGTTAATAAAGACATATGCAACACTTGGGTATCTTCCTTGACGTCAATAAAGACATATGCAAAACCTGTGTATCTTCCTTGACGTCAATAAAGACATATGCAACACCTGGGTATCTTCCTTGACGTCAATAAAGACATATGCAACACCTGGGTATCTTCCTTGACGTCAATAATGATATATGCAACACCTGGGTATCTATCTTGACGTCAGTAATGACATATGCAACACGTGTGTATCTTCCTTGACGTCAATAAGGACACATGCAATACCTGGGTATTTCTTGACGTCAGTAAAGACATGTGCAACAACTGGATATCTTCGTTGACGTCAAAAATGACATATACAACATCTGTGTATGTTCCTTGACGTCAGTAATGACATATGCCTCATCTGGGTATCTTCCTTGGCGTCAGTAAAGACATATACAACACCTGGGTATCTTCCCTGACGTCAGTAAAGACATATGCAACACCTGGGTATCTTCCTTGGCGTCAATAAAGACATATACAACACCTGGGTATCTTCCTTGACGTCAATAATGACATATGCAACACCTGGGTATCTTCCTTGACGTCAATAAAGACATATGCAACACCTGGGTATCTTCCCTGACGTCAATAAAGACATATGCAACACCTGGGTATCTTTCTTGGCGTCAATAATGACATATGCAACACCTGGGTATCTTCCCTGACGTCAATAAAGACATGTACAACACCTGGGTATCTTCCTTGACGTCAATAATGACATATGCAACACCTGGGTATCTTCCCTGACGTCAGTAAAAACATATGCAACACCTGGGTATCTGTTAGGTAAGACACATATGCAACAGTTAGGTATATTTATTTCGAAACGTTTCGCCTACACAGTAGGCTTCTTCAGTCGAGTACAGAAAAGTTGATAGAAGCAGAAGAGACTTGAAGACGATGTAATCAGTCCATCACCCTTAAAGTTTTGAGGTGGTCAGTCCCTCAGTCTGGAGAAGAGCATTGTTCCAAAGTCTGAAACAGTATTGTTTCAGATATTGTTTCAGTTATTGTTTCAGACCTTGGAACAATGCTCTTCTCCAGACTGAGGGACTGACCACCTCAAAACTTTAAGGGTGATGGACTGATTACATCGTCTTCAAGTCTCTTCTGCTTCTATCAACTTTTCTGTACTCGACTGAAGAAGCCTACTGTGTAGGCGAAACGTTTCGAAATAAAGATACCTAACTGTTGCATATGTGTCTTACCTAACAACCTGTCGGTATTTTATACCATTTTAATGTTCAACCTGGGTATCTTCCTTGACGTCAATAAAGACACATGCGACACCTGGGTATCTTCCCTGACGTCAATAATGACATATGCAACACCTGGGTATCTTCCCTGACGTTAATAAAGACATAGACAACACCTGCGTATCTTCCATGACATCAATAAAGACATATGCAACACCTGGGTATCTTCCCTGACGTCAATAAAGACATATGCAACACCTGGGTATCATCCTTGACGTCAATAAAGACATATGTAACACCTGGGTATCTTCCCTGACATCAATAAAGACACATGCGACACCTGGGTATCTTCCCTGACGTCAATAATGACATATGCAACACCTGGGTATCTTCCCTGACGTTAATAAAGACATAGACAACACCTGGGTATCTTCCTTGACGTCAATATCGACATAAACAACACCTGGGTATCTTCCGTGACATCAATAAAGACATATGCAACACCTGGGTATCTTCCTAGATGTCAATAAAGACATATGCAACACCTTGGTATCTTCCTTGACGTCAGTAATGACATATGCAACACTTGGGTATCTTCCCTGGCGTCAATAAAGACATATGCAACACCTAGGTATCTTCCCTGACGTCAATAAAGACATATGCAACGCCTGGGTATCTTCCTTGACGTCATTAATGACATGTACAACACGTGGGTATTTTCCCTGACGTCAATATTGACATATGCAACTCCTGAGTGTCTTCCATGGCGTAAGTAAAGACACGTGCAACACCTGGGTATCTTCCTTGACGTCAGTAAAGACATATGCAACACCTGGGTATCTTCCTTGACGTCAATAAAGACATATGCAACACCTGGGTATCTTTCCTGACGTCAATAAAGATATATGCAACACCTTGGTATCTTCCTTGACGTCAGTAATGGCATATGCAACACGTGGGTGTCTTTTCTGACGTCAATATTGACATATGCAACACCTAGGTATCTTCCTTGACGTCAATAAAGGCACATACAACACCTGGTATGGCATGCAAAGAGTACGTAACCTTTATTCGGCGCATGTACACACCCTCATTGACAGGCTATCTCCCCCAACCAGCGAACCAGGGGCTAAGGGTTGACGATGGGGCCCCGTCGTTCAATCAGTACCCAGGTTCCAGCCAATGAGAAGATGGTTTTGGTAATCGCAGAGGTGTTGTGAGCACCATTCACCTGTCTGCCCTTGTCATTTCCATTCTAGAGCTGGTTGAAGCACGGTTTGCTCTCTAGTGGCTTCTATTCTGCCTTGCTTACCGTGGAGTGCACTAATACCTGCTGTTGTACATAGTGTATATAGTGTACATCTGTTCTTACTTGGTGAAGGATAATATAAGTCAAAAGTTTTTCTGCTGTGTTTATTTTGTTCCCTTTACACCCAGGATAACAGGCCTTTGGGACCCCTGGGTTGTAATATGGGTAGCCTGTCCGAGAGGTGGAGCTGGACTTAGAGCAAGGGTTGACTTAGAGCACGGGTTGAGCCTAGGGTGACACTGGAAGCAGTAACATTGTGTAGCTTGCTGTCTTGCATTGCATTAGCTTTGCCTACGCTTTACAAACTTTGCGTGTCAATTGCCTTGCTATGGTCAACCTTGCTATTGTATGATCGTTCAACAACTCGCTACTAGCTTGTTCGCTACGGTCAATCTTGTGTGAAGATTTTGCAGTCAGATTTGCTATTGCGTATCCACCTTGTAAGCGTATGTGCGTATTCTGCAATCGTACTGTGCATAGCAAATAACTTATGCATTGGGGTATGCCACCTAGACGAGTCAGACGTCTGGTGTCGGCATATATTTTATTTAACTTGCCTAAATTGTCCCTACAGCGTTGTTGGCAAATTGCTCGTTCCATTGGCATTGATTACGAACGCACTCTCACAGCTGCGCATCTGCGTTCACTGATCACCGACAAACTTCGGGAAGAAGAGATGGCACATCAGACTCCTCTCTCTACGGGAGCCAGGAATAAAACTCCGATGTTCTCGCAGGAAGAAGATGATACATCAATGGGGCAAAATCGTCAGTCTAGTGCAGCAGGGTTGTCTCAAGGCGAATCAGCGGCGTTGGCACTTGAGCTGGCAAAAATAAATATTGAGCTATACATGTTTAATATATATATATAAAGAAGGTGGTCGCATTTGGACCGTGAGAAGACAGACTTTTCTTATAGAAATAATATGCAGTTTGTCGGTATTGCGCAGCAGTCGTATGATGGGTGACAAAGTACCGTCGTGTTGATCAGCCTTGTGTTTACATGTCTCCAGAGACATATTTATTATAATTCTCATTATTGCTTAACTTTTTTGATAGCCAAGCGTCGAGTGCACGACCAAGGGGTCGAGTGCACGACCAAGGGGTCGAGTGCACGACCAAGGGGTCGAGTGCACGACCAAGGGGTCGAGTGCACGACCGAGGGGTCGAGTGCACGACCCAGGGGTCGAGTGCACGACCAAGGGGTCGAGTGCACGGCCAAGGCGTCAAGTGCACGATCAAGTGGTCAAGTGCACGACCAAGGCGTCGAGTGCACGAATAAGGCGTCGAATTCACGACCAAGAAGTCTAGTGCACGACCGAGGGGTCAAGTGCACGACCGAGGGGTCAAGTGCACAACCGATGGTGATAAACAGTCAAGAAAACAGCCCGTCCTCTGAGAGGAGAGATGGTGGTGACTGCTACCAGCAGGTCCTCTGAGAGGAGAGATGGTGGTGACTGCTACCAGCAGGTCCTCTGAGAGGAGAGATGGTGGTGACTGCTACCAGCAGGTCCTCTGAGGAGGAGAGATGGTGGTGACTGCTACCAGAAGGTCCTCTGAGAGGAGAGATGGTGGTGACTGCTACCAGCAGGTCTTCTGAGAGGAGAGATGGTGGTGACTGCTACCAGCAGGTCCTCTGAGAGGAGAGATGGTAGTGGACTGCTACAGCAGGTCTTCTGAGAGGAAAAGTGGTGGTGACTGCTAACGAGGTCTTCTGAGAGGGAGAGATGGTGTGACTGCTACCAGCAGGTCCTCTGAGAGGAGAGAGGGGTGGTGACTGCTTACCAGCCCGTCCTCTGAGAGGAGGAGATGGTGGTGACTGCTACCAGCAGGTCCTATGAGAGGAGAGATGGTTTGAGGGACTGTACCAGCAGGTCCTCTGAGAGGAGAGATGGTGGTGACTGTTCCCAAAGCCCGTCCTCTGAGAGGAGAGATGGTAGTGACTGCTACCAGCAGGTCCTCTGAGAGGAAGAGTTTGGTGGTGACTGCTACCAGCAGTCCTCTGAAAGGAGAGATGGTGATAAATGTCCCAGCGGGTTTGCTCTGAGAGGAGAGATGGTGGTGACTGCTACCAGCAGGTCCTCTGAGAGGAGAGATGGTGGTGACTGCTACCAGCAGGTCCTCTGAAAGGAGAGATGGTGATGACTGCTACCAGCAGGTGCTCTGAGAGGAGAGATGGTGGTGACTGTTCCCAGCAGTCCTCTGAGAGGAGAGATGGTGGTGATTTGCTACCAGCAGGTCCTCTGAAAGGAGAGTGGTTGGTGACTGCTACCAGCAGGTCTCTGAAAGGAGAGATGGTGGTGACTGCTACCAGCAGGTCCTCTGAGAGGAGAGATGGTGGTGACTGCTACCAGCAGGTCCTCTGAGAGGAGAGATGGTGGTGACTGCTACCAGCCCGTCCTCTGAGAGGAGAGATGGTGGTGACTGCTACCAGCAGGTCCTCTGAGAGGAGAGATGGTGGTGACTGCTACCAGCAGGTCCTCTGAGAGGAGAGATGGTGGTGACTGCTACCAGCAGGTCCTCTGAGAGGAGAGATGGTGGTGACTGCTACCAGCAGGTCCTCTGAGAGGAGAGATGGTTGGTGACTGCTCCCAGCAGGCCCTCTGAAGGAGGGGATGGTGGTGACTGCTCCCAGCAGGTCTTCTGAGGGAAAAGAGGGTTTGGTGACTGCTACAGCATGTCCTCTGAGAGGAAGAGATGGTGGTGACTGCTACCAGCAGGTCCCTGAGGAGGAGAGATGGTGGTGACTGCTACCAGCAGGTCCTCTGAGAGGAGAGATGTTGGTGACTGCTACCAGCAGGTCCTCTGAGAGGAAAGATGGTGGTGACTGCTACCAGCAGGTCCTCTGAGAGGAGAGATGGTGGTGACTGCTACCAGCAGGTCCTCTGAGAGGAGAGATGGTGGTGACTGCTACCAGCAGGTCCTCTGAGAGGAGAGATGGTGGTGACTGCTACCAGCAGGTCCTCTTACTTACAGACATTGTTCCACTGTTGTAAAGACATTTAAATGGAAGACTGATGAAGGATCCTAAACAGTGAAAATCTGACATAGCTGTGTCAGCTGCTGCTCGTTTTGTGTTCGTGCTGCGATATTTTTTTATAGGCTTTAGCAAGAACTCATTTAAAATTAAGTCAATTCTAAAATTTTCTCTTATATGTTTAAAGGTATATTTTGTCATTTATGTTAATGTAAAAATTAAGAATTTTGTACAAAAAAGCCTTAGAAAACATACCTAACATTATTATAACAAGCGCAATTTAATTTAGTCTCATCCAACTAAATATATTTAATTTGGCCTAATCCAATATAGTTTTTCGTTAGATTCAGAATGATTTTTGCGAAATTACTGCATACACAAATTTTCGCTTGCCTTATTCAGCAAGAAGAGCATTGATATTTAAGCCAAAATCGCAAGTTTCACCTATTCGGCACGATATATATATATATTATATATATATATATATATATATATATATATATATTTATATATATATATATATATATATTATATTTTTATATATATATTATATGGAACATTAAAATGGATAAAAATACCGACAGGTTTTTAGGTAAGACACATACGCAACAGTTAGGTATCTTTATTTCGAAAAAGTTTCCCTACACAGTAGGCTTCTTCAGTCGAGTACAGAAAAGTTGATAGAAGCAGAAGAGGGCTTGAAGACGATGTAATCAGTCCATCCCCTTAAAGTTTTAGGTGGTCAGTCCCTCAGTCTGGAGAAGAGCATTGTTCCAAGGTCTGAAACAATAACTGAAACAATATCTGAAACAATATTGTTTCAGACCTTGGAACAATGTTCTTCTCCAGACTGAGGGACTGACCACCTCAAAACTTTAAGGGTGATGGACTGATTCATCGTTTTTTCTGGCTATAGAACAAAAGTTAGAGATAAGATAGGTCCCCTTAAAAATAACTATGGGCATCTTACTGACAAAGAGAATGAAATGTGCTCGATTTTAAATAATTATTTTCTCTCGGTTTTTTACACAGGAAGACCACTTTAAAACTATTTCCCGCAATTAATTTTTATAAATGGGCTATAAGAAGATAAATTATGTAATATCACAGTCACTATGAAATGGTTGTGAAAGAGATAGACAGACTGAAGCAAAAAAAGTCGCCTGGTCCTGATGAGGTTTTTTTCAAGGGTTTTAAGGGGAATGCAAAAATGGAACTTTTGTGAACCATATAACTAATATTTTTAATTATCTCTTCAAACAGGTGTAGTGTCTGATATGTGAAGTGGGTAATGTAATTCCTATTTTTAAAAACGGGACAAAGTCGTTACCGTCAAATTACCGCCAATAAGCCTGACCTCAATTGTAGGCAAATTACTAGAAGTCAATTATAAGCTGAGGGTTATAAGAAGCCATCTCGATAAGCATAGCTTGATTAATGATACTCAGCATTTGGGTTTACAAGAGGCCGGTCTTGTCTAACTAATTTATTAACTTTCTTCAGTAAGCTTTTGAGGCTGTTTACCAAAATAAAGAATTTGATATTATTTACTTAGATTTAGTAAGGCTTTTGATAGAGTTCCTCACCAAAGACTGTTAAAGAAAGTGGCAGCTCATGGCATTGGGGGAAAAGTGCTTCATGGATCGAGTCATGGCTCACAGACAGGAAGCAGAGAGTGTCCATAAATGGGGTTAAATCCGAGTGGGGATCTGTAACAAGTGGCGTTCCACAGGGATCAGTCTTGGGCCCGTTGTTGTTTATAATATATCAATATTCTTGATGAGGGAATTACTAGTGATATGAGCAAATTCGCCGATGACACAAAGATAGGTAGGATAATTGATTCAAACGTAGATGTTAGGGAACTTCAGGAGGATTTAAACAAACTAATATTCTTGGTCAGAAAAGTGGCAGATGCAGTTCAGTGTAGATAAATGCAAGGTTCTGAAGCTCGGAGTGTCCATAACCTAGCACTTATAAGTTAAATGATGTAGAACTTAGCCATACAGATTGCGAAAAGGACTTGGGGGTTATGGTGAGCAGCAACCTTAAACCAAGACAGCAATGCCTAAGCGTACGTAATAAGGCAAATAGATTACTGGGATTTATATCAAGAAGTGTAAGCAACAGAAGTCCAGAGGTCATACTGCAGCTTTATACATCATTAGTAAGGCCTCACCTAGATTATGCAGCTCAATTCTGGTCTCCATATTACAGAATGGACATAAATTCGTTAGAAAACATTCAGCGTAGGATGACTAAATTAATACATAGCATTAGAAATCTTCCTTATGAAGAAAGATTGAAGACTCTTACATTCACTTTTTAGACGAAGAATGAGGGGAGACCTGATCGAAGTGTATAAGTGGAAGATAGGTATTAATAAAGGAGATATTAATAAGGTCTTGAGGATATCTCTCCAAGAGAGAACCCGCAGTAATGGATTTAAATTAGATAAGTTTAGATTTAGAAAGGACACAGGAAAGTATTGGTTTGGAAATAGGGTAGTTGATGAGTGGAACAGTCTACCTAGTTGGGTTATTGAGGCTAGGACTCTGGGTAGTTTCAAATTTAGATTGGATAAGTACATGAGTGGGAGGGGTTGGATTTGAGTGGGACTTGCACATCAGAGCTTATTTCTTGGGTAGCATTGAAAACTAAAGTAGGTTCCTGATCAGCCGGGCTGTGGCTCGTACGTTGGTTTGCGTGCAGCCAGCACTAACAGCCTGGTTGATCAGGCTCTGATCCACCAGGAGGCCTGGTCACAGACCGGGCCGCGGGGGCGTTGACCCCCGGAACTCTCTCCAGGTAAACTCCAGGAAAATTGGGTTGGTCAAATGTTTTGTTAGTGGGATGAATTGTAAAGGACCTGCCTAGTATGGGCCAACAGACCTGCTGCAGTGTTCCTCATTTTTTTTATATATATATATATATATATATATATATATTTAATATATATATATATATATATATATATATATATATATATATATATATATATATATATATTTATATATTAATTTTCGTTTTGGTACGTTACAATTGGTTATTTGTTATGAGTTGAGGACTACCTGACATAATCGAGAAATTTCCTGCCAATCGTATACAAGAAATCCACGTTCATTTTCGTCTGGGTTATGGGGATAGAGTGGTACTAGAGCATCTGGAGAATTGTGAAGAAGAGAATGTGGTGATGAGTCCTTTGTTAGATGTAAAGAGACTGAGGGACTGTATTGGGGCTTACAATGACACCTAGAGTCAATACTAAGACTACTCTTGCATTGTACCCTGCTACTACACTCCCTTACCCGTGCTGGAGATACTCTCCTGGTGAATCAAGAAATGTACGTATCCTTGGTAGATTAAGACCCGTGTCAAGACTGTCCTAACCAATAAATATTACAACAGAGAACTAGTAACAGGTACCCGTGTCAGGAAACACTTGTCTTATTTCCTGACCAATATTACAGCAGAGAACCAGTGACAGGTACCCATGTCAGGAAACACTTGTCTTGTTTCCTGACCAGTATTACAACAGAGAACCAGTGACAGGTACCCATGTCAGGAAACACTTGTCTTGTTTCCTGACCAATATTACAGCAGAGAACCAGTAACAGGTACCCATGTCAGGAAACACTTGTCTTGTTTCCTGACCAATATTACAGCAGAGAACCAGTAACAGGTACCCATGTCAGGAAACACTTCTCTTGTTTCCTGACCAATATTACAACAGAGAACTAGTAACCGGTACCCATGTTAGGAAACACTTGTCTTGTTTCCTGACCAATATTACAGCAGAGAACCAGTGACAGGTACCCATGTCAGGAAACACTTGTCTTGTTTCCTGACTAATATTACAGCAGAGAACCAGTGACAGGTACCCATGTCAGGAAAGACTTGTCTTGTTTCCTGACCAATATTACAGCAGAGAACCAGTTACAGGTACCCATGTCAGGAAACACTTGTCTTGTTTCCTGACCAATATTACAGCAGAGAACCAGTGACAGGTACCCATGTCAGGAAACACTTGTCTTGTTTCCTGACCAATATTACAGCAGAGAACCAGTAACAGGTACCCATGTCAGGAAACACTTGTCTTGTTTCCTGACCAATATTACAGCAGAGAACCAGTGACAGGTACCCATGTCAGGAAACACTTGTCTTGTTTCCTGACCAATATTACAGCAGAGAACCAATGACAGGTACCCGTGTCAGGAAACACTTGTCTTGTTTCCTGACCAATATTACAGCAGAGAACCAGTAACAGGTACCCGTGTCAGGAAACACTTGTCTTGTTTCCTGACCAATATTACAGCAGAGAACCAGTAACAGGTACCCGTCTCAGGAAACACTTGTCTTGTTTCCTGACCAATATTACAGCAGAGAACCAGTAACAGGTACCCGTGTCAGGAAACACTTGTCTTGTTTCCTGACCAATATTACAGCAGAGAACCAGTAACAGGTACCCGTGTCAGGAAACACTTGTCTTGTTTCCTGACCAATATTACAGCAGAGAACCAGTGACAGGTACCCATGCCAGGAAACACTTGTCTTGTTTCCTGACCAATATTATAGCAAAGAACCAGTAACAGGTACCCATGTCAGGAAACACTTGTCTTGTTTCCTGACCAATATTACAGCAGAGAACCAGTAACAGGTACCCGTGTCAGGAAACACTTGTCTTGTTTCCTGACCAATATTACAGCAGAGAAACCCGTAACAGGTACCCATGCCAGGAAACACTTGTCTTGTTTCCTGAAACCCAAAATTAACAGCAGAGAACCAGTAACAGGTACCGTTTTCAGGAAACACTTGTCTTGTTTCCTGACCAATATTACAGCAGAGAACCAGTAACAGGTACCCGTGTCAGGAAAACACTTGTCTTGTTTCTGACCAATATTACAGCAGAGAACCAGTAACAGGTACCCGTGTCAGGAAACACCTTGTCTTGTTTTCTGACCAATATTACAGCAGAGAACCAGTAACAGGTACCATGTCAGGAAACACTTGTTTGTTTTCTGACCAATATTACAGCAGAGAACCAGTGACAGGTACCCGTGTCAGGAAACACTTGTCTTGTTTTCTGACCAATATTACAGCAGAGAACCGTGACAGGTACCCATGTTCAGGAAACACTTGTTTGTTTCCTGACCAATATTACAGCAGAGAACCAGTAACAGGTACCCATGTCAGGAAACACTTGTCTTGTTTTCTGACCAATATTACAGCAGAGAACCAGTAACAGGTACCCGTGTCAGGAAACACTTGTCTTGTTTCCTGACCAATATTACAGCAAGAGAACCAGTGACAGGTACCCGTGTCAGGAAACACTTGTCTTGTTTCCTACCAATATTACATCAGAGATCCAAATAACAGGTTCCCGTGTCAGGAAACACTTATTATACTGACCATATTACAGCAGAGACCAGTAACTGGTACCCGTGTCAGGAAAAACTTGTCTTGTTTCTGACCAATATTACAGCAGAGAAACAGTGAAGGTAACCGTGTCAGGAAACACTTTTCTTGTTTCCTGACTATATTACAGCAGAGAAACCCCGTAAACAGGTACCCGTGTCAGGAAACACTGTTTGTTTTTCCTGACCAAATATTCAGCAGAGAAACCGGGAACAGGTACCCGTGTCAGGAAACACTTGTCTTGTTTCCTGACCAATATTACAGCAGAGAACCAGTAACAGGTACCCGTGTCAGGAACACTTGTCTGTTTTCCTGACCAATATTACAGCAGAGAACAGTGACTAGGTACCCGTGGTCAGGAAACACTTGCTTGATTTCCCGACCAATATTACAGCAGAGAACCAGTAACAGGTTTCCCGTGTCAGGAACACTTGTCTTTTTTCCTGACCAATATTACAAACAGAGAACCAGTGACAGGTACCCGTGTCAGGAAAACACTTGTCTTGTTTCTGACCAATATTACAGCAGAGAACCAGTAACAGGTACCCGTGTCAGGAAACACTTGTCTTGTTTCCTGACCAATATTACAGCAGAGAACCAGTAACAGGTACCCGTGTCAGGAAAACACTTGTCTTGTTTCCTGACCCCAAAATTACAGCAGAGAACCAGTAACAGGTACCGTGTCAGGGAAAAACTTGTCTTGTTTCCTGACCAATATTACAGCAGAGAACCAGTAACAGGTACCCGTGTCAGGAAACACTTGTCTTGTTTCCTGACCAATATTACAGCAGAGAACCAGTGACAGGTACCCGTGTCAGGAAACACTTGTCTTGTTTTCTGACCAATATTACAGCAGAGAACCAGTGACAGGTACCCGTGTCAGGAAACACTTGTCTTGTTTCCTGACCAATATTACAACAATTAAACAACTTTCTTGACGGGTTGTCTTATAATTACAACCCGTGTTACGACACTGTACTGATGATTACTATAATACGACTGTACACTTCAACCTCTTCTGCACTTCCCTTAATAACTGCTTCTCCACATATGGATATTTAAAAAAAAAAAAAATAATGACGAAATACTGAAGACAAGACTCCACTAGCTTACCTTGACTCGTGTGAGGATAAAGGATAAATGTTAATTTCTTTGTAAAGGTTAAAATGTGTAATTACAGTTTTGGTTTGCTAAGTACAAGCCAAGCCACTATCATGCCGGGGCATGATTGATAGGTATTGATAGGTAGGTCACCACACACACACACACACACACACACACTAGTGGTGGAACACCTAGAAAGGAATGATCTCATCAACAGCAGCCAGCATGGTTTCAGGGACGGGAAATCCTGTGTCACAAACCTACTGGAGTTCTATGACATGGTGACAGCAGTAAGACAAGAGAGAGAGGGGTGGGTGGATTGCATTTTCTTGGACTGCAAGAAGGCGTTTGACACAGTTCTACACAAGAGATTGGTGCAAAAACTGGAGGACCAAGCAGGGATAACGGGGAAAGGCACTACAATGGATCAGGGAATACTTGTCAGGAAGACAGCAGCGAGTCAATGGTACGTGGCCCGAGGTGTCAGAGGGGGGCACCTGTGCCCAGGGGGGGTCCCGCAGGGGTCAGTCCTGGACCAGTGCTGTTTCTGGTATTTGTGAACGACATGACGGAAGGAATAGACTCTGAGGTGTCCCTGTTTGCAGATGACGTGAAGTTGATGAGAAGAATACACTCGATCGAAGACCAGGCAGAACTACAAAGGGATCTGGACAGGCTGCAGACCTGGTCCAGCAATTGGCTCCTGGAGTTCAATCCCACCAAGTGCAAAGTCATGAAGATTGGGGAAGGGCAAAGAAGGCCGCAGACGGAAGTACAGTCTAGGGGGTCAGAGACTACAAACCTCACTCAAAGGAAAAAGATCTTGGGGTGAGTATAACACCAGGCACATCTCCTGAAGCGCACATCAAACCAATAACTGCTGCAGCATATGGGCGCCTAGAAAAACCTCAGAACAGCATTCCGACATCTTAATAAGGAATCGTTCAGGACCCTGTACACCGTATACGTTAGGCCCCATATTGGAGTATGCGGCACCAGTTTGGAACCCACACCATAGCCAAGCACGTAAGAAACTAGAGAAAGTGCAAAGGTTTGCAACAAGACTATCCCAGAGCTAAGAGGTATGTCCTACGAGGAGAGGTTAAGGGAAATCAACCTGACGACACTGGAGGACAGGAGAGATAGGGGGACATGATAACGACATACAAAATACTGAGGGGAATTGACAAGGTGGACAAAGACGGGAGTTCCAGAGATTGGACACAGTAAAAAGGGGGGACACATTTGGGAAGCTAAAGCACAGATGAATCACAGGGTTGTTAGGAATTTATTTCTTCACCCAAACAGAGTAGTCAGTAAGTGGAATAGTTTGGGAAGCGATGTAGTGGAGGCAGGATCCATACATAGCTTTAAGCAGAGGTATGATAAAGCTCACGGCTCGGGGAGAGTGACCTAGTAGCGATCAGTGAAGAGGCGGGGCCAGGAGCTCGGACTCGACCCCCGCAACCTCAACTAGGTGAGTACAACTAGGTGAGTACACACACACACACACACACACATGAAGATTGGGGAGGGGCAAAGAAGACCGCAGACAGAGTATAGGCTAGGTGGACAAAGACTACAGACCTCACTCAGGGAGGAAAGACCTTGGGGTGACCATAACACCGAGCACATCACCTGAGGCACACATCAACCAAATAACCGCTGCAGCATACGGGCGCCTGGCAAACCTGGAATAGCGTTCCGATCCCTTTATAAGGAATCGTTAAAGACACTGTACATGTGTATGTTAGGCCCATACTGGAGTATGCAGCACCAGTCGGGAAAACCCACACCTGGTCAAAGCACGTCAAGAAGTTAGAGAAAGTACAAAGGTTTGCACAAGGCTAGTCCCAGAGCTCAAGGGAATGTCGTACGAGGAAAGGTTAAGGGAAATCGGACTGACGACACTGGAGGACAGAAGGGTCAGGGGAGACATGATAACGACATACAAGATACTGCGGGGAATAGACAAGGTGACAGAGATAGGATGTTCCAGAGAGGGGACACAGGAACAAGGGGTCACAACTGGAAGCTGAAGACTCAGACGAGTCACAGAGTCATAGAGTCGTCAGGAAGTGGAATAGCCTAGCAAGTGAAGTAGTGGAGGCAGGAACCATACACAGTTTTAAGAAGAGGTATGACAAAGCTCAGGAAGCAGAGAGGGAGAGGACCTAGTAGCGATGAGTGAAGAGGAGGGGCCAGGAGCTGAGTCTCGACCCCTGCAACCACAATTAGGTGAGTACACACACACACACACACACACACACACACATGACCATTTAAGGTCCTGTTTACACTTTGTGTTATTATTATTATTATTATAATTAATTTAACTGCATTCGTGAGGAAGCGCTAAATCCTTACGGGTCATACAGCACCTTGGGGAGGGAATGGGAGGTAATTAAGCTCGATCCAAGAGCAGGAGTAGTTCCAATTCCTTGGATCAAGAGCCCCTCGCCAGAATCAAGGCATCGCTCCTTGAAAGAATAACACTTTATCAGTCGTAGCTTCCAGCTTCCTACAGTAAAGTCTGACCAGCAAGGAAAAATATTACCCGTCTTACAAAAGACAATATAAATATCTTGGAAAAATGAGACACTGGTGCAATATGTGGGAATCTTTACCGAGGAAACGTTTCGTCAGCCAGTGACGTCTTCAGTCCGATACAGAGAATAACAGAGGAAGATGAAGAGGAGTATGAAGCAATTAGTCCCTCAGCCTGAAATCGATGTATTATTGGTTCCCGTCTAGCTTCCATGGAGTAGGAGGAGAGCCATAATCTGCTGTAATATATTGATCTAACCTAAACTTGAGGGAATAAGAAAAATGTTTAAACAGCCTCTACGATAAATCATATGATTTTTCCATTTTATTTACCTTTCCTCATTGCTTTCAGTAGAGACAGACCACTAGATGGCCATCTGAACTACAGATCAGATGGCCCTACAGTTCAGAGGGCCATCTGAATAACCTAGCTGGCTCAGTGGCTAACGCGTCGGTCTGGAGTTCATACCCAACGCTGTAGCCCAGTGGTGAGAGTCACGTCTCTCACCACTGGATTCTGGGGTTCGAGACCCGGACGGACTACTAAAAAAAATGAATGACCGTGAAAATGTTCTCATTCTTCCAGTCAAGTTTTTATTAAAAGAAATATGGGAGACACAGAGTATGACTGCGGAGAAATAAGGTTTATTTAGTAAGGAAAGTGGGTATGTAGATCAAGTGATTACTTGTGAATCATTAAAAAGAGGCTGGATATTTGTTACTCCGATGGTTTCAGAAATTGTTCATGATAATATATTCATAAAAGAGTGTTAAACCCGTATGGATCATTGAGCGGTGTATGGCTTGTGGTATGGTAGATAAGGATGCACTGTGGTAAGTGCCCCAAATGTATGTTTTTATGAGAGTAAGACTCGGGCTAGGGAAGGGGCACTATTTTATTTGTAAGGAGGATAACAAAATTTTTCCCAACTAGATGACCCGCTGATACCGAGGTTCAAAGTCTACCAGCTACACATAGTTCATTAAAGCGGCATAATTCCTGCAAATCAGTGTTTACGAATAATTTAATCTTTAAAATAAAGACTAAAGAAAACTCTGGAATGTATATACGCAGGCTTGCCGATACACCCAGGAAAAACAAATAGTATCAAGTAACATGATATAATTTATGAATTTGAATTATCATACAGAAAAAAAATGAATAATTTTTATTAAAAGTTTATCTTAAAGAAGTGAGATGTCACCATAACTGTTTAATGTATTTTAAGATGAAGAGGCAAAGTGAAGTGAATGTTTTAGTGTTAGGTGAGGTGTAGGCGTAGAGGATAACGAATCTTACGTAAAGTGGGAGTTGTCGCAGTTGCTGTTTGCAGATGACACCGTGCTAACGGGAGATTAAGAAAAGAAGTTGTAAAAGTGTGTCAGAGGAAAGGCTGGCTTATGGTGTACAATTTGAAGGTCGTGATCCAACTGAATAGTGGGAAGTGGTTTGAGGCTTTAAAGTTCTGTGGGAGTATAGATAGAATCATATCTATAGAGGGACTCAGTAAATTGATTCACTAGAACAAACACATGCAGCAGTACCAGCTTTTATTTGGATAACGTTTCACTCACTGTAGAGCTTTATCGCTTTACACAGAGCAAAACATTCCCACAGTAAAGCGTGTTTTACAAGGCGTCTTTTCTACACTATTGATTTTTTGTACCACATTAGGCTCCGCCTGGTTCGCCGGACGAAAGTTTTGGAGACGAGAAATACAATGCCTTTAGATCACGCTATGCAGTGCTCGAAACACGTTATGTTAAGTTACTTTATTTAAGTAATAAAAAACTCCATTGTTAAATTAGCTTTGGTGCAAATTTAATGACTTTCACTATTTCTTTCCATCCTGAACTTTTAAAGTCCAGCAAACATACCTGACTTCCCTACACACCGAAGAGTCAAAA